>JARQOD010000001.1:669031835-669359532 GCA_033576555.1 Oophaga sylvatica | reverse complement strand
TTCTGCCAATCCACACCCTTTCCCAGTCAGCACAAACCTGTACCTGAATTTGAAAGCCAACTTTTCTCTTTCCCCCTGAGAACATCCCCCTCCCCAAAAATCACCCCCTCCTCCTCCTCCCCCTTTTCCTCTTCTTCTCCCCTCTTCGGGACATTTCCCCTGAGCAGACAATGGTGCTGTCTAAAGGGCTTCCCCCCCCTCCCCCTTTTTCCCTGCAAAAACCCTTAATTGGTCAAATTTTTGCATGAGCAGAGATAGGGGGGTGCCAGCTATGAGGGTTGTCTGCGTTTAAACACCCGTGTGCTTTCCCTCAAAACAGTGAAGGATTTTACGGGTCTTCGCTTTGCAATTAAACCCCCCAAAAGCTCGATTTCTCCCCTCAAAACTGCCTCCCCGGGTTATCCTACAAATGATTAACCCTGCTTGCGCCAGCCTTCAACCATTTGGTGACGTTCCCCCTTGTTGCACCGTTATGTTAGGCGGTGTTGGGGGTGGAGATCACTGGGGGTCAGGCAGTGACATGGCGGCACAGTCTTCGAACCTTTGGGGCGGGTTTTAACTCGGATAATTTTTTAGGAACATGCCCCCCAGTTCGGTTGACCCGGAAGGAATGGTCTGATTTTTTGCCGGGCTATGGCCCCCACAAATAGCCATTTCATGATACCTCCCTGCTCAAAGTAGACTGCCCGCCATGATCGTTTCGGCATTTAGTGGCCCAGTACCTCTGGGTGTTTTTGTTGTCGCCCAAAACATCATTTTTAAAATTTTTTAAAAACGCCTATGCGTTACCACACTGTTCGATAGGGGGCCCCGTGTGAAAACATGGCAGCTGCGGTGGAGTCCGTGCGATGCACTCGCTAGAGCTTTCGTACTGGAGGGGAGGGTCGAAACCACAGCCAATTGTTCCCTATACCATGCGCTAGGCAGCCTGTCCCATCGCTGCCCCCTGGGACCTGACTACACATTAACCCAGTGCGCAGTTGGACACGTATGGCCCCTGGCAATGCTCTGGCCCTGCATCTGTTGTGAGGGCACCTTTTACTCACTTATTGTTTGAGTGCATGGGCAATGCGGTCTTTCACATGAAGGTGGAGGGCAGGGATGGCTTTTCTAGAAAAGAAGTGCCGACTGGGTAGGTCATAGCGTGGGACAGCGTAGGCCATGAGCTCTCAGAACGCTGCGCTTTCAATCAAACGGAAGGGCATCATCTCTAATGAGATCAGTTTGGCAATGTTGGCGTTCAAAGCCAGTATACATGATGAGAGGATGAGTACTTTCTTGTCCTGCTCAGAGTGTCTGCTAGGGTGAGCTGGACTTGAGAGCTGCATATGGGTGAACTAGCGGTGGACATGACGGACAGAGAGGGGGTTGGTGATGGTGATAGTGGTGGTGGTGATGGCCTCGATTCAGTCTTTCGTTGCAAAAACATTGTGATTCCCTGACTGCTTTGGCCTTGCAACGATACCTCAACATTTCTTGCTGGTGGTGTGCTAACCGGTGGGCTTAAAGTGGGGGAAGCGATGGAGCGTTGCTGGCTACCTTCAGTCGGAGCAGGAGCTCATGTGCTACCTGAGGTTTTGCAGTCCGCCCACGCTTGCAACTGCATTGTGTTTAAATGTCTAAGCATGCAACTGGTGTCTTCCAGAAACTGGCAGTAGGTCTGGGAGTTGAGCTCCACTTCATCCTCAACCCGAAAACGTCCCACAAGTTCACCTTTGATGATACCAGCCCATACCAGTACCCCACCTCCACCTTGCTGGCATCTGAGTCGGAGTGAAGCTCTCTGCCCTTTACTGATCCAGCCTCGGGCCCATCCATCTGGCCCATCAAGAGTCACTCTCATTTAATCAGTCCATAAAACCTTAGAAAAATCAATCTTAACATATTTCTTGTCCCAGACTTGACGTTTTATCTTATGTTTCTGTCATGGTTTACTGGGTTCTTGGATCAGGTAGTCGCGGGGTTAACTTGGTTGGCCTCTTTCTGGGTCCTGGGAGACTTTTTATAGCCTCACTGTGAAGTCAGCCTTTGTCGTTTAAACTCTGACCTTTGGCTGAGTGTGTCTGACCCTGTGCTTGTGCCAGTGCTTTGTGCCTGTGCTACATTTTATGCTTGCTTGGTTCTGATTTGGCTGTGTCCCTGTTACGAGTTTTGCCTGTCCCTTTTGTACTGCGTTGCTCTGTCTGTGTATGACCCCTTGGCTGTGTTCTGGTTATTCTCTGCCTGCTCCTTTTGTACTTCGTCGCCCTCTATGTGTATGACCTGGCTATCCTGGCCATCCATTCTGTCTATGCCCCTTGGTAACTTTATTTCGTAGTTACCCTTCTAGGAGTTTTCCTTTACCTCCTAGATCTCTGGAGCTTAGGCCACGCCCCTAGGCAGATTTTTCCTCGGCTAAAGGTCCTTCCGCACTTCTTACAGATAACCTTTGCCTCATCAATAGGGTTTTGGTCAAAAAAGTGCCACACTGCACTCTTCCTACTATGATATAAATCTTCAGAGCTTGCACGCTGTGCTAATTTGACCGTCTGGCCATGTTGTCCTGCAACTCTTTTTGTTTTTTTAACACGTTTTTGGACTGCTACGGGCCTGCCAGATAACCGCTGCTGCGATGTCGATGCCTGCTGCGGATCCTTCTCCTCTTCTGAGCTATTGCCAGTGGCACTCTCTTCCCCCAATGGATGCCAATCCGGGTCAACAACTGGGTCATCCATCACCTCCTCTTCAATTTCATCTGCACCTTCCTTTGTGTCACCGTGTAAGGTGGTATAGTATGCGGGAAGGGGCACCTGAGTTTCATCAGAGTCAGATTCTGGATCAGTAGACTGTGAGGGCAATGTAGTGCTCTGGGTGAATGTACCAGCAGAATCATCTAGCAGTGGCTGTGCATCAGTGCACTCCATGTCAGATTCATGTTGGACTGAGGAATTCAGGATTTGACTTGATAACCCAGGCATGGTATGTGAAAAGAGCTCCATGGAGTAATCTGAAGTGTGGCCTGCCGCATTTTTCAATTTTAGTGGGGGTGAAGGACACAAGGAAAGGTATTGTTCCTGACCAGGAGCCTGCACTGACAACTCAATGCTTGCATTTTTTGAAACTTCAGAAGAGGAGGCGAGAGAGCTGGAGGCTGTTTCGGCAATGTGAGCCAAAGCCTGTTCCTGATGCTCCTGCTTTAAAAGCGGTTTACCTACTCCCAGAATAGGGAGCCTTCCAGGCCTTCTGGAGCCAGACGATGATGCAGGCTCAACACCTCCTGCCTTAGGAGCTATTGTGCTTTTTGCACTACCAGCAGATGCACCACCACCATCAGTACCAGCTGGCCTGTTGTGAATGGGCTTGAGATGAGTTCTGAGCAGAGGCTCCCTCTGGTGGTTACAAGCGGTACTGGTCTGTCCAGTGAAGATTGTGAAGATTGTGAGGATTGGGAATCAGGTGTTACTGACTGGTCTTATATAAGGGAGTCACCTTCCCATCAGGGTTGCCGGTGATCAGTTGTTCTGGTCTCTATCCTTGATTCCTGTTTCCCTTGTAGCCTGCTGTGTCGTGTCTGCATCTCCTGCTAACAGATAAGACATTTTCTTCTTTTTGTTTTTGTGCTTGATTTTTGCATTTTGTCCTGCACTTCTGTGGGGGCCTTCAGGATCCCCTTCGGGGGCTTTTGCCCTCTCAGTTTAGTTCAGCCACTGATGTTTGTACTTTTGCTTTTTCAGTTTTTTCAGTGGCTGCTGTTTTGATTTTGTTACACCAGAGAACTAATTTAGGTGGTAGAGGTCGTGTGATCTCAGGTGTTTTTGAAATTAGTAGAGTTGGTGCTTTTCAGGGTTTTCTGGGATTGCAGTAAGTACCCTTCCTATCCTTTTCTATTTAGTTAGTTTGGGCCCCAACGTTTGCTCATACTATTTTCTGTCTGTGTCAGTATTTCTTCTTGTCTAACCGCCATTACATGTTTGGGGGCTTTCTATTATCTTTGGGGTTCTGCTCCGGGGCAGATAGCTTTCCTATATCTATTTTAGGTGTAGTTAGTTTCTCAGGCTGTGACGAGGCGTCTAGGACCAACGTAGGAACGCTCCACGGCTGCCTCTAGTTGTTGTGGTTAGTCAGGGTACTGCAATCTCATAGATTCCAACTGCTCTGGTGTATTGCCTTTTTGCCTGCACTCCTCAGCTACCGAAACATAACAGTATCACCGGCCCAAAATTTAAAATTGTATGGTACTCACAGAAGGGAAAAAATTTGTGAAAGAAAAAACGGTTGTCAGAGTTGTCAGAGATATTTTTCTGTTTGTTGCATTTTTTTTTTTTCCCTCTGTATCTCTGGGTGCTGGGGAGGATTTTTTCTCTCAATGGAGTTTGCACAGTTGTCTGGCCGTGTGGATCAGCTTGCCACTGAGGTTCAGAGTATTGCTGCATATCTTGCTAGGTTGCCTGTTGTGGAACCTAGGATTCCCATGCCAGATTTGTTTTTAGGGGATCGAGCTAAGTTTCAGAATTTCAAAAATAATTGTAAATTATTTTTTGCCTTAAAATCTAAGTCCTCAGGGAACGCAGCGCAGCAGGTTCAAATTGTCATCTCTCTCCTGCGCGGCGATCCTCAGGATTGGGCTTTTTCCCTGACACCTGGGGATCCTGTTTTGAGTGATGTTGATGCATTTTTTCAGGCTTTGGGGTTATTGTACGATGAGCCTAATGTCACTGATCAAGCTGAAAAAGCCTTGTTGGCATTAAATCAGGGGCTTGATGACGCTGAGTTATACTGTCAGAGATTCCGTAGGTGGGCAGTCCTGACCAAGTAGAATGACGACGCTTTGGCGGCCCTTTTTCGAAAGGGTCTGTCAGATAATGTAAAGGATGTTATGGTGGGATTCCCTGTCCCCTCTGGTCTCAATGATTCTATGTCATTAGCGATTCAAATTGACAGACGTTTGTGTGAGCGGAGAAGTATGCGTGGAATAGTGTTGCCTTGTGAACCTGCTTCTGAATCCATGCAGTGTGATAGAGTGGTGTCTGGGGCACAGCGTCATGAGTTTCAAAAGCGCAATGGGTTATGTTTCTACTGTGGTGATGCCTCTCATGCTATTTCAGTCTGCCCTAAGCGGGGAAGACGTTTTGCACGCTCAGTTGTCTTGGGTAGTGTTCAGACTAAGTTTTTATTAACTGTCACTCTGATATGCTCTCTGTCCTCATTTTCTGCTCAGACTTTCGTTGATTCTGGAGCAGCTATTAACCTGATGGATTATGATTTTGCTAAACGTTGTGGGTTTCCCTTGATACCCCTACAGAAGTCTATTCCCTACTGGGGATCAATTCTACCCCTTTGGCTGAGAATAAACCTCAGTTCTCTACTCAGGTGATAATGAGGGTTGAACCTGATCATCAAGAGTGCTGCAAATTTTTGGTTCTGTATAATCTGCATGATATTATCGTACTGGGTTTCCCTTGGTTACAGTCTCATAATCCTGTTTTGGATTGGAAATCTGTGTCTGTAACCAGTTGGGGCTGCCAATGTGTTAATACCAACACTCCTGTTTTTTCTGCCTCCCCCAGGCTCAGGATGTTCCTGACTTTTTGATTGATTTTTCTGATGTATTTAGCGAAAGTAAATCTGCATCCTTGCCTCCCCATAGGAGCTATGACGGCGCTATTGAATTAGTGCCTGGTAGTAAATTCCCTAAAGGTCGCCTTTTTAACTAGTCTGTACCTGAACATGATGCTATGCGGTCTTATATCAAGGAGTCATTGGAGAAGGGTCATATCAGACCATCCTCTTCACCCTCAGGTGCCGGTTTTTTCTTTGTGGCCAAAAAGGATGGTTCATTAAGGCCGTGTATTGATTATCGTCTTTTGAACAATATTACTGTGAAATATCAATACCCGTTACCCTTGATTTCTGACCTGTTTTCCAGGGTGAAAAACGCTACTTGATTTACCAAGCTTGACCTCAGGGGGGCATATAACCTTATTCGCATTAAGCACGGGGATGAATGGAAGACGGCATTCAATACCCCGGAGGGGCATTTTGAGTACCTTGTGATGCCCTTTGGGCTCACTAATGCTCCTTCTGTCTTCCAGTCCTTCATGAATGACATTTTCATGAATTATATTTTCAGGGATTTTGTGGATAAATTTCTGATTGTTTATTTGGATGATATCTTGATTGTTTCTAATGACTGGGACTCTCATGTGAAACATGTTCGAACTGTATTCCAGATTTTGAGAGAGAATGCTCTGTATGTGAAGGGATCAAAGTGTCTATTTGGCGTACAGAGGATCTCATTTCTGGGATTCATTTTGTCCCCATCTGTTATTGAAATGGACCCGGTCAAGGTTCAGGCCATCTGTGATTGGGTCCAACACTACTTCATTAAAGGCTCTTCAAAGATTTTTGGGTTTTGCCAATTTTTATCGTAAATTTATTGGTAATTTCTCGGTTATTGTTAAACCATTAACTGATTTGACCAAAAAGGGTTCTGATGTGGTGAATTGGCCTTCTGAGGCAGTCTCTGCATTTCAGGAACTTAAGCAGAGATTCACTTCTGCTCCTGTTCTACGGCAGCCTGATGTTTCTCTGCCATTTCAGGTGGAGGTTGATGCCTCTGAAATTGGGGCAGGTGCCGTTTTGTCCCAAAAAGATCCAGAGACCTCTAAAAGTAACCCTTGTGCCTTTTTCTCTCGAAAATTTTCTCCTACTGAACGTAATTATGACGTGGGTAATCGGGAGTTATTGGCCATGAAGTGGGCTTTTGAAGAGTGGAGACATTGGCTGGAGGGAGCCAAACATCAGGTGGTGGTCCTTACTGACCATAAGAATCTGGTTTATCTGGAATCTGCCAAGCGACTCAATCCTAGACAGGCCAGGTGGGCCTTGTTTTTCACACGTTTTAATTTTGTGGTTTCCTTTCTTCCTGGCACTAAGAATGTTAAGGCGGATACCCTCTCGAGGAGCTTCCTTGCGGACTCTCCTGAGTTATCTGATCCTTCTGTTATTTTGAAAGAGGGTGTAGTTCTTTCCGCCATCTCACCTAATTTGAGACTTGCTCTGGAGGGTGTCAGGAGGATAGGCCCGAGCGCTGCCCTGTTGGAAAATTGTTTGTCCCGGACCAGTGGAAAAAGAGTGTGATGTCTGAGATTCATTGTTCCGCGTTGGCTGGGCATCCCGGAATTTTTGGTACCAGAGACTTGGTTAGTCGGTCCTTTTGGTGGCCTACCTTGTCTCGTGATGTCAGGGAATTTGTGCAGTCCTGCGGGACTTGCTCTCGCTCCAAGCCTTGCTCTCGCTCTAGTGGTTTGTTGATGCCATTGCCTGTGCCCAAGAGACCATGGACCCATATCTCTATGGATTTCATTTCCGACCTTCCTGTTTCTCAGAGAATGACCGCCATCTGGGTGATTTGTGATAGGTTTTCCAAGATGATACATCTTGTGCCATTACCTAAGTTGCCTTCCTCCTCTGAATTGGTGCCGTTGTTCCTTCAGCACGTGGTTCGTTTACACGGCATTCCTGAGAACATAGTGTCTGACAGAGGAGTCGAGTTTGTTTCCAGATTTTGGAGGACTTTTTGTTCTAAACTGGGTGTTCAATTGTCTTTCTCCTCGGCATTTCATCCTCAGACCAATGGTCAAACTGAGAGAACAAACCAGACATTGGAGACTTATCTAAGATGCTTTGTGTCTGCTGATCAGGATGACTGGGTCTCTTTTTTGCCTTTGGCTGAGTTTGCTCTTAATAATAGGGCTAGCTCTGCCACTTTGATGTCTCCGTTTTTCTGTAATTCTGGGTTTCACCCTCGATTTTCTTCAGGACAGACGGAGGCTTCTGTCTGTCCAGGTGTTGACTCTGTTGTGGAGCGTATGCAACAGATTTGGGACCAGGTAGTGGAGAGGTTGTCCCTCTCTCAGGAGAGGGCCCAGCGGTTTGCTAACCGGCATAGGACTGATGGTCCTCGGTTTAAAGTAGGGGACTTGGTCTGGTTGTCCTCAAAAAATATTCCTATGAGAGTAGCATCTCCTAAATTTACGCCTAGGTTCATTGGACCTTATAAGATCATGGAGATTCTTAATCCTGTTTCTTTTCGTTTGCTTCTTCCAGGGACATTTAAGATCCATAACGTGTTCCACAAGTCCTTGTTGAAGAGGTTTGTTGAGCCAGTGGTTCCTGCTGCTGTGCCTCCTGACCCTGTTTTGGTTGAGGGCAATCTGGAGTATGTGGTTGAGAAAATATTAGATTCTCGTTTTTCTAGACGGAAACTCCAGTATTTGGTTAAGTGGAGAGGTTATGGTCAGGAAGACAATTCTTGGGTGTTTGCTTCGGACATCCATGCTAGGAGACTCATCCGTGCGTACCATAGAACTCATCCTGACCGACCTGGCTGCTCAAATGAGGGTTCGGTGACTCCTCCTCAAGGGGGGGGTGCTGTTGTGAATGGGCTTGAGATGAGTTCTGAGCAGAGGCTCCCTTTGGTGGTTACAAGCGGTACTGGTCTGTCCAGTGAAGATTGTGAAGATTGTGAGGATTGGGAATCAGGTGTTACTGACTGGTCTTATATAAGGGAGTCACCTTCCCATCAGGGTTGACGGTGATCAATTGTTCTGGTCTCTATCCTTGATTCCTGTTTCCCTTGTAGCCTGCTGTGTCGTGTCTGCATCTCCTGCTAACAGATAAGACATTTTCTTCTTTTTGTTTTTGTGCTTGATTTTTGAATTTTGTCCTGCACTTCTGTGGGGGCCTTCAGGGTCCCCTCGGGGGCTTTTGCCCTCTCAGTTTAGTTCAGCCACTGATGTTTGTACTTTTGCTTTTTCCAGTTTTTTCAGTGGCTGCTGTTTTGATTTTGTTACACCAGAGAACTAATTTAGGTGGTAGAGGTCGTGTGATCTCAGGTGTTTTTGAAATTAGTAAAGTTGGTGCTTTTCAGGGTTTTCTGGGATTGCAGTAAGTACCCTTCCTATCCTTTTCTATTTAGTTAGTTTGGGCCCCAATGTTTGCTCATACTATTTTCTGTCTGTGTCAGTATTTCTTCTTGTCTAACCGCCATTACATGTTTGGGGGCTTTCTATTATCTTTGGGGTTCTGCTCCGGGGCAGATAGCTTTCCTATATCTATCTTTAGGTGTAGTTAGTTTCTTAGGCTGTGACGAGGCGTCTAGGACCAACATAGGAACGCTCCACGTCTGCCTCTAGTTGTTGTGGTTAGTCAGGGTACTGCAATCTCATAGATTCCAACTGCTCTGGTGTATTGCCTTTTATGCCTGCACTCCTCAGCTACCGAAACATAACACTGGCCCCCACGGCCACGTCAGCGGCCTCTTCCACCATACTTCCTCATGTTTGGGAAAATGTACCCAAAATGCTAGCAGGTATATGGTACTGTATCATGAGCGTACAGCTGTTTAAGGTGATGGAGAAAATTCTAAATCTCCGTATATATTTCGAGAGTAAACACAGACGCTCACAGGCTCAGTATGGATTACACCTGAATTTAAAAAGCAGAAAAAGGGTAATGAATCAGAAGCGTACAACTGTATAAAGTCTAGGGATAATTGTAATTCTCCATATATATTTCCAGACTCAGACACAGACTCTCACAGGCTCAGTATGGATTACACCAGAACATAAAAAGGGTAATGTATGAGAAGCGTACAGCTGTATAAAGTCTAGGGATAATTGTGTTAGGGGTCAAGTTCCCGATCCTGCACAAGGGGAATCTCAAGCTATCCCCGCTGTGGTCTCCCATCCGTCTCCGGACTCAGTGGAACCTGCTCAGCAGAGACGTCGGTCCCAGCGTCTCGCTCAGTCTAGTGCTGTGCAGAGGATGATTGCTGCCTCTCCAGGTCCTGCCATTGTAGCCAGTGCAGGTCAACGGCAAGCAGACTCAGTTGGGTCTAAGTCCTGTGTTTTACTTTCTGAGCATGCCCAGGGTAAGATCTCCCATAGTAGATCAGGGGTCACATGCTCATCTACTGCAGCAGCTCCTATTGGTCCACCAGGAAGGTCCTGAAACTACATGTGTTCTTGTATAGTTTCTCATTGGTCCTTTTCTGGTAGGTCCTGTAGTTGCTAGTGTCAATTGCATTATGTGCTTTGCGCCAGTGTGATCTTGCACGCATGTGGTTAGGGCTCAGCTGAAATAAGCCCCTATAATACCGACACCTCCGGTGAGGAGATTGTATGCACGTGTTTAGGGCTTGGCAGAAAAAAGCCCTAGAATACCGGCTTCTCCGGTGAGGAGATTGATTGAGTTGCTGATTGCATTACCACGGACTGCTGTCCGCACAACAGTTGTCTGTGCATCCCTGTGAAGTTAACAGGACACAGTCCATATCTCTGCGGCTCTACCTTAACGACTCTGTGATGTTACAGAGTTCGCTTATACCGCCACATAGTGCCACAGTATCTATATTTGCGACTCTGTGAAGTAACAGAGTTCGCCTATACCGCCATCTTGCTAGCAGCAGGCTCTGCCTGCACGGTGGACCCCGGTCTGCGAACGCACCACTATTTATATTTATCTGGTGCGTTCCGCAGATCCTAACAGTACACTAGCACCAGGGTCTGGCTAGTAAAATGGCGGACGGCAGTTCATCCAGCAGCTGGAGGGTAGGTTGGCGGCTCTCAAGCGCACAACCTCAGCTGTGGATGTGACTGCAGTCGCTGTTCAGGCTGCTAGCACAGCGGCAGCCAGTTTGTCCTCCAACACCTCTGCTCCGACCTTGTCCCATCTCCCGCTTCCAGACAAGTTTTCTGGTGACAGCAAACATTGTCGGGATTCGTGAGTCAGTGCTCTATACAGCTCGAGCTTCTGGCTGCACGTTTTCCAACAGAGCGGGCACAAGTGGGTTACATAGTGTCACTACTGTCGGGCAGAGCTTTGGAATGGGCAACGCCGCTGTGGGAGCGTGACGATCGCGTGGTGGGGAGTGCTCCTCGGTTTCTGGAGGCTCTTAAAAGGTCTTTTTAGGCCCTCAGGTCACACACGATTTGGCGCTCCAACTGCTGGCAATGTCACAGGGTTAGAGCTTGGTCAGTCAGTTTTCAGTCCAATTTCGAACTCTGGCCTCCGAGTTAGAGTGGCCGGATAAGGTCCTTATACTGGTATACTGGAGAGGTCTGGCTGACCATGTAAAGGACGCCTTGGCCACCAGGGAGATTCCTGCCTCACTGGAGAAGCTTATCTCCATATCTACCCGCGTCGACCTTCGCTTTTACGAGCGAGGTTGGAGCGGGCCCAGTGTAGATGGAGGTTTCGGCTAGCTCCCACCTTTGCCAAACCTCTAGAATCTCCCATTCAGGCGCCCGACTCTCCGGAGGTCATGGAGGTTGTTCGAGCGGGACCTAAGTCTCGGCCCGTTCGAGTCTCCGTGCTTTGTAACAATTGTCAGCAGTTAGGACATTATGCCAATAGATGTCCCCAGCGATCGGGAACACGATCGCGTCTAGTGACCATGGGAGGAGGTTCACTAGAGTCAGCAGCATTTGCCTCCAAGCTGTCCTTTAAAGGGACAATTTCTTTTGGTCCATCCACTCTGACAGTTGAGCTTTGTGTGGATTCTGGAGCAGAGGGGAACTTTATGTCCTCTGCTTTTGCTCTCCGCCACACAATACCTCAGGTGATGCTCGCCAAACCGGTGACTGTTCGAGTGGTGAATGGATCCATACTGCTCTCACGATCACACATCAGACAATCCCTCTCATCATTAGCTATGTCTCCTTCCCATCAGGAGATTATCTCTTTCCTTATCCTTCCTGAGGGTATAGATGAGGCTCTGCTGGGAGTACCCTGGCTTCGTCTTCACTCCCCACATATTGAGTGGTCCACTGGGAAGATACGGGGTTGGAGTGAGTCTTGAAGAGGTAGATGTGTGAGGGAGAGTGTTCATTGTAATCAATGCATGGACGTAATTCTCCGTTCTTCTTCTGCACGAAGAAGAATCCCACCCTGACGGTGACACCGACTTCCTAATGAACCCTCTTGCCAGGTTCTCCTGGATATATTACGACATAGCCTCTGTCTCAGAAAGAGAGAGGGGATAGACCCTTCCCCTAGGAGGTTCTGCTCCAGGCAAGAGGTCAATAGGACAGTCATAGGGGCGATAAGGCAGAAGAGTCTCCGCAGCCCTCTTGAAAAACACGTCTGCATATGACCAATAGCACTTGGGAAGTGAAGTAAGATCTGCGGGTAACTCAGTAGTGGTAACCTGAACGCAACTCCTGACACATCTGCCTCTACATGCATCACTCCAACCCAGTATCCTACCCGAAGTCCACTCTATATGTGGAGAGTGGAAACGGAGCCAAGGTATTCCTAGTAGGATCTCGTCTATTCCCTCGGGAAGGACGAGTGGGGAAATAAGCTCCTGATGGGAAGGGGATACAAACAATGCAAGAGGAACAGTCTGGTGTGTAATTTGTGAGGGCAATATCGACCCATTCACTACCCGGACAGTCACTGATTTGTCAAGCGCCACCAGAGGTATTGCGTGACGGCGAGCAAAGTTAGAGGACATGAAGTTCCCCTCTGCTCCTGAGTCCACGCAAAGGTCGACTGTGAGAGTGGAAGTGCCTACAGTGATTGTCCCTTTAAGTGTCATCTTGGAGGAAAATGCCGCTGTCTCTAGTGAGCCTCCTCCCAAGGTCACTAGACGCGATCGCCTCTGCGATCGCTGAGGACATCTGTTAGTATAGTGTCCTGCCTGTTGGCAAAAATTACAGACCACCGTTACTCAAGCAGTCCGGGACTTAGGTCCCGCTCGAGAAACCTCCATGGCTTCGGAGGAGTCGGACGCTAGAGCGGAAGATTCCAGAGGTTTGGCGAAGGTGGGAGCCAACCGAAACCTCTGCCTGCACAGGGTCCGCTCTAACCTCCGTTCGTTTAAAACGAAGATCAATGCGGGTAGATAAGGAAATGAGCTCCTCCAGTGTGGCGGGAATCTCCCTGGTGGCCAAGGTATCCTTCACATGATCCGCCAGTCCTCTCCAGTACACGGGAATGAGGACTTTATCCGGCCACTCTAGCTCAGAGACCAGAGTCCGAAATTGGACGGCGAACTGGCTGACCATGGATGAACCCTGTGATATTGCCAGCAGTTGGAGCGCCGTATCGTGGGTGACACGAGGTCCTAAAAAGACCTGTCTCAGAGCCTCCAGGAAGAGAGGAGCACTCTGTACCACAGATCGTCACGCTCCCACAGCGGCGTTGCCCACTCCAACGCCCTGCCTGACAGGAGGGATAAGACAAAACCCACCTTCGCCCATTCCATGGGAAAACGTACAGCCAGAAGCTCAAGATGAATGGAGCACTGACTCACGAATTCCCGACATTGCTTGCTGTCACCAGCAAACTTATCTGGAAGCGGGAGACGGGATAAAGTCGGAGCAGGGGTGGCAGAGGACAAACTGGCTGCAGCCACGCTAGCAGCCTGAACAGCGACAGCGGTAACATCCACAGCTGAGGTTGTGCGCTCTAGAGCCGCCAACCTACCATCCAGCTGCTGGATGTACCGCTGTAGACGCTGGTCGTCCGCCATTTTACTAGCCAGACCCTGGCGCTAGTATTATGTTAGGGCTGGCAGAACACACAAAATAAATATAAATAATAAGTGCGTTCGCAGCCCGGGTCCACCATGCAGGCAGAGCCTGCTGCTAGTAGGATGGCGGAATGGCGAACTCTGTTACTTCACGGAGTCGCAACTATGGACACTGTGGCCCTATATGGCGGTATAAGCGAACTCTGTTACGCCACAGAGTCGCTAAGGCAGAAACGCAGAGATATGGACTGTGTCCTGTTAACTCCACAGGTATGCACAGACAACTGCTGTGCGGACAGCAGTCCGCAGCAACACAATCAGCAACGCAATCAGACAATCTCCTCACCGGAGAAGCCGGTATTCTAGGGGCTTATTTCAGCCTAGCCCTAACACATGCGTGCAAGATCACCCTGGCGCAAAGCACATAATGTGATTGTTACTAGCGCATGGCGGCACGGCCATGCCACCCTTTTATAGTAGCAACTATAGGGCCTGCCAGATAAGGACCAATAGGAAACTGCTCCAGAACACAAGTGGTTTCAGGACCTTCCTAGCGGACCAATAGGAGCTGCTGCAGTACCTGAGCATGTGACCCTGATATCCAATGAGAGATCTTACTCTGGGCATGCTCAGAAGGGGAAAGCAAGGACTTTGTCCTAAAGACGTCTGCTCGCCGCTAACCAGTACTGGCTACAATAGCAGAGCCTGGAGGAGCAGCAGTAATCCGCTGCACAATGTTAGACTGGGTGAGACGCTGGCACCGACATCTAAGCTGAGCAGAGTCCACTGCGGCCGGAGACGGATGGGAGACCGCAGCAGGGACGGCTCGAGATTCCCCTTGTGCAGAAGCGGGAACTCGACCCCTAACACTCGCTTTCCCTTCCAAGTCTTTACGGATCACAAGAATTTGGTATACTTACAAACAGCCCAGCGGCTAAATTCTCGTCAGGCCAGATGGTTCTTGTTTTTCTCCCGATTTCACTTTACCCTCCATTATCTCTCGGGAGAGAAGAACATTCGGGCTGACGCTCTCTCTCGATCCGTGGTGTCCTCCGAGGAGGAGGAGGGGGAGCCTCGGCTTATTGTCCCTTCTGAGAGCCTGAGAACTGTAGCGCCGGTTTCGCTAGAGTCTGTACCTCCGGGCAAGACTTTTGTACCATCCAATTTGCGACCGGAGGTTCTCTCTTGGGCTCATTCGTCCAGGGTGGGTGGACATTTTGGGACCAAAAGGACATCTGAGCTGTTGGCGAGGATGTACTGGTGGCCGCATATGGTCCGTGATGTTGGGGATTATGTTCAGGCGTGTGTCTCCTGCGCCAAAAATAAATCTCCTCGACAACGGCCAGCTGGGTTACTTTACCCTTTGCCGGTGGCAGACAGGCCCTGGGAGATGGTCGGAATGGACTTTGTGGTGGGCTTACTCAAGTCTCGGGGTTGCTGTCATGTGTGCATTGCCACGAAGATCGTCGCGGTTGCACATTTTGACTTCTCACAGCTGAGCTGCTGTTTCTTTGTGTTTGGCAGCTAGGGAGTTAATTCTGTCTGTGCTCTGTGCTGGGACTGGGTGCAGTTTCTCCCGGCTGCAATTGATTATTTGTTGATTGGTTTCCTTTAAATTCCTGGTTGTCTGCTTGGGGAGTTGCCAGTGAAACCTTCATGCAGACCACAGATAGGAATGAATCTGTATAGACTTTAGTTGTGAGCTCCTTAGTTGTTCTAAGCTCAACTTGGTTAGAGTTTATTTCCCAGACCATTTATGTTCCTTTGGTGTTTGAGTGTGTATGCAAGCGAGTGTTATCCTGTCGGTCTTATATGTCTAATCTGTGTATTTAGCTGAGATCAGCCCATATCCCTTTGGTGGTAGTCAGGATCCTTCTTAGGACTGATTACAGGGTTCAGGGTCTGATAGGAGACAGGGTTAGGTTGGAGACTTGCACCTCTGAACCATTATCAGTACCTCCAAGGTGAGGGATTAGTTAGGACCCAGTTTAGGGTCAGGTTAGATCCCGGTCCACCTCTTTCCTGTTTCAGCTCATCAAGTCCTCAAGATTAACCCTGAGTTCAGCAGATATCGTGTCAGGTAAATCTATTCTATACTTATATGCTGATGTTGCTATACTAGTTGTTGTATAGAGTGTTGTTCCTTTATTAATAGTTTACTGACATTGTATACATATCATTAGACAGCGTGACATTTTCACTGGCCATAAAAATTATCTCCAGTTACCATGGATCCAGTAGCCCAGCTGGCTCTGCAGTTGCAGGGATTATCCATGGAGCTGACGGACATTAAGTCCAAAGTTTTGTCTCCCCTGGAGCAAACCAGAGTTGAACCTAAAGTAGCTCTCCCGGACAGGTTCACTGGTGGGCGAGACAAATTTTTCACCTTCCGGGAGGCATGTAAATTGTATTTTCGGCTTCGGCCTCGATCATCAGGGAGTGAGGAGCAGAGAGTGGGAATTGTTATCTCACTTCTGCAAGGGGACCCTCAATCCTGGGCATTTTCCCTTCCTCCGGGATCCCCGGCTCTACTGTCTGTAGATCAATTTTTTACTGCCCTGGGATTGGTATATGATGACCCAGATCGGGTCTCTCTTGCTGAGACAAAATTACGTAAGATACAGCAGGGAGATCGTCCGGCAGAGGAATTTGCTTCTGAGTTTCGTAGATGGGCCACAGATACTCAGTGGAATGACCCAGCTCTTAGGAGCCAGTTTTGTCATGGGCTTTCTGATAAATTAAAAGACGTTTTGGCTCAGTATGAGTCTCCTCCTTCTCTGGAGGCTGCTATGGCCCTAGCTATCCGTACTGATAGACGGCTTCGGGAGAGGGGTGAGGTAACTCCACTCCCTGTTGTTACTCCACCTACTACTAAAGTCCCTTATGTTGAGGTTCCCCTTGTCTGTTCGGATGAGCCTATGCAGTTGGGAGGGACATCATTTCGTAGGAGGGGATTGGCGGTACGCCGCAGGACTAGAAGATGTTTTTTCTGCGGGAAGAGGGACATTTTGTTGGAGAATGTCCATCCCGTGCCTTGTTGAGCCAAAAGTCGCCGGAAAACTGTTAATCCCAGGTTGTGTGGTGGACGACAACCTGGGAGTATGTATTTCATCCGCCAGTTCTTCTCAGTTCCTTGTACCAGTGGAGGTGGTAGTTGGTACGAGAGTGGAGAGATTGTCTGTTCTTCTTGATAGTGGTTCCGGGGCTAATCTGGTTGACGCTCAGTTTGCTCAGGCTCAAGGTATGCATCTGAGTGTATTGGTCAAACCGATCCCTATATTCTCCATTGACGCCAGGCCTCTCGGCCAAGGTAGCTTTGTTCATGAGGTTCATAACATTGACCTTCGGGTAGGGGCAATACATAGGGAACAATTATCTTGTTATGTGTTGGAGGGTCTACCTACTCCCATTGTGTTGGGACTTCCTTGGTTGGTTAAACATAACCCTGTGATTAATTGGCAGTCCAGAGAAATAAGCCAATGGGGTGAGTTTTGCAAAAGCAACTGCATGAACACAGTCATCAGTGCGGTCGTGCCTAGTACATTGCCTCCTTTTTTGGAGGATTTTGGGGATGTTTTCTCTGAGGAGGGGTGTCAGGAGTTGCCTCCTCATCGCGTTTATGACTGCTCTATTAATCTCCTTCCTGATGCTAAGTTGCCTAAAGCTAGGTCGTATAATCTTTCTGGTCCTGAGAGGCAGGCTATGAAAGATTATATTTCTGAAAGTCTGGCCAAAGGGCATATTAGACCTTCATCTTCCCCAGTAGCCGCGGGGTTCTTCTTTGTGGAGAAGAAAGATGGAGGCCTACGCCCTTGCTTGGATTTCCGCGAACTTAATCGGATTACTGTTCGAGATCCGTATCCACTCCCTCTTATTCCTGATCTCTTCAATCAAATTGTTGGCGCCAAATGGTTTTCTAAATTGGATCTCAGGGGGGCGTATAATCTGATTAGGATAAAAGAGGGGGATGAGTGGAAAACGGCGTTTAACACGCCGGAGGGACATTATGAGAACCTAGTCATGCCTTTTGGTCTGACTACTGCACCAGCAGTATTCCAACATTTTGTTAATGACATTTTTCGTCACCTTGTGGGGCTGTTTGTGGTTGTATATTTGGACGACATTTTAATTTACTCGCCAGATCTTGTGTCTCATCAGGAGCATGTGAGACAGGTGTTGCAGATCTTGCGAGACAATAAACTATACGCCAAACTGGAGAAGTGTGTATTTGCCGTACAGGAACTTCAGTTTTTGGGTTTTTTGGTGTCAGCCTCCGGTTTCCGTATGGACCCTGAAAAGGTGAGAGCAGTGCTTGAATGGGATCAGCCAGGGGATCTTAAGGCTCTGCAGCGTTTTTTGGGGTTTGCTAACTACTACCGGAAATTTATTTGTAATTTCTCATCTGTCGTCAAACCTCTCACTGACATGACAAGAAAAGGGACGGATTTTTTCTAAATGGTCGGACAAAGCTTGCCAAGCCTTTTCCTCTTTGAAGAAATGTTTTGCTTCGGCACCCGTTCTCATCCAACCAGATGCATCTCAGCCGTTCATTGTGGAGGTGGATGCGTCTGACGTAGGGGTGGGTGCTATATTGTCCCAGGGTCCGTCCCTGGTAAATGGCATCCGTGCGCTTTCTTTTCTAAGAAATTGTCGTCCGCCGAAAGGAATTATGATATCGGCAATAGGGAACTTTTGGCCATTAAGTTAGCTTTTGAAGAATGGCGTCACTTTTTGGAGGGGGCAGTCCACCCGGTTACCGTTATTACTGATCACAAGAACCTGTTGTATTTGGAATCCGCTAAGCGTCTGAATTCCAGACAAGCTCGATGGTCGTTGTTTTTTACCAGGTTTAATTTTGTCGTCACTTATCGCCCGGGGTCTAAGAATGTAAAGGCTGATGCCTTGTCTCGCAGTTTCCCAGGGGCCGGGAAAACGGATGACCCGAGTCCTATCCTTCAGGAGGGGGTGGTAGTGTCGGCTGTATTTTCTGAGCTTGAGGAGGAGGTGTTAGAGGCTCAGGGGGACGCCCCTGCAGGACCTCAAGGGAGACTGTTTGTCCCAAATCTGTTGAGACAAAAGGTTATTGAGGCACATCATAATTCTGCTCTAGCAGGACATCCAGGGAGTAAGGCTACTTTAGATCTCCTTTCTCGCCGGTTTTGGTGGCCTAATGCTAATAAAGATGTTATAACTTTTGTCGCGTCATGTGGGGTGTGTGCTCGCTCTAAAACCCCTCATACCCGTCCGTCTGGGACCCTTTTACCCTTGAAACTTCCGGAGCGTCCATGGACTCATTTATCTATGGACTTCATTACGGACCTTCCTCCGTCGTCAGGGAATACTGTCATACTGGTGGTTGTTGACAGGTTCAGTAAGATGGCACATTTCGTTGCTCTTCCTGCACTCCCTAATGCTAAAACTCTGGCGCAGGTGTTCATTATGGGAGATCGTTAGACTTCATGGGTTGCCTTCTGATGTGGTGTCAGATAGGGGGTCTCAGTTTGTGTCCAAATTTTGGAGGGCATTTTGTTTACGTCGGGGGATGCAATTGTCATTTTCCTCGGCTTTTCATCCGCAGACCAATGGTCAGACAGAGCGTCTGAATCAGAGCTTAGAGACATATCTCCGGTGTTTTGTCTCAGAGAACCAAGAGGACTGGTCTTCTTTCTTGCCTCTGGCAGAGTTCGCTCTTAACAACAGGCGGAGCGAGTCCACTGGTAAGTCCCCGTTTTTTGGGGCATATGGTTTTCATCCCCAGTTTTGTACTTTCAATGGGGGGGGCCCTTCTGGGGTTCCTGAGGAGGAGCGTTTCTTGTCGTCACTTGCTTCTGTGTGGAGAGGTGTATTGAATAATCTGAGTGCGATGGGGAACCGTTACAAACGTATGGCTGATAGGAGGAGAGTTTCTGGTCCAGATCTGAATGTGAACGATCTGGTATGGTTGTCTACCAGGAATATAAAACTTAAAGTGCCCTCCTGGAAACTGGGTCCCAGATTCATCGGGCCGTACAGGATCAGTTCCATAATTAATCCTGTGGCATTTCGTCTGGACCTCCCTCCTACGTTTAAAATTCATAATGTGTTCCACAAGTCATTACTTAAAAGGTATGTGGCACCAGTCATACCGTCACCTCTACCTCCTCCTCCTGTGTTGGTCAATGGTAACTTGGAATTTCAAGTATCAAAGATCATTGACTCACGTCTGAATCGCCGGTCCCTTCAGTACTTGGTGCATTGGAAGGGGTATGGTCCAGAGGAGAGGACGTGGGTCCCTGCGTCTGATGTTAACGCAGATCGTTTGGTTCGGACCTTCCACAGAACTCACCCGGGCAGGCCTGGCCCTGAGGGTCCGGAGGCCCCTCGTAGAAGGGGGGGTACTGTCATGTGTGCATTGCCACGAAGATCGTCGTGGTTGCACATTTTGACTTCTCACAGCTGAGCTGCTGTTTCTTTGTGTTTGGCAGCTAGGGAGTTAATTCTGTCTGTGCTCGGTGCTGGGACTGGGTGCAGTTTCTCCCGGCTGCAATTGATTATTTGTTGATTGGTTTCCTTTAAATTCCTGGTTGTCTGCTTGGGGAGTTGCCAGTGAAACCTTCATGCAGACCACAGATAGGAATGAATCTGTATAGACTTTAGTTGTGAGCTCCTTAGTTGTTCTAAGCTCAACTTGGTTAGAGTTTATTTCCCAGACCATTTATGTTCCTTTGGTGTTTGAGTGTGTATGCAAGCGAGTGTTATCCTGTCGGTCTTATATGTCTAATCTGTGTATTTAGCTGAGATCAGCCCATATCCCTTTGGTGGTAGTCAGGATCCTTCTTAGGACTGATTACAGGGTTCAGGGTCTGATAGGAGACAGGGTTAGGTTGGAGACTTGGACCTCTGAACCATTATCAGTACCTCCAAGGTGAGGGATTAGTTAGGACCCCAGTTTAGGGTCAGGTTAGATCCCGGTCCACCTCTTTCCTGTTTCAGCTCATCAAGTCCTCAAGATTAACCCTGAGTTCAGCAGATATCGTGTCAGGTAAATCTATTCTATACTTACATGCTGATGTTGCTATACTAGTTGTTGTATAGAGTGTTGTTCCTTTATTAATAGTTTACTGACATTGTATACATATCATTAGACAGCGTGACAGTTGCACCATCATTTGGGTGATGATTACCGACCATTTTTCCAAAATGGGGCACCTGGTACCGTTACCACGGTTACCTTCTGCATGGGTCCTGGCTGCATTGTTCATAAGACATATCTTTCGTCTACACCGCAAGCCGGACAAAATCGTTAGTGACCGAGGTCCCCCGTTTGCGTCTCAGTTCTGGAGAGAGCTTTGTCGTCTACTCAGTATTGAGTTAAATCTCTCTTCGGCATATCATCCCGAGACGAATGGGTTGGTAGAGAGGGCCAACCAGACCTTGGTTACATATCTGCGACACTTTGTCTCTGCCAGGCAGGATGACTGGGCATCCTTGTTACCGTGGGCAGCGTTTGCGTTGAACAATGCCGTGGCAGACTCCACTGGACAGACACCATTCCTCCTTAATTACGGTCAGCATCCGCGGGTTCCTGTGCCTATGCCCGTGTCTTCCACCGACTCCAGGGTGGCAGACTGGGCTGTGGAGGCACGGGACATTTGGGACCGTACTCAGGATGCCATTCAGGCCTCCAAGGAGAGGATGAGGTCCTCCGCCGACGCACATCGGTGCCCCGCTCCGACATTTGCTCCCGGTGACTTGGTGTGGCTCTCCGCCCGTAACATCAGGCTGCAAGTGGAGTCGACCAAGTTGGCACCCCATTACCTGGGTCCTTTCAAAGTCCTCGAGCAGGTTAACCCTGTGGTATACCGTTTACACCGTATACATGCCTGGGTATCTCCGACACCTTTCATGTGTCCCTCTTGAAACCCGTGGTCATGTCCCGGTTCTCTGAGTCATCTACCGGGATATCGGGTTCATCTACAGCCGATCACGAGGTGAACGCTATTGTAGGGTGCAAGGTGGTACGGGGAAAAAAGTTTTATTTGGTGGATTGGAGGGGTTATGGGCCTTAGGATAGGTCCTGGGAGCCTGTTGAGCACGTTCACGCTCCGCAGCTCATTGCTGCCATTGAGCGTAGTGAGGCCCAAAGGACGGGGGGCCCTAGGGAGGGGGGTAATGTTAGGGGTCGAGTTTCCGCTCCTGCATAAGGGGAATCTTGAGCTATCCCCGCTGCGGTCTCCCATCCGTCTCCGGCCGCAGTGGAACCTGCTCAGCAGAGACGTTGGTCCCAACGTCTCGCTCAGTCTAGTGCTGTGCAGAGGATGACTGCTGCCTCTTCAGGTCCTGCCATTGTAGCCAGTGCAGGTCAGCGGCAAGCAGACTCAGTTGGGTCTAAGTCCTGTGTTTTCCTTTCTGAGCATGCCCAGGGTAAGATCTCCCATAGGAGATCAGGGGTCACATGCTCAGCTACTGCAGCAGCTCCTATTGGTCTGCCAGGAAGGTCCTGAAACTACATGTGTTGTTGTATAGTTTCTCATTGGTCCTTTTCTGGTAGGTCCTGTAGTTGCTACTATAAAAGGTTGGCATGGCCGTGCCGCCATGCGCTAGTGTCAATTGCATTATGTGCTTTGCGCCAGTGTGATCTTGCACGCATGTGGTTAGGGCTCGGCTGAAATAAGCCCCTAGAATACCGGCACCTCTGGTGAGGAGATTGTATGCACGTGTTTAGGGCTTGGCTGAAATAAGCCCCTAGAATACCAGCTTCTCGGGTGAGGAGATTGTCTGATTGCGTTGCTGATTGCATTACCATGAACTGCTGTCCGCACAGCAGTTGTCTGTGCATCCCTGTGAAGTTAACAGCACACAGTCCATATCTCTGCGGCTCTACCTTAGCGACTCTGTGGTGTTACAGAGTTTGCTTATACCGCCATATAGTGCCACAGTATCTATATTTGCGACTCTGTGAAGTAACAGAGTTCGCCTATACCGCCTTCTTGCTAGCAGCAGGCTCTCCCTTCACGTTGGACACCGGTCTGCGAACGCACCCACTATTTATATTTATCTGGTGCGTTCCGCAGATCCTAACAAATTGTAATTCTCCGCATATATTTCCAGAGTCAGACACAGACTCTCACAGGCTCAGTATGGATTACACCAAAATATAAAAAGCAGAAAAAGGGTACTGTATCAGAAGATGCCAGGTGTATATAGTATTGGGGAAAATTTCAATCTCCGTGTATATTTCAGGAGTCACACACAGATGCTGTCAGGCTCAGTATGGATTAGACCAGAATATAAAAAGCAGAAAAAGGGTAATGTATCAGATGCATACAGCTGTATACAGTCTAGGGATAATTGTAAATCCCCGTATATATTTCCAGAGTCAGACAGGCTCTCACAGGCTCAGTATGGATTACACCAGAATATAAAAAGCAGAAAAAGGGTAATGTATCAGAAAATACCAGACATATACAGTGTAGGGGTAATTGTAAATCTCCGTATATATTTCAGGAGTAACACACAGATGCTCACAGGCTCAGTATGGATTAGACCAGAATATAAAAAGCAGAAAAAGGGTCATGTATCAGAAGCATACAACTGTATACGGTCTAGGGATAATTGTAAATCTCCGTATTTATTTCCGGAGTAACATACAGACGCTCACAGGCTCAGTATGGATTACACCAGAATATAAAAAGCAGAAAAAGGGTAATGTATCAGAAGCGTATAGCTGTATACAGTGTAGGGGTAAATGTAAATCTCCGTATATATTTCCGGAGTAACACACAGACGCTCACAGGCTCCCTATGGAGAAGACCAGAATACAAAAAGCAGAAAAAGGGTACTGTATTATGAGAGTACAGCTGTATACAATTTAGGGGTAATTGTACATCTCCGTATATATTTCCGGAGTAACACACAGAAGCTCACAGGCTCAGTATGGATTAGACCAGAATATAAAAAGCAGAAAAAGGGTAATGTATCCGAAGCGTACTGCTGTGTACAGTGTAGAGGTAATTGTAAATCTCCGTATATATTTCCGGAGTCAGACACAGACACTCACAGGCTCGTTATGGATTACACCAGAATATAAAAAGCAGAAAAAGGGTACTGTATCCACAAGAGCACAGCTGTATACAGTCTAGGGTAATTGTAAATCTCCGTATATATTTCCGGAGTCACACACAGATAGTCAGTATGTATTTGTCCGTGATACCAGCCGGTACACGGTAGTGTGTGAGGATCGTACTGCTCTATACAGTGTAGGAAAAAATGAACGCTCGGTAACTGTGCAGAAAAAAGAATTAAAGTATTAGTCCTGTTTAAAAAGCAGTCTGCTGTTGTGAACGTATTGGAGATGACTTCGGAGCTGAAGCTCCCTCTGGTGGTTGCTGAGGGTATTTAACCTATGTTGAACACCAAGAGTCCTACACCTGCAGTTAATGAGTGGTTGTCAGGTGATAATGACTGGCCTGATATAAGTGAGCTGACCTCCCATGATCCTCGCCGGTGATTAATTGTTCATCCTGATCTAGGTTGGAATTCAGCTTGCTTTTCTGCTGTCTCCTGCTTGCATTCAGATAAGTCTCTTTCAGTTTTTTTTACTGTGGTTTGAATTCCTTGCTTTTTGCTGCATTGCTTTTTGTCTTCAGCCGTGTCCCCTTCGGGGGGCTTTGACTGGTCTCCGTTCATTTTTTGTATTTGTTATTTGCTCAGTTCTTGTGATATTTTACTGCTGGGTTGCTACGCGTCCACACCAGAGATCTGATATAGGTGGTCGAGACCGTGTGGTCTCAGTAATTTTGGATTCAGAAGTGTTGGAGTTTTTCCTAGTGTTTTTTGGGTTGCAGACAGTATTCTCTCCTTTGCTGTCCTATCTAGACAGTTTTGGGCCCCAGCGTTTGCTCAATCTATTTTCTGTCTGTGTTCGTATTTTCATCTTGTCTAACCGCCATTATATGTCTTGGGGCTTCCTATTCTTTTGGGGTCTACTCCGGGGCAGTTAGCTTTCCTCTTTCCATCTTTAGGGATAGCTAGTTTTCAGGCTGTGACGAGGCGTCTAGGAACGCCCCACGGCTACTTCTAGTTGTGCGGTTAGTTTAGGGGTCTGCAACCAATTAGTTTCCAACCTCTCTGGTGTTAGGCTGTCTATGCGGGTTTTTGCTCCTGCCTCCTCAGCTACCTAAACATAACAGTCTGCACAGCAGTGTACACACAGCAATACAGCTAGCAGGCAGCCTATTAACCACCGCTGCTGTACCTAAGAAAATCCTCCTCTGTCACTGGCAGGCAGCCTAATTACCAGCACTGCTGCACACAAGAAAATCCTCCCCTGTCACTGCACACTAACTGTACAGCACAATTGCTATCAGCACAAGCACAAAATAACTTTTCTTTCCTGCCTAACTCTCTCCCTACTGAGAAACAGCGGCAGCAACCTCTCCCTACGCTAAGATCGGCAGACAAAGCAAGCCAATCACTGCAATGCCCTTCTCTAAGATGGTGGTGGCTGCTGCCCATGTCATCTCGTTGCCCACAGTGTGCGTCCTTGCTGATTGGCTGAGAAAAGGCGCCTGCAAGCATTATGGGAAAACTGACTTTGGCACTAGGGTAGACGACCGCATGGCCGACATCACGCTATGGTCGGGTTTCGCTCGGCGAAACCCGACTTTGGCGATAGTCGGCGATTTTTGAATCTGACCGACCTGTTTCGCTCAACTCTACTATCCACCAGTACAGCCAATGACATGGCAGCTTACAATGACTCAAGGGTTTCATACACTTCTAAAGCTTCTTTTAGCTTTTCAGTAAGACCTTGACAAAACTGGCTTCTAAGAGCTGGGTCATTCCATTTGGTATTGGTTGCCCACCTGCGGAATTCAGAGCTATACTTCTGTACTGAACAATTTCCTTGCTGAAGACAATGGAGCCTGGATTCAGCTAAGGAAATACAGTCTGGATCATCATAGATAAGGGCTAAATCCCTGAAAAACCCTTCTATGGACAGGAGACAAATAGAACCTTGTGGCAAAGAAAAAGCCCAAGATTGAGGATCCCCTTGCTACAGTGAAATCACAATTCCCACTCGTTGCTCCTCATCACCAGAGAAGTGAGGCCAAAGTTTAAAATACAGTTTGCATGCTTCCTTAAATACAAAAAACTGTCCCTAGCCCCTGAAAACCTGTCCGGGAGGGCAATTTTGGATTTAATCTAGACCGGCCTACCCGCAGAGTCCCCCACAGTAGGAGTCTGGAGTCACTGCCATTGCTGCTGAACCTCAAGTGCCAGTTTTTCTTTTATTCTTTTACAAAAGTGTACAGCTGGTATTAATGTCACGCTGGGTGAAGGATAAGTAAGTGAACAACAATGGGGAGAGGGATGGGGGAGCCCAAACACTAGGGAAGTGGGTAGTGGAGACCCCTAGGCAGATCTGAAATCACTCTGTCTGCCCTAACCGTCCCTATATAGGTTCTGCACCTATTGCTGAGCAGGAACCTAATCACTGCCTGACCCTTGCATTAGGCCCTGGATAGGGAGGGGATGAGGTGCTCACTAGTCAGTCCCCACTAAAACTAAAGACAGAGAGGGTAGATGAATGAGGGTAACACTTAGCTTGGAAGACAACCGAGATGTCATGCCAGCAATCCTCCAAGAGTTCTCTGAGAAGGAACTAACTGACTATTACTAGACAAAGACAAGTAAGAGCTAACACCAGCAACATGCTGCAGACATGGATCAATATAAACCTGCAAAAAGGTGTCTAATTAGAAGCAGAAGGTGGCGGTAACTGTTTGGTCCTAAGGGGAGAGGGATATCGCTCCACAACAGAGATACAAAAATCAAGAAGGTGCTTGAGCTAATCGCAAAGACCTTCTACAGCTGGATCCAGGATGAGTATCAGTCAGCCCTGACACATCCATGACAAGACCATATTCCTGCACTGTCTGGACACAGCCATTACACAGTACATAGCATGGGCGCATTTATAATATTATCTCAGCACAGGAACGTTTTACTTAAACATATCCGATTGTGAAAATTATTATTGTTCCAAAATCTGTTGATTAAAATGAATTTTTGTTAATGGGACAATCCCTTCAAAAACTGTTGTCAGATCTGTAACCAACAAGTCTGCTGCCTCGAGGAAATAAATGTTCCATTTGTAGCCGGGTTTTATCTCCTGAATATACAGTTGTGCTCAAAAGTTTACATACCCCAGCAGAATTTTTGCTTTCTTGGCCTTTTTTCAGAAAATATGAATGATAGCACCAAAACTTTTTTTCCACTCATGTTTAGTGGTTGGGTGAAGCCATTTATTGTCAAATTGCTGTGTTTTCTCTTTTTAAATCATAATGACAACCCAAGACATCCAAGTGACCCTGATCAAAAGTTTACATACCCCATTTCTTAATACCATGTATTGCCCCCTCTAACTTCAATGACAGCTTGAAGTCTTTTGTGGTAGTTGTGGATGAGGTTCTTTATTTTCTGAAAGGGTAAAGCTGCCCACTCTTCTTGGCAAAAAGCCTTCAATTCCTGTAAATTCCTGGTGTGTCTAGCATGAACTGCGCACTTGAGATCTCACCAGAGTGGCTCAATGATATTGAGGTCAGGAGACTGAGATGGCCTCTCCATAACCTTCACTTTGTTCTACTGTAGCCAATGACAGGTCGACTTGGCCTTGTGTTTTGAATCGTTGTCATATTGGAACGTCCAAGTACGTCCCATGCGCAGCAGTATTTGATGATAACGTGCTGCATTCATCTTTCCTTCAGCTTTGACCACGTTTCTTATGTTATTGTAGCTCACACATCCCCAAAACCTCAGCGATCCACCTCCATGCTTTATGGTATGAATGGTGTTCCTTTCATCATCGGCCTTGTTGACCTCTCTTCAAATATAACATTTATGGTTGTGGCCAAAAAGTTTAATTTTGGTCTCATCACTAGAGTTGAGCGATACTTTCCGATATCCAAAAGTATCGGAATCGGAATGGTATCGCCGATACCCAAAAAATATCGGCGATACCGATACCGAAAGTCCAATGTAAGTCTATGGGAACAAAATATCGGAATTAAAAAAACCCCATTCTTGCCTTGTTAGTTAATTGTACATGAAGGAAAACAACAAAGAGTAATGTAGAATGTATTGGGGAAGGTTGAGGAGACATTAAAGGCATAGATGTTTAACCCAATCAAATGGAATAGCATAAATATTTTTTTTTTAAAGATGTTCGGATTGACGAAGAAATTGACAATGTTGTTCACGTTTTTTCTATTTTGGCAAATATGTATATTTCACAACTTCCATGCTCTTCACCTTTTTAACTTTTGACACACTTTCTCCTTCATAATCTTCAGCAGCATCATCTTTTTCATCAAATTATTCTTCATCTTCACCTTCTTTATCTTCTTCTTAAACTTCTTGCTATTCATCTTTTTGTTAACATTACTCATATTCTTCTTATTAAACTATTATTCTTATTCATATTCTACTTCATCTTCTTCATCATATTCTTATTTGTGACAGAGAATCCTGTACTTGTAATCTGTCAAAGTATGAATTTTTCATTCTTCCGTTCTTGCTGTCACAAAAGATTTAAATTACAACAGTATTTGTCCGTGTTCAGTTTAGCCTGCAGCAGCAGCAGGCATTTTCCAGGGGCACCACGAGGAGGAATGGACTCACCCCCATACACTGCTTAGTCTTCTTCTGCTTATAATTTAGAGCATATATTTTTAGATCTTCTGCTTATTGTTCTTGTGTCTCTTGTTCTGTATCTTGTATTTGTAGCACAACCTTGTACCAGCTGATGTTACTGGGACACGGTTACTAAGCAGGAGGTACCTGTGCTCCAAAGCACTACCAAGGACCAGCAGACGTTGCAGGAACTCGGATACCGAGATGGAGGCACCTAGGCTAAAGGCACTGCGGAGAACCAGTTGACGGTACTGGAACCCGGACGGGTAGCAGAAGGTACAAGAGCCAATGCAAGTAACGAGGACCAGCTGACTGTGCTGGAACCCGGAGGGGCAGCAGAAGGAAAAGAGCCAATGGCACAACCGAGGACCAGCTGACGTTACTGGGACACGGTTACTAAGCAGGAGGTACCTGTGCTCCAAAGCACTACCAAGGACCAGCAGACGTTGCTGGAACTCGGATACCGAGATGGAGGCACCTAGGGCAAAGGCACTGCGGAGAACCAGCTGACGGTACTGGAACCCGGACGGGTAGCAGAAGGTACCCATGGAAATTTAAGTTGACAGGCCGCGAGCCGGCCGCAGTTACCGAATCCCACAGTACTACAGTGGGTGATTGTCCTATTGTCACAACGGAAACAGCCTTTATTTGCATATCCCCAGCACACATAGGAAGCACCTAAACTCCAAGCACCATAGAGTCGGCTAACCCGACCGCAACACGACAGGACAACTTATTGGAGGCTAAGTGACGTTTACACTGACAGGAAACAGATGGCGTGCTGTAACCAGTCTGGGCAGGAGTGAGTACCCGTGCCAATGACACTTCCGAGCAACAACTGGCGGTGTTGAAGCCCAGGGATAGAAGACAACAGGGTGGAGGCAGCATGACTTTTTGCCGTTCACACAGCAGGGGAACAGCTGACATTACTGAACGCCAGTAACACTATAGCTTGTGTATTGGTCTGTGGACACGACACTTCTGAGCAGCAACTGCCAGTGTTGTAGCCCAGGGAGTAGAGTTCAGGTGGTAGAAAGATGAACATAACAGGAGACATGGATAACGTTGCGAACCAGTTATTTAATCTGAAAACGGACAGACAAATTCTGGCGAGATCCATGCCTTGTTCATTTTCAGAAAAGTAAGCCGGTCTACATTATCGGAAGATAGTCGCATGCGACGGTCTGTTACTACACCACCTGCAGCACTAAAGACGCGCTCCGATAATACACTGGCAGCAGGGCAAGCCAGCACCTCCAATGCATACTGGCTAAGCTCTGGCCATGTATCCAGCTTAGAGACCCAAAACTTGAATGGGGAAGAGCCATCTGGGAGTACACTGAGAGGGAAAGACATGTAGTCTGTCACCATCTTACGGAAACGTTGCCTCCTGCTGACTGGAGCCATCTCGGATGGTGTAGACATTTGTGGCGCTGCCGCAAAACTTCGCAACATTTGGAACATACTGGTCTTGCCCTGTGCAGAGGCGCTGCTTGTGCTCCCTCTTGTTGCAGAGCTGTCTCCACTGCCTCGACGCACAGAGCTGCTTTGTAAAGCAGTAGCAGCAGCAGTGCTCTCGGCTGGAATGGAGAACATTATGGATTGCACCAGTGTGTCTTGGTACTCCCGCATTTTACGCTCCCGGTTCAACGGTGTGATGAGGCTTTGTAAGTTGTCCCGGTAGCGAGGGTCTAGGAGGGTGTACACCCAATAATCATACATGGTGAGAATGTGGGCGATGCGGTGGTCGTTTCTCAGGCACTGCAGCATGAAATCAACCATGTGCTGCAGACTCCCAACTGGCCAACAAACGCTGTCCCCTGCAAGAGGCGTCATCTCTGCCTGCTCTGCATCACCCCACCCTCGCTCTACATACTGACTAGAGCGTTGTGTACCTCCCTCTGGAGCGATGTCTTCTTCCTCCATTGACTCCTCCTCCTCCTCATCCTCCTCACAAAGTGAGCCCTGCCCAGCCCTTTGTGAGGAACCACGTTGCGCTGACTGTCCAGAAGGTGATGGAATTAGTGACTCCTCATCCTCCACCTCTTCCAAAACCTCATCCCTTAGTGTTTGAATTTTTTTTTGAAGCAGGCAGATAAGGGGGACAGTCAGGCTGACTAGTGCATCATCTGCACTCGCCATCCGCGTTGACTCATCAAACGGACGCAAAACGTGGCAGATGTCCTTCATAGAGGCCCACTCAGTAGTGGTGAAGTGTGAACGGCGCAAATTGCGAGTTGATTGCGCCTGATGCAGCTGATACTCCATTACTGCTGGCTGCTGCTCACACAACCGCTCCAACATATGTAACGTGGAATTCCACCTGGTGGGTACGTCTCATATGATGCGATGTTCAGGAAGGCGAAATCTGCGTTGCAGAGCTGCAATGCGCGATCTGGCCATGCTGGAACGTCGCAAGTGAGCGCACTCTAGGCGGACCTTGTGCAGCAGTGCATCAAGATCCGGATAGTCCCTCAAAAAACTCTGCACGACCAAGTTGAGCACATGTGCCAGACATGGTATGTGAGTGAGGTTGCCAAGGCCCAGAGCTGCCACCAGATTTCGGCCATTGTCACACACTACCAAGCCTGGCTGGAGATTCGCTGGCAAAAACCACACGTTGCTCTCCTGCTTGATGGCATTCCAGACCTCCTGCGCTGTGTGGCTTCGATTCCCCATGGAAATTAATTTCAGGACGGCCTGTTGACGTTTGGCTACGTCTGTGCTCATATCGGTCGCATCAGGTAAGCGTTCACGGGTCCATGTGGAGGTATACCGTGACGGCTCCTGCAGTGATGATTCTGAGGAACTGGAGTAGGAGGAGGAGTCAATGTGGACAGACTTGATTCCTGCAATCCTTGGAGTTGGCAGAACCCGTACAGCGCCACTGGCAAGATCTGTACCCGGCTCCACAACATTGACCCAATGGGCAGTGAGGGAAAGTTATCGTCCTGGCCATGGGTACTGGTCCACGCATCGGTGGTCAGGTGGACCTTGCTACTGACGGCGTTTAGCAGCGCATGTTTAATTTTTCCCTCAACATGCTTTTGCAGAGCAGGGACGGCTTGCCTGCTGAAATAAAATCGGCTGGGCACATTGTATTGTGGGACTGCCAATGCCATTAAGTTACGGAAACTGTCAGTCTCCACCAGCCTGAATGACAGCATTTCAAGGGACAGGAGTTTTGCAATGCCAGCATTCAGAGCCTGTGCTCGTGGATGGTTTGCCGAGTATGGCCGTCTTTTATCCCATGCCTGTGCTACCGATGGCTGTTTTGTGGCCTGGGAGTGTGAGGATGACAGGGAACTTGCAGCTGTGGGTGGAATAACACTGGGTCTCTGGACAACAGTGACAGAGGTTCTTCCATGGCGATCCTGTGAGGAAGCAGAACCAGCTGTGTGTGAGCTGGAGGAAGAGGCTCCAACACGAGCTGAAGATGTAGGTGCTGCTGTAGGTTGGCCTACATCTCCAGTGTGTCTTTGGAACTCAACCACGTGCTTTGACCGCACATGTTTCCACATATTTGTGGTATTAAGGTTACTGACATTTTTACCTCTTTTTACTTTTTGATTACACAGCTTGCATTTGACATAGCAAATATCATCTGCAAGTGTGTCAAAAAAGGACCACGCAGTGCAAGTCCTGGGAGCGCCCGTTTTTGCTGTTGGAAGAGAACTGCTACGAACGGGTGCCAAACTGGAGGCTACAGGCAACCGAGTCTGCAGCCTAACTCTCCCTACTGTTTGGACCGCTGGGGCAATCTCTTCCTCAGAGCTGCTACCACCACCTTCCTGTTCCTCACGCCATGTTGGGTCTTGGACCTCATCATCTCCACTACCCTCTTCCAATACCTGCTGCTGTTGGGTGGTCTGGCCAGCACCATGCTCAACAGAAAATGGCACCTGAGTCTCATCATCATCAGATGCGTTCTGCGGTGTGCTGACCATCGGCACTGGCTCACCCGCCTCTTCACATTCAGAGAGACACAGCTGTTGCGCATCACTGCATACTGCCTCTTCTTCACATTCCAGAATGCTGCTTGGCTGGGCCCCTGTTTGCAAGCCAACAGATTCTGAGAACAGAAGCAGAGACTCAGCTGGCTCCAGTTCAGAACTCTCTGACTGCCTGGGCAATTTGGCAGGCGGTGAAGAGACAGATGGTTGTTCAACAGTGCTGTGGTCCTGAGAGGAGGTGGAAGGAATTGAAGTCGATGCATTGGCTGCCATCCAACCAACAACGGCTTCAATTTGTTTTTCCCGCAGCAGGGGGGTACGCTGAGCTCCTACAAAAGTGCGCATAAAGGAACGCTCACGGGGAAAACTGGTGGATGCTGTGTCACTGGGTGCGACAGACACAGCCACAGAATCTCCAGTCATCTCTGCTGAACTCCACGCGCAACGAACCGTGCCTTACTCCTGCCTTTTCAATCTTGGTAGATTGATAAAGAAAGTCAGTAAAGTTATAAGGCCTAAGTGTGGGTTATTCCATCAGAGACTGCAGTGAACACTGAAACACAACTGTCCACAATCTGGAAAGGCTACTCCTTTGTCTACTTCTATAGTGTTTGCAACCAATGTATTGTATACGGATGGAAGCGCGTCACACTAATAGATTAGATTTTAAATGGAATGGAGCAGAACCAATTGGAGATAAATGAAAAGGATGAGCCACTGAGACACGCTCAGCAGAGTACAAGCAGCAGTGCTTGAACAAGTAACTGGAGCGTGATGTGCACTCAAAAAATAAAAAACACAGACTGAAGTGAACACTGAAACACAACTGTCCACAATCTGGGAAAGGCTACTCCTTTGTCTACTTCTATAGTGTTTGCAACCAATGTATTGTATACGGATGGAAGCGCGTCACACTAATAGATTAGATTTTAAATGGAATGGAGCAGAACCAATTGGAGAAAAATGAAAAGGATGAGGCACTGAGACACGCTCAGCAGAGTACAAGCAGCAGTGCTTGAACAAGTAACTGGAGCGTGATGTGCACTCAAAAAATAAAAAACACAGACTGAAGTGAACACTGAAACACAACTGTCCACAATCTGGGAAAGGCTACTCCTTTGTCTACTTCTATAGTGTTTGCAACCAATGTATTGTATACGGATGGAAGCGCGTCACACTAATAGATTAGATTTTAAATGGAATGGAGCAGAACCAATTGGAGAAAAATGAAAAGGATGAGGCACTGAGACACGCTCAGCAGAGTACAAGCAGCAGTGCTTGAACAAGTAACTGGAGCGTGATGTGCACTCAAAAAATAAAAAACACAGACTGAAGTGAACACTGAAACACAACTGTCCACAATCTGGGAAAGGCTACTCCTTTGTCTACTTCTATAGTGTTTGCAACCAATGTATTGTATACGGATGGAAGCGCGTCACACTAATAGATTAGATTTTAAATGGAATGGAGCAGAACCAATTGGAGAAAAATGAAAAGGATGAGGCACTGAGACACGCTCAGCAGAGTACAAGCAGCAGTGCTTGAACAAGTAACTGGAGCGTGATGTGCACTCAAAAAATAAAAAACACAGACTGAAGTGAACACTGAAACACAACTGTCCACAATCTGGGAAAGGCTACTCCTTTGTCTACTTCTATAGTGTTTGCAACCAATGTATTGTATACGGATGGAAGCGCGTCACACTAATAGATTAGATTTAATGGAATGGAGCAGAACCAATTGGAGAAAAATGAAAAGGATGAGCACTGAGACACGCTCAGCAGAGTACAAGCAGCAGTGCTTGAACAAGTAACTGGAGCGTGATGTGCACTCAAAAAATAAAAAACACAGGACTGAAGTGAAAAACTGAAAACAACTGTCCACAATCTGGGAAAGGCTACTCCTTTGTCTACTTCTATAGTGTTTGCAACCAATGTATTGTATACGGATGGAAGCGCGTCACACTAATAGTTAAATTGCATGGAGCAGCAAGAATTACACTGAAGAAAAAAAATAGAGTCTGTGAGTGACAGTGCAGATGCCTACAGACAGCGTTGCATGCAGAGCAAATGCAGCGTCACCTGCACTCACACACACCTTGCACAGAGGGTGTTAAAACAACACTGGCAAAAGGAAGCTTTACACAGCGTTGGTAAACTAGCTGCCTAAAGCCCAGTACACAAAATCGCAATATCTAACTGTCCCTCAGAGTCAGCAGAGCAGCGTTCTGTCCCTAACTGAGTTCACAGCACAGTGACGCTAAAATGGAGGCGGCGCCTTTTATAGTGCATTCTGACATCATTTCAGCAGCCAATCACAGCCATGCCATTAGTTAAGATGACCGCAGCATTACAGGATGTGCCCACACTTCATAAGATTCCTCATTGGCTGATAAAAATCACATTGCCTCTCAAAGAATTATGGGAACTTCCGATTCCGGTATACGATATTGGAAAAATATCGGAACTAAGTATCGGAATTCCGATACAGCGAATATCGGTCGATACCCGATACTTGCAGTATCGGAATGCTCAACACTACTCATCACCCCAAATTACCTTGTTCCAGAAGTTTTGAGGCTTGTCTCTGTGCTGTTTTGTGTATTGTAGGTGAGACACTTTGTGGCATTTGCGCAGTAATGGCTTTCTTCTGGCGACTCGACCATGCAGCCCATTTTTCAAGTGCCTCCTTATTGTGCATCTTGAAATGGCCACACCACTAGTTCTCAGAGAGTCCAGTATTTCAGCTGATGTTATTTATGTTTTTTTTTTGCATCCCGGACAATTTTCCTGGCAGTTGTGGACAAAATTTTTGTTGGTCTACCTGACTGTGGTTTTGTTTTTACAGAGCCCCTGATTTTCCATTTGTTAATCACAGTTTGAACGCTGCTAACTGGCATTATCAATTGGATATCTTTTTGTATTTCTTTCCTGTTTTATACAGTTCAACTACCTTTTCCCGTAGATCCGATGACAATTCTTTTGCTTTTCCCATGACTCACAATCCAGAAACCTTCAGTGGCTGCATGAAAGATGCAAGAGTCTGTTTGGATCCCAGAAACTCATTCAGCTTTTATGCACACACACTGATTACAAGTAAACAGGTCACAGGTGAGGATGTTACCTTTAGTAGCCAGTCAAACACATTTTTATCAACTTCTGTGCATGTTATCAGGCCAAAATCACCAGGGTGAACTTTTGATCAGGGTAATTTGGATGTTTTGGGTTGTCATTATGATTTAAAAAGAGAAAACATAGTAGTTTGACAATAAATGGCTTCACCCACAACTAATAACCTTGAGTAGAGAAAAAGTTTTGGTGTTATCATTCACATTCTCTGAAAAAAGGCCAAAGAAAGCAAAAATTCTGCTGGGGTATGTAAACTTTTGAGCACAACTGTATATGCTGTATATGCTGCAGCTTCACATTGCAGTGTTGCGATGATCAACAATCTGTCAACCCTTGCCTCTTTCTTTACACAGGAACTGTTGATTTTAGTTTGTCTTCAAATGTTGAAAAATTAGGAGACTCAAAACGATACTCTTAATGTACACAGACATACTTTTAACGCAATAGATGAAAAATAAACTGTACGGAAAGGGGAAGGAGTGATAGAAACTTCATGCATGTGTCATCATGTGGTGCTACATACAGTACCATACAAGGGATATATTTGCATCCCTTTTAGGGAAGAATAGCTCTAGATTGGATTCATACAGAATCAGAGCCAACAAAAAAAACCTGTAAAATTTAAATGATATGCCAGTACAATAGGACCCCAAAAAAACTGTATAAGTGCTGAACTACTGCTCCATACAACTCCATGATAAGCATGTATGCATGAGCTCTTACTTTCTAAGGGTATGTGCACATGACATCTTTTTCATGTGGGTCTGCCATGAAACCCATCTGAAACAAAACACCAAGAAAATGCTGAAAAAGAATAAACGTGCATTTCTATGTAAAAATGACTTGTTGTTCCTTGGTTCAGTCTTTTGAACATATTTTAACTACTTCAGGTTTTCTAAGAGGCCAAGCAGTCAAAGAGGTGAGAAGACCAATCTTCAGGAATTTTCCAATCTGAAGACACTCTATATTTTATAATACAAGTCAATGGAAAGGCTCAAAAGACGCCTGGAAGATTCTCTGGTGGGTTTTTTGCTGGTATTTTTGCTTCAAAAACCATTTGTTGCTTCTTCATTGTTAAATATAATTAAAAAACTGTCCTGAAAATATAAATTAAAACTCCCCAAAACACAGAAAAAAATGCTCAAAAGAAAGCACCATAGGTCAAAAACATAAAAAAGCACTCGGGAAACAACCAGAAAAGCAAACAAGTGTTTTCCTCTTGAAAACTTGGGTTCGGCTGCCTGAAAAAGACATCGTGTGCACTTGCCCTTAAGCTTCATTTTTATGCTTAAGTAGTACAATTAAAGATGATAAGATGAAGTGTTTGGAAGTGTCATAGTAAATGTCTGTTGGGATATAAGAGACTGAATTTAGTCTCAAATTTATATAATAATAAGATGGTTTTTAGGTCCTTCTATATCATTTTTTCCGCTGCCTTGGAGTTGGAAACAATATTTAAATTTGAAAGCTCTTCTGTATGTTTCAGAGTTTATCATGAGTCACAATTAGTATGATGGATGAATGTGTTAGGTCCAAACTATAAGGATTTGATAGATACTGCTTTAACTGATTAAAATAAAAAAAGTATGCAATTTACTTTGGCTCCCAGAAAAATTAATGGTAATGTTTCAAAATGTTCATCTTCACTAATGGAATAATAAAAATAGTTTGGGAATTTGTACATTATGTAAAAATAAACTTTTTAAAATTTTGCACTTTATAAAAATATATAAAGTGAATTTAATTTTGTGTGTTTATTACAATATCGGACTGGTTGGATGTATCCTAAGTTTTTCATTTGAAAATCTGAGCATTTGTTTGTCCATTGTACAAATAACTTGACATCTGGGTCTGGTAACATTGTATGCCAGGTGTACATAGCCATTAAATAATCGCTGTTGTTAAAGTGTATTTTTAACTAAGGGTCTGTAAACAATTTATTTTTATCTTGGGGCACACCTTTTCATATAAATTGGGCCCAGATGAGTTCCTTTCTTTTATTCAGCAGAAAAGCATATTTTGCTTCACTGTCCTATAAAAGGTGAAATATTAAAACTGAAAGCATATACAACCAGTGTGAATGATGACAACGGGGAGAGCACGCAGATTCCACCGCTGCCACCATTGAGAAATCATATAAGAACCCAATAAAAGATGCAGTCTTTATTTATACTCAATTAAAACCCACCAACAGGTGGTACGTACACACCACAAAAAACAATACACTGTGAAAAAAAACAGACAACTTTAGTTTGTGCTGGGTATCCCTAGTGCTGTGCCGATGCTTTTTCCTTCCTACCAGCGGTGGTTGGCACTCTAGGGGGGAACGTTTTGGTGCTTTCAAATAGCACAGTGTGTCGTTTTTTGTAGTGTGTACGTACCACCTATTGGTGGGTTTTAAATGAGTATAAATAAAGATTGCATCTTTTATTGGGCTCTTATATGATTTCTCTATGAAAAATTGATACCCCAGGTTTAATGCAAAACCTTTTTTCTGATTTTAACACCAGATATGATGAACCCACACCTCGCCACCCCGCGTGACGTCACTATTACATCAGAGGGATCATGTGGCACAGTTTCCTCACTTGCACCTGAGTTGCCCGCCAGGGCCGTGGGGTACTTGGCACCAAGCCCGTTCACTTCTATGGGGGATGTCACGGCGACACAGCTCGGTCTGTGGCCCTGGGCGCTCACTGAAAAAGGGGGATATTTACAGGGGATTAAAGGTTTGTAATATGTTCGTGACGCCACCTGTGGTTCCTGGTCAGGGTGACCAGCGCTGCTGTATGGGTCCGCTGAAGGGATGGTATTGGGCAGCAAGGTGTTAAGCCTTCCACAGGCAAGGCTGGGGTCCTTCAGGGTAGATAGGATGTGTCAGGGGTGCAGAATGAAGAAGGGGAGTTCAGCAGCAGGGTAATAAGGCAGACACACACAAAAGTCTCTTTCTGTACCTTTACTGGTGGAATGGCAGGCACGTCCCGGGGTGCTGGCAGGGTGAAGGATGCACTTCCAGTTCTTCCCACTGAGTAGGTGTAGGGCCTCCTTACTTCTATAATGTGAGTCTCTGACCTGTATGAAACGAGGCCTAACTCTGTCTTCAACTTTGCACGCCCAGCTGACTTTGTGGTAGGGCCTTCTCTTGGATAGAACAGTGTCTCTATTGGTTGCACTGACCAGACTCCTGTCTTCCTGACCCCGGTTACGTATCAACACTTGTGGGCCCCTGCGACTTGAAGTCCCGCAGGGTCTCCAATATCTCCTACTAGTCGTGTAGATTCTAGCAAGCTCGGACCCGGTGTCCGGTTATTCAGAGTAGAGGTAAGCTTTCAATGCTATTTCAACCTCTGGCACTCTCTTCTTCTCTTCCACTCGCCTTTCCTCCTACTCCGACCTTTAACATAAGCACACGTCTCACTTCTTCCTTCTTCACCGCTCTCAAAGCGTAGGCACGCTTGCTCTCTGAACTGAACTCAGTTGACTCAGTTCTGACTAGGCTGGAGTGGCTATCTTTCCACTTGTACTAGCCTCCACACGTTGAACTAAGCTCAGAGCTGCAGTCTTCAGTTTCTTTCAATAACTGCTGTTCTCTCTCTTTCTTTCTTTCTAAGCTCTGTCTGAAGCAGCTATCAGGATTCACCATCTGACCTGCACCTGGCTTTGCAGACTCACTGATCTGTGCTCGCTCCTAGAGCTACTCTCTAACACTCCTCTCAGCTAGGCTGCTGAGCTTCTCACTGTTCTAGCTAGACTGCTAGACTCGACTAGACTGCTCTCTCAGTGTCTCCACCCACCCTATATACTCTGAAAGGGCTCCCTCTGGTGGCTCTAGGGATGGGTGAAGATGTGTGAATGAATATCAGGTCTCTTGTGGTGGTTACCTTCAGTGCATCCCTCCGGGAAATGAGATTCCAAGCGCAGCTGGGCTCTACACACCAACGTGATGTTCCGCACTCCATGGGGACACGTAAGGTCAGCCTTACACAGTTTTACACAGTCAGCCCCCTGGCCCATACTGTCGCTGACATAGCACCAAACTCGCTCATAACTGAGCTGAGAGGCCCCTTCACTAGCACCAGTGAAACAGAACCTTATTAGACTGGTAGGACTGCCACCAGTTCCTTGTTAAATATAATCCCGGTCTATTAACGGGATTATATCAGGCCAGAAACCAGCTCCAGTAGCATGGAAATTTAAAACCGAGAACAAGCATGTGTGGATCAAGATAAAAGAGCAGCCCAATGTGAAATTATATATTTAATCGCCTTAAGGGCACGCTAGACAATACAAAATAGACAGTACAAAAGATATGAGCAGATGATACAAAAGTCAGTTACCGGCTTGATGTTCGTCTGTTGGATGCTGGCTCCTCTTTGTCGTTGTAAACCTGTGGACAGTACCCCCCTTTCGACGAGGGACCTCTGGATCCTCAGGGCCAGGCCTATCGGGTGTGCTGAGTGAAAAGACTGGATCAATCTGACCGCATAGAAGTCAGCTGCTGATACTTACATTCTCTCTTCAGGAACGTAACCCTTCCAGTGTACCAGATACTTAAGAGACTGACGAACCAGTGAGAATCAATGATCTTAGCAATCTGAAACTCCAAATTCCCATCAACAATGACCGCAGATGGATGTAGTGGTGATTAGAGATGAGCGACTTTGCCTCCGGGAGGGTCGAGTCGGGTTTCGGACCACCCGACTTTCACAAAAGTCGAGTCGAACGAAATCGGCCGACTATTGGAAAAAGTCGAAGTCCGAATGAAACACGAAATCCAATGCAAGTCAATGGGGAAGAAAAGTCGGCAGGGAGTGGAGGACAGTAAACACACCTACAGTGCCCATTTCAATGCCAACGACATAAATTCTTATTACTTAATGTTATTATTGTGCGATTTTGCAGGGAAGTAAACATGATGTGTCTTTCACCTGCTGCTGCTTTCTTGGTCGTCATGGCAACCCAAGTTCATCATAACAACCTCTGGGCCTGCCTACACCATGCCAGGAGCATGGTCTAAGAGTCTTCTGTAGCGTAATATTTACATGTACAATGCATTGCGTTGCAATGCTGATGCATTGAAATGCATTATAACAAATCGGAGTAATTAAAAAAATATATATGTAATGAAAAACTATGCTTTTTCATCCTACTGCCAAAAAGAAGTGCAATAAAACGCAATAAAAAAGTTGCATGTAAATAAAAATGGTAGAGCTGAGAACGTCAAATTGTCCCGCTAAAAAAAAGCTGCCATACAGCCTCATTAGTGGAGCAGTTAAAAAGCTATAGCTCTCAAAATACAGTGATGCAAGCCAATAAGTCTTTTTTTTCTATTGTATAAAAGTGTCAAAACATGAAAAAAATGTGGTATATCTGTAATCGTACTGACCCAAAGAATAAAGCTGTCTTATTAATTTTACAGCAAGGTGAACAGCATAAAAAAAAAGAAAATTCCTGAATTGCTGGTTTTTGTTTATTTGCCTCTCAAAAATCGGAATAGAAAGTCAAACAATGTCATGTACCTGCAAATGGTACCAAAAAAATGTACACTCTTCCTGCAAAAAACAAGCCCTCACATAAAAAAAATATTACTGTCTATTTTTCAGACTATAAGAATCACTTTTTTCCCCAAACTTGGGAGGAAAATGGGTTTCCGTCTTTTACTCCGAATTTAGCTTACCGGGAGGAGCGGCGTCGGTGGAGCGGGAGCAGTAAGGCTCAACTCACATTTATCATGTGCTCTACACTGAACGCTTACACCAGATTTCGGTGTAAATCTCAGAAATACGTAATTCAGACAGAAACCCTAGCCGAAGATTCCCTACAATGAGGAAGATTGAGACACTGTGGATGACATCTGGCTTATGACCCAGCAGTGTCCATCTTTTAAACCATGCATAAAAGCAGTGTCAGGCCAAAGTTTTGTGCACTTTTGAAAAGTAAAACAACACTGAACAGAAGTTAGATGGAGTCCAGAGTAATGCTGCTGCCTAATTATAGTGAATGTATCTGTCAGGAGTAGTGTTGAGCGATACTGCTCGATATCTAAAAATATCTGATCGGAATGGTATCGCCGATATCACTAAATATCGTCGATATCCGATTCTGATACCGGAAGTCCCATGTAAGTCTATGGGAACAAAATATCGCAACTAAAAAAAACCTTTATTTCCTTGTAAACACTAAATATACACACATAGAATACATATATATATATATATATACATGTCATTGTGACATATATATATACATATATGTATAGTTTATACACTTCTACATAGTAAAATATCCTTTGATTCAATTGCCGGGTAAAGCCGGCTTCTGTGAAAAGACAGAAGCACCCGACATGAAATGACACTTGGTGTACATAGGGTTAACCATGTCTTTTCATGTCGTTTGCAATCTGATTTGCACAAACAATTACATCAGTCTATGTGTGCAAAATTTCACACCTGTAGGGGTTAATTAAAGGTGTAAATTCGTTGTAAAAAAAACGGACTTTTTTGCTACGAATTTACACCTTTAATTAACCTCTACAGGTGTGAAATTTTGCACACATAGACTGATGTAATTGTTTGTGTAAATCAGATAGCAAAGGACATGAAAAGACATGGTTAACCCTATGTACACCAAGTGTCATTTCATGTCGGGTTCTGCATTTTCACAAAAGCCGTCAATTGAATTAGCGGCTATTATACTATGTAGAAGTGTATGAACTATAAATATAAATATATATATATGTGTCACAAATTCAATGACATGTATATATATATATATATATATATATGAGTTGTAAAATTGTTTAAAAGAAATGCGTGGGCTCCCGCCCTATTTTCGCAACCAGACAGACAAAGCCAGCGAATGGGGGCAGATAATAATAGCCCAGAGAGGAACCATTATTTTTGGCCCCCCCTGGCTACTAACATCTGCCCCCAGACACCCCAGAAAAGACAAATCTATAATTAGATTCGTCCTTTCTGGCACTTTGCCCGTCTATTCCCATTGCCCTGTAGCGGTGGCGAATGGGTTAATATGGGGTTAAAGCCACATTGCAATTGAAAGGTGACCTTAAGCCAGGTTAATAATTGAGAGCTGTCAATTAGACAACTATCAATTATTAATCCTATTGCATGAAATAAAAATAAAACACACACACTTTAATTAAAAATAATTTTAATGAAATAAAGACACATGTTTTTGACCATCTTTTATTTGACTGCAAAAACCATTTCCTGTAATAAAAATAAAATAAAAAAGCAAAATTATTCTTACCTATCCCATGCACAGTCAGGTCCCACGGTGTAATCCTTCAGAAAGGGTTAATGTTTACTGCAGGGACCGCAGCTAATGCTGCAGCCTCACAGTAAACCCCCAAATGAATGAGTTCCTCTCCTGGCTGACAGGAGAGGAAGTGGAAAGCTTAATTGATTGCTTTCCACTTTCATTTCAGGTCAGCCAGGGACACAATCAGTGACGTCATGAGGGAACTGATTAACAAAAATAGGGGTTCCCTTCGAATAAAAAATGGCGTCGGTGTCCCCCCTATTTTTTGTTTAACCAGCCTGATGAAGCAGACCGCTGAGGCCTGGATTTTCAGGCTGTTAAGGAGCCAAGATCCATGGACCTTGCCAGCCTGATAATACCAGGCCACAGCAGTCTGCATATCTTGGCTGATTAACAAAAATAGGGGATCCCCTCGAAAAAATTGGCGTGGGGTCCCCCCTATTTTTGTTAACCAGCCAGATGAAGCAGACCGCTGAGGCCTGGATTTTCTGGCCGTTAAGGAGCCAAGATCCATGGACCTTGCCAGCCTGATAATACCAGGCCACAGCAGTCTGCATATCTTGGCTGATTAACAAAAATAGGGGATCCCCTCGAAAAAAATTGGCGTGGAGTCCCCCCTATTTTTGTTAACCAGCCAGATGAAGCAGACCGCTGAGGCCTGGTTTTTCAGGCTGGTAAGGATCCAATATCCATGGACCTTGCAAGCCTGATAATACCAGGCCACAGCAGTCTGCTTAGATTGGCTGGTTAACAAAAATAGGGGTTCCCCTCGAAAAAAAAACGAAGAAGGGGTCCCCTATTTTTGTTAACCAGCCAAGTAAAATGCAGACTGCTGCGGCCTGGTATTAAAAGACTGTCAAGGCCCATGGATTTTGGCCCTCAACAGCCTGATAATACCAGGCTACAGCAGCCCCACATTTGGCGCATCAAAAGATGTGCCAATTGTAGCACTTTACCCGGCTCTTCCCACTGCCCTGTAGCGGTGGCAAGTGGGGTAATAAGGGGTTAATGTCACCGTTGATTGCACGGTGACAATAAGCCCGGTTAATAATGGAGAGGTGTCAATAAGACACCGATCCATTATTAATCCCAAAGTTATTAAATGTATAAAAAAAAGACAAAGCAAGAAAAAAGTCTTTTAATGAAATAAAAGAGACAACACAGTTTTCATTAATTTTATTATACACTCATTCCTGCGACGCCATCGATCTCCTGTAAAAAAAGAAAAAAAACAAACCAACAGTATACCACCTGTCCGACGCAGTCCATAGTAACGACAGTCCCACGACGATCCAGCTCTGCTACATCGCAATGACAGGCAGAGCCTGTCATCGCAACGCAGCACAGCTGATTACCTGCTTCCCCGGCGGTGACGTCATCGGACTGACTGCTTTACGGCCGGGATTACCCAGCAGTCACTGCAGTTATCGCGAGAAACTGCATGTGACCGCCGGGGAAAGATGATGGCGGCCATGAAGCAGTCCAGCCCGTGACCGCCGGAGATCTTCTGCAAGGTAAGTGCCGCTGACTCCTGATAGACCCGACCGACGGACACTGACAGTGACAGTGACAATCCGATATGACGAAAATATCGGTACTCGGAATCGAAAGCCCGATACAGCTAATATCGGCCGATACCCGATATTTGCAGTATCGTATCGCTCAACACTAGTCAGGAGTTCTATGTGAATCATGTCATTTGGAGATTTAGATGGCAATTGTGCTGTACAGTTAGTGTGCAGTAACAGGGAAGGATTTTCTTTTGTGCAGCAGCAGCGCTGGTTATTAGGCTGCCTGATAACTGCATTGATGTGTGTACACTGTTGTGCAGACTGCTTTTTACACAGCACTAATACTTTTTTTTTTTCTGCACAGTTACCGACTGTTCATTTTTTCCCACACCGTATACAGCTGTACGCTCCTCACACACTACCGTGTACCGGCTGGTATCACGGACAAATACATGCTGACTAACTGTGTGACTCCAGAAATAAATACGGAGATTTAAATTTTCCCTACACCGTAGACAGCTGTACACTCCTCATACAGTACCGTATATCTGCTGGTATTATGGTCAAATACATACTGTGTGAGCATCTGTGTGTGACTCCTGAAATATATACGGAGATTTAAAATTTCCCCTACACCGTATACAGCTGTACGTTTCTGATACAGTACCATATATCTGCTGGCATTACGGTCAAATCCATACTGAGTGAGCGTCTGTGTGTGACTCCGGAAATATATATGGAGATTTAAATTGTTCCCTACACCGTATACAGCTGTACGCTTCTGATACAGTACCGTATAGCTGCTGTTTGTATTACTGTCAAATCCATACTGAGTGAGTGTCTGTGTGTGACTCTGGAAATATATACGGAGATTTAAATTTTTCCCTACACCGTATACAGCTGTGCGCTCCTCATACAGTACCATATATATGCTGGTATTTTTAGTGCATTTTCCCAAACATGAGGAAGTATGGTGGAAGAGGCCGAGGACGTGGGCGGGGGGGTCAGCTGGTACTGATGGTGGTGGTGGTGCATCTGTTGGTAGTGCCAAAAGCACAACAGCACCTAAGGCAGGAGGTGTTGAGCCTGCATTATCATCTGGCTCCAGAAGGCCTGGAAGGCTCACTTTTCTGGGAGTAGGTAAACCGCTTTTAAAGCCGGAGCATCAGGAACAGGTTTTGGCTTACACTGCCGAAATAGCCTCAAGCTTTATCGCCTCCTCTTCTGAAGTTTCAAAAACTGCAAGCACTGAGTCGTCAGTGCAGGCTCCTGGTCAGGAACAACACCTTTCCTTGTGTCCTTCACCCCCACCAAAAGTGAAGGATGTGGCAGGCCACACTTCAGATTACTCCCTGGAGCTCTTTTCACATACCATGCCTAGGTTATGAAGTGAAATCCTGAATTCCCCAGTCCAAGATGAATATGACATGGAGTGCACTGATGCACAGCCAGTGCTATATGATTCTGCTGGTACATTCAACCAGAGCACTGCATTACCCTTGCAGTCTACTGAGCCAGATTCTGACCCTGATGAAACTCAGGTGCCCCTTCCTACATACTATACCACCTTACACGGTGACACAGAGGAAGGTGCAGATGAAATTGAAGAGGAGGTGATGGATGATCCAGTTGTTGACCCTGTTTGGCATCAAGTGGGGGAAGAGGGTGCCGCTGGCAATATCTCAGAAGAGGAGGAGGATCCGCAGCAGGCATCGAAATTAGGACAGCGTGCAAGCCCTGAAAGTTTTTCCCATAGTAGAAAGAGTGTAGTGTGGCACTTTTTTGACCAAAATCATATTGATAAGGCAAAGGTTATCTGTAAGAAGTGCGGAAGGACCTTTAGCAGAGGGAAAAATCTCCGAAATTTGAATACCAGTTGCATGCTTGGACATGTAAACACCATGCACTTGCAAGCGTGGACTGACTACAAAACCTCAGGTAGCACACGTGCACCTGCTCCGACTGAAGGTAGCCAGCAACGCTACATCGCTTCCCCCACTGTAAGCCCATCGGTTAGCACACCACCAGCAAGAAATGTTGAGGTATCGTCGCAAGGCCAAAGCAGCAGCCCCTCTCAGTCCGCCATATCCACCGCTAGTTCCCCAGTATGCAGCTCTCAAGTCCAGCTCACCCTACAGCAGGGGTGGGGAACCTCAGGGCCCAGGGCCATTTACGGCCCTTGATGACCTTTTATCCGGCCCCCGGGCAGATTCTCAGGGACTGCAGTGCTTTGGCAGGTAGCTGTATTTTTGCCTGCAGCTCATTAATTTCTTCTTGATCTGTGAGCACACACACGCAGTGTTCACTACTGAACACTGAAGGGCATGCAATGCAAGATTACGCCTTGAGACCAGTGCCAGAGTCAGGATGTACTTTGTGGGCGGAGTTTGTACGGCCCTCAAAGGATGGTATAAATATCCAAATGGCCCTTGGCAGAAAAAAGATTCCCCACCCCTGCCCTACAGAGACTCTGAGTAGGACAAGAAAGTACTCATTCTCTCATCCGCATACACTGGCTTTGAACGCCTACAGTGTCAAACTGATCTCATTAGAGATGATGACCTTCCGTTTGGTTGAAAGCGCAGCGTTCCGAGAGCTCATGGCCTACGCTGTCCCACGCTATGACCTACCCAGTTGGCACTTCTTTTCTAGAAAAGCCATCCCTGCCCTCCACCTGCATGTGAAAGACCGCATTGTCCATGCACTCAAACAATCAGTGAGTGGAAAGGTGCACCTCCCAACAGATGCATGGGCCAGTAGGCATGGCCAGGGCCTTTACGTGTCCATCACTGCGCACTGGGTTAATGTGGTGGATGCAGGGTCCACAGGGGACAGCGGCGGTGGGACAGTGCTGCCTAGCCCACGATATAGGCAACAGTTGACTGTAGGCATTCGACCCTCCTCCTTCTCCTTCAGAAGCGAAAGCTCGTCGACAGAGCGCAGTCGCACGAGCACTCCATCCACAGCTGCCAGTGTTGCACACGAGGTGTCCCACTATCGAACAGCTAGTGGTAAGCGTCAAGCAGGCTGTTTTAAAGATGATGTCTCTGGGCGACAACAGACACACCGCGGAGGTACTGGCCGTCTACTTGCAGCGAGAAACTGAGTCATGGCAGGGCAGTCTACATCTTGAGCCAGGCAAGGTAGTCAGTGATAATGGATGTAATTTTGTGGCGGCCATAGCCCTGGCAAAACTCAGACACATTCCTTGCCTGGCTCACACCTTGATCCTGGTGGTGCATTGCTTCATAAATAATTATCTGGAGTTACCAGTCCTGCTCCATAAGGTGCGAAGACTGTGCTCGCACATCCGTCGCTCGCCCGTAGACGCCAGTCATATGCAGAGGTTATGCAGGGATCAGCCGCAAGTGCCTCTTTATATGTCATTGAGGGATCTTAACTATATCAATACAGGAATCGAGCAAACTACATCAACCCTATCTCCCTGAACCTGATACAACAGGTGTACGCTGCCACTTTTCTCACCTTTGATGGGTGTATTTTCATCTGTTGTGCCAGATATAAGGCTCACATGTTAATAGGGAAATTGTAGGACTCTAGGGTCAGCCTACGTTGATCGGGGGCGCCAATCTCGTGTGGGCTATCTTAGGGTGCCAACCTCCGCGGCAAGGCAGTGTATAGAGTAGGGTGCTATTATAGGGTATATTCAGTGTGCACTTTTTAATATGTGTGATGTTTTGTCTGGTCATTTTTAATATACTGTACATAATAAAGGTTATATTTTATTTTTTCATATTTTTCTTGGAGTTCCTCACACATGATTATGTATTTTTGAACACTCCAATTATCTGTATATGAAGCAGAACCAACCAAGGTAAGCCGACTGCTGTGGCCTGGTATTATCATGCTTGCAAAGTTCATGGATATTGGATCCTTACCAGCCTGAAATACCAGGCCTCAGTAGTCTGCTTCATCTGGCTGGTCAAGAAAAATAGGGGGACCCCACGCCATTTTTTTTTCGAGGGGATCCTCTATTTTTGTTAATCAGTTCACTTTAGGTCAGCCTGGATTCCCTCTGACGTCACTGATGCTGTGCGGTGTCCCTGGCTGACCTGAAGTGAAAGTGGGAAGCAATCAATTAAGCTTCCCACACTAATCACTTCCTCTCCTGTCAGCCAGGAGAGGAGATGATTCATTTGGGGGTTTACTGCGAGGCTGGCAGCATTAGCTGCAGTCCCTGCAGTAAACATTAACCCTTTCAGAAGGATTACATCGGGTGACCTGACTGAACAATGGATAGGTAAGAATAATGTTGCTTTATTATTTTATTTTTATTACAGGAGAACAAGAGAATCGAGGATTAACTGTACAATAAAAGATGGTCAAAAACTGTATTTATTTCATTAAAATGATTTTTAATTAAAGTGTGTGTTTTATTTTTATTTCATACAATAGGATTAATAATTGATAGTTGTCTAATTGACAGCTCTCAATTATTAACTGGCTTAAAGTCACCTTCCAATAGCAAGGTGGCTTTAACCCATTATTAACCCATTCGCCTGTAATGTATGTAGTACAGTTCATATAGCGTCTTGTGCTTGGGTGCGATGAAAATACATGAGACACAGGTTTGATATAGAAGGTCTTGTATTACTTCATACAAGTGGCAAAAATAGTCACACAGTTTGCAGATACAGAAGCAGGAGACACAGCAGGCCAGAGTAACTTAAGCTCAGCAATCACTCTCCACAACAGGTTCAGGATCTTCTTCTCTGTTACCGTAAGTCCATGCAAACGTGGATCTTTCAAAGAGCAGGGTTCCAGAGTCCACAAGTGTTCAGAGTTCCTCAGTAGGAATAGCTGGAGTACATAGTCCAAGGCTTCCAGGAGTCAGGTCACAGGTTCACTGCAGGCTAGATTCTGAAGCACTGATTGCTCAGCTGTGGCTGCTTAAGAAGCAAGAGGGAGAGAATCAGGGCGGGAACATGAAAGCTGAAAACTCCATATTGACTGAGGGCAAGATAGCTGCAGCAAGACAGAAAGCAAAATGGCTGACGGAAAACTGAGTTTCAAGAACATGTACAAAGAACCTTACATTACTCCCCCCTTAGGGACAACCTCCGGATGGCCTCAGACCAGGCTTGTCTGGGTACCTCTGATGAAACTGGCGGAGCAAACGAGGAGCATTAACGTTATTGACTGGTTCCCATGAGTTGTCCTCCACTGGGTAGCCCTGCCATTTAATCAAATATTGTAACTGATTCCTGTATAACCTGGAATCTAGAATTCTTTCCACCACAAATTCTTCCTGACCATCGACTAGCACTGGGTCAGGGCAAGGAGAAGAACGTCCAGGAAACGTATTGGGTGTTGCAGCCTTTAGTAGGGATACATGAAAGACAGGGTGGATTCTCATAGTTCTAGGCAGTTGAAGACGACAAGCAACGGCACTTATAATTTTACTGATTTTATAGGGTCCAATGTACTTATGTCCCAACTTAGACGATGGAATCCTTAACTTAAGATTTCTGGTTGACAGCCAGACCAGGTCTCCTACCTTGAAAACTGGTGCAGGTTTACGAAATTTATCTGCTGCTTTCTTGTACCTTTCCTGAGCCAATTCCAGATTCTCCTTTAGAAGATCCATATTCTTCTGTAAAGACGTGATGCTTTCGGCCACTGCTGGTAAAGGCGTTTCTATGGGAAATCGTGGAAGAATGTTAGGATGATAACCTAGATTGGAGTAAAAAGGAGACTGCTTAGTGGAGGCGCTCTGAGAGTTGTTATAAGAGAACTCAGCCAATGGAAGTAGATCCACCCAATCATCCTGTAGGTGGCAGATAAAGCAGCGGAGATACTGCTCCAGAGTTTGATTGGTTCGTTCGGTCTGTCCATTAGTCTGGGGATGAAAAGCAGAAGAAAGGTTTACTTTAATGTCCAATGCTGCACAGAAATTTTGCCAAAACCTTGAAGTGAATTGCACCCCTCGATCCGAAATAACCTCATCCGGTACTCCATGTAAGCGAAACATATCTTTAATCATCAAATCTGATGTCTGTTTTGCAGTGGGTAAGCCGACACAAGGAATAAAATGAGCTGCCTTTGTTAAACGATCAACCACCACTAGAATGGTGTTTTTCCCTTGAGAGGTTGGTAACTCCACAATGAAGTCCATAGAAATGGATCCCCACGGGCGGGACGGGGTGGGAAGAGGTTGTAACAGACCAGTTGGTGAGGAGCGAGGTGTTTTGCATCTTGCACAGACTTCACATGAAGTGACATAGTTTAAAACATCCTTCCTGCAAGTGGGCCACCAAAAGAAACGAGAAAGAAATTCCTGTGTCTTTAGAATTCCTCTATGCCCAGCTATCTTGGAATCGTGAATGAGTTGCAATACTCTCAATCTGACTGTTTCAGGAATATACAGACGTTGTCCCAGAATCCACACACCATTCTTAAAGACAAGACTTACGTCCCTTGGGGGTTGTGCCAACAAGGAATCCGCATGGTATGCTTCCTTGATGTCTTTAAGTAGGTCTTGATTATGAATCACTCCCAGGAATCTAGAGTCAGGAAGAATAGTCTTAGGAGGAGCAAGTGGACGGGTCTCTGCTGAATGAATCCTAGAGAGTGCATCAGCCTTTCCATTGCGCGATCCTGGTCTATAAGAAATGACAAAATTAAATTGGTTTAAGAAAAGATTCCAGCGAGCCTGGCGAGGAGTCAGGCACTTAGCCGACCTGATAAATTCAAGGTTACGATGGTCTGTCAGGACGACTATTTGCTGTGCAGCTCCCTGAAGAAGGTGTCTCCATTCTTTGAAGGCGGCAATAATGGCCAACAACTCTCTATTGCCCACATCGTAGTTCCTCTCAGCCAAAGACAACTGCTGGGAAAAGAAGGCACAGGGATGCAAGACATTCTTCTCACCTGTTCTCTGAGAGAGTATAGCTCCAACGGCACAATCTGAAGCATCCACCTCTATTATGAAGGCAAGTTCGGGGTTGGGATGTACCAAGATAGGTGCGGTGATAAATTTATCTTTTAGACGAGAAAATGCTTCCTGGGCTTGGGGAGTCCAGGAGAACCTAGACTCTTTCCGGGTAAGTTGGGTGATAGGTGACACTACCTCAGAGAAATTCCTAATGAAACGTCTATAGAAATTGGCAAACCCGATGAAGCGCTGCACCTCCTTCACATTTCTAGGACTTGGCCAATCCTTGATGGCTTGGGTCTTACTTCCATCCATACTAATTCCTTGTGTAGACAGTACATACCCCAGAAATTGAATTTCGGTCCTATGGAATTCACACTTTTCAAGTTTGATGTAAAGATGGTTTTGTCTTAGACGTTCCAAGACCATTCTCACATGTCCATGATGTTCCTCTGTGGAGTTAGAAAAAATTAGAATATCATCCAAATAAATCACCACGAATGTATCTAGGAGATCCCTGAAGATGTCATTCACCAAGTGTTGGAAAGTGGCTGGGGCGGTACTCAGACCAAAAGGCATAACTAGATATTCAAAGTGTCCATAGCGTGACCTGAATGCAGTCTTCCATTCATCCCCAGGTCTAATACGGACCAAGTTATAGGCCCCACGGAGATCCAATTTAGAGAAAATTTTGTCATGCCGCACTCTCTCCAATAACTCAGGGATTAAAGGCAATGGATAACGGTTTCTAATAGTAACCTTATTGAGTTCCCTATAGTCTACGCAGGGTCTCAGAGATCCATCTTTCTTCTTCACAAAGAAGATGGGTGCACCTGCAGGAGATGAAGAGGGGCGTATGAAGCCCTTGGCTAGATTTTCGTCTATGTAATCCTTTAAAGCCTTTAGCTCAGGCCCTGCCAGGGGGTAGATCTTACCAAAAGGTATCTCTGCTCCATGCAATAATTCAATTGGACAATCATATGGACGGTGAGGGGAAGCTGGTCAGCGTTCTTCTTGTCACATAAATCCACATAGTCCTGGTATACAGCTGGTAGTTCAGGGACTGACATGGTTCCTTTAGGAACAGAGCAAGCTGAAACTTCTGGACTCATCTGTTTCTCTGGAAAGTGTAATTCCTTGGTCTCCCAGTTAATGGTAGGGTTCTGAGCCTGCAGCCATGGTAGCCCTAGAATAATGGGAAAGTGGGGAGAAGAGATAAGCATAAAGGACAGTTTCTCTTGATGATCTTTACCCATAAGGACCCTCAAAGGCTCCGTTTCCTGATCCACTGGTCCAGAGGTCAGCAGGGAGCCATCCACAGTTTCCATCTGTACTGGAGTAGCCTTCTTCACTGAACGTATCCCCTGTTTCAGAGCAAAGGAGACATCCATAAAATTCCCACTTGCCCCTGAGTCGATCATAGCAGAGCTAGACACCCAGACTGAGTTAACCCAGAGTTTGATGGAAAGGAAGCAATGAGAATTGTTTCTTTTACAACTCAGCTGGGACACCGCTGAGGAAACTTGAAAAATTGCAGCGTTTACACAGTCATCATCCTCAGAAGTAACGGAGTTTAAGTCCGAGAAATCAAGATCTGTTGCTGCAGATCTCTCTGGAGCCTGAGGCTCGGACCTGACAGATCTCCTCTCGCAACACTCACAGTGAATGAGTGCTGCAGTAGTCTTACGAGAACGGCTGGGGCAGTTTATAATGAAGTGCCCTGACTTACCACAATAGAAACATAGATTTTCCTTAAAACGATGTCCCTTGCGTGCATCACTAACCCGTCTTTGTAAAGAGTCTACCTGCATGGGTTCAGGTTCAGGTTCCCGTGTGATCCTACTCAAAGGTTCCTTAGCTGGGGAGGAAGGTAGGAAAAGGTTAGTGCGATTGCTTTCGAACCATCTCTCTTGCCTGTGTTCAGTCAGGCGAGCATCAATACGGATGCAGTAGTTAATAAAGTCACCTAACGCAGTGGAGGGTCGGCACGAGCAAGTTCATCCTTAATTAGTGGAGACAACCCCTTTCGAAAAATAGATTTTTTGGCGGAACTGTCCCAGGTGGTATCAAGGGCCCATCTCATGAAATCCAAGGCATATTCGGCTACCGAGTGCTTACCTTGGCGCAAAGTTAACATGGCTGCTTCAGCTGTTGCACCTCGATTGGGGTCATCAAACACCTGCCCCATGGCTGAAATGAAAGCATCAAGATGATCCAAACATTCATCCTCAGTCTCAATCAGAGGGTTTGCCCACATCAAAGCCTTGTTGGTAAGTAACATAATTATAGTAAGCACTTTAGATCGTTCAGTGGGAAATTGTGAAGCATGTGCAGAAAAAAACAGATTGCATTGGTTAATAAATCCCCTGAATTTTTCACGTTCACCGCCAAAACGAAAAGGGGCAACTTGGGAATCCCAGAACTTGGGGCTACGGCAGGAGCCTGGACTCGCTCCTCTAGAACCTCAATCCTGGCTCGCAAATCCTGGGCAGTCTGTCCAAACACTTGCAAATTGTGATTAGTGAGGTCCTGTAGGTTTGTAAAACGGGTTTTTATAGTCTGTAAATCTGCAAGGATATTATCAGTCACTCCGCAAAGTTCCTTTATGCGGGCCTCCATTTTCCAGATCTTTTAAGACAGGAGTACTGGAAGGAGAGGAGAAAGAAAAAAAAACAATAGTGTTTACCTGTGGTAACACTGCAGAGAGAAAAAAAAATTAAGGGAACTGCTCACCTGGAATGGTTGTGAGAAGTCACAACCACTATCATCACAGAAATTTCAACCGGACATCTGATATCCACAGTTACAGCAGACACAAAAGAGGGAAGAGAAAAAAAAAAAAAAACAATAGTGTTTACCTGTGGTAACACTGCAGAAAAAAAAACTTAAGGGAATTGCTCACCTGGAATGGTTGTGAGAAGTCACAACCACTGTCATCACAGAAAGTACAACTGGACGTCTGATATCCACAGTTACAGCAGACACAGCCTTCCCAGACCCAGCAGACACTAACGTTTTGGCTTCAGAATCTTGTAATGTATGTAGTACAGTTCATATAGCGTCTTGTGCTTGGGTGCGATGAAAATACATGAGACACAGGTTTGATATAGAAGGTCTTGTATTACTTCATACAAGTGGCAAAAATAGTCACACAGTTTGCAGATACAGAAGCAGGAGACACAGCAGGCCAGAGTAACTTAAGCTCAGCAATCACTCTTCACAACAGGTTCAGGATCTTCTTCTCTGTTACCGTAAGTCCATGCAAACGTGGATCTTTCAAAGAGCAGGGTTCCAGAGTCCACAAGTGTTCAAAGTTCCTCAGTAGGAATAGCTGGAGTACATAGTCCAAGGCTTCCAGGAGTCAGGTCACAGGTTCACTGCAGGCTAGATTCTGAAGCACTGATTGCTCAGCTGTGGCTGCTTAAGAAGCAAGAGGGAGAGAATCAGGGCGGGAACATGAAAGCTGAAAACTCCATATTGACTGAGGGCAAGATAGCTGCAGCAAGACAGAAAGCAAAATGGCTGACGGAAAACTGAGTTTCAAGAACATGTACAAAGAACCTTACATCGCCACCCGCTACAGGGCAATGGGAATAGATGGGCTAAGTGCCAGAAAGGGCAAATCTAATTATAGATTTGCCTTTTCTGGGGTGGCTGGGGGCAGACATTGGTAGCCAGGGAGGGCACTAAATAAATGCACCCTCCCTAGGCTATTATTATCTGCCCCCACTCGCTGGCTTTGTCTGTCTGGTTCAGAAAATAGCGCAGGAGCCCATGCATTTTTTTTCAGCAAATTTACACCTCATATATATATATATACACATGTCATTGTGACACATATATATATATATATATATATATATTTATAGTTCATACACTTCTACATAGTATAATAGCCGCTAATTCAATTGCCGGCTTTTCTGAAATTACAGACCCGACATGAAATGACACATGGTTTACATACAGTTAACCATGTCATTTCATGTAGTTTGATATATGGTTTTCACTAACAATTACATGAGTGTATGTGTGCAAAATTTCAGACATGTAGGGGTTAATTAAAGGTGTAAATTAGTTGAAAACAATGCGTGTGCTCTCGCACTATTTTCTCAACCAGATAGGCAAAGCCAGTGAGTGGGGGCAGAAAATAATAGCCCAGAGAGGGACCATTAGTTTTGGGCCCTCCCTGACTACTAACATCTGCCCCCAGACACCCCAGAAAAGGCAAATCTATAATTAGATTCGCCCTTTCTGGCACTTAGCCCGTCTATTCCCATTGCCCTGTAGCGGTGGCGAATGGGTTAATAATGGGTTAAAGCCACCTTGCTATTGGAAGGTGACTTTAAGCCAGGTTAATAATTGAGAGCTGTCAATTAGACAACTATCAATTATTAATCCTATTTAAGGAAATTTAAAAAACACACACACATGAAGAGTAAATAATTTTAATGAAATAAACACACATGATATCGGAAAGTATCGCTCAACACTACTCATTGCCTCTCCAAAGAAATCCAGCTAATTCGGTGCTTCCAAATCCAAATCCAAATGCTCCTCTCCCTTCTGAGCCCCAATGTGCCTAAACAACATTTAGCATCTCCATGTTTGATATTTCTGTAGCGATGAGAGCCTGCTTAATTTATGGGTGAATGTATCCAGAAACAAGAGCTGGACAGAATTTACTGGGTGCTACAACATACTGGACACTACAATGTACTGGGCACTGCAATGTGCGGGTGCTACAATGGCAGATTTGCATTTTCACTATTCAAGATCCATTGCTGCTCGTTTCTGGAAAACACTCATTGAGTCAAAGTACTACACCTGTAGATAAATTTCCAGAGGGGTGAAATTTCCAAAATGGGGCATTTGAGAGGGGATTCTGCTCTTTTGGCACTTTGAGTCTCTATATGCAGTCCGCAAACTATTCTAAGAAAATATGTGCTCCAAGAGTCAAATAGCGCTCCGTCCCTCCCGAGTCTCGCAGTGTGGGTAAGCAGTACTGTACAGCCACGGCCACATGTGAAGTATTTCCACTTTCAGCAGAAATTCTGTACCAAATTTTGGCACCATTTCTACCGATTTCCCCTTGTGAAAATGTAAAATCTGGCAAAAATGTAATTATTTTTTTTTCACTGCCCAATGGTATAAAATCTGTGACACATCTGTAGTGTCAATATGATCATTGCAACCTTAGATGAATTCAATGAAAGGTGTACTTTGTAAAATGGGGTAACTTTTAGGGAGTGGCTTGCTGTTCTGACACCTCAGGGCTCTTCCATTGGGTAATGGCACCCACAAACCATGACAGCAAAATCTGCATTGTAATATGGCTCTCCGTCCCTCCCTTCTGAGCTTTGCACTGTGCCTGAAAAGTTGATTACATGTAGGGTATTGGTGCACTCAGGAGAAAATGTGCAACAAATTGTCCCTTTTTTCCTATTAGCCCTTACAAAAATAAAAAAATTAAGGCTAAAACAACATTTTAGTGGTAAAAATGTAATTAATATTTCTTCATCACCAAATGGTATAAAATTCTGAGGCACTTGCTCACTACACCCCTAGATAAATTTATTATGGGGTGTAGTTTGTAAAATTAGGTCAAGTATGGGGGTTCTGCTGTTCTGGCATCTCATTGGCTCTGTCAATGTGATATGGCACCCTCAAATAATTTCAGCAATATCTTAACACCAACATGACAATACTTCTGAGCTTTGCACTGTGCCTCAAAAGTAGTTTTCAGTCATATATTGGGTATTGGGGTACTCAGGAAAAATTGCGTAACAAATTGTAGTGTTCATTTTCTCCTATTATCCCTTTAAAAATTAAAAACTTGATGCCAAAGCAACATTTTAGTGGAAAAAAATTTCATTTTTCATTGACTCAGACTAATTTTATACAATTCTATGAATCACCTAAGTGTTAAAAATCCTCAATACACCACTAGATGAATTAGAGGTTTAGTTTAAAAAATTGGTTCAATTGCGGGGTTTTCTGCTGTTCTGGCACATCAGGGCTCTTCAAATGTGACAAGGCATCCAAAATCTATTCCAGCCAAAACTGAGCTCCAGAATTCCCTTCCAAACCCTGCCATGTGCGCAAACAATAGTTTTCCACCACATATGGGGTATTGGTGTACTCAGAAGAAATTGCACAACAAATTGTATGGTTCGTTATCCTTGTGATAATGAAAAATTTTGGGCTGAAGCAACATTTTTTTGTGAACAATGTATCACCACACCTCTAGATAAGTTCCTTGAGGGGTGTAGTTTCCAAAATGTTGTCACGTTTTGGGGATTTCCACTGTCTAGGCACATCAGGAGCTCTGCAAACGCGACATGGTGTCCCCTATCTATTCCAGTCAGTTTTGCACTTCAAAAGTCAAATGGAGCGCCTTCCCTTCCGAGAGCTGGTGTGCATCAAAAAAATAGTTTTCCACCAAATATGTTGTATCTGTGTACTCAGGAGATATTGCACAACAGAATGTGTGGACCATTTTCTCCTGTTACTCTTGTGAAAATTGGGGTAAAAACATTTTTGTGGAAAAATGTATTTTTTCATTTTCATGGCTCAACGTTATAAAATTCTGTGAAGAACCTTGGGGTCCAAAATGCTCACCACATCTCTAGATAAGTTCCTTGAAGGGTGTAGTTTACAAAACAGGGTCACTTGAAGGGTGTTTCCGCTGTTCACACACATACAGGCTTTGCAAACACAACATGGCGTCTGCTATCATTTCCAGCCAATACTGCATTCCAAAAGTCAAACGCTTCCCTTCCGAGCTCTGCTGTGCGACCAAACAGTAGTTTTCCCCCACATAAGGGGTATCAGCGTACTCAGTTAAAATTGCACATCAAAGTTTGGTGTCCATATTCTCCTGATACTCCTGTGAAAATGAAAAATTTGGGGCTAAAGCAACACGTATTTTTTTTTCACAGCTCAACGTTATAAAATTTTGTGAAGCACCTGCTGGTTCAAGGTGCTCACCACACCTATAGATAATATTCTTGAGTTTTCAAAATTGTTTTCAAAATTGGGTCACCCTTGGGAGTGAGTTTCCATTGTTTAGGCACATCAAGGGCTCAACATGACAAGGTGTGTGCTATCGATTCCAGCTGATTTTGCACTCCAAAGGTCAAATGGTGCTCCTTCCCTTCCAAGCACTTCTGTGTCTCCAAACAGTAGTTTTCCACAACACATGAGGTATTGACATACTCATTACAAATTGCACAACATATTATGCGTACATTCTTTCCATTTTTGTGGGACAAGTAAAATTGTAATTTTTTTTCTTCAACATTGCTTGTGAAGCACCTTAAGGATTAATACACTTCTTTAATGTGTTTTTGAGCCATTTGAGGGGTGCATTTTAAAATGGTGTCGCTTTGGAGCATTTTCTGTCATATAGGCCCCTCAACATCACTTCAAATGTGATGCTGTCCATAAGTAATTGGTTTTTGGAAATTGTGTTGGAAAACTGAGAAATTGCTGATAAATTTTAACCCTTCTAACTTCCTAACAGAAAAAAATTATGTTTAAAAATTGATGCTCATGTAAAGTAGACATGTGATAAATGTTATTTAATAAGTATTTTGTGTGATATAACTATCTGGTTTAAGGGCATAAAAATAAAAAATTTGAAAATTGCAAACATTTTCACCCAAATTCCGATATTTTCACAAATAAATGCAAACAGATATCCACCCAAATTTACCACTAACGCAAAGTACAATGTGTTGCTAAAAAAAACTGTCTCCGAACCACTGTGATACAGTATGTTGAAGAGTTCCAGAGTGATTTCCTCATAAAATGACACTGGTCAGAATTGTAAAAATTGGCCTCGTCATGAAAGTAAACTATAAGGTCCACCAACCAGGAGAAGGGAGCCGTACCAAGTGTACCACATTGACCTGCTAAAACCGAGGCAAGATAGGGATTCGATAGGGGCCCATCCTGAAGCCGAGGTCGAGGATGTCACAGTGGCAGAGACACTGTTGCCGGCCCAGAAACAACAGTGCTGCTTCAGCGGATCCGAGACCTGTTTTCAGAGTTACCCAGATGTACGCAGGCGGTGGAGCATGAGATCCTGACTGAACCACATGTGAGGGTGAACCAGAGGTCATATTGGATTCCTGAAGCTTGCCGCAAGTTGATCTCCAAGGAGGTGAAGAGAATGTTGAGCTTGGATATCATCGAGGAGTCAAAGAGCAGCTGGTCCAGCCCTATTGTCCTGGTGCTGAAGTCGAATGGAAAGTGGCGCTTTTCTAATGATTACAGAAAGCTCAATGAGGTGTCCAAGTTCGACGCGTATCCGATGCCCGGTTCGATGAGCACATTGAGAGGCTAGGGTCGGCCACATACATCACCACCCTGGATCTAACGAAGGAGTGCTGGCAAATTCTCCTGTCTCCAAGTGTCAAGGAGAAGATGACCTTCTATACATCTGACGGTGATTCCAATATACCCGAATGCCGTTTGGACTACAAGGAGCCGCAGCCACTTTCCAGAGGGCTATGGACCAGATAATATTCCCTCACAAGAAGTATGCCGCTGTTCATTTGGACGACATTGTAATTTTCAGCCCGTATTGGGGAAGTCACTTGCCGAAGGTCCAGGTTGTACTCGATGCCCTAAGGAAAGCGGGGTTGGTTTACCATAAACCCAAAGAAGTGCACCCATGGGAAAGAGAAGGCGAAGTACTTGGGCTATATTGTGGGAAGAGGCGAGATAAAGCCGCAAGTGGACAAAGTGGAGGCAATCTAGAAGTGGCCACAGCCAGTCTCCAAAAAGCAGGTCAGGTCGTTCATCGGAATTGTGGATATTATCGGCAATTTATCCCGAACTTCGCCATGATAGCTGCCCCCCTGACTGATCTTCTCAAGGGCACAAAGTCGACAATGGTCAAATGGTCTTCTGAAACAGAGAAAGAGTGCTTGGCCATCAAGTGGGCAATTGACACCCTGAGATACTATCTATTGGGCAGGAAGTTCAGGCTAATATCTGATCATGCGCCCCTGAGATGGATGAGGGAAAAGAAGGGTAAGAATGCCGGGGTAACTAGGTGGTTTCTGGCGCTCCAGGACTTCACTTTCCATGTGGAACACAGGCCAGGGAGGTTGCATGGAACGCAGATGCACTGTCCAGCGTCCCCTGTTTAGTGAGTGAAGGTACCAAAACCCCCGACTTTGGGCAGAGGGGATAATATGTGACAGAGTCACTGGTGAAGTGATGGAGAGGAGGTATGTGTCACTGCCCATGATGGTGTCAGTGATGTAAAACAAAAATAGTTTCCTTCAGCACACTGCGTGTTGGCACAGTTTATATAAAGTTATATGACTGGCTGGTTTTAGTGGGCCTCCATAGAGTGGGTGGGAGGAGGTCCATGTATCTCCACATATCTGCACTTGCAGTGTCCTTACAGAAACTGTATGATGTCAGGGTCATGTGATCAGTCACATGATGGTGGGATCACAAGGTCTGGGCTTAAATGGCTGACTGCCAGATCCTTCAGTATTAAGGAGGTGCCTGGAGAGAGAGGACTCCATGAAAGTGTGTGCTGATCTTAACTGTGGACATTGCTGCCTGTAAGCGGGTTGATCCCGCTATATAAATTGAACTGTGTATCTTTTTGTTTCTTTGCTGTACTGTTTTGCCAGGAGTGCTGTGTTTATGCTTTCTTCAATACACCAAGCATTTTTTAAAGAGATAGAGTTCTGGTTATACCTCCGTGTACAGCCGAGTGAGCCGTCCTACACACCACAAATAACCAGGATGTGTCCAACTCTCCAAACTAGGATAGAGAAATTATTGCTGGCATCATCAGCTGAGCAGAGCCAGCTTAAATACAGAAAGAACATCCATGACTCGTTCTTCCGCAGCATTTGAGCAAAAGCAATCATCAACCTCAGCTCAACACTGATCATAGCTATCAATGCAGTTATGCTACATTCACACATTCAGTATTTGGTCAGTATTTTTGTAAGCCGAAATCAGTAGTGGAATAATAGAAACACGTCACCACTAGACTACCCGACTTTACCAAAATTCGAGTTGGAAGAAATTGGTCCGACTAGCGGCAAAAAAGTCGGAGTTCCGACCCAAACCCGACCCCAATGCAAATCAATAGGGAATAAAAGTCGTCAGTAGGGTCGGGTTTCGGTCGGAACTCTGACTTTTTTGCCGCTAGTCGGACTAATTTCGTCCGACTTGAAATTTGATAAAGTTGGGTGGTCCGAAACCCGACTCGACCAAAGTCGCTCATCTCTAGTCACCACTTCTGTATTTTTCATCCACTCCTGGTTTTGGCTTACAAATACTGATGTGAAATACTGACCAAATACTGGACTGCGTGAACGTGGCCTTACAAGGAGGAATGTAAGAATCTGTGGAATCCACAGATCCTGACGATGCCATGACAGTTGGTGATGATTTAGAAAACATCCTTGTGACAGGGATTAAACCAGTTAGGAAGCCCTATCTATTGGTCTTGACACCTTTTCCAGTGGTACCTTGTGCACACGTAAAATGTATTATTCTGTATTAGAATCAGTAAAGAAGTACTCCCATCAAAATTTTTATCCTCTGAATATATTGCAATCGTCATATATTATAGCACTGTGCACTTACAATTGCTCATTTTGCCTTTCTGCCCGGATAATTCTTCTTTGTTTCATTAGGTCTATGACATCACATGATTAAAAGCTGACTAGTTGAATTCTTCCAAGCTTTATGTAGAAACAGGAGGTAAATTTTCCCTGCACGTGTCATTAGTCACTGAAAAATGGGGGAAGAGGCAGCAGCTGCATAGGATCCAATTCAAAGTACTTGTTCTCACCCACAAAGCTCTCCACAGTGCAGCACCCTCTTACATCTCCTCCCTCATTTCTGTCTATCGGCCTAATTGACCGCTGCGCTCTGCAAAAGACTTTCGACTAACCTCTGCACTAATCTGTACCTCCCACTCCTGACTCCAAGACTTCTCCCGTGCTGCGCCAATCCTCTGGAATGCTCTACCCAAGAAATTAGGACTATCCACAATTTGCATGGTTTCAGGCGCTCCCTTAAAACACATTTGTTCAGAGCGGCCTATCACGTTCACTAATCAAAGTCATTCTAGGTGTAAGTGTGTGTGCAGCCCATTCAGTATCTCTATCTATCCCTCTCTCCCTCAAGATGGCTGGACCATCATTGTAAATACACCATTGTATATACACACCTGTGCTTTGTATCTCCCCCACCTCAGCAGGATCATCTTATTTTGCTTTAATTATTGTATTTTAACATTGTTACTTATGACTTGTGTTTTGAAACTGTCAAACTGTAAAGCGCTGTGGAATATGTTGGCGCTATATAAATAAAGATTATTATTATATTATTAATAGGAGGATGATAAATACAGGACAAAAGACTATATTTCTACACAGAGCAGAGAAATGAGACAAACTAGCTGTGTAGCAAGGCAAAATGAGCAATTGAAAGTACAAAGTGCCATATAATATGATGATTGCATTATATTAAGTGGATAAAAACTTTGATGGGAGTCCTTATTTAGCTATAGAAAACAAAAGGTCCTCTCAGCGGCAGACTGTGTGAAGAGCCTATGGTTTTGTAATACAGATCTGTAAGCCATCTTTACAACCTCTTTACAATGTCTTAAGGTGCCATACATATGGCAATGCTGTGCATGGGCCTTTAGATAAGTACCGTAGCTTTTAATTAATATTAGTTCTTATTCATAGTTCTTAATAAACATGCCACATTGTAACATAGTTCACAATCCTTGTTTTTCAAGGGACTTAGATCATTTAAAAAGTTTTACAAAAAAGACTTATACATATGACACAAGGATAAAAATATTCATTAAGCCTTCAAGGTCATTGTTTGTCAAACAGATGTTTAAAAACCTCAGTAGACTTGTCCAAACATTAATTGGCTTAGATAATAATTAGATAATTGGCTTAGGGCTTTCCAAACTCATGCTATGCAGTATGATTAGCTGAAATATGCATGCAGATTGTGTAATGTCATTGTATGTGTGTATGACACAATTTAATCACAAGTACAAAATAGGTTATGACAAGCTTCAACATCCAACAGTATCCATTTAAGAATGGGTCACTGGTGTTCATGAGAGCCTTCAGTTCTCCATTTTCTATATTTTCCCTTGTTTATGAATAATGCTTCCCAAACTTTTCAGAGTAGCTATCTGGGAGGCAGGTGGTAACAGCACACAGGTCATGCACCACATTCAAATGTAGCCATTTTGGGACAGATCCCTAACAAGCCCCCCTCATGCCTCTACCACCCAAAATGCGCCTTTCTGTGCAGGAAAGGTGTTCCAGGCTCTCTTAGAGATTCAGGCAGAAATATGTATGTTTCGTTATTTAGGTTTTAACAAGAAGAATTGAAATTGTGAAAATGTGTATTTTTCCTTTATTTCTGTGATCACTTGGATTTGAAAGTCTTAAGCACTGTGGTGTTTTTTTTTTTAAAGCAACAAAGGGAATGAAGATTAAATATTATCGGAAAGGAATATAAAAATTGAATCTTCTGTGCTTTTAATTATAAAGTGCAGTTAGACAGCGGGCAGTTGGCTTTCAATCTACATGTATAGTGGAACAAGGCACTCCTGAATTAAGGTGCACTAGTAGGGGCCCAATCCATAATCCAAAATATGAAGAACTTGGCACTCAAGCATAATGCGAGAAAATAATGTTAAATTTAATTGCAAACCACAGTAAAAAATATGAAGCTCATATTGTGATCTCATGATCCACAATACCCACAGTGCCCTTAATCCACCCCTGCTTGGCACTCATAATGTCATAATGCGAGAAAATAATTTTTATTTTAATTGCAATTCACAGTGCAATCCCACTGCAGGTATGGCTGACTTACATAGAAACCATACCTGCAGTGGGATTCCACTATTACCTCGCGCTGTACAGTACTTCATACAAGTTTTCAGCATCTTATTGTGTCACCTACTCTATGGGCAATCTGTGAGTCTGAAGAAGGTCGACAAAAGACCACAGTGCATGTCAGACCAAATGAGAATCATGAGGTCAAAGGAACTGGCCATGGAGCTTAGAGACAGAATTGTGGCAAGGCACAGATCTGGCCAAGGTTAAAAAAGAATTTCTGCAGTACTCAAGGTTCCTAAGAGCACGGTGGCCTCCATAATCCTTAAATGGAAGAAGTTTGGGACCACCAGACGTCTTCCTAGACCTGGCCGTCCAGCCAAACTGAGCAATCGTAGGAGAAGAGCCTTGGTAAGAGAGGTAAAGAAGTCAACTATCACTGCAGCCCTCAACCAGTAGGGCCTTTATGGCAGAGTAGCCAACGAAGCCTCTCATCAGTGCCAGATATATGAAAGCCAGCACAGAGTTTGCTAACAAACACATGAAGGACTCTGAAACTATGAGATAAGATTCTCTGGTCTGATGAGACGAAGATAGAACTTTTTGGTGATAATTCTAAGTGGTATGTGTGGAGAAAACCAGGCACTGCTCATCACCTGCCCAATACAATCCCAACAGTGAAACATGGTGATGGCAGCATCATGCTATCAGGGTATTTTTCAGCTGCAAGGACAGAATGACTGGTTGCAATTGAAGGAAATATGAATGCGGCCAAGTACAGAGATATCCTGGATGAAAACCTCTACCAGAGTGCTCTGGACCTCAGACTTGGCCTAAGGTTCACCTTCCAACAAGACAATGACCCTAAGCACATAGCTAAAATAATAAAGGAGTGGTTTCAGAACAACTCTGTGACCATTCTTAACTGGCCCAGCCAAAGTCCCGACCTAAACCCAATTAAGCATCTCTGGAGAGACCTGAAAATGGCTGTTCACCAATGTTCACCATCCAACCTGACAGAATTGGAGAGCATCTGCAAGGAAGAATAGCAGAGGATCCCCAAATACAGGTGTGAAAAACTTGTTGCATCATTCCCAAGAAGACTCATGGCTGTACTAGCTCAAAACGGTGCTTAGTCAATACTGCGCAAAGGGTCTGAATACTTATGACCATGTGATATTTCAGTTTTTCTTTTTTAATAAATCTGCAAAAATTTCTACATTTCTGGTTTTTTTTCAGTAAAGATGGGGTGCAGAGTGTACATTAATGAGAAAAAAAATTAACTTTTTTGAATTTACCAAATGGCTGCAATAAAACAAAGAGTTAACATTTTAACCCCTTCACCCCAAGGGTGGTTTGCACGTTAATGACCGGGACAATTTTTACAATTCTGACCACTGTCTCTTTATGAGGTTATAACTCCGGAACGCTTCAACGGATCTTCGCGATTCTGAGACTGTTTTCCTCGTGACATATTGTACTTCACGTTAGTGGTAAAATTTTCTTCCATATAACTTGCGTTTATTTTTGAAAAAAACGCAAATATGGCGAAAATTTTGAAAATTTAGCAATTTTCAAACTTTGAATTTTTTATTCCCTTAAAACAGAGAAATATGTAACACAAAATAGTTAAGAAATAACATTTCCCACATGTCTACTTTACATCAGCACAATTTTGGAATCAAATTTTTTTTTTGTTAGGAAGTTATAAGGGTTAAAAGTTGACCAGCGATTTCTCATTTTTACAACAAAATTTACAAAGCCATTTTTTTTTAGGGACCACCTCACATTTGAAGTCACTTTGAGGGGTCTACATGACAGAAAATACCCAAAAGTGACACCATTCTAAAAACTGCACCCTCAAGGTACCCAAAACCACATTCAAGAAGTTTATTAACCCTTCAGGTGCTTCACAGGAACTAAAGCAACGTGGAAGGAAAAAATTAATATTTAACTTTTTAGCCACAAAAATGATCTTTTACAAACTTTTTTTTATTTTAACAAGGGTAAAAGGAGAAAATGGACAGATAAGGTTGTTATGCAATTTCTCCTGAGTACGCCAATACCCCATATGTGGGGGAAAACCACTGTTTGGGCACACGGCAGAGCTCGTAAGGGAAGGAGCGCCGTTTGACTTTTTCAAACTAAAATTGGCTGGAGTTGAGATTGGACGCCATGTCGCGCTTGGAGAACCTCTGATGCGCCTAAACAGTGGAAACCCCCCACAAGTGACACCATTTTGGAAACTAGACCCCTAAGGTACTTATCTAGATCTGTTGTGAGCACTTTGAACCCCCAAGTGTTTCACAAAAGTTTATAATGCCTGGGTGTGAAAAAAAAAAAAAAATTCCACAAAAATGATTTTTTAGTCCTAAATTTTTGAATTTTCCCAAGGAAATTGGACCCCAAAAGTTGTTGTCCAATTTGTCCTGAGTACGCTGATACCCCATATGTGGGGGTGGAAAACTGTTTGGCGCACGGCAGGGCTTGGAAAGGAAGTAGTAACGTTTTGGAATACAGACGTTGATGGGGTCATGTTCCGTTTGCAGTGCCCCAGATGAGCCTAAACAGTGGAAATCCCCCACAAGTGACCCCATTTTGGAAACTAGACCCCTAAGAAACTTATCTAGATCTTTGGTGAGCACTTTGAACCCCCAAGTGCTTCACACAAGTTTATAATGCCCGGGCATGAAAATAAAAAATCCTATTTTTTTCCCACAAAAATTATCTTTTAGTCACTAATTTTTTATTTTCCAAGGGTATCAGGAGAAATTGGACCACATAAGTTGTTGTCCAATTTGTCCTGAGTACGCTGATGCCCCATATGTGGGGGGAACCACTGTTTGGGCGCACGGCAGAGCTCGGAAGGGAAGGAGCACCATTTGACTTTTTCCAACCAAAATTGGCTGGAATTGAGATTGGATGCCATGTTGCATTTGGAGAGCCCTGATGTGCCTAAACAGTGGAAACCCCCACAAATGACCCCATTTGGGAAACTAGACCCCCTAAGAACTTATCTAGATCTTGTGAGCAATTTGAACCCTCAAGTGCTTCACACAAGTTTATAACGTAGAGCCGTAAAATTTAAAAATCATTTTTTTCCACAAAAATGATCTTTTCACCCGAATTTTTATTTTTCCAAGGGTAACAAGACTCCAAAAGTTATTGTGAAATTTGTCCTGAGTACACTGATACCCCATATGTGGGGTATACCACTGTTTGGGTGCATGGCAGAGTTTGGAAGGGAAGGAGCGCCGTCTCACTTTTTCAACGCAGAATTGGCTGGACGCCATGTCGTGTTTGGAGAGCTCCTGATCTGCCTAAACAGTGGAAACCCCCCACAAATGTCACCATTTTGGAAACTAGACCCCTCAAGGAACTTATCTAGATGTGTGGTGAGAACTTTGAACCCCCAGGTGTTTCACTAAAGTTTATAACGTACAGTCTTAAAATAAAAAATCCTTTTTTTTTTTTACAAAAATGATTTTTTCGCCCCAATATTTTATTTTCACAAGGGTAACAGAAGAATTGGAACCCAAAAGTTGTTGTCCAATTTGTCCTGAGTACGCTGATACCCAATATGTAGGAGAAAATACTGTATGGGTGCACTTCAGGGCTCGGAAGGGAAGTAGTGACGCTTTGGATTGCAGACTTTGATGGAATGGTCTGGGGCGTCATGTCGCATTTGGAGAGCCCCTGATGCGCCTAAACAGTGGAAACCCCCCACAAGTGACCCCATTTTGAGAAAATAGACCCCACAAGGAACTTATCTAGATGTGTGGTGAGCACTTTGAACCCCGAAGTGCTTCACAGAAGTTTATAACGCACAGCCGTAAAAAAAAAAATCCTTTTTTTTTTTACAAAAATGATTTTTTCGCCCCCAATATTTTTTTTCACAAGGGTAACAGGAGAAATTGGACCCCAAAAGTTGTTGTCCAATTTGTCCTGAGTATGCTGATACCCAATATGTGGGAGAAAACTACTGTATGGGTGCATGTCAGGGCTCAGAAAGGGAAGTAGTGACGTTTTGGATTGCAGACTTTGATGGAATGGTCAGGGGGCGTCATGTCGCATTTGGAGAGCCCCTGATGCGCCTAAACAGTGGAAATCCCCAACAAGTGACCCCATTTTGGAAAATAGACCCCACAAGGAACTTATTTAGATGTGTGGTGAGCGCTATGAAGCCCAAGTGCTTCACAGAAGTTTATAATGTACAGCCGTAAAAACAAAAAAATCTTATTTTTTTACAAAAATAATATTTTCGCCCCCAGTTTTTTATTTTCCCAAGGGTAACAGAAGAAATAGGACAAATTTCACAATAACTCTTGGGGTCCAGAGTACGCTGATACCCCATATGTGGGGATAAACTACTGTTTGGACGCATGGCAGAGCTCAGAAGTGAAGGAACACCGTTTGACTTTTTCAATGCAGAATTGGCTGGAATGGAGATCAGACGCCATGTCACATTTGGAGAGCCCCTGATGTGCCTAAACAGCGGAAACCCCCCAATTCTAACTCCAACCCTAACCCCAACACACCCCTAACCCTAGTCCCAACCCTAATCCCAACCCTAACCCTAATCCTAACTCTAACCCTAATCCTAACTTTAGCGCCAACCCTAACCTTAACTTTAGCCGAAACCCTAACCCTAATGGGAAAATGGAAATAAATACATTTTTTTATTTTATTATTTTTCCCTAACTAAGGGGGTGATAAAGGGGGGTTGATTTACTATTTATAGCGGGTTTTTATGATTGGCAGCTGTCACGCTAAAAGACGCTTTTTATTGCAAAAAGTAGTTTTTTGCATCGCCACATTTTGAGAGCTATAATTTTTGCATATTTTGGCCCACAGAGTCATGTGAGGTCTTAGTTTTTGCGGGACGAGGTGACGCTTTTATTGGTACCATTTTTGAGCACGTGACATTTTTTGATCGCTTTTTATTTCGATTTTTGGGAGGTTAGAATGAACAAAAATCAGCAATTCATGAATTTCTTTTGGGTGAGGCGTTTTTATTGTTCCGCGTGTGGTAAAATCGATAAAGCAGTTTTATTCTTCGGGTCAGTACGATTACGGCGATACCTCATTTATATCATTTTTTTATGTTTTGGCGCTTTTATAGAATAAAAACAATTTTATATAAAAAATAATTATTTTTGCATCGCTTTATTCTGCGAGCTATAACTTTTTTATTTTTTTGCTGATGATGCTATGTGATGGCTCGTTTTTTGCGGGACAAGATGACGTTTTCAGCGGTACCATGTTTATTTATATCGGTCTTTTTGATCGCGTGTTATTCCACTTTTTGTTCAGCGGTATGATGATAAAGCACTGATTTTTTGCTTCGTTTTTATTTTTTATTTTTTTAAGGGGTTCACAAAAGGGGTTAACTAGTGGGACAGTTTTATAGGGGGGGGTCGTTACGGACGCGGCGATACCATATATGTGTACTTTTATTGTTTTATTTTTTTTATTTACAATAAGTAATGAATTTATTGGGGAATATTATTTTTTTTTTTATTTATTTTGGATTTTTTTTTACACATGTTTATTTTTACTTTTTTTTACTTTTTTACTTTGTCCCAGGGTGGGACATCACTGTATTTCATCAGATCGCTGGTGTGACAGAGTGCACAGCACTCTGTCACACCAGCGATGTGACAGGCAGTGCAGGACGCTTCCTCATGCCTGCTCTCGGCAGGCACTGAGGAAGCCGCCTCCCTCCAGGACCCCAGCGCCATCTTGGATCCGGGTCCTGGGAGGGAGGAAGCCCTCAGAGCAGCGCGATCACATCGCGCTGCACTGAGGGTCTCAGGGGGGCGCGCAGGGAGCCCCCACCCTGCGCGATCCTCCCCTGTGCCCCCAGTACACCGCGATCATGTTTGATCGCGGTGTGCAAGGGGTTAATGTGCCGGGAGCAGTCCGTGATCGCTCCTGACACACAGTCACGGGTGTCAGCTGTGATAATCAGCTGACACCCGGCGGCGATTAGCTGCGCTCCCTCCGGGAGCGCAGCTAATCGCCTATGACGTACCATACCGTCCATGGTCAGAATGGCACGGGTTTTATGGACGGGATAGTACGTCTAATGTCAGAGAGGGGTTAAAGGGGTCCTCTGCCATTCTTTCTTGCAGATCCTCTCCAGTTCCATCAGGTTGAATGGTGAACATTGGTGAACAACCATTTTCAGGTCTCTCCAGAGATGCTCAATTGGGTTTAGGTCAGGACTCTGGCTGGGCCAGTCAAGAAAGGTCACAGAGTTGTTCTGAAGCCACTCCTTTGTTATTTTTTGCTGTGTGCTTGGGGTCATTGTCTTGTTGGAAGGTGAACCTTTGGCCAAGTCTGGGGGCCAGAGCACTCTGGGAGAGGTTTTCATCCAAGATATCTCTGTACTTGGCCGCATTCATGTTTACTTCAATTGCAACCAGTCGTTCTGTCCCTGCAGCTGAAAAACACACCCACAGCATGTTGCTGCCACCATGTTTCACTGTTGGGATTGTATTGGGCAGGTGATGAGCAGTGCCTGGGTTTCTCCACACATACCACTTAGAATTATCACCAAAAAGTTCTATCTTTGTCTCATCAGACCAGAGAATCTTATTTCTCAAAGTCTGAGAGTACTTCATGTGTTTTTTAAAACAAACTCTATGAGCGCTTTCATATGTCTTGCACTGAGGAGAGGCTTCCGTCAGGCCACTCTGCCATAAAGGCCCAACTGGTTGAGGGATGCAGTGATAGTTGACTTTGTGGAACTTTCTCCATCTCCATACTGCATCTGTGGAGCTCAGCCACAGTGATCTTGGGGTTCTTCTTTACCTCTCTCACCTAGGGTCTTCTCCCATGTTTGCTCAAATTGGCTGGATAGCCAGGTCTATGAAGACTTCTAGTGGTCCCAAACTTCTTCCATTTAAGGATTATGGAGGCCACTGTGCTCTTAGGAACCTTGAGTACTTCAGAAATTCTTTTGTAACCTTGACCAGATGTGTGCCTTGCCACAATTCTGTCTCTGAGCTCCTTGGCCAGTTCCTTTGACCTCATGATTCTCATTTGGTCTGACATGCAATGTGAGTTGTGAGGTCTTATATAGACAGGTGTGTGCCTTTACAAATCAAGTCCTATCAATTTAATTAACCCCTTTCTACCATATGACGTACTATCCCGTCCATGTGACCTGGGCCTTAAGTCCCAGTGACGGGATAGAAGCAACTGAAGGGTTAATAAACTTCTTGAATGTGGTTTTGAGCATCTTGAGGGGTGCAGTTTTTAGAATGGTATCACTTTTGGGTATTTTCTATCATATAGACCCCTCAAAGTGACTTAAAATGTGATGTGGGCCCTAAAAAAAAATAGTGTTGTAAAAATGAGAAATCGCTGGTCAACCCTATAACTTCGTAACAAAAAAAAATGTTGTTTACAAAATTGTGCTGATGTAAATTAGACATGTAGGAAATGTTATTTAGTAACTATTTTGTGTGACATATCTCTGTGATTTAAGGACATAAAAATTCAAATTTTGAAAATTGCAAAATTTTCAAAATTTTTGCCATATTTCCATTTTTTCATAAATAAATGCAAGTTATATCGAATAAATTTTACCACTAGCATGAAGTACAATATGTCATGAGAAAACAATGTCAGAATCGCCAAGATCCGTTGAAGCGTACCAGAGTTATTACCTCATAAAGGGACAGTGGTCAGAATTGTAAAAATTAGCCCTGTCAATAACATGCAAACAACCCTCGGGAGTAAAGGGGTTAAACAAGAGTTTTCCATCCATTAAAGTCAAGTATAATGTAAGCGTTATCTACAACTTCCATATACATAGTTATAACTCCCAGTGTACATCTCTTTAGCAGGAGCACAATAGATTGAGCAGTGAACATACTGCTAATGGTTTTTTCTAATTGCTTCTGATGACAACATTTTATTATGAATCATTCATGCATGGATAAATATGTAAATGTTTCCCTTTCCCATGCAAATAATGTGTCGTAGTTTATTATTAATGTGCTACTAAATCCTTCATAAGTAAGAAACGTTTTAATTTTGCAGTACTTAACACTTGCTTTAATAGTCATTATAGATTGGCTCAAGTGTCAATACTTTAGATAGACTGTGCCAATAATACCAATTGCCTGTGACTTATGAGCGTATTTGGCAGCAAGCAGAAAATACTGGTGCAGAATACAATTAATAGTAGGTTCTATGGAACATCTTTACTAGGCCTTTGGGACCTTATTAAGGTGCCATAAATCTCGTCGCATTTTCCACTATTATTTAATTAGACTCAGCATTCACATATAAATACAACTTTCTGGCCATTATTTAAATGATAGATCTACATTCATTACAGCTTATCATTGAGATATTTTATTTCCCTAATTTCCTGGGTTTCTTACACAACTCCTGAATATTTGACTCTGCTTTTCTAATGCATTACATCATGTAAGAATATTATTATGTTATGTTGTAAATTATTTTGGATAATAGCACAACTACACAGCTTTATTCCTATTTTTTTATTCTTCATATACACAGCATAAGATGCACAAGCTTGTGCATGAGTGGGCTCCCATCTTCCTATATGGGCAGTAGTTGGCACAATACACATAATCCACTATGTACATGTAAAGACAGCATCTCATCATTTATTTAACAAACTACTCAGAATATTATTATGCAGAAGCATATGTATATTTGAGAACAGTGGGCCCCAAAATTGATGTTAAGGTGGGCCCCCCAATCTGACACTAAAAGTGCAAGCTAATTTGCAGGATAATATCTTAGATGCAAATGCAGTCAGGCTAGCCAAGCTTAAGTCCACACAGTAGCCACTTGCACAGCATGATTAAGTAAGGGCATGTTCATCCAGGAAAATGGCAGCAGAATCACAGCATAATTGTGGTATAATGGAATAAATTGGTCTAATAGTAGTGCAAAATAAACAAAGGATCAGTAAGCACCTCAGTGGAATAGCAATTGGGATCATTAATGGTGAGACCATGAGTGGGACTAGATGGAAATGGGGGCATGACCAGATTTAGAGGCTTTTAACCTGTCCAGCCACTTAATTTGATTCTGTGCAGTGGCTTATTCAGAAATCATTGCCATTCGGTTATTCAGAAGTCATTGCCATTCGGTTATTAAGAAGTCATTGCCATAAGGTTAGTGATTATTTATTTAATGCAAATGGGACATAGCAGCACTCATGGGGGATATTACTATTATATGGGGACACCAAGAGTGATACTACTATGTGACAGTGTGCAGCGACGGCCAGGCCGCTGCTGTAACGGTACTGGGACACGGTGGTCCAAATGATGGTCGAGTCAGACTGGGGGATCGCGCCAGTCTTTGTCAATTGTGGAGTTAATAATAAAAATAATGAAAAGTTTTGTGACTCCAGTTGAGATGTTCGGCCTGGTATGGCCGGGCACTGATGAAGGCTCCTGGGAGTTGGAAGGTGATGGACAATGCCAGATGATTAACCCCTTCCCAACTAGGGCTGGCTCCCAGAGGAGGTGGAGCAGGAATGACACAGCAGAGAATAATCTACATTAGACAGGATAATGATCAGTTTGTACCTTTTACTGAAGTCTGCAAACAGTTCCAGAAGCTTCCATACAATTCACATACAGGGTTTTGTTCAGGCCTAAATGGTGAGAGTTCAGTTTCTCCGCTGTGATGTAATGGAGCCTGCTTGCTGCTAATTATATCTCCAGTAAATGATTCCTTGGAGCCCCAGGGGTTCAAGGTACACAGTTACTGGATCTGTGATCCCTTCCAGTGAGCAGACAGCTCGAATCATGTGGAAAACACTTTTTCTTGCAGCAGTGTCCCTAATTCTATGCGCTGCTGAGCTCCTAGGCAAAAGCACAGTTCTGCTTGTTATATGAAAACCGATCAGTCTTTCTGTTTAGCACGGACCTGGAAGTCTCCATGCTCTAGGAACTGATACCCTGCCTTGTGCTGCTTTTCCAGGCAGAGAGAGCATGTTCCTCTCCTCTGCCTGTGACCCTCCATGTTCATACCTCTTTCTACATCTTCACTGTTCTACACATTGCAACCTCTCAGAAGCACCTTTGTTATATTTTGGTAGCTGAGGAGGCAAGAGCAAAAAACCGCATAGGCAGCCAAACACCAAAGAGGTTGGAAACTAAACCCCTAAACTAACCGCACAACTAGAAGCAGCCATGGGACGTTCCTATGGTGCCCTAGACGCCTCGTCACAGCCGGAGAGATAGCTATCCCTGAAGATGGAAAGAGGAAAGCTAACTGCCCCGGAGTAGACCCCAAAAGAATAGGAAGCCACCAGACATATAATGGCGGTTAGACAAGATGAAAATACGAACACAGCCAGAAAATAGATTGAGCAAATGCTGGGGCCCAAAACTGTCTAGATAGGACAGTACAGGAGAGAATACAGTCTGCAACCCAGAAAAACCCTAGGAAAAACTCCAACACTTCTGAATCCAAAAATACTGAGACCACACGGTCTCGACCACCTATATCAGATCTTTGGTGTGGACACGTAGCAACCCAGCAGTAAAATATCACAAGAACTGAGCAAATAACAAATAAAAAAATGAATGGAGACCAGCCCAAGCCCCCCAAAAGGGGACACGGCTGAACTTAAAAAGCAAGGCAGCAAAAAACAAGGAAAATCAAACCTCAGTAAAAAAAAAAGAAAGTAACTAATCTGAATGATAGCAGGAGACAGCAGAAAAGCTAGCTGAATTCCAACCTAGACCAGGAAGAACAATTGATCTCCGGCTAGGACCATGGGAGGTCAGCTCACTTATATCAGGCCACTCCGTCCCACCTGATAACCAATCATCAGTTGCAGGTGGTGGATTTTTGCTGTTCAACATAGGTTCAATACCCTCAGCAACCACAAGAGGGAGCTTCAGCTCCGAAGTCATCTCCAACACGTTCACAACAGTACCCGCCCCTTGAGGAGGGGTCACCGAACCTTCACGTATGCCACCAGGCCGATCAGGATGAGCTCGGTGATAGGCACGGACCAGTCTCTCAGCATGAATGTCAGAAGCAAACACCCAAGAATTGTCCTCCTGACCATAGCCTTAGCCTTTCCACTTCACCAAGTACTGGAGTCTCCGCCTAGCCAAACAAGAATCCAAAATCTTCTCAACCACATATTCCAAATTGTCCTCAACCAAAACAGGATCAGGAGGTGCAGCCATATGAACTACTGGCTCTACAAACCTCTTCAATAAAGATTTGTGGAATACGTTGTGAATCTTGAATGTTCCTGGAAGAAGCAAACGGAAGGAAACGGGATTAAGAATTTCCACGATCTTATAAGGTCCAATGAACCTTGGCTTAAATTTTGGAGACGCGACCCTCATAGGGATATTTTTTGAAGACAACCAAACCAAGTCACCCACTTTAAACCGAGGACCATCAGTCCTATGCCGGTTGGCAAACCGCTGGGCCTTCTCCTGAGAGAGAGACAACTTATCCACTACTTGATCCCAAATCTGCTGCATTCTCTCCACAATAGAGTCAACACCAGGACAGACAGAAGCCTCCACGTGCCCTGAAGAAAATCGAGGATGAAACCCGAAATTGCAGAAAAAAGGAGAAATCAAGGTGGCAGAACTAGCCCTATTATTCAAAGCAAACTCAGCCAAATGCAAAAAAGAGACCCAGTCATCTTGATCAGCAGACACAAAACATCTCAAATAAGTCTCCAAGGTCTGGTTTGTTCTCTCAGTCTGTCGATTGGTCTGAGAGTGGAACGCAGAGGAGAAAGACAGCTGAACTCACAGTTTGGAACAAAATGTCCTCCAAAATCTGGAAACAAACTGGACTCCTCTGTCAGACACAATGTTCTCTGGAATGCCGTGCAACCGAACCACCTGTTGAAAAAATAAGGGCACCAATTCGGAGGAGGAAGGCAACTTAGGTAGTGGCACAAGATGTATCATCTTGGAAAACCTATCACAGATCACCCAAATAACGGTCATTCTCTGAGAGACAGGGAGGTCAGAAATAAAATCCATAGAGATATGGGTCCATGGCCTCTTGGGCACAGGCAATGGCATCAACAAACCACTAGAGCGAGAGCAAGGTTTGGACCGAGAACAAGTTCCACAGGACTGCACAAAGTCCCTGACGTCACGAGACAAAGTGAACCACCAAAAGGACCAACTCACCAAATCTCTGGTACCAAAAATACCAGGATGGCCAGCCAACGTGGAGCAATGAATCTCAGACATCACATTCTTCCTCCACTGATCTGGGACAAACAATTTCCCAACAGGGCAGGTTTATCCTCCTGAAATTGCTCCAGGGCCAGTCTCAAATCGGGCGAGATAGCGGACAGAACCACACCCTCCTTCAGAATAACAGCGGGCTCAGTTACCTCAGGAGAATCCGCAAAGAAACTCCTCGAGAGGGCATCCGCCTTAACATTTTTAGTGCCCGGGAGAAAAGAGACCACAAAATTAAAACGTGTGAAAAACAAGGCCCACCTAGCCTGTCTAGGATTAAGTCGCTTGGTCGATTCAAGATAAACCAGGTTCTTGTGATCCGTGAGGACCACCACCTGATGTTTGGCTCCTTCCAGCCAATGTCTCCACTCTTCAAAAGTCCACTTCATAGCCAATAACTCCCGATTTCCCACATCATAGTTACGTTCTGCTGGGGAAAATTTTTGAGAGAAAAAGGCACAAGGGTTACTCTTAGCAGTCTCCGGATCCCTTTGTGACAAAACGGCTCCTGCACCAATCTCAGAAGCATCAACCTCCACCTGAAATGGTAGAGAAACATCAGGTTGCCGTAGAACAGGAGCAGAAGTGAATCTCCGCTTAAGCTCCTGAAACGCAGAAATTTCCTCAGGAGACCAATTCACCACATCAGAACCCTTTTTGGTCAAATCAGTCAGTGGTTTCACAATAGTAGAGAAGTTACCTATAAATTTACGATAAAAATTAGCAAAACCCAAAAATCTCTGAAGAGCCTTTAATGTAGTGGGCTGAACCCAATCACAAATGGCCTGAACTTTGACCGGGTCCATTTCAATAACAGAGGGAGACAAAATGAACCCCAGAAATGAAACCTTCTGTATGCCAAAAAGACATTTTGATCCCTTCACATACAATGCATTTTCTCTAAAAATCCGGAATACAGTCCGAACATTTCCACATGAGAATCCTAGTCATTGGAAAAAATCAAGATATCGTCCAAATAAACGATCAGAAATTTATCCACGAAATCCCGGAAAATATAGTTCATAAAGGATTGGAAGACGGAAGGGGCATTAGTGAGCCCAAAGGACATCACTAGGTACTCAAAATGCCCCTCTGGGGTATTAAACGCCATCTTCCATTCATCACCGTGCTTGATGCGAATAAGATTATACGCCCCCTGATGTCAAGCTTGGTAAACCAACTAGCACCTTTCACTCTGGAAAATAGGTCAGAAATCAAGGGTAACAGATATTGATATTTAATAGTGATCTTATTCAGGAGACGATAGTCAATACACGGCCTTAATGAGCTATCCTTCTTGGCCACAAGAAAAAGCCGACGCCCAAGGGTGAAGAGAATGGTCTTATATGACCCTTCTCTAAAGACTCTTTGATATAAGATCGCATAGCATCATGCTCAGGTACAGATAAATTAAAGAGCCGACCCTTGGGAAATTTACAACCAGATACTAAATCAATAGCGCAATCATAACTCCTATGAGGAGGTAAGGATGCAGACTTACTCTCACTAAACACATCAGAAAAATCAGTCAGTCAGGGACATCTTGAGACTGGGAAGAGGCAGAAAAAACAGGAGTGTCATTACGAACACATTGACAACCCCAACTGACCACAGACACAGACTTTCAATCCAAAACAAGATTATGAGTCTGTAACCAAGGAAAACCCAGTACAATAATGTCATGTAAATTATGTAACACCAAAAATTTTCAATTCTCTTGGTGGTCCGGGTCAACCCGCATTATCACCTGGGTAGAAAACTGGGGTTTATTCTCTGTCAAAGGGGTAGAATCAATGCTCAGCAAAGGAATAGACTTCCGCAGGGGTATCATAGGAAAACCACAATGTTTGGCAAAATCAAAATCCATCAGGTTTATAGCTGCTCCTGAATCAACAAAAGCCTGAGCTGAAAATGTGGACATGGAGCAAATCAAGGTAACAGTCAACAGAAATTTAGTCTGAACACTACCCAAAACAACTGAGCGCGCAAAACATCTTCCCCGCTTGGGGCAGACGGAAATAGCATGAGAAGCGTCACCACAATAGTAGCACAACTTATTACGCTTTCGAAACTCATGACGCTGTGCCCCAGAAGTCACTCCATCACACTGCATGGGCTCAGGGGCTGGCCCGCAAGGCATCACAATCTCACGCATATTTCTACGCTCACGCAAACGTCTGTCAATTTGAATAGCTAATGACATAGAGTCATTGAGACCAGAGGGGACAGGGAATCCCACCATAACATCCTTTACAGTCTCTGCCAGACCCTTATGAAAAAGAGCTGCCAGAGCATCATCATTCCATTTAGTAAGGACTGCCCACTTTCTGAATTTCTGACAATACAGCTCTGCAGCTTCTTGACCCTGATTCAATGCCAACAAGGTTTTTTCAGCTTGATCAGTAACATTAGGCTCATCGCACAACAACACCAGAGCCTGAAAAAACACACTAACATCATTCAAAACAGGATCCCCAGGTGTCAGGGAAAAGGCCCAATCCTGAGGGTCGCCGCGCAACAGGGAGATGACAATTTGAACCTGCTGTGCTGCGTTCCCTGAGGACTTAGGCTTCAAAGCAAAAAACAACTTACAGTTATTTTTAAAATTCCAAAATTTAGACCGTTCCCCCAAAAATAAATCCGGCAGAGGGATCCTAGGTTCCACAACAGGCAACCCAGCAAAATAGATAGCAATACTCCGAACTTCAGCAGCAAGGTGCTCCACACAATCGGACAAATGGTTGACCTCTATTGTGGAAAAAATTCCTCCTCAGCCCCCAGAGAAAAAAGAGGGAAAATGTAACAAAAGAAAAAAAATTTTGACAACTCTGACTTTTTTTTTTTTTAAATATTTTTTCCCTTCTGTTGAGTACCATAGAATTTCAGTATGGCCGGTGATTCTGTTATGTTTTGGTAGCTGAGAAGGCAAGAGCAAAAAAACGCATAGGCAGCCAAACACCAGAGAGGTTGGAAACTAATAGGTTGCAGACCCCTAAACTAACCGCACAACTAGAAGCAGCCTGGGACTTTCCTATGGTGCCCTAGACACCTCGTCACAGCCGGAGAGATTAGCTATCCCTGAAGATGGAAAGAGGAAAGCTAACTGCGCCGGGGTAGAGCCCCAAAAGAATAGGAAGCCCCCAAACATATAATGGCGATTAGACAAGATGAAAACACGAACACAGACAGAAAATAGATTGAGCAAACGTTGCTGCCTAAAACTGTCTAGATAGGACAGCACAGGAGAGAATACTGTCTGCAACCCAGAAAAACCCTAGGAAAAACTCCAACACTTCTGAATCCAAAAATACAGAGACCACACCGACTCGACCACCTATATCAGATATCTAGTGTGAACACGCAGCTACCCAGCAGTAAAAAATCACAAGAACTGAGCAAATGAACAAATACAAAAAGAGAACAGAGACCAGCCCAAGCCCCCCAAAGGGGACCCGGCTGAACTCAAAAAGCAAGGCAGCAAAAAACAAGGAAAATCAAACCACAGTAAAAAAAAAAACAGAAAGTAACTTTTCTGAATGGTAGCAGGAGACAGCAGAAAAGCAAGATGAATTCCAACCTAGACCAGGAAGAACAATTGATCACCGGCCAGGACCATGGGAGGTCAGCTCACTTGTATCAGGCCAGTCCGTCCCACCTGATAACCAATCATCAGTTGAAGGTGGTGAATTTTTGCTGTTCAACATAGGTTCAATACCCTCAGCAACCACCAGAGGGAGCTTCAGCTCCGAAGTCGTCTCAAACACGTTCACAACACACCTCCTCCCCACTGAGGGATTGTGCACACTTCCTGGTTCAGGCAAAAGTGCACAATCTTCCAGTAAGGCCTCTTTCACACTTCAATTGTTTGGCGTCAGTAAATATCCGCCTTTTTTTAAAACAATGGATCTGCCTTTTTTTGGTGGAATCCGTTTTTTTTCCCATAGACTTGCATTAGCGACAGATTGCGATGAATGGTCATCCGTTCCATCCATTATTTGACGGATCCGTCAATATTTCAGCGTCCGATGTCTGGAGTAGACTGACATTGTAACGTTTTTTGTCTGCGTCGAAATGGCGGATCACGGCGGATCGCGACAGATCAGTCGCGTCAGCCATTTTTCTAAAATGGGCGCCTATGGGCGACGGATCCGTCGGCATCCGTCATATGACTGAATATGACGACGGAATCCGTTTTTTTGGACTGAGAATGCTCCAACTTTTGGATACTTTTCCTGACAGCCCCAAAACTATATAAACCTGCCAGGTGGCCTTCATTCCTCAATGTGCCAGCCATCAAGACAACAGAGACTTGCCTGCCAGCAAGAGAAGAAATTCTGCCTGCCAGCAAGAGAAGTCTGCCTGGCTGCCTGCCAGCCAGAGATTTTGCCTGCCTGCCAGCCCAGCCAAGTCCTGCAGCAGCGTGAGTCATGCCATTATATGTGATTGCAGCGTGTGTGAGTGTGTGTCCTGCATTATTTTATTTTGCTTCATGCTGTACGTCTATTTCCAACAGAGTGTGTGTGTGACATGTGTGTGAGTGTGTGGCTTGCATTTTTTTTCATGCTGTACTTGTATTTCCAACCAAGTGCTGTGGTGTGTGTGTGACGTGTGTGTGTGTGGTTCGCTTTTTTTTTTTTCATGCTGTACTTGTATTTCTAACCAAGTGCTGTGGTGTGTGTGTGTGTGTGTGTGTCCAGCCATGTGTTTTTTGTTTCTTTTCATTTAATGTACTTCTAGTTAAAATAAAGAGCAGTGTAGCTCCTACTTGCCAACAAAAGTAAAAAAAAAACATAAAAAAAATGTAAAATAAAAACTGTGTACAAAAACTGTCCATAGTATCATTTAAAACTAAGGTTTACTTGTAAATTCTGGGTATACCACACAGGAAAGCACTACATGAAATACAGAGGTGTTTGAGGTTCTATTTTTGTAACAAAATGTGTATACGAATGGGTACTGCAGAATTTGGGTATTTCAGTTTTTATCTACTCTATGCCCAATATATTTTCAAGTGGGGGTTAAGGTATCTAAAGTTGGAAGGAGGGTAGGTGTTTGCAATGTATGATTTTTTTTTGGGGGGAAACAGGAGGTGGAGGGTTCTGTAGCTTGCGCATCGCGCATATCAAGATTGAAGGATGTTAAAAGAAGGCGTTAGAAAACCACTCAAGTACTTAGCATTTTTTTTTTTGGTATTATAGGTTTCATTTTTTGGTGGGGAGTTTTTTAAAAGCCAAATACAGTATATCTGAACATACCTTTTGTTTTCCTAACAGCAGATAACACATGAATAATCAGTATAATAACAAGTGTATTTATACCCAGCCAGGCCGCAAGTTCCACAGCCAGGCCCCAAGTTCCACAGCCAGGCCGCAAGTTCCACAGCCAGGACCCAAGTTCCACAGCCAGGCCCCAAGTTCAAGTTCTGATGTAATTCTAATGGACAGAAAGCTTTACTTATCCTTTGTATAGTAGCAGTAGCTTGCAAGTGTCTTTATACTTGCAGATTTTTTGAAAGACCCAGCCAGGCCCCAAGTTCCACAGCCAGGCCCCAAGTTCCACAGCCAGGACCCAAGTTCCACAGCCAGAACACAAGTTCCATAGCCAGGCCCCAAGTTCAAGTTCTGATGTAAGTATAAAGGCCAGAAAGCTTTACTTATCCTTTGTATAGTAGCTTACAAGTGTCTTTATACTTGCAGATTATTTGAAGGACCCAGCCAGGCCCCAAGTTCCACAGCCAGGTCCCAAGTTCCACAGCCAGGACCCAAGTTCCACAGCCAGGACCCAAATTCCACAATAATGTCTTTCTCTGGGAGCCCCCGGTCACAGCATCGGCGAATTGAAGTAATTAAATTTTTTGTCTTTTTTTTTTTTTCTCTTATAGTAACATTTTTTGTAATCCTATATGCATGTATTCTGTTTTCACAGGAAGCTGAAGCAGAGGGGCTTCCAGAAGGAGACGGGCAGGGTGGAGAAATGCCAGGAGTGGGCGCGCAGAGTGTAAGTTTCGCACAGACAGATCCTCACATACATCAAACTACACCCAACACAAACATTCATCACAGCACACACAATACATATACCTCCATCCAAGCACATAATCTTTTTTTTTGCTTTTTTATAGTTTTCACAATCCAGGGCTCGGCCTAGAGTTCCTCCAAGCACCTCCCAGGGTTGTTGGGATGATCGTCGCGGTGGTCACCAAAGAGTAAGTACCCTTTTTTTTTGTGTTTTATTAATTTTTAACTTCATGTGGATGAATTGAGTAATTTTTTTTTCACAGGCTTCACAGCATGCTCCCGAACCAGATGTTGAGGAGGAGGGATAGATGTGGACACCCTCATCAAAGAGGTCCAAGCTCGGGAGCCGCTGTGGAACATGGCGGACCGCCGCCATGCTGACCAAGCAATCACCCGATGGCAATGGGAGGAAGTATGCTTTGTGGTTATTGATAACTGGGAGGAACACGACACTCGGGACCAGGATAAAGCGCGTAAGTATTCACAGTTCAGTAAGTTATGTTGCAGGATGTAATGTGTTGTATACTAACCATTTTTTGCTTTCACTTTCCAGGAGACATGGTTATCACGCGGTGGCAGTCACTCAGGGATCGCTTCAAGAGTGAATTCAATAAGGAGATGCAGACCCCGAGTGGATCGGGAGGACACAGGAGCAGGTATAAATAGGCCAGACCCTGTTGTTCCTCCGATCAATGATGGTGAGCAGAAGGTAAATATTCCACACCCCATTTATGTAGTCAAAATGTTTACATGTCTAACCTTATTTTGTTCTTTCAGCAAGGGCACTGTAATATCAATATATTAATTTTTTTTTCTTTTACAGCACTGTCTGCAGCACTCGGGATCCTGCTTCTGAGTTGGACCCCTCTGGAGCGATCCCACAGGAGTCCGCCACCAGGGACCACGTCGAAAGACCCGACCCCTCTGCACCTTCCCTCTTGTCTGGTCCCTCGGCCCCATCCACCAGCGCTAGAGTAGCAGGGCAGACTTCGTCACATAAAGCTGCAGATGACAGTTAGAGTTCCCTTTACCCCACCCCGCTGACACTGCCGCCACATCTAGACCACCTTTGTGGTCTGGACGGCAGCACAGAGAGGTCAGGAAAGGAGCTATGCGCCCGAGTTTTTGCATCTGAATGCATCCTTTCAGCACACATCAGACTTTTGGGTGATCAAGTATCTGCTGGGTTCAGTATGTTGAACAAAAGCATCCTTGAACTCAGCAGTCGCATTGATAGGATGCATTCAGATGCAAACTTGTCGCCAATACACTGCTTTTTTCAGTCAATACTCAGCCACATGGAAAATATAACTCCTGACCTGCAGATGCATGTAATGCAAGGCTGCCACACTGCTCTAGTGCAGGCAATGTCCCAAGCCCCATCCACCTACCCAGAAAATTCCAACACCTTCCCCCCCAAGCCACCGTCCATCCTCCTACCGTCCATTCTCCTGCCGTCCATCCTCCTACCGTCCATCCTCCTACCACTCCTTCGCCATTCCAGCCTTCCCCGTTCCATTATTCCCAGTACTTTAGTTTACCTTTCCAGTGTTCACCCTTAACTTCACCGTACCTCATCCCACCAACACCTTCACCGTTCCTCCCACAAACCACATCAGCCCCTCAACTCCCTGTTCAACTTCATGTTTTTACCACCCCTTCCACTTCTGATCCTACCCAACCTGGTGTTCCGTCCCCCACTATCGACATGGTTCGCCCTGTCAGCCCCTCCGGTAATATTTCCACCCAACACTACACAAGTTTTGTAAATAAATAAATATTTTTTTGGTTTCAAAACACATTTATTGTCTTTCTTTTTTTTAGTGCTCAATTTAAAAACGTTAAAAGTTAAAAAAACATACAAAACTTGGTGTAAAGGTACCAAAATTGGGGTATAGGTAATACAAAACTTGTGGTAAAGGTAGAAAAGGTTTAAAGGCAACGAAATTGGGGTACAGGTACCAAACATACAAAACTTGGGGTAAAGGTACAAAGGTTTGGTTATAACACAAAAGCATGGTATAATCTCAATTGTGAAAAAAGCAAAACATTTTAAACCATGTCATACTGCCAGTCAACTCTTCCTTCAGGTGACATGAAGTAGTCAGCAAATTTGTCCCTCATTCTGGAAACTGAGGCAGCACTCCGACAACTTATATTGTGGTAATCCCGCAATGTGGCTTCAGACACATTTTCCTCCAAGGAAACCTGTTCCTTGGATAGTACAAAATTGTGCAGGACCACACAAGCCTTCACCACCTCATCCACAGTCTCAGTTTGCAGTTTGATCGCCGTCAGCAGGACTCTCCATTTTGTTGTTAGAATCCCGAAGGCACATTCTCCCACTCTTCGGGCTCGTGTTAAACTATAGTTAAATATTCTTTTCCTTTGTGTCAATCCAATACTTCCATATGGCTTCAGCAACTGCGGTGACAGTTGAAAGGTCTCATCTCCGACACACACAAATGGCAATGCAGGGCCAGAGGTTCCAGGGAGTGGTCTTGGAGGTGGAAAATCAAATGTGTCTCCATATAAACGACACCCCATTGGCGACAATTTGTAAACCTGGGAATCATTTGAGCGTCCATAGGCACCAATATCCACCACGATGAATTTGCATTTGGCGTCGGCAAAGGCCATGAGTACAATAGAAAAGTACTTTTTATAATTAAAATATTGTGATCCTGATCCAGCAGGTTTAACAATCCTTATGTGCTTCCCATCAACTGCACCGACACAATTTTGAAACTGGCATATGTCTTGAAAATTTTCCGCACTCTCCAGCCACCTCTCCTGTGTTGGCTGTGGGATGTACTCCTCCTGTAAACAATCCCACAATGCCCGGCAGGTCTTTTTTACGATCCCTGAGATTGTAGAAATTCCAAGCCAGAATTGATAATGAAGGGAAGAAAAGGATTATCCAGTTGCAAGGAATCTGTTCAAAAAGGAAAAGACAATAAATAATACAAACTTCCAGCAACAACATACAGTTATAAGTTTGCTAAATGAGAAACCATAAAAAAAATCAATGCTTACCGAATAGTCACCATCAGACGCTATGCCGGGGGTATGGAAAAGCGCAAATAGATGTCCTTTCTCCTGATTCGTTCTCCAACCTGTTCCACCAAAATATCAAAATCTTTAGCTCTCATTCGTACATAATTGAAGAACTTGTCAGGGTTTTGCCTCAATTCCATATACAGCGTGGAATAGACCCCATGTGTCATTCGCCTTGCATTGATAGGATGGGTCCACAGATGTCTCTGCCGCCCCTGACGCAGGAGGCGCTGTCTTGCTTCCTCCTTCTCCCTAAAAATTACTGCCAACCGATTGGCCTCAAAAGCAAAATCAGCACATATCCTCCCAATGTTCGCCAAAACTCCTTCCATCTCTTCCACTTGCTATACAACCTTTCAACGGGCCTCGGTGTAGCACGCAGGCTTCTTACAATGGGTGAGCTTTTATGTGCATTTTAGCCACAATGGAGATGACTGCTTTTTATACCATAGCAGTCAGTCAGTGACCCTTATGAGACTTTGTGAGCATATATAGATATGTGTATTTCTCTCCCCTCTCTTTATTTGAGACATAGCCTTTACATTACTTGATTGGGAGAAATATACCTGTATGCCCTACACATATATGAATGTATTATCATACGTTCTATTTATTATATATATTTTTGCGGTCATTGGTAACTTGCACATTTTCTGACTCATCCTAAAATCACTGAATTTTTCTGACAGTTATATATTTAAGTATATGTCTGTAGTTGCCCACACCACGGCTATGTCATCTTTTCACTGGTTTTTTCATTTATTTTTTGTACATGGTGTGTAATGATGTTTTTATGTATTGTATTTTGAAATAAAGCATATATTTGTATTTTTTTAATTAATTTTTGCAATTACTTTATTTCTTGATTGGTTATGTGTTTCATATCTATACTAGTTACTCTATATATTAGGGATTTAAGCTCCCAATTGCTTCTCATGTTATTATGTATTGTTTAGGAGAGCATCTCGCTTTATAAAAATGTTTTTTTCGATTTTCTCTGTTCCAGAGTATGTTTCTAGAACCTTTCAATGATGTGGTGTAAAAACACCCTATATATAGTTTCCAAGTAGTTTCCAGTAGCCAATCACGGTTCCAGAGTGGTTTCCAGTAGCCAATCACGTTACAGATCCTCCCATTTGGATGGTATTAAAAAACAAATCCGTCAAAAAACGGATGTAACGGAAGGAAAAGCGGATGTGACGGATTGAACGGATCCGTTTTTTTGTCGGATCCATCCAGCGGATCCGTCAAAAAAATGGATCCGTTCAATCCGTTATTCACTATTTTTGGCGGATCCGTCGATCTGTCACAATGTCGGATTTTGACTGACGCCAAACAACTGAAGTGTGAAAGAGGCCTAAGGTATCAGATAAAATGTGTGTATGCAGTTTTTTCCAAACAGAGAAACCAGTCCTCATAGCTGGCAATACATATATAAGTATATCACACATTCAGGCATTTTTTGGCACTACAGACACGAGCACTACAACAGCAAAAAAATTATACCAATGTAGTTTCTTGGAACCGAGTTTCATCAGTGCTTGGCCAATGTGTCAGTTTTTTACCGTCAGTATGTCATCAGTGATTTTCTTGTATGGATAAGTAAATAAATTACAAAACTTCTCTTATCCTTTGCAATGTTAATCTTGGACAACACAAGGACTGGTGCCATCCATTAACTGTCCGTAAATTTCACGGAACCATTAACTTTTATTGGCACTTTTAATCTGTGCTGCAGGTAAAAAATGATTATGCCTCCATGATTTGTGAATGGACACATGATCCGTGAAAAAACACCGACATGTGAACAGCCCCATATATTATAATGGGAATATTTTCTATTCATGAAAAATACGGATACAACATGTACTCAGACCTTGTGGGGTCATTACAACCCAACCAGACCTCAATCACACGACAATAAAACTTTCACACTTCTCATCTATGAACTGTTCCAATACTTACAGCCACAAATATTTATCCCTCTCCCAAAATGATAGTTCTGCTTCACGTCACTTGTCTTATCTATTTCATTATTCCTCTTCAGATTCTGTATTACTTTATGCCCGATGAAGAGACCTGAGTAGTCTCAAAAGCTTACAATTGGTTAGCATCTTTTCAGTTAGCCATTGAAAGGTATCAACCACTGAGGACTCTCAAATCTTCATATTTTTCATCTCTAGTTGAAATACTTCATCTTAGCTACTCTTTTTCATCTGGCACAGACCGCCATCACTTCTTCCAGCCAGGATTCGTATCTGCAGAAAATAACACACAGTTATCTAGAGCACCGCTTCCAGAGCACATTCCCCACTATTTCTCTAACTTCTATGCTATAGTACACAGCTGAATACAGATGTGCAGCCATCATTAATATATAATTTGCTATGATGCAATCGACCATTCCAAATATAAATTTTAATCCACCACTCTGCCCCCACTAACTATAAATAGTCACTTTCCTCACCTAATAAATATATAAATTAATTAGCACCTGTACTCTGTCCCCCAATACCAGTCACTGCATCCTCAACGACCTCATTCTGTTCTTCTCATTCCCCCATTCATTATATTTACATGCTCCCCTCCACCCTAATTCTTTGTCATGTCCTCTCTCTCTTCCACTCACACCCTCTATTCTTTATCAAATGATCTCCCCAACTCTCAATTCATAATAATTTGCTCCCCACCACCCTCAATACAGCATCATTTACTCTCCCCCACCCTCAATTTATCATTACTTGATGGCCCACACCCCCAATTCATCATCATTTGCTCTCCTCACCCTCCGCCCTCAAATCATCATTATTTGCTCTCCCCCACCCTCAATTAAACATCATTTACTGTGCCCCATTCCTCAGTCACAATACATCATCATTTACTGATCAATAAAATAAAGTAAAGTCCAGCTCACCGGTTAGTACATCATGAAGATCGGAGCATGGAACCACCGTGTCATGGCGAAGGAGGTTTTCAAATGAGAAGAAAATCCAGCTCCACGATAAAGTGAAAATCCATTCTTTATTCACTCAAAAAGTTTACAAAATAAAGGATAAAAAGTATCAGCATAGATAGCAGCAAATAGTGCGTTATCAACGCGTTTCAGGTGTCACAGCACCCTTAGTCATTAGCTGGATTTTCTTCTCACTTGATCATCATTTACTCCCCTACACCCTCTGTGAAGGGAGCCCGGTTCCTTCCACGTCACCAATGTGACTTAACTACACAGTCACAGCTCTCTGGCGCCCTCTTTGTCTCTCAGGTCAGTAAGGGAACTGCACTTAGAGCGAATGGCCGCCGGGGAGGATCTCCTGTTACCCACAGGGTATTCTAAGATTTGTGTTCAGAGTAAAAGCATCAGCCCAAAATAAATTTTATGGTTTAATTGCCTTGAGAGCGCACTAATAATTACAGAAATATACAGTAAGCTATACAACGGAATTACAGTGGATTTGCAGTCAGAGTAAAATACAACAATAATGGTACAAGGCTTAGAGGTATTAAGCTAGAGGTCAATGTTACCAGGCTGTAGGTTGCATGTGGACGCCGGGAGCTCTGCGGTCCACAGGTAAGAATCTTAGTTACCGGACAGTCCCCAAAACGTGTGCCGCTGCTCCCTTGGAAGATCTGTTCCTTGTTCCTTCTTAGATCATCATTGTCTTGTTCTTCTGGGAGAATAGAGTCTGCCATCCGTTCACAGTTCTTAAACCTGCTAGGTCTCTCCCCTCGGTGTCAGAGGGTGGGCTAATAATCTCCACCCTTCAGCTCCCTGCCAAATTTATTCCCAATATCTAAAAAAGGGGTTAACTTTCTCCAGGATGATCGGAACAGGACATGAGAGGTACCAGTGAATGCAGTTTCCTTTGCTTGTCGAGATCAAAAAAGGCCCGATTGGCCCTCCACAGCGACCCAATCTCTATATTTCAGGTCCCTGAGCCATCACCGACTCAGGAGTCGCACTGTCAGATGCGCGAGGTCCGCAGGATCACGCAGACATTTTTTATGAGTCTGTACCTCGAAAGGCGTGCTCATAATTCATAATCCTAGAACGGAGTCGTAGGGGCTGGGAGAGACAATGGATGTGTTTTCTGTGTCTAGCTGACAGGTATAATCTAATTGAAGTCCCCAGGCATCTCCAGGCCCCATGCTGGCGTGGCTCCGTACTAAAGCTTTGAAGTCCTGTTTTGGCCTTATCTCATTATCATGCTAAAAGACCTAGCTATTCAATATTGGAGCACTAAATCCTGTTTTATTCAATATACCTACAGGCCATGGGGGTTAGGAGCAGTTAGCTGCCTGTGGCTCTGGGAACTCAGACAAAATGGCTACCTGGGACAGGCCAAGCTCAGACATGAGGCGAGCATTACACCCTATATCCAAGATGGTGGCTGTTCCTTCATCACACCACCCTGCTTTAGAGTGCTTAGGGGACATCACATTCCTGTGTTCACCCATGCCCCCTTCCGCACCTTCTACTTGCTGGGACAACCCATCAGCATTACCATGGTCCCTGCCTCTTTTGTGGCGAATGGTGAAGTGGTACTGCTGGAGAGTGAGGCTCCAGCATAGCAACCTCCCATTCGTCCCAGAGACCATGTGTAACCAGCTGAGTGGGTTCTGGTCTGTTTCTATGGTGAATTGGCATCCGTACAAGTATGGTTGCAGACGCTGCAGGGCCCACACAATTGCCAGACATTCCTTCTCCATCGTGGAATAGGCCACTTCCCTCAGCAGGAGCTTCCGGCTCAGGTACAAAACGTGGTGTTCATGGCCCGTAGTATCGACCTGGCTGAGCACAGCACCGAGGCCGAAGTCGCTGGCATCGGTCTGCACTATGAATGGCGGCGTGAAGTCGGCTGCCTGTAGTACAGGAGAGCTAGAAAGGGCGGTCTTGAGTGCCTGGAAACTGTCTCGCAGGCGACTGTCCAGTCGACTGCGACGGGCAGCCTTTTCTTGGTGAGGTCCGTCAGGGGCTTGGCCAGGGCACTATAGTGTGGAACAAACCTCCTATAGAACCCAGCAGTCCCCAAGAAGGACATCACCTGCTTCTTGGTCCTGGAGGTGGGCCAGGATGCGATGGCATCCACCTTCCCGGGCTCTGGCTTCAGAGTTCCCCCACCTATCCGGTGTCCCATGTAGTGGACCTCACTCATACCCAGCTGGCATTTTTCCGACTTAATGGTCAAGCCTGCTCGCTGGATCCGCCCGAGCAACTGCGCCAGGTGCTCTAGGTGATCCTCCCAGGTGGGACTGAAGATGGAAATGTCATCCAGGTACGCAGTCGCATACCCTTCCAGTCCCTTGAGCAGCGTATTGACCATCCGCTGAAAAGTGGCAGTGGCATTCTTCATGCCAAAGGGCATCACCGTGGACTCGTACAGTCCGAATGGGGTGATAAAGGTAGAGCGTTCCCGTGCCCCAGGGGAATCTGCCAATACCCCCTGCTCAGATCCATGATGGTCAGGTATCTGGCCCCGGCCAGCTGGACGAGCAGGTCATCGATGTGCGACATTGGGTAGGCATCGGTGACCGTCACAGCATTGAGCCCCCGATAGTCCATGCAGAACCGCGTAGTTTGGTCCTTTTTAGGGACTACAGGTGAAGCCCACGTGCTGTTGGATGCTTGGATCACCCCCAGCTTCAGCATCTCATCTATCTCTTGGCGCACTTGCTGCTGCACCTCAAGAAAGACCCGATATGCTGAACTAGACCTAATATTATCCAACAGGCCAGACCGCATATCAAATATAAGGGTTGGGGTCACTTGGGTAATAGTGATCACAAAATAATAAGCTTTCATGTATCCTTTAATAAGATGTGTAGTCGAGGGGTTACAAGGACACTAAACTTCAGGAAGGCAAATTTCCAACGGATGAGAGATGATCTTGGTGCAATAAACTGGGACGATATCCTGAGACATAAAAATACACAAAGAAAATGGGAGACGTTTATTAGTATCCTGAATAGGACCTGTGCACAGTATATACCTATGGGAATAAACATGCTAGAATTAGGAGGAAACCACTATGGCTAAATAGAGCTGTAAGGGGCGCAATAAGGGACAAAAAGAAAGCGTTTAGGGAATTAAAGCAAGTAGGTAGTGAAGAGGCATTAAATAAATACAGAAGACTGAATAAATTCTGTAAAAAGCAAATCAAGACAGCAAAGATTGAGGCAGAGAGACTCATTGCCAGAGAAAGTAAAAATAATCCCAAAATATTCTTTAACTACATAAATAGCAAGAAACTAAAAAATGATAGTGTTGGTCCCCTTAAAAATAGTCTGGGTGAAATGGTGGATGAGGATGAGGAAAAAGCCAATATGCTAAATGACTTTTTTTCAATGTATTTACACAAGAAAATCCCATGACAGATAACATGCTCAGAGATAAAAAAATTTCTCCATTAAATGTCACATGCTTAACCCAGCAGGAAGTACGGCGGCGTCTAAAAATCACTAAAGTTGACAAATCCCCGGGTCCGGATGGGATACACCCCCGAGTACTGCAGGAATAAGTACAGTTATAGATAGACCATTATTTTTCATCTTTAAAGATTCCATAATAACTGGGTCTGTACCACAGGACTGGCGTATAGCAAATGTGGTGCCAATATTCAAAAAGGGGGCAAAAACTGAACCTGGAAATTATAGCCCAGTGAGCTTAACATCTACTGTGGGTAAAATCCTGGAGGGTTTTTTAAGGGATACTATATTGGAGTATCTGAGGCTGAATAACCTCATGACACAGTATCAGCATGGGTTTACGAGGGACCGTTCTTGTCAGACTAATCTGATGAGCTTTTATGAAGGGGTAAGTTCAGGACTGGACCAAGGGAATGCAGTGGATGTGGTGTTCATGGACTTCTCAAAAGCTTTTGATACAGTGCCACACAAAAGGTTGATACATAAAATGAGAACAATGGGGATAGGGAAAATATGTGTAAGTGGGTTAAGAACTGGCTCATGGATAGGAATCAAAGGGTAGTTATTAATGGAGCACACTCGGACTGGGTCACGGTTAGCAGTGGGGTACCACAGGGGTCAGTATTGGGGCCGCTTCTCTTTAACATATTTATTAATGACCTTGTAGGGGGCATACATAGTAGTATTTCAATATTTGCAGATGACACTAAACTCTGCAGGGTAATAAATACAGAGGAGGATAATTTTATATTACAGGAGGATTTATGTAAACTAGAAGCTTGGGCTGATAAATGGCAAATGAGCTTTAATGGGGATAAATGTAAGGTCATGCACTTGGGTAGAATAAATAAGATGTATAATTATGTGCTTAATTGTAAAACACTGGGCAAAACTGTCACTGAAAAAGACTTGGGTGTATGGGTGGACGACAAACTCACATTTAGTGGCCAATGTCAGGCAGCTGCTGCCAAGGCAAATAAAATAATGGGATGCATTAGACGAGGCATAGATGCTCATGAGGAGAACATAATTTTACCTCTATACAAGTCACTGGTGCGACCACACTTAGAATACTGTGTGCAGTTCTGGTCTCCGGTGTATAAGAAAGACATAGCTGAACTGGAGCGGGTGCAGAGAAGAGCGACCAAGGTTATTAGAGAACTGGGGGGTCTGCAATACCAAGACAGGTTATTACACTTGGGGTTATTTAGTTTGAAAAACGAAGGCTTAGGGGTGATCTTATTACAATGTACAAATATATGAGGGGACAGTACAAAGACCTTTCTAATGATCTTTTTACTCTTAGACCTGTGACGGGGACGAGGGGGCATCCTCTACGTCTGGAGGAAAGAAGGTTTAGCCATAATCACAGATGCAGATTCTTTACTGTAAAAGCAGTGAGACTATGGAACTCTCTGCCGTCTAATGTTGTAATGAGTGATTCCTTACTAAAATTTAAGAGGGGACTGGATGCCTTTCTTGAAAAGTATAATATTACAGGCTATATTCACTAGTTTCCTAGATACAGCGTTGATCCAGGGAGCTAGTCTGATTGCCGTATGTGGAGTCGGGAAGAATTTTTTTCCCCAATGTGAAGCTTACTGTTTGCCACTTGGGTTTTTTTTGCCTTCCTCTGGATCAACATGTTAGGGCAGGTTAGGATAGGATATGGGTTGAACTAGATGGACTTAAAGTCTTCCTTCAACCTTAATAACTATGTTATGTTACTATGTTACTATGAACGCCGGATCGGGGGTGATTGCCGGTGTCCATGTCATGGATGGCTTTCTCAGTCCTTCCTGGCAGGCTGCTGAAAAGCTCCCGAAAGGGGTGTAGGGTGACCCCTAGCTGGGAACGTTGGTCCTCCGAGAGCTGGTGGCCAACCCCTACATCCTTGATGGATCCACTCGCCTTGGCTTGGGTGAGCAGATCCAGGAGGGATTCTGCCTCTCCTTACTCGGGAAGGTTGCATACTGGGTGGGCACAAGCCTCCTGCTCATGATGGGCCTTCATCATGTTCACATGGAAGGCCTTCCTCCTTCCACGGGCATGGTCCAGGGTGACCAGGTAGATGACGGCGTTGAGCTGCTGGTGCACGAGGTATGGACCCTCCCAGGCCGCCTGAAGCTTGTTTTGAGGTACGGGACCAGTACCCACACCTTTTGACCCACCTGGTCGGTCCGCTCACAAGCATTCTGGTCGTACCACCGCTTCTGGTCAGCCTGGGCTTGGGCCATATTGTCATGCACCAGCCGTGTCAAGGCCATCATTCGGTCCCGGAAGCACTCGACATACTCAATGACCGACACTCCAGGGGTGGCCAAATCCCCTTCACATGCTTCCTTCACCAGAGCTAGGGGCCCCCGTACATGTCGCCCGTACAGGAGCTCAAAGGGGAGAACCCCGTTGAGGCCTGTGGGACCTCCCGGTAGGCAAACAGCAGGTGTGGGAGATACCACTCCCAGTCTCTCCTGTGGGAGTCGACCAACATCTTCAGCATCTGCTTTAAGGTGCCATTGAACCGTTCAGACAGGCCATTGGTCTGTGGGTGATACGGGCTGGCTACAAGATGTTGCACCTGTATCTGCTTATAGAGAGACTCCATCAGCTGCGACATGAACTGGGTCCCTCGGTCAGTGAGCATTTCCTGGGGAAACCCCACTCTGGAGAAAATCTCCAGTAAGGCAGTGGCAACTTTGTCGGCCCGAATAGACGACAAAGCTACCGCTTCCAGATACCGGTTGGCATAGTCCACTACCGTTAGTATGAAGCATTTCCTGGAGTGGCTGGGAGTTGACAGAGGTCCAATGAGATCCACAGCCACCCTCGAGAAAGGCTCTTTGATGATGGGCAGAGTTACCAGTGGGGCTTTGGGGCGCCGCCTCGCCTTCCCCACCCTCTGACAGGTGTCACACGAATGGCAGTAGGAAGTCACCTCGGTCCTCATTCCAGGCCAGTAGAAATGCTGAGCTAGCCTGGCCCTGGTTTTAGCAATTCCTAAGTGTCCGCCATGGGAATCTCGTGTGCGATCCGCAACAATTCCGCCCTGAACAGATAGGGTACCACTAACTGTCGGTCCCTGGGCCACGCCTCCGGTGAACCCTGCAGGACAGTTACCCGGTACAGCCATCCCTGGTCCCAGACCACTCGCTCGCGGTCGGACTCCAGGGGAGGCTGTGCCCCCTGCTCCTTGAGAGTTTTCAGGCTAGCGTCAGCTTCCATCGCTGCCTGAAATCCCTGACTTGATGTGGCAAGAATGGATGAAACTGCCAAATCCTCTGTCAGCTCCCCGGGATCTGTCTCCTGGCCGCTGTCTGACTCGGCAGCCACTTGGTCGGAGAGGGAGAAACCGTCGGACCTCCACGAGGCTCCTTGGGCTTCGGCGCTCCCACTCCTGGTAACAGCGGCCACGACCGCTGAGACCACGGGTAGCGCCGGCTTCCCCTCGGCCCCTGACCAAGTCACCGGTCAGGCAGACTTCCCTGGCCTTCTGTCATCCCGGATGTGGGGAACTCCTGCCCTGGGGTCTTACCTGGTGGCTCCTCTCCCGGGACGCCCCCACCCCCCATGTCCTGTTCCTCTTCCTGCAGAGGCCCTAGACTCAGCAGGCTGGATTCCCTTAGGGGCCCTACACTGCCTATAGCAGCCCCTCCCTCCACCTCGGAGCTCTCCCTGCAGTCTCCTCACCTGAACTCACTGTGAGCCCTGTGTGTGTAGTGTCAGTGCATGGCTTACCATCAGGTTTCACTCCCTCCTCTACTGTTGGAGGCACATTAAACACATTATTATTCACAGTAGAGTCATGACATTCTTGGGGAGCTGAACTTGGGGGTTCAGTGGCCACATACTGGGACACTAGCCACCCCAAATCGGTCCCAAGCAACACACTGGCAGGAATATTTGACGTTACTCTCATCTCCCGCATCCCCCTCCCGGCGCCCCAGTCCAAAAACACCTTGGCGACGGGCAGCGCTGGTTCAACGCCTCCAATTCCAGAGACGGAAAGGATTTTACCAGGTACCAAGTCTTGAGGGGACACCCCCTCAGGATGTACCAGGGTTCGTTCAGCGCCTGTGTCCCGCAGTCCCATGACCGCTGAGTGGCCGATGGTGATGGGTTGGTAATTGTCCAGGGACCTCCCACCACCCCCTCCCACACAAAACAGTGGACAGTTTCTGGGACAGGGATGGGGTCTTATGGCGCTGGGGACACGCAGCCTTAAAGCGTCCCGGCGGCTTGCAATGGTGACAACGCCGGGGTTCTGTTCCTGGCCTGGAGAGGACAGCATGGGGTACACCCCTTGAACTCTGGGGGCTGGATATGGGGCCGGGGCAGGATTGGGCTTACCCCCTCTCCAGGTGCTGCCTGCAGGCTTCTTCGGCTCAGGAGCCCTGTTGTTGGTATACTCGTCTGCCAGTGTGGCTGTAGCAGAAGCCCCCTTTGGTTTCCAGTCACAGAGGACCTGCTAGAGGTCCTCTGGGCAGTTCCACAAGAACTGCTCCGTGATGAACAGTTCCTGGACCTCCTGGCGTTTGGTGAGCTCTAGACCTGAGGTCCAGTGCCCGCAGCTCTCAGCAGGGCCCGCATGTGGTCGGTCCAGGTGTCCTTTGTACCCCGCTGCAGGCTTTGGAACTTCCTGCGGTACGACTCCGGGGTGAGGTTGTGGTGCTGGATTAGGGCCCGCTTGATGCTGTTGTAGTCCTGCTCCTCCCTGGCAGGTAAGTCCCCCAAAATTTCCAGGGACTTACCCCTCCAACGGGGGATCAGGTACCTTGCCCATTGATCCAGGGCCAGATGGTGTTGGAGGCAGGTTCTCTCAAAGGCCAGCAGAAAGGAATCTAGGTCTCCATCCTTTTCAAGCAAGGGAAAATCCTCCGCCCGGACCTTGGAAGCCTTGGTCTCCGGTGGGGCTGGAGCGTCCGGCGGGAGCCCATGCTGAGCCATCTCCAGTTGGTGCCGGCGCTCCGCAGCTTCACGGCGTTCTGCAGCCTGCAGCACATGTTCTGTATGCTCACGCTCCGCTGATTTCTCTGCCGCCGCTTGCTCAAGTTCCGCTGCTTTCTCTGCCGCCGCTTGCTCACACTCTGCTTCTTTCTCTGCCGCCACCAGGAGTCTGTCATGGGCAGCGTCATTACCAGCCTAAAGCTGTGCTATAGCCGCTTGGAAAAGGGCCTCTGATCTGGACAGGCTGGGACGGGCAGGGAGTGGACAGTGCACGGCGGGACTGAGCATGGGGGTCTGGCTCCTTGGGGAGCCCTGGCTGAGCTCCCCCTCGCCTTCATCGACCTCCTCATAGACCATAGCATTGGCCTCCCCCTTTTCCTTACTCCTGGTGCCTTCCGCCATCTTGGGAACCTCTGGTTACGGACACAGCTGCAACCCTGACCTTGCACACAACTTATTATATTACACTCTGACCGTCTAGTGCTGGGCTGACTTTAAGACCCCAGCAGTGAAAGTTACTGCTGGTAGTCTTTAGTGTCTAGTAGTGGGGGTCCCACGCACACTATTACTCTGATCCCACCGCTGCCACCAATGTGAAGGAAGCCCGGTTTCTTCCACGTCACCAATGTAACGTAACTACACAGTCACAGCTCTCCGGCGCCCCCTTTGTCTCTCAGGTCAGTAAGGGAACTGCACCTAGAGCGAATGGCCGCCGGGGAGGACGTGCTGTTACCCACTGGGTATTCTAAGATTCGTGATCAGAGTAAAAGCATCAACCCAAAATAAATTTTATGGTTCAATTTCCTTAAGGGCGCACTAGATAATTACAGAAATATACAGTAAGCTATACAACGGAATTACAGTGGATTTGCAGTCAGAGTAAAATACAACAATAATGGTACAAGGCTTAGAAGTATTAAGCTAGAGGTCAATATTACCAGGCTGTAGGTTACATGTAGATGCCGGGAGCTCTGCGGTCCACAGGTAAGAATCTTAGTTGCCGGACAGTCCCCAAAGCGTGTGCCACTGCTCCCTCGGCAGATCTGTCCCTTGTTCCTTCTTAGATCATCATCGTCTTGTTCTTCTGGGAGAATAGAGAGAGTCTGCCATCCGCTCTAAGTTCTTAAACATGCTAAGTCCCTCCCCTCGGTGTCAGAGGGTGGGCTAATAATCTCCACCCTTCAGCTCCCTGCCAAATTTATTCCCAATATCTAAGAAAGGGGTTAACTTTCTCCAGACGATCGGATCAGGACACGAGAGGTACCAGTGAATGCAGTTTGCTTTGCCTGTCGCGTGGAGATCAAACATGGCCCGATTGGCCCTCCACAGCGACCCAATCTCTATATCTCAGGTCCCTGAGCCATCACCGACTCGGGAATCGCACTGTCAGATGCGCGAGGTCCGCAGGATTACGCAGATATTTTTTATGAGTCTGTACCTCGAAAGACGTGCTCATAATTCGTAATCCTAGAACGGAGTCGTAGGGCTGGGAGAGACAATGGATGTGTTTTCTGTGTCTAGCTGACAGGTATAGTCTAATTGAAGTCCTCAGGCATCTCCAGGCCCCATGCTGGCATGGCTCCGTACTAAAGCTTTGAAGTCCTGTTTTGGCCTTATCTCATTATCATACTAAAAGACCTAGCTATTCAATATTGGAGCACTAAATCATGTTTTCTTCAATATGCCTACAAACCATGGGGTTAGGAGCAGTTAGCTGCCTGTGGCTCTGGGAACTCAGACAAAATGGCTACCTGGGACAGGCCAAGCTCAGACATGAGGCGAGCATTACGCCCCATATCCAAGATGGTGGCTGTTCCTTCATCACACCCTCAATTCTTTATTATTTGTTCTTCCCCACCCCACCTTCAATACATAATTTGTTGTTCCCCCTCTTCACCTTCAAGACATGATTTTCTGTCCCCCATCCCCTGTCTTCAATACATCAATATGCTGGCGCCAGTTGCAACAGGCAGGTATGTTGCCTCTGTTAGCAACTACCTGCCTGTTAGTTTTTAGGTCATAATGAGAAAAGAAAAAAACCTGGTCATCCTCTTTAAGGAGAAGTTTAGGGCTGGTGGAGTTCACTCAATATGATAGACAAATAATAGGTGAAGGCTAGCATCAATCAAGAATTATTGTCAAGGGTTTAGCCAGGTTGTTAAATGGAAAATAGCTGTGCTTTAAGTATCCTTGGTCAGTTGAGCATTGCTCAAGGAATATGGACTAACGTGCCCATGTCCTCCAAAGAAAATTGGAATCAGCATGCATGACCCACAGTCAGGGAACTGTGGACCAGCAGCCTTGGTACGAGACCTTGACAATGTTATTTCTTAATAAACATAATGTTAAGTACAGTGATAACCTATTACATCTACCAGAATAAGTATAGATTTAATTTCTAGTATGACTTTTTTTTAAACAGTCATATTCAAATTTTCAGAAAACAATTATCTCTCCAGGGTACATCAAATCCTTACTAATCCCTGGTTTATGCACTGACTTTTTATAATGAATCACTAAAAAGACATCTTTTAGTTAGATTAATATGCAAAATAAAACTTTTATTTACCTTAAGAAATAAAGGTTCATTATTCTTACTGTGGAGTAGAAAATAAGCATTTATTTACTTAATAGAAAATTGGTATTTGCTCTGTGTTATTTCTTTTCAGAGATCATAAAAGTAAAACAGTACATAATTTTACTTAAAAGTTCATTTCTGTTTAGAATGTTTTTTTTGTATCTATTATAATAAGTAATGACATATCACTAAGATATGCCATCACTTACTCACGAGTAGTGTTGAGCATTCCGATACCGCAAGTATCTGGTATCGGCCGATATTCGCTGTATCGGAATTCCGATACTTAGTTCCGATATTTTTCATATATCGTATACCGGAATCGGAAGTTCCCATAATTCTTTGAGAGGCACTGTGATTTTAGTCAGCCAATGAGGAATCCTACGAAGTGTGGGCACATCCTGTAATGCTGCGGTCATCTTAACTAATGGCATGGCTGTGATTGGCTGCTGAAATGATGTTAGAATGCACTATAAAAGGTGCCGCCGCCATTTTAGCGTCACTGTGCTGTGAACTCAGTTAGGGACAGAACGCTGCTCTGCTGACTCTGAGGGACAGTTAGAGATTGCGATTTTGTGTACTGTGCTTTAGGCAGGTAGTTTACCAACCGCTGTGTAAAGCTTCCTTTTGCCTTGCAGTGTTGTTTTAACAGCTCTGTGCAAGGTGTGTGTGTGAGAGTGCAGGTGACGCTGCAGTTTGCTCTGCATCCACCGCTGTTTGTAGGCATCTGCACGTGTCACTCACTGACTCTTTTTTTTATTTTATTTTGTGGAATTGGTGCAGCTCCATTCAATTGAAATTAACAGTGATCTATTAGTGTGACGCGCTTCCATCCGTATACAATACATTGGTTGCAAACACTATAGAAGTACAGAAAGGAGCCTTTCACAGCTAGTGAACAGTTGTGTGCAGTGTTCACTGTAGTCTGTGAGGTTTTCATTTTTTGAGTGCAGATCACGCTCCAGTAAGTTCTTCAACCACTGCTGGTTGTAGTCTGCTGAGCGTGTGTCACTGCCTCCTCCTTGACATTTTTCTCTAATTGGTGCTGCTCCATTCTATTTTAAAAAAATCTAATCTATTAGTGTGACACGCTTCCATCCGTATACAATACATTGGTTGCAAACACTATAGAAGTACAGAAAGGAGCCTTTCACAGCTAGTGAACAGTTGTGTGCAGTGTTCACTGTAGTCTGTGAGGCTTTTCATTTTTTGAGTGCAGATCACGCTCCAGTTAGTTCTTCAACCACTGCTGGTTGTAGTCTGCTGAGCGTGTGTCACTGCCTCCTCCTTGACATTTTTCTCTAATTGGTGCTGCTCCATTCTATTTTAAAAAAATCTAATCTATTAGTGTGACTCGCTTCCATCCGTATACATACTTGGTTGCAAACACACTATAGAAGTATCAAAGGCCTTTTACAGCTAGTGAACAGTTGTCTGCAGTGTTCACTGTAGTCCGTGAGCTTTTCATTTTTTGAGTGCAGATTACGCTCCAGTTAGTTCTTCAACCACTGCTGGTTGTAGTCTGCTGAGCGTGTGTCACTGCCTCATCCTTGACATTTTTCTCTAATTGGTGCTGCTCCATTCTATTTTAAAAAAATCTAATCTATTAATGTGACGCGCTTCCATCCGTATCTGTTGGCTTGCAAACAGGGCCCAGCCAAGCAGCATTCTGGAATGTGAAGAAGAGGGAGTATGCAGTGATGCGCAACAGCTGTGTCTCTCTGAATCTGAAGAGGCGGGTGAGCCAGTGCTGATGGTCAGCACACAGCAGAACGCATCTGATGATGATGAGACTCAGGTGCCAGTTTCTGTTGAGCATGGTGCTGGCCAGACCACCCAACAGCAGCAGGTGTTGGAAGAGGTAGTGGAGATGATGAGGTCCAAGACCCAACATGGCGTGAGGAACAGGAAGGTGGTGGGAGCAGCTCTGAGGAAGAGATTGCCCCAACGGTCCAAACAGTAGGGAGAGGTAGGCTGCAGACTCGGTTGCCTGTAGCCTCCAGTTTGGCACCCGTTCGTACATTATCTTACAACAGCCAAAACGGGCGCTCCCAGGACTTGCACTGCGTGGTCCTTTTTTGACACACTTGCAGATGATATTTGCTATGTCAAATGCAAGCTGTGTAATCAAAAAGTAAAAAGAGGTAAAAGTGTCAGTAACCTTAATACCACAAATATGTGGAAACATGTGTGGACAAAGCACGTGGTTGAGTTACAAAGACACACTGGAGATGTAGGCCAACCTACAGCAGCACCTACATCTTCAGCTCATGTTGGAGCCTCTTCCTCCAGCTCACACACAGCTGGTTCGGCTTCCTCACAGGATCGCCATGGAAGAACCTCTGTCACTGTTGTCCAGAGACCCAGTGTTATTCCACCCACAGCTGCAAGTTCCCTGTCATCCTCACACTCCCAGGCCACAAAACAGCCATCGGTAGCACAGGCATGGGATAAAAGACGGCCATACTCGGCAAACCATCCACGAGCACAGGCTCTGAATGCTGGCATTGCAAAACTCCTGTCCCTTGAAATGCTGTCATTCAGGCTGGTGGAGACTGACACTTTCCGTAACTTTATGGCATTGGCAGTCCCACAATACAATGTGCCCAGCCGATTTTATTTCAGCAGGCAAGCTGTCCCTGGTCTGCAAAAGCATGTTGAGGGAAAAATTAAACATGCGCTACTAAACGCCATCAGTAGCAAGGTCCACCTGACCACCGATGCGTGGACCAGTACCCATGGCCAGGGACGATACCTTTCCCTCACTGCCCATTGGGTCAATGTTGTGGAGCCGGGTACAGATCTTGCGAGTGGCGCTGTACGTGTTCTGCCAACTCCAAGGATTGCAGGAATCCAGTCTGTCCACATTGACTCCTCCTCCTACTCCAGTTCCTCAGAATCATCGCTGCAGGAGCCGTCACGGTCTACCTCCACATGGACCCGTGAACGCTTACCTGTTGCGACCGATATGAGCACAGCCGTGGCCAAACGTCAACAGGCCGTCCTGAAATTAATTTCCATGGGGAATCGAAGCCACACAGCGCAGGAGGTCTGGAATGCCATCAAGCAGGAGAGCGACGTGTGGTTTTTGCCAGCGAATCTCCAGCCAGGCTTGGTAGTGTGTGACAATGGCCGAAATCTGGTGGCAGCTCTGGGCCTTGGCAACCTCACTCACATACCATGTCTGGCACATGTGCTCAACTTGTTTGTGCAGAGTTTTTTGAGGGACTATCCGGATCTTGATGCACTGCTGCACAAAGTCCGCCTAGAGTGCGCTCACTTGCGACGTTCCAGCATGGCCAGATCGCGCATTGCAGCTCTGCAATGCAGATTTCGCCTTCCTGAACATCGCATCATATGTGACATACCCACCAGGTTGAATTCCACGTTACATATGTTGGAGCGGTTGTGTGAGCAGCAGCCAGCAGTAATGGAGTATCAGCTGCATCAGGCGCAATCAACTCGCAATTTGCACCGTTCACACTTCACCACTACTGAGTGGGCCTCTATGAAGGACATCTGCCACGTTTTGCGTGCGTTTGATGAGTCAACGGGATGGCGAGTGCAGATGATGCACTAGTCAGCCTGACTGTCCCCCTTATCTGCCTGCTTCAAAAAACACTGCAAGCACTAAGGGATGAGGTTTTGGAAGAGGTGGAGGATGAGGAGTCACAAATTCCATCACCTTCTGGACAGTCAGCGCAACGTGGTTCCTCACAAAGGGCTGGGCAGGGCTCACTTTGTGAGGAGGATGAGGAGGAGTCAATGGAGGAGGAAGACATCGCTCCAGAGGGAGGTATACAACGCTCTAGTCAGTATGTAGAGCGAGGGTGGGGTGATGCAGAGCAGGCAGAGATGACGCCTCTTGCAGGGGACAGCGTTTCTTGGCCAGTTGGGAGTCTGCAGCACATGGTTGATTTCATGCTGCAGTGCCTGAGAAACGACCGCCGCATCGCCCACATTCTCACCACGTCTGATTATTGGGTGTACACCCTCCTAGACCCTCGCTACCGGGACAACTTACAAAGCCTCATCACACCGTTGAACCGGGGAGCGTAAAATGCGGGAGTACCAAGACACACTGGTGCAATCCATAATGTTCTCCATTCCAGCCGAGAGCACTGCTGCTGCTACTGCTTTACAAAGCAGCTCTGTGCGTCGAGGCAGTGGAGACAGCTCTGCAACAAGAGGGAGCACAAGCAGCGCCTCTGCACAGGGCAAGACCAGTATGTTCCAAATGTGGCGAAGTTTTGTGGCGGCGCCACAAATGTCTACACCATCCGAGACGGCTCCAGTCAGCAGGAGGCAACGTTTCCGTAAGATGGTGACAGACTACATGTCTTTCCCTCTCAGTGTACTCCCAGATGGCTCTTCCCCATTCAAGTTTTGGGTCTCTAAGCTGGATACATGGCCAGAGCTTAGCCAGTATGCATTGGAGGTGCTGGCTTGCCCTGCTGCCAGTGTATTATCGGAGCGCGTCTTTAGTGCTGCAGGTGGTGTACTAACAGACCGTCGCATGCGACTATCCTCCGATAATGTAGACCGGCTTACTTTTCTGAAAATGAACAAGGCATGGATCTCGCCTGAATTTGTCTGTCCGTTTTCAGATTAAATAACTGGTTCGCAACGTTATCCATGTCTCCTGTTATGTTCATCTTTCTACCACCTGAACTCTACTCCCTGGGCTACAACACTGCCAGTTGCTGCTCAGAAGTGTCGTGTCCACAGACCAATACACAAGCTATAGTGTTAGTGGGGTTCAGTAACGCCAGCTGTTCCCCTGCTGTGTGTCCGGCAAGAAGTCTCCTGTTCCCTACACATGCACAGAAAAACCCATGTCGAACATGCTCCAAATAGGGAAGAGCCGTCACCCTGATTGTTATGCTTAAAACAGGAAATTGTGAAGTTTTCCAGGCCTAGAATGATAAATTTTTATAACAAATATGGACAAATAATAATTTGTCATCACAGCGCATATCTGCACATGTCTATTAGAAATGGTAACAAAAACTAAAACATAGTGTTCACTTTTTTAAATTAATGCATAAAAGTACATTTCATACTTATCAATTAATGCTTTTTAAGGAACTTTATCTGTACCTGTAAGATAATGCAGTCAATGGATGTACGAATCATAAACATCCTCATCATCATCATCACGAGTTATATTTATGACAGACATTATAAAATACACATACTGATGCCAACTGTAACTTCACACACCATATATGAAATGGCCAGCATCTAAACCTGGTAATAATGTGCAATAATAAATTATTACATCTACAAAGTGCATCATGCATACTGACAATAGGTAGTTATACCTGCAAGTGCTGTTGAAACAACCACAACAGATATAAATTAATAATGGTATATAGGTATCACAGTGCATAGTTACTCATGGACAATGTTGATGTAATACTGTACCTCAATAAAGTCAGCGTCAACCATTATGCTTGTTAGTCTTGTAGATTGTTAAAGAGGGAACGTGCTTTTTTTGTTGGTCATAGGTGGAGTATTAGACAGTAAATATTACTGCTGTCGTATTTTTGGCGTCCCTAGGGCAGAATAACGCTGCGTAAGGTCAAATTTTATAGAGAGTCATCTAATAGACACACGCTACCCTACCCTACGCGTGACAGTAGGAAGGTAGTGTTGACGGATAAAGCATTGCGCAACCAGACATGCTTTTACCCTCTTCAACACTGTACAAGCGAAAAATGCATGATTGCAGCCGCAGACTTTATTGACGTACAGTATAACATCGCCATTACCAATGAGAGGCTGTCCACTGTCTGATACAGACAGTGAATATACCTTTGCTATCCATAGCCTTTGTTTCACCTACACTTGCAGGCACACACTTAAATTGTGACAATGCATAATGTTTTTTTAAATGGTTATTTTTTATCATACATTATTGCGTCATCACATTGATGAGTCCATGCTGGACATGTCATACATGCTGTACAAAGTAACGATTTTATTAACTTAAATAATTGAAATGTCTGTGACTGTCACATATAAATTGCAATGATGATGATGAGTGACTATTACAAAATCCATTGTCTTCACTATGTTATGGTTTAACATAGCGTTCCTTAAGCATTATTCATAAATACAAAAATGGACTTTTATTCTTAAATTTACAACACTATATTTTGTAAACTAATTTTTGAGTGGTGTGTTGTTCCATTTCTTGTTGCCATGTGCATATATGCGTTTATATTTGCAGGGTCTTTATTTTTATTCTTGAAATTAGGAAAGATGTGTATCTTCGTACCGTGTTAGCCAGTAGATAGAAAAATATTTAGACTTGAGAGTCCTCAGTGGTTGATACCTTTTAATGGATAACTGAAAAGATGGTAACAAATTGCAAGCTTTCGAGGCTACTCACGTCTCTTCATCAGGCAAAGACTAAAACAAAAAATGAAGAATCACATATTTCTATACACAACAGGACACAGGAATAGTGCAATAGGTAAGACAAGTGACGTGCAGCAGAACTGTCATTATGCCAGAGGGATGAACATAAATATTGGAACAGTTCCTAGATAAGGATAGAAAGTTTTATTGCCCTCTGATTGTGGTCTAGTTTTGTGTTTTCATGCCCCTGGAAGGGCAGAGACACAGATTCCTTAATTGATATAGAATGACATGAATCCGTGTGATCTATTCATTCCAGCACTAAGAGTGTCAAAGGTCATGATGAGCTTATATTCCAAAACCTTTCTATCTTTCTCAGATTTGAAGTTAGATTTTAATACCAGTAATTCCATATCCATCATGCTATGCCGGGCATACCAAAGTTTTTTGCCACAGGTAAATCCATTATTTTTTCTCTTATTGTGTGGCGATGATAATTCATCCTTGTTCTCAGTTTTTGGCTGGTCTCCCCCACATACAGACACCCATTTGGACATTTAGTACATATAATTAGGTACACCACATTAGATGTGATGCAGCTGAAAGTAGCTGGGATCTTGTAGTCGTGATGGGAGTTGGGGATCTTTATCTTGTCCGTGATCATTATAGATGCACAGGTTTTACATTTCTTCTTGTTGCAAGGAAAGGTTCCTGCAGCTGTTGGGGAGGACAGGGAGCTTCTGACAATGATGCTTCTTAGATTTGGGGGCTGCCTAAAACACAGTAGTGGGGGGTCTGGAAATATGGATTGTAATATCGGGCATCTTTTTGTAGTAAAGGTTGTAGTTTCCGTGTAGCTCCCCTTAGCACCTCCAGATTTGGATTGTAGGTGACTAGTGTTGAGCGATACGATAATGCAAATATCGGCTATCGGCCGATATTAGCTCTATCGGCCTTTCGATAATTCGTTTCGATATTTTCGTCTTATCGAATACCGGAATCGGATTTGTCACTGTCACTGTGAGTGTCCGTCGGTCGGGTCTGTCAGGAGTCAGCGGCACTTACCTGGCAGAAGATCTCCGGCGGTCACGTCCTGGACTGCTTGATGGCCGCCATTATCTTCTCCCTGGCGGTCACATGCAGTGTTTCGCGATAACTGCAGTGACTGCAGGGTAATCCCGGCCGTAAAGCAGTCAGTCCGATGACGTCACCGCCGGGGAAGCAGGTAATCAGCTGTGCTGCGCCGGGATGACAGGCTCTGCCTGTCATTCTGATGTAGCAGAGCTGGATCGTCGTGGGACACTCGTTACTATGGACTGCGTCGGTCAGGTGGTATACTTTTTTTTTTTTTTTTTTTTATTTTTTTACAGGAGATCGATGGCGTCGCAGCAGGATGAGACAGTAATAAAAGAAATGAAAACTGTGTTTTTTTTTTTTTATTAAATTAAAAAAATTTTTTTGGAACATTCACCCGTCCGGGTACATAAACAATTTAACTATTTATTTACATACAGGGACCCTGTCCGGGTTATTTAGACTTCTTTGGCTGGCCTCTTCCAGGTACCACCTGGTACTCTTCTGGTGCTTGCCAAACATCCGAGGCACCAAGGACCACCAGGACCTGATGACGTCGTGTGGCCTGTACAGTCAAGTCGTGACCCGCTATCTGGGTCTGTGTGGCCACCTCTTTCATCTCTCTCCGGGTCTGGAGCCCTATGTCACGGATTGTACGAACCCCCGGGGGCCTAACAGGCGCCGGGTACGGGCCAACTATACTTATCATGTCCATAGCTGGGGCTGCTGAGGAGACCACTGAGGGAGGCTGGGGAGATTTACGGCGTGGGGTGGCACTTTTGCAGAGGCCTGGATGTGGGAGGCTGAAGGCTTCGAGGGTCTCACAGGTTCCTGACACACTGGGGAGTAGGGGTCGCACCTGGTAACATTTAGGGCGTACCACCCATTGTAACCCCAGTGTCGGGTGTAAGTCACCAAGTCTCCTGGCAACAGGTCCCTCCCCGGGTGTCCTTCTGGGAGGTGAGCCTCCACGTCCCGCCGGGTCACAAAGACTTCTAAATAAAGTCCAGGCTCCTTGATGAAGCCCCAACCACCTTTCAATTTAAATCTCCGTACTGCACCCTTACGCCGCGGCTCACTCAGGGTTCCTTTGTCCTTTCTCATCCGGTCCTTATCTGCCCGGTCCTTCTCCAGGTGACGTTGGCGAAGTTTTAGGGTTTCTCGCTGCTCCCTTTGTCGCTCTGCTTCCTTCTCCAACGTCTCCACTCTTCCTCCTGACGCCGATTGTAATTCTCCTCCACCAGTTGCTCCATGTCTCCACCACTCCACTGCAGCTTACAGTGTCCGGTTTGCGGCAGCTCTCCTGTTGCCCCCCAGTCCTGGCGGCGCTCCCCTGCGGAGGAAGCAGACGGCTCTAAATCAGATGACAGTCGGGGCTCCGGTACAGGCAGGTAGTGCTCTGGTGCCTGCGCGGCCTCCTCCATGAGGACGGGTGTCGCTTCTTCTGTCTCAGCGACCGGGGCAGACAGCGGGATTTGGGGTGCTGCTGACGGTGCTGCGGTTTTTGCAGGAACGGGTGCCTCCACTGCGACAACGTCAACCGGATCACATTGCAAGGGCTCCTCTACTATAACGGGTGCCTCACCTTCCGGTACAGACACTTCAGGTAAGAGGGATTGGCGCCGCTCCAAGTTTATTTTTAGGGCACGCCAGCTGGCTTCCATCCTGGCGACCTCCTCCCGGTGCCGGGCCAGGCCTCTCAGGGTATCCTCCGCTTCTTGCAGTGTAGGAGGGTTTACAGGCCGGGTGCCCAACGGTGATTCCGTGGCGATCGGGTCGCTTCCGTGGGGGGAGAGCTCTGACTGCTCCATCCCTTCCCACTTCTGCTCGTCGTGTCCATTAGCCATCTCTGCCAAGTCACATGTGTCATATCTGGAGAGGGCCCCTCTTTTGTAGGGAGGCGGGACCTTATCACACTGAGGAGGATGAGGAGGCGGAACTCCAGAGCTGTGGGGCACGATGTTACATTGCAGTACCATTTACAGTGGACGGCCATCGTTTTCACGCCACTGAGTGAGTGACACCCACGAAGAGCACGCCCTTCTTCTTCACCAGTGCCTCGTCGTGACGCAGATATGGCGGAAAAAATGGCAAATACATTCTCTGATGATTTTAGCAATTCTCAAGCACAAAACCAGTGCAATTCAGGCACACAGGACTCGCTTATAGCGAGCTACAGAATCCTGTTCGTGACGCCCAAGTTGAGTCGCACAGAGCCAGAGGTTTTCGGGGTACTCGGCACCGAGCCCGTCGACTTCTATGGGGTATGTCACGTCTTTACCCGGTAATTGAATTAGAGTCGATTTTACTATGTAGAAGTGTATAAACTATAAATATATGTATATATATATATGTCACAATGACATGTATTATATATATATATGTATTCTATGTGTGTATATTTTGTGTTTACAACGAAAGAAAGGGTTTTTTTTTGTTGCGATATTTTGTTCCCATAGACTTACATGGGACTTCCGGTATCGAAATCGGATATCGACGATATTTAGTGCTATCGGCGATACAATTTCAATACGATATTTTTAGATATCGAGCAATATCGCTCAACACTATAGGTGACCACTAGAGGCACCCGGTTATTTTCTTCTTTACCTTTGTAATGTAGCAGGTGATTCCTTGATATTCTGTTGGCTCTTGAAATTTGGTTTTCAATTGTTCTTGGATGGTATCCCTGGTTCAAAAAAGTCTTTCTGAGGCGAACCCCCACTACTGTGTTTTAGGCAGCCCCCAAATCTAAGAAGCATCATTGTCAGAAGCTCCCTGTCCTCTCCAACAGCTGCAGGAACCTTTCCTTGCAACAAGAAGAAATGTAAAACCTGTGCATCTATAATGACCACGGACAAGATAAAGATCCCCTACTCCATCAGGACTACAAGATCAAAGGTACTTTCAGCTGCATCACATCTAATGTGGTGTACCTAATTATATGTACAAAATGTCCAACGGGGGTCTGTATGTGGGGGAGACCGGCCAAAAACTGAGAACAAGGATGAATTATCATAGCCACACAATAAGAGAAAAAATAATGGATTTACCTGTGGCAAAACACTTTTGTATGCACGGTCATAGCATGATGGATATGGAATTACTGGTATTAAAATATAACTTCAAATCTGAGAAAGATAGAAAGGTTTGGGAATATAATCTCATGATGACCTTTGACACTCTTAGTGCTGGAATGAATAGATCACTCGGATTCATGTCATTCTATATCAATTAAGGAATCTGCGTCTCTGACCTTCTAGGGGCATCAAAACAGAACACCAGACCCCAATCAGAGGGCAATAAAACTTTCTCTCCTTATCTATGAACTGTTCCAATATTTATGATCATCCCTCTGCCATAATGACAGTTCTGCTTCACGTCACTTGTCTTACCTATTGCACTATTCCTGTGTCCTGTTGTGTGTAGAAATATGTGATTCTTCATTTTTTGTTTTAGTCTTAGCCTGATGAAGAGACCTGAGTAGTCTCGAAAGCTTGGAATTTGTTACCATCTTTTCAGTTAGCCATTAAACGGTATCAACCACTGAGGACTCTCAAGTATAAATATTTTTCTATTCTTGGAATTGAAATTCATCATTTTATTGTCCTAGTAAAACTTCATTTATTCTTGTTTGAAGTACATACATTTGCAATGGCCACGTAACAAGGCAATAACTCAATATTTTATTTCAAAACCCTCCTTGACCCTGGGCTTCAACACCGCCAGTTGCTGCTCAGAAGTGTTAGATGCACAGATGAAAACAATCGCTGATGTGTTTGTGGGGTTCAGTAACGCCTGCTGTTCTCTGTGTGTCTGGCAAATACTGCTGCTACTACAATCACTTCAAATCTATATAGGCTTGCTCACCTCCTTGACCCTGGGCTTCACACCTCAGTTGCTGCTCAAATGTTAGATGCACAGATGAAACAATCGCTGATGTTTTGTGGTCTGTAACGCCTGCTGTTCCCTGCTGGTGTCTGGCAAAAATTACTGCTGCTAACTACAAATTCAACTTCAAAATCTCATACTAGGCCTCTGCCTACACCCTCCTTGACCCTGGGCTTCAACACCCCAGTTGCTGCTCAGAAGTGTTAGATGCACAGATGAAAACAATCGCTGATGTGTTTGTGGGGTTCAGTAACGCCTGCTGTTCCCCTGCTGTGTGTCTGGCAAAAATTACTGCTGCTAACTACAAATTCAACTTCAAATATCTCATACTAGGCCTCTGCCTACACCCTCCTTGACCCTGGCTTCAACAACGCCAGTTGCTGCTCAGAAGTGTTAGATGCACAGATGAAAACAATCGCTGATGTGTTTGTGGGGTTCAGTAACGCCTGCTGTTCCCCTGCTGTGTGTCTGGCAAAAATTACTGCTAGCTATCTACACATGGTGAAAAAAACATGACATGTCAAAGTGTCTAGTGCTACACATAGATATGAGGCTACACCCTGATTTCTAAGCTGTAAACAATTGAAACGTCAGCTTTAAAACCATAAAATGATTAGTCTTTGTCACAAATCTGTAACAAAATAATTGTGACATATTATTTCAGATATGCACATGTCGAAAACAAATGCTAACACAAAAGCCTAGTTATGCTATAGGATACTGATGGTCAACCTTGTCACTCCATAGCTTAGACAAATCCAACTCACATCATGACTAGGGTTGAGCATTCCGATACTGCAAATATCGGGTATCGGCCGATATTGGCTGTATCGGAATTCCGATTCCAAGTTCCGATATTTTCGTCATATCGGATACCGGAATCGGGATTGTCACTGTCACTGTCAGTGTCCGTCGGTCGGGTCTGTCACTGTCAGTGTCCGTCGGTCGGGTCTGTCAGGAGTCAGCGGCACTTACCTGGCAGAAGATCTCCGGCGGTCACGGCCTGGACTGCTTCATGGCCGCAATCTTCTTTCCCCGGAGGTCACATGCAGTTTCTCGCGATAACTGCAGTGACTGCTGGGTAATCCCGGCCGTAAAGCAGTCAGTCCGATGACGTCACCGCCGGGGAAGCAGGTAATCAGCTGTGCTGCGTCGCGATGACAGGCTCTGCCTGTCATTGCGATGTAGCAGAGCTGGATCGTCGTGGGACTGTGTTATGGACTGCGTCGGACAGGTGGTATACTGTTGGTTTTTTTTTTTTCTTTTTTTACAGGAGATCGATGGCGTCGCAGGAATGAGAGTATAATAAAATTAATGAAAACTGTGTTGTCTCTTTTATTTCATTAAAAGACTTTTTTCTTGCTTTGTCTTTTTTTTAAACATTTAAAAACTTTGGGATTAATAATGGATCGGTGTCTTATTGACACCTCTCCATTATTAACCGGGCTTATTGTCACCGTGCAATCAACGGTGACATTAACCCCTTATTACCCGCTTGCCACCGCTACAGGGCAAGTGGGAAGAGCCGGGTAAAGTGCCACAATTGGCACATCTTTTGATCGCCAAATGTGGGGCTGCTGTAGCCTGGTATTATCAGGCTGTTGAGGGCCAAAATCCATGGGCCTTGACAGTCTTTTAATACCAGGCCGCAGCAGTCTGCATTTTACTTGGCTGGTTAACAAAAATAGGGGGGATCCCCACTCGTTTTTTTTTCGAGGGGATCCCCTATTTTTGTTAACCAGCCAAGCTAAGCAGACTGATGTGGCCTGGTATTATCAGGCTGGCAAGGTCCATGGATATTGGATCCTTACCAGCCTGAAAAACCAGGCCTCAGCGGTCTGCTTCATCTGGCTGTTTAACAAAAATAGGGGGGACCCCACGCCAATTTTTTTCGAGGGGATCCCCTATTTTTGTTAATCAGCTAAGATATGCAGACTGCTGTGGCCTGGTATTATCAGGCTGGCAAGGTCCATGGATCTTGGCTCCTTAACAGCCTGAAAATCCAGGCCTCAGCGGTCTGCTTCATCTGGCTGGTTAACAAAAATAGGGGGGACCCCACGCCAATTTTTTTCGAGGGGATCCCCTATTTTTGTTAATCAGCCAAGATATGCAGACTGCTGTGGCCTGGTATTATCAGGCTGGCAAGGTCCATGGATCTTGGCTCCTTAACAGCCTGAAAATCCAGGCCTCAGCGGTCTGCTTCATCTGGCTGGTTAACAAAAATAGGGGGGACCCCACGCCAATTTTTTTCGAGGGGATCCCCTATTTTTGTTAATCAGCCAAGATATGCAGACTGCTGTGGCCTGGTATTATCAGGCTGGCAAGGTCCATGGATCTTGGCTCCTTAACAGCCTGAAAATCCAGGCCTCAGCGGTCTGCTTCATCTGGCTGGTTAACAAATATAGAGGAGACCCCACGCCAATTTTTTTCGAGGGGATCCCCTATTTTTGTTAATCAGCTAAGATATGCAAACTGCTGTGGCCTGGTATTATCAGGCTGGCAAGGTCCATGGATCTTGGCTCCTTAACAGCCTGAAAATCCAGGCCTCAGCGGTCTGCTTCATCTGGCTGGTTAACAAAAATAGGGGGGACCCCACGCCAATTTTTTTCGAGGGGATCCCCTATTTTTGTTAATCAGCTAAGATATGCAGACTGCTGTGGCCTGGTATTATCAGGCTGGCAAGGTCCATGGATCTTGGCTCCTTAACAGCCTGAAAATCCAGGCCTCAGCGGTCTGCTTCATCTGGCTGGTTAACAAAAATAGGGGGGACCCCACGCCAATTTTTTTCGAGGGGATCCCCTATTTTTGTTAATCAGCCAAGATATGCAGACTGCTGTGGCCTGGTATTATCAGGCTGGCAAGGTCCATGGATCTTGGCTCCTTAACAGCCTGAAAATCCAGGCCTCAGCGGTCTGCTTCATCTGGCTGGTTAACAAAAATAGGGGGGACCCCACGCCATTTTTTTTTCGAAGGGAACCCCTATTTTTGTTAATCAGTTCCCTCTGACGTCACTGATTGTGTCCCTGGCTGACCTGAAGTGAAAGTGGAAAGCAATCAATTAAGCTTTCCACTTAAGGGCCCGTCTCACATAGCGATATCGCTACCGAGATCGCTGCTGAGTCACTAGTTTTGTGACGCAGCAGCGAGCTCACCAGCGATATCGCTGTGTGTGACATTCAGCGACGATCAGCCCCCCTGCCGGGTATCGCTGATCGTCGCTGAAATGTCAGGACCTTTTTTTGATCGCTGGTTTCCCGCTGACAGGCACACATCGCTGCGTGTGACAGGCGGGAGACCAGCGATCCGCTGGTAACCAAGGTACACAGCGGGTTTCCAGGCGCGGGGCTGTGCCTAGAAACCCGCTGTGTACCTTGGATACCAGCGCCCTGATGCAGGGAGCTGGTATCCAAGGTACACAGCGGGTTTCCAAGCGCTGCGCGGTGCCTGGAAACCCGCTGTGTACCTTGGTTACCAGCGGATCGCTGGTCTCCCGCCTGTCACACGCAGCGATGCATGCCTGTCAGAGGGAAACCAGCGATCAAAAAAAGGTCCTGACATTTCTGCGACGATCAGCGATACCCGGCAGGGGGGCTGATCGTCGCTGAATGTCACACACAGCGATATCGCTGGTGAGCTCGCTGCTGCGTCACAAAACTAGTGACTCAGCAGCGATCTCGGTAGCAATATCGCTATGTGAGACGGGCCCTTAAGCGATGTTACCCGCAGTGTCGCTGTCCCAGATCGCTGCCTGAGCTGCCTGTTTGGCAGCTCAGCAGCGATCATGTAGCGATACACAAGCGATCCTGACAAGTGCATATCGTTGTTGGGATCGCTGGTGTATCGTTATGTGACACCCAGCCTTTACTCTCCTGTCAGCCAGGAGAGGAACTCATTCATTTGGGGTTTACTGTGAGGCTGCAGCATTAGCTGCGGTCCCTGCAGTAAACATTAACCCTTTCTGAAGGATTACACCGTGGGACCTGACTGTGCATGGGATAGGTAAAATAATTTTGCTTTTTTATTTTATTTTTATTACAGGAAATGGTTTTTGCAGTAAAATAAAAGATGGTCAAAAACATGTGTCTTTATTTCATTAAAATGATTTTTAATTAAAGTGTGTGTGTTTTATTTTTATTTCATGCAATAGGATTAATAATTGATAGTTGTCTAATTGACAGCTCTCAATTATTAACCTGGCTTAAGGTCACCTTTCAATAGCAAGGTGGCTTTAACCCCATATTAACCCATTCGCCACCGCTACAGGGCAATGGGAATAGACGGGCAAAGTGCCAGAAAGGGCGAATCTAATTATAGATTTGTCTTTCCTGGGGTGTCTGGGGCAGATGTTAGTAGCCGGGGGGGGGCCAAAAATAATGGTCCCTCTCTGGGCTATTATTATCTGCCCCCACTCACTGGCTTTGTCTGTCTGGTTGCGAAAATAGGGCGGGAGCCCACGCATTTTTTTTCAGCAATTTTACACCTCATATATATATATATATATATATATATATATACATGTCATTGAATTTGTGACACATATATATATATATATTTATATTTGTAGTTCATACACTTCTACATAGTATAATAGCCGCTAATTCAATTGCCGGCTTTTGTGAAAATGCAGAACCCGACATGAAATGACACTTGGTGTACATAGGGTTAACCATGTCTTTTCATGTCCTTTGCTATCTAATTTGCACAAACAATTAAATCAGTCTATGTGTGCAAAATTTCACACCTGTAGGGGTTAATTAAAGGTGTAAATTCGTAGCAAAAAAGTCCGTTTTTTTTACAACGAATTTACACCTTTAATTAACCCCTACAGGTGTGAAATTTTGCACACATAGACTGATTTAATTGTTTGTGCAAATCAGATAGCAAACGACATGAAAAGACATGGTTAACCCTATGTACACCAAGTGTCATTTCATGTCGGGTGCTTCTGTCTTTTCACTGAAGCCGGCTTTACCCGGCAATTGAATCAGAGGATATTTTACTATGTAGAAGTGTATAAACTATACATATATGTATATATATATGTCACAATGACATGTATTATATATATATATATATATATATATATATTGTATTCTATGTGTGTATATTTAGTGTTTACAAGGAAAGAATGGGGTTTTTTTAGTTACGATATTTTGTTCCCATAGACTTACATGGGACTTCCGGTATCGGTATCGGGTATCGCCGATATTTTAATGATATCGGCGATACCATTCCGATTCCGATACTTTTGGATATCGGAAAGTATCGCTCAACTCTAATCATGACTCAAATGCTGCAATGTTGGAAGTGCATAATGTGGGTTGAACTTTGACAACAGCTGCAGTGCGAAGGTTAGACTTCAGTGTTATTGGCTTTTAAATAAAAGCATACAAGTAAATATAATAATCCAATGTTGATTAAGGGACGTGATGTACACCTGTAATATTGTGCAAACAATGCATGTAGGAATAGTCCTCTTCAACATTACTTATATTTGTGTCATTTTAAAAAATACATATTTAATTAGAAAGTTAACAGCCCATATCATAAAGGTCCTTCATGTAAACATGATAATCGGTAACAAAAATCAGGCATTACCTTGTTAAAGTCAATAGTGCATAGTCACAATAGCAAAATATATACCTGTAAGTGGTGCTGAAAGAACGACAACTGATAGAATAGGTGAATGATATCTATTTATCAGACTGAATATGGACACCTGTACAATGTCGATATACTGTACCTTAACAAAACAGCTGTGTCACACCTCACACGCGTTTTTCTTGTAGCTTGTTATGTAATAGGGCACATGCGTGTATGTTTCATCATAGGTGCATGTTACTGAGTAAAGCAGTCATGACAACGCCTTTGTGTTGTCAGTACGCTTGCGATGATGAACGATGCGCACCGTGAATGTTAGTCTGCGTCACAAGACGCACAGACGCTCCAATACCCAACGCGTCACAGCAGGAAGCCAGTCTGTGCGTCCAAACAAAGGCGCAAGCATACATGCACGTACCCTTTTATAAAGCTATATGAAAAAAAGGATGTAGTAGTAACGCACACTTTATTGAGGTACAGTATTACATCGCCATTCACCATCTGTGGCTATGCAGTCTCATCTATATATACCTTAACTATCCGTTGTCATGCTTGCAAGTCCACAGTCCAGGCATAAATAGCTGTTTTGACTATGCACTATGCACTTTTTAAAGGTTTTGTTTGTTAATATAAATGATTGGCACATATTATCAGTATTACATGATTGAAATTTTAGATATTTTTAAAAACTTTTTAGTGATATTATTCAGCAAATGTAAAGTTTTATGAATGTCACAGATAACTTGTAATGCTGATTATGTTTTTAAGTCAGCCATTCATTGTCTATACAATAAAAATGGTGTACATACTGTTACTTATCCATCATGAATGGATTCTGATATGTACTTGTATGCTTTTATTTAAAACCGTATAGCAGATTATTTAACCTATTTTTATTGTGGTTTGCATTGCTTTTCAACATGTTAATGTATGCGTTTATGTTTGTCAATTATTAATTTACATATATTTTTTAAAGTAAAATCATCATCTTATGGTACTAAAGGTTATATTTCTCTGTTTGGATTAGACATTTATTGACACGTAACAAGAAATACTTGATCTAGTATTTAAACTCTCTGACCCTGGGCTCCAACACCGCCAGTTGTTGCTCGGAAGTGCTGTTAGCACAGTCAACACTTGCTCCTGTGTTACTGGGGTTCAGTAATGTCAGCTGTTCCCCTGCTGTGTGAACGGCAAAAAGTCCTGCTGCCTCCACCCTGTTCTCTTCTCATCCCTGGGCTCCAACACCGCCAGTTGTTGCTCGGAAGTGCTGTTAGCACAGTCAACACTTGCTCCTGTGTTACTGGGTTCAGTAATGTCAGCTGCTCCCCTGCTGTGTGAACGGCAAAAAGTCCTGCTGCCTCCACCCTGTTCTCTTCTCATCCCTGGGCTCCAACACCGCCAGTTGTTGCTCGGAAGTGCTGTTAGCACAGTCAACACTTGCTCCTGTGTTACTGGGGTTCAGTAATGTCAGCTGTTCCCCTGCTGTGTGAACAGCAAAAAGTCCTGCTGCCTCCACCCTGTTCTCTTCTCATCCCTGGGCTCCAACACCGCCAGTTGTTGCTCGGAAGTGCTGTTAGCACAGTCAACACTTGCTCCTGTGTTACTGGGGTTCAGTAATGTCAGCTGTTCCCCTGCTGTGTGAACGTCAAAAAGTCCTGCTGCCTCCACCCTGTTCTCTTCTCATCCCTGGGCTCCAACACCGCCAGTTGTTGCTCGGAAGTGCTGTTAGCACAGTCAACACTTGCTCCTGTGTTACTGGGGTTCAGTAATGTCAGCTGTTCCCCTGCTGTGTGAACGGCAAAAAGTCCTGCTGCCTCCAACCAGTTCTCTTCTCATCCCTGGGCTCCAACACCGACAGTTGTTGCTCGGAAGTGTCATTGGCATGGGTACTCACTCCTGCCCAGACTGGTTACAGCACGCCATCTGTTTCCTGTCAGTGTAAACGTCACTTAGCCTCCAATAAGTTGTCCTGTCGTGTTGCGGTCGGGTTAGCCGACTCTATGGTGCCTGGAGTTTAGGTGCTTCCTATGTGTGCTGCGGGATATGCAAATAAAGGCTGTTTCCGTTGTGACAATAGGACAATCACCCACTGTAGTACTGTGGGATTCGGTAACTGCGGCCGGCTCGCGGCCTGTCAACTTAAATTTCCATGGGTACCTTCTGCTACCCGTCCGGGTTCCAGTACCGTCAGCTGGTTCTCCGCAGTGCCTTTGGCCTAGGTGCCTCCATCTCGGTATCCGAGTTCCAGCAACGTCTGCTGGTCCTTGGTAGTGCTTTGGAGCACAGGTACCTCCTGCTTAGTAACCGTGTCTCAGTAACGTCAGCTGGTCCTCGGTTGTGCCATTGGCTCTTTTCCTTCTGCTGCCCCTCCGGGTTCCAGCACAGTCAGCTGGTCCTCGCTACTTGCATTGGCTCTTGTACCTTCTGATACCCGTCCGGGTTCCAGTACCGTCAACTGGTTCTCCGCAGTGCCTTTGGCCTAGGTGCCTCCATCTCGGTATCCGAGTTCCAGCAACGTCTGCTGGTCCTTGGTAGTGCTTTGGAGCACAGGTACCTCCTGCTTAGTAACCGTGTCCCAGTAACGTCAGCTGGTCCTCGGTTGTGCCATTGGCTCTTTTCCTTCTGCTGCCCCTCCGGTTCCAGCACAGTCAGCTGGTCCTCGTTACTTGCATTGGCTCTTGTACCTTCTGATACCCGTCCGGGTTCCAGTACCGTCAACTGGTTCTCCGCAGTGCCTTTGGCCTAGGTGCCTCCATCTCGGTATCCGAGTTCCAGCAACGTCTGCTGGTCCTTGGTAGTGCTTTGGAGCACAGGTACCTCCTGCTTAGTAACCGTGTCCCAGTAACGTCAGCTGGTCCTCGGTTGTGCCATTGGCTCTTTTCCTTCTGCTGCCCCTCCGGGTTCCAGCACAGTCAGCTGGTCCTCGTTACTTCCATTGTCTCTTGTACCATCTGATACCCGTCCGGGTTCCAGTAACGTCAGCTGGTTCTCGGAAGTTAGTCAGCCTTCTTGTACCTTCAGCTACATTTACAAATTGAAGATTTTTTAAATGTTTTTTTGGGTAATCACTCTGGATCTCCAACAATGAAGACGACGACCCTGATGACCACCCGAAGAAGATGACGACCACAAGGACGACGAGCATCAAGCCAACCAGCCTGAACACCATCACAAAGAAGAAATAAAAGATTACCCAGAAGAACATCACCAACAGGACAAAGAAAGTTAAGACAAACTACAAGATACAGAAAAAGAGACAGAAGAACAATAAGCAGAAGATCAAAAAGCAGAAGAACATTAAGTATAAGACCAAAATGAAGAGCAAAATATATGCTCTAAATTATAAGCAGAAGAAGACTAAGCAGTGTATGGGGGTGAGTCCGTTCCTCCTCGTGGTGCCCCTGGAAAATGCCTGCTGTTGCAGGCTAAACTGAACACGGACAAATACTGTTGTAATTTAAATCTTTTGTGACAGCAAGAATGGAAGGATGAAAAATTCATACTTTGACAGATTACAAGTACAGGAATCTCTGTCACAAATAAGAATATGATGAAGAAGATGAAGTACAATATGAAGAAGAATAATAGTTTAATAAGAAGAATATGAGTAATGTTAACAAAAAGATGAATAGCAAGAAGTTTAAGAAGAAGATAAAGAAGGTGAAGATGAAGAATAATTTGATGAAAAAGATGATGCTGCTGAAGATTATGAAGGAGAAAGTGTGTCAAAAGTTAAAAAGGTGAAGAGCATGGAAGTTGTGAAATATACATATTTGCCAAAATAGAAAAAACGTTAACAACATTGTCAATTTCTTCTTCAATCCGAACATCTTTAAAAAAAAAAAAAAATTATGCTATTCATATTCCATTCCATTTGATTGGGTTAAACATCTATGCCTTTAATGTCTCCTCAACCTTCCCCAATACATTGTACATTACTCTTTGTTGTTTTCCTTCATGTACAATTAACCAACAAGGCAAGAATGGGGTTTTTTTAATTCCGATATTTTGTTCCCATAGACTTACATTGGATTTCCGGTATCGGTATCGGGCATCGCCGATATTTTTTGGGTATCGGCGATACCATTCCGATTCCGATACTTTTGGATATCGGAAAGTATCGCTCAACTCTACTCACGAGTGTCCGAGAGACTGCTGGCTGAACTGGAGCTGGACTGACTGCCTCTTTGTTTTTCCCTTTTAGCACATCATTATCAAAAATTACCACTTTTGTTGGAAAATGTCAGCTAGTTTCTAGATGAAAGCTGCAGGATATCTGAAATGTACAATATTGAAGAGAACTTATCTAAAAATAATGATTCATATTAAAAGTACAGTGGATAACTGCTATTCATTTTGTAATATACAGTATTTGTGTAGATTTTTAATAAAAAAAGTAAAGGGGTGCTCACTAGAGAAACTGGGAATATTGGTGCTTGGAAGAAAATTTGCTCAAAAAATATCAGAAAAACTTTGGCACTCAAAATGATTTTTATTTTCACACATCAAACAGAGGCTAGTACAAAAGTAGCAAAACAAGAGGATTTTTAATCATGTACTACAAACAGTATGACAACCTTAACATAACAGGAAATTACAAAATAAAATGATGAGTACAGAAGTATAACCCTGCATGTCACAAATGTATGGCAATAAGTAAGGCTAAATACCTAAATAAGTGCTAATTCCTATGTAAAAAAGTGAACAAGTAGCGTGAATAGAAAAGTAAAAAATGTCAATCTTTATTAACAGTGGCGTAACTAGAGGTCTATGGATCCTGGTGCAAAAATTGATCTTGGTCCCCACTAACATGTTGGTCACGTGTATGATCAAGTTTAGAAAACCATTTGGTCCTCATAAACTGATTATATAGGTCAAGGATGAGTGGAAATGGGTATGTATTCTTCACCGTAATTTTGTTTCACAAAAATCGAGGCAAGAACGGAGACCACCAGCAGCTAAAGACCAGGAGGAAAATGTATATGGCCTTTCGGTAAACTCGTTCACATAATCTTTCATGGCAGTACATTCAGGCCCAGACAAATTGTATATGCGAGCTTTAGGTAATTTGGTATTAGGGACAAGATTAATAGCACAATCATAATGACAATGAGGGGTAATATTTCTGCCGCTTTTTCCAAAAACACGTCTCCGAAGTCATTCAGGTACCCCAACAGGTCCTCCAGATTAGTGGGCAAATTTATACAGAACTAACTCATATCTTATGACAATTAAGACTCCACTTAAAAATGTCCTTCTGACATGAATCAATAACAGGATTGTGAATAAGCAGTTATGGAAACACCAATATCAGCCCATCCAAAACAAAGTACGAAATGGATTAAGAGTAGAGAATTCCCACTCAAAGTGTGAACTCCACCGTTATCTGCTGGACAAAATTCTGAAGTAATGGTGTCCTGTCAATGGCAAAAATATGAATTGGTCTTTCCAACCTACAGTTGTGTGAAAAAGTGTTTGCCCCCTTCATGATTTCCTATTTTTTTGCATGTTTGTCACTCTTAAATGTTTCATATTACCAAACAAATTTAAATATTAGACAAAGATAACACAAGTAAACACAAAATACAATTTTAAATGAAGATCTTTATTATTAAGGGAAAAAGAAATCCAAAGCTACAGGGCCCTGTGTGGAAAAGTGATTGTCCCTAAAGCTAATAACTGATTGGGTCACCCTTAGCAGCAATAGCTGTAATCAAGCTTTTGCAATAACTGGCAATGGGCCTATTACAATGCTCAGGATGAATTTTGGCCCACTTATATTTTCAGAATTGTTTTAATTCAGCCACATTAGAGGGTTTCCAAGTTCTTTAAGGTTATGCCACATTATCTCAATAGGATTAAGGTCAGGACTTTGACTAGTCCACTCCAAAATCTTAATTTTGTTTTACTGAAGCAATTCAGTGGTGGACTTACTGGTGTGTTTTGGATCATTACCCTGCTGCATAATTCAAGTGCACTTCAGCTTGAGGTCACGAACAGATGGCCGGACATTTTCCTTCAGGATTTTTTGGTAGACAGCTAGAGATGAGCGAGGAGTCAAATATTCGGACTCACTATACTCGTAACGAGTAGGTCCTAATACTTGGGTATTCGTAACGAGTAGCAAGTCCAATGCAAGTCAATGGGAAATGCGATTAATTTTCTGCTGGACCCTACAAAGCGCTCTGGGGGCCTGAGGAAGAGGCTGAAATGGGTGCTTGATTGTTTAAAAGCAGGCGGTAAAAAGCTGTGTATTGGTTAATGGATCGCCGACCAGGGCAGTGGGATACTTGGTACCGGGCCGGTGTCTTAAAGGAATGAGTCACGGCAGCAGTGACCCGGTCCGTGATCCTGGGCGTCCAATAAAAGGGGAATATTTACAGGGGATGATAGAGTTTGTAGTAAAGTGTTCATGATGCCACCTGTGGTTTCTGGTCAAAGGTGACCAGCGATGCAGTGCAGATTCTCTGGGAAGATGGTGTGATGCAGCAGAGTTGGAATAGCTTCTCACAGGTGAAGCTTGTCCCAAGGCAGATATAATATAAGGTAGATAGTAAAGATGTAGCAATGGATGTAGCAGTGTTAAGTGGGTGTTGCAGGAAGAACTTGAGATGACACAGTCAGATGCAGTTTCCAAAGCTTTACTCACAGTTCTGGTGTACACAGATGCTCGCTTGTTGCCATGTCCTCCTGGCAAGGGGCTCAGCAAACTCCCAGGTAGATCGGGATACACCTTTCCAGGACTCCTTTCAATATGTTCCTTTCTCTGTCGTCTCACTGTATTGTCTTACTCGCCTCTCCTTCCTGTCCAACACCTCGCAATCAATGTCCCAAGCCAGTAGCCGCGGACCCTGTTGGATAACATCTTCTCTGCGTTTCCTTGCTCCTATATGGCTACCTTTTTGGCGAAGATAATTGCGGTTCAGTAGCTGAGGCACCTAGAGATGCCACTGCCTCCGGCTTGCTAGCTGAGTCTTAAAGTTCTCCACTAGGCTAAGGGGCCGGTCTCCCTTCTGCGACCTGGTCCCTCCACAATTGGATTGGGCCCCACGGATGAATCACTCACTATCTGTGCCCCAAGGACCACTTCTATCCTTCCAGAAGCTTCCCTCTCTCTGCAGCTCCTCCTGACAGGGAGCTGCCTGTTGGCAGGTCCGCTTCCTTTCACATTCTCCTCACGTCTGACCCACCCTCTCGCTCTCTAAAGCTTCACTTCCCCTCCTTCTTACTTTCTCCCCCCACCACCCATGCACTCTTTCCTAGCCAGCCAGGCATGAGACCATCCTCCCTCAGGGTACGTCCAGGGTGCCCTGCTGCTATAGTCTGTGTTGGGTGCAGGTGTTAGAGTACTGGGTGGTGCTCCCTCCTTACCTGAGAGTGGAGTATCACACCTCTGGATGAGGTGCAATACCTCTGTGACGAGTGAACCCTCAGGGGTGCCACATTAACGCAGTAAGAAGCCACCCATCATCATCACAAGGACTTGACAATTATAAAGGTTGGACTACTGTCCTTGTTGTTCCACTGCCACTGCACAATGTGCAGGCATAGTGTCTCCAAAAAATTAGCCCAAGGGGCTGTATCATGGTTGAACCAGCAAGGATGCCTCATCACAAGTGCCTCCGATGGGAAATATAAATGAATTGAACATTGTTTCTAGCTTGTTGACCATGAGGTACATGTGGCAGAAGCAGGAGTAGGATACACATCTAAGAAGAAGGAAAGGGGTTTGTATGGGAAGGGATGGACGTGATCACCAGTAGCATGAAAGAACATTTTGGGTGACTTTAGGTTGGGATGCTGTCATCTGGTGGGATTAAAAACTTTTGCGAAATGCAGTCCTTGTTAAATTTTATCAGTCAGCCTGTCTGCATTCTCTGTAGTCAGTCGTGTGCATGTATCTGTGATGATTTCCCCAGTGGCACTGAAAATACGCTCTGAGATCACACTAGCAGTAGGGTAGGGCAGCACTTCCAAGGCATATGAGAGGTCTGGCCAATGGTGCAGCTTGGATACCAAGTAATTAAACAGAACAGAAGTGTCAGGAAGGATACAGGTATGGTCACTTAGATACTTGTTGATCATGTTGTTCAACTTCTGCCTCCTTAACATTGTTACTGGTCCAGCTAGCCCTTGCTGATGAGCCAGTTTATTGAAGATGGCTCAGTTTGTGGACATTATCCCCCCACCTCTTTTGGACCTGCTGTGCGTGTCTCTTCCAATTAATGCATGCTGTTGCAAAGAGCTGGTACCTCTGCTACCAGCGGTGTCTGAGTGTGATGTTGTTATCAAATGATCGATAACGGCCCTCTTGAAGGATTCAATTGTGAAACCCCTTGGTGACTGCAACAGTAGCGATGGAAATTTGTCCTTGTACCGTGGGTCGAAAAAGGTGGCCAACCAGTATAGGTTGCTGTTGAAAATGTGGATCATATGAGCGTCTTGGGACAGACAGTTAGACATGAACTGTGCCATGTGTGCCAAGCTGCAAAGAGTCAAATGTTCTGTGGCCACAGAAGGAGGATCAATACCCATCCTCTCATCACACTGACTCTCCTCCTCCTACACCTCCTCCTCTACAGTCCACCCATGCTGGACAGACATGAAGCTGGGGTTGGGAGTCCCCTCTGTAGCATCAGGGGTCCCCTTCGGTAGCACAGAAAAAGAAGTTTTCTCCCTCCTTGTCTTCCTCCTCATCTTCATCACCCAATCTTGCCTCATGATATTGGCTGGGATGGGTAGGATAACCCAATGTGAAATCTTGCTCTATACCCAGCTGATGGGCACTGAAAGATTCCATGTTTAGATTCTGCAGCGATTCTTTCAATGTACATAGCATCGGGATGGTAACACTGATAATAGCCTGATCACCGCTCAAGGATGGTGCAGTACTCAATGTCATCAAGCACCTCACAAATGTCAGTGATCCAAACCCCACTCGACAGTTGTTATGCGTCTTGGCTGAGTCGCATTCTGACGAGCATGTTTAAGCTGGTATTCAGCAAGTGCCCTCTGCTGCTCACTAATCCTTGCCAATATATGATATGTTGAGTTCCACCATGTGGGCAGGTCGCAAATTAAATCCAGGTCGTCATCTGAGCACTTCTTGGATTAAATTTCTTCAGTCACTTCTCCTTCCTCTAACACATCTTGATGAAATACAATTTTTGTCACTGAATGTAATCTGTTGTGGATAATTATCATGTGCATCTTGTGACATTATTTGTTTTGTTTTATTGTTCTTTATTTCTTTTGACATTATGTTGTTTTGTTTGTCCTTTTATTGTGTATATTGCAGTACTAACTAGAGAAAGTTCTGATGAAGGTCCTTATCAGACCGAAAATGTTCAATGCAAGTCTATTTTGTCTGGATGCATAATAAAAAGAAAATCATCTTTTTCACCATTTGAGTGCCAAGTCTTTTTTTATTTATCTAACGGGTTGGAACCCTAACTTGATCACTTACGATACTGTTCATGAGTGCCGTGCTTTCTATTTTTCAGGACGCAAATGAGTCGGTGATTTGGCAAACTAAATTGCTTTGAAGCTCTGCAAGATCTGCAACAATGGTAGAGGAATGGCGGAAATGGGCGCAAATACGGCGCACCTTCTCAAGTAGGTACGGCAAGTCAAGGTATGTTTTGATACATTTCTGAACCACTAGGTTCAGCACGTGAGCCATGCATGGCACGTGTACCAGCTTCCAGAGCTTTAAAGCCGCCACCAGGTTACGCCCATTATCACAGACAACCAGACCAGGTTCGAGTTGCAGTGGGGAGAGCCACTGATCGGTCTGTTGTCTTATTCCTTGCCACAGCTCTGCTGCAGTGTGTGATATTTGACCTAAACAGATAAGCTTCAGCAGAGCATGTTGCCTCTTTGCCGATGCACTGCTGCACAGCTCCCAACTTGGGAGTGATGTGGAGGGTAAGTCAGCATAGGATGAGGAGGCGGAGGAGGAGGAGGAAGAGGGAGACAGAACGTTTATGATGAGGTGGAAACCATGATTGGGGTTGGGCCCGCTATTCGTGGCGTGGGTAGGTTATGTGATGTTCCAGTTTGCGACTTTGTCCCACCTGCCATCAGGTTCAGCCAGTGGGCCATGACAGAAATGTATCGTCCTTGTCCACAAATACTTATCCACGTGTCTGTTGTTAGGAGGACCTTCCCGGTTACGGTGTTGGTGAGAGCACGCTTTAGATTGCTTAACACATGCTGGTGTAACACGGGGACTGCACACCAGAAAAATAGTGCTGGCTGGGAACAGAGTATCGTGGGGCAGCCACAGCCAAGAGATCATGGAAAGACTGTCCCCACAAACCAAAACGGCAACATCTCCACAGCTAGAAATTTGCCAATGTGTGCGTTTAGTATTTGTGCTTGTGGGTGCGAGAGTTGGTATTTACACTTCCTTTCATAGATCTGGGGCACGGACAACTGGACGCTTGGCTGGGACAAACAAATGAATGGGATTGTTGTGTCCTGTGTCTCTGCAACCGCAGCTTGTGAGCAGGAGGTATGAGCACCTGCTTCCTGGCCAGCGGCTTGGGAAGGACGGATCACAGGCAACATAGCAGTGGTTTGACCTGCAGACACTGATTTGGTACCCTGTTGTTCTGCCCACCGACTAGGGTGCTTGGCTGCCATGTGTTTTCGCATACTGGTGGTGCTCTGGTTGCCTTTGTCCTGGCCTCTGCTCAGCTTCGTATGGAAGATGCTACAGATGACAATGTTTGGTTCAGAACTATCCAAAAGAAAATTCCAGACAGAGGATGAACGTCCCCTTGCCTTGACTTGGGGCACAGAGGGATTGCTCTTGGGAACAGCTGACACACTTCGCACTCTTCTCAAACCAGTAGCTTTTGGTGCCTTTGTTGGTGCTACGTATCCCTTCTTCCTCTGTGCTGGCTATGCGTACCAATGGTCCAGGTCAGATCAGTGGACTCACCTCACCTCGTCGTCCATGTCATCCTCCTTCCATGTTTATATTGTCGGCTGGCCAGATGGCAACTGTGTCTCATCATAATCAGCCACCACCTCTTGAGCTGGTATATCACATGCCTGAAAGTGACTTTCTTCTGGCTGTGGGTTTTCAAATATTTGGCCATGAACAGACTATACCTCCTCATGTTCCTCTTCAATGTTGCGTGTTGAGAGGCCAGAAGCAACTAAAGGATAATATATGTACCAAACAGATCATCGGAGCATAGGTGCATCAACCTTCTTCTGTCTCCCATATTCAGTGCCTTGTCGGGCACCACTGACAACCCCACACCCACGTCCATGTCCCTGTCCCTTCCTGAGGCTTTTTGGGAATTTGTTTTTTTGTGACAGTTGCAGATGTTCAGATGCAGATATTGGGGAACAAGGAGCAGTTTGTGCTTTGTGGAAGGTAGCACTACAGCCTAGTACTGATTTGTGTTTTACAAACAGCCCCGCAAGGGCAAAAACATTGGCATGCAGGGGTAAATGTGACCCCAAAAATAGCTGGGAAAACTGTCACTACTCCCTGACCTTATACTGTACTTTCACCTCTCAGAAGAGCTGAGATATTGAGGTACTATGTATGTACTGTAACGATCCTCCTGTCTCCCTGCGCTACAGTCACCTACTACTAAAATACTCCAGGTAACTCTCACAAGAGCTTTTGGGCTTTTGAGATGATTTATGGATGATTTGCAAAAGCACAACTCTCCCTAGCAGCTGTTCACACTCTCCCTACACTAGCACTAGCTGTGTTCTGGATGCAATGTGCAGAAAATGGTGGTGGCAGGGCTTATATAGATCCTATGAGTGAAATGCTCGCTATGTTCCGAGTACCGCGAGTACCGCATTATTTGCCGAGTACTGAATACTTGCGAATATACTCGCTCATCCCTATAGACCACAGAATTCATGGTTCCATTGTCTTCCAGGTCCTGAAGCAGCAAAAGAGCCCCAGATCATCACAATACCACCACCATATTTTACTGTTGGTTTGATGTTCATTTTCTGAAATGCTGTACTGCTTCTACGCCAGATGTAATTTGTAATCAAATCAGCAGCACAGTTCACACAGAGTGGCATCTCCTCACTCGCCCTGTCCTTCAGACAGTCCTGATTCTTCCTCTCAAATTCTTCCATCTCCTGCACTTACTTTGTCCCACACGTGCTCCAGATTCAACAGTTCCCGTCAGTCCTAGGTCCGGCTTCCTTAGGAAGAGGTGCTAGGTGCGCTCTCTCAGCTCCACCTGCCCCTGTCATAAACCCAAATCCTCCTTGAGTTGACCTCCGTTCACTGGTGCCTGTCCACACTGGTCTCTATCCTGGGACTCCTTCCAGCCATAGCCGCTCCATTCTTGTGGCTATATCAATTCTGTACTCTACATGCATCTTGCCTTCGGGCAAGCTGCCCGGGAACTCCTCACTAACCAGGAAATGTTTCTCCTATATCCCCCTGCTGCTACTCTGTGCCTCTCCCATCTACTTAACTCTTATGCTGCCTGGAACTAATTAACACTCTTATCTATCGTATGTTCTATCTCTAATATGCCCCCTCTATTCTAATTCTCTATAATCCTGCACTACCTACTAATCTATCCGTGAGCTAAAGCACAATACACAACACATTACAATGCATGGCAAATACATTACAGCAACACACAATACATTTGCATTTACAGTACAAGAATAGCCGTCAAGGTGCAGCATTAGACACATGTGAACAACATCAAGGAGGGGGAGGAACGTGACGCACCCGATCACCCCCTTACACACACAACTGTAACTGTACCTAAACGTAATTTTAGAACCAGTCCTGAATCAATAAAGTTGGCTGTAGACCTGGAGTCATGGAAAGCTAACACTGATAACAACTGGTTCCTGAAAAGTAATTACATGATTAGCAGTACTTATCTGAGGAGTTAAAAGGCACCTGGAAGTCATCTGGGTGATTGTCAAGTGGGTCACCCAGATGACTTCCAGGTGTCTTTTAATTAGGCATTTCCCAAAGACTTGCTTGCTTGAGGGCGTATTTAGCACTCCTTAACCCCTCTCTGACATTAGACGTACTATCCCGTTCATAAAACCCGTGCCATTCTGCCCATGGACGGGATAGTACGTCATAGGCGATCAGCTGCGCTCCTGAGGGGAGCGCAGCTAATCGCCGCCGGGTGTCAGCTGATTATCACAGCTGACACCCATGACTGTGTGTCAGGAGCGGTCACGGACCGCTCCCGGCACATTAACCCCTAGCACACCGCGATCAAACATGATCGCGGTGTACTGGGGGCACAGGGGAGGATCGCGCAGGGTGGGGGCTCCCTGCGCGCCCCCCTGAGACCCTCAGACCAGCGCGATGTGATCGCGCTGTTCTGAGGGCTTCCTCCCTCCCAGGACCCGGATCCAAGATGGCGCCGGGGTCCTGGAGGGAGGCGGCTTCCTCAGTGCCTGCTGAGAGCAAGCACTGAGAAGCCTGCAGCTATGCCTGAGCGATCGCTGGTGTGACAGAGTGCTGTGCACACTGTCACACCAGCGATTTGATAAAATACAGTGATGTCCCACACCTGGGACAAAGTAAAAAAGTTAAAAAAATAAAAATAAACATGTTGAAAAAAAAATCCAAAATAAATAAAAAAAAAAAAAATATTCCCCAATAAATTCATTTCTTCCTGTAAATAAAAAAACAAAACAATAAAAGTACACATATTTGGTATCGCCGCGTCCATAACGACCCCCCCTATAAAACTGTCCCACTAGTTAACCCCTTTAGTGAACCGCTTAAAAAAAAAAAAAAAAAGAAGCAAAAAATCAATGCTTTATCATCATACCGCCGAACAAAGAGTGGAATAACGCGCGATCAAAAAGACCGATATAAATAAACATGGTACCGCTGAAAACGTCATCTTGTCCCGCAAAAAACGAGCCACATACAGCATCATCAGCGAAAAAATAAAAAAGTTATAGCTCGCAGAATAAAGCGATGCAAAAATAATTATTTTTTATATAAAATTGTTTTTATTCTATAAAAGCGCCAAAACATAAAAAAATGATATAAATGAGGTATCGCCATAATCGTACTGACCCGAAGAATAAAACTGCTTTATCAATTTTACCACACGCGGAACAATAAAAACGCCTCCCCCAAAAGAAATTCATGAATTGCTGATTTTTGTTCATTCTAACCTCCCAAAAATCGAAATAAAAAGCGATCAAAAATGTCACCTGCTCAAAAATGGTACAAATAAAAACGTCAACTCGTATCGCAAAAAATAAGACCTCACATAACTCTGTGGGCCAAAATATGCAAAAATTATAGCTCTCAAATGTGGCGATGCAAAAAACTATTTTTGCAATAAAAAGCGTCCTTTAGTGTGACAGCTGCCAATCATAAAAACCCGCTATAAATAGTAAATCAAACCCCCCTTTATCACCCCCTTAGCTAGGGAAAAATAATAAAATTAAAAAAATGTATTTATTTCCATTTTCCCATTAGGGTTAGGGTTAGGGTTGCGGCTAAAGTTAGGGTTAGGGTTAGGGTTGGGATTAGGGGTGTGTTAGGGTTAGGTTTGTGGTTAGGGTTGGGACTAGGGTTAGGGGTGTGTTGGGGTTAGGGTTGGAGTTAGAATTGGGGGGTTTCCGCTGTTTAGGCACATCAGGGGCTCTCCAAATGTGACATGGCGTCTGATCTCAATTCCAGCCAATTCTGCGTTGAAAAAGTCAAACGGTGCTCCTTCACTTCTGAGCTCTGCCATGCGTCCAAACAGTAGTTTATCCCCACATATGGGGTATCAGCGTACTCTGGACCCCAAGAGTTATTGTGCAATTTGTCCTATTTCTTCTGTTACCCTTGGGAAAATAAAAAACTGGGGGCGAAAATATCATTTTTGTACAAAAAAAATTATTTTTTTGTTTTTACGGCTGTACATTATAAACTTCTGTGAAGCACTTGGGGCTTCATAGCGCTCACCACACACCTAGATAAGTTCCTTGTGGGGTCTATTTTCCAAAATGGGGTCACTTGTTGGGGATTTCCACTGTTTAGGCGCATCAGGGGCTCTCCAAATGCGACATGACGCCCCCAGACCATTCCATCAAAGTCTGCAATCCAAAACGTCACTACTTCCCTTCCGAGCCCCAACGTGTACCCATACAGTAGTTTTCTCCCACATATTGGGTATCAGCGTACTCAGGACAAATTGGGCAACAACTTTTGGGGTCCAATTTCTCCAGTTACCCTTGTAAAAATAAAATATTGGGGCGAAAAAATCATTTTTGCAAAAAAAAAAAAAAGAGTTTTTATTTTTACGGCTGTGCGTTATAAACTTCTGTGAAGCACTTCGGGTTCAAAGTGCTCACCACACATCTAGATAAGTTCCTTGTGGGGTCTATTTTCCAAAATGGGGTCACTTGTGGGGGGTTTCCACTGTTTAGGCGCATCAGGGGCTCTCCAAATGCGACATGATGCACCCAGACCATTCCATCAAAGTCTGCAATCCAAAACGTCACTACTTCCCTTCCGAGCCCTGACGTGCGCCCATACAGTAGTTTTCTCCCACATATTGGGTATCAGCGTACTCAGGACAAATTGGACAACAACTTTTGGGGTCCAATTTCTCCTGTTACCCTTGTGAAAATAAAATATTGGGGGCGAAAAAAAATCATTTTTGTAAAAAAAAAAAAGATTTTTTTATTTTTACGGCTGTGCGTTATAAACTTCTGTGAAGCACTTCGGGGTTCAAAGTGCTCACCACACATCTAGATAAGTTCCTTGTGGGGTCTATTTTCCAAAATGGGGTCACTTGTGGGGGGTTTCCACTGTTTAAGTGCATCAGGGGCTCTCCAAATGTGACATGACGCCCCCAGACCATTCCATCAAAGTCTGCAATCCAAAACGTCACTACTTCCCTTCCGAGCCCCGACGTGTGCCCATACAGTAGTTTTCGCCCACATATTGGGTATCAGTGTACTCAGGACAAATTGGACAACAACTTTTGCGTTCCAATTTCTTCTGTTACCCTTGTGAAAATAAAATATTGGGGCGAAAAAATCATTTTTGTAAAAAAAAAAAAAAGATTTTTTATTTTTACGGCTGTACGTTATAAACTTTAGTGAAACACCTGGGGGTTCAAAGTTCTCACCACACATCTAGATAAGTTCCTTGAGGGGTCTAGTTTCCAAAATGGTGTCATTTATGGGGGTTTCCACTGTTTAGGCAGATCAGGAGCTCTCCAAACACGACATGGCGTCCAGCCAATTCTGCGTTGAAAAAGTCAGACGGCGCTCCTTCCCTTCCAAACTCTGCCATGCACCCAAACAGTGGTTTACCCCCACATATGGGGTATCAGCGCACTCAGGACAAATTGCACAATAACTTTTGGAGTCTTGTTACCCTTGGAAAAATAAAAATTGGGGTGAAAAGATCATTTTTGTGGAAAAAATATGATTTTTAAATTTTACGGCTCTACGTTATAAACTTGTGTGAAGCACTTGGGGTTCAAATTGCTCATCAAAAATCTAGATAAGTTCCTTAGGGGGTCTAGTTTCCCAAATGGGGTCATTTGTGGGGGGTTTCCACTGTTTAGGCACATCAGGGGCTCTCCAAATGCAACATGGCATCCAAACTCAATTCCAGCCAATTTTGGTTGGAAAAAGTCAAATGGTGCTCCTTCCATTCCGAGCTCTGCCGTGCGCCCAAACAGTGGTTCCCCCCCACATATGGGGTATCAGCGTACTCAGGACAAATTGTACAACAACTTATGTGGTCCAATTTCTCCTGTTACCCTTGGGAAAATAAAAAATTAGTGACTAAAAAATAATTTTTGTGGGAAAAAAATAGGATTTTTTATTTTCATGCCCGGGCATTATAAACTTGTGTGAAGCACTTGGGGGTTCAAAGTGCTCACCAAAGATCTAGATAAGTTCCTTAGGGGGTCTAGTTTCCAAAATGGGGTCACTTGTGGGGGGTTTCCACTGTTTAGGCTCATCTGGGGCACTGCAAACGGAACATGACCCCCATTAACGTCTGCATTCCAAAACGTTACTACTTCCTTTCCAAGCCCTGCCGTGCGACCAAACAGTTCCCCCCCCCCACATATGGGGTATCAGCGTACTCAGGACAAATTGGACAACAACTTTTGGGGTCCAATTTCCTTGGGAAAATTCAAAAATTTGGGACTAAAAAATCATTTTTGTGGAAAATTGATTTTTTTTTTTTTCACACCCAGGCTTTATAAACTTTTGTTAAACACTTGAGGGTTCAAAGTGCTCACAACAGATCTAGATAAGTACCTTAGGGGGTCTAGTTTCCAAAATGGTGTCACTTGTGGGGGGTTTCCACTGTTTAGGCGCATCAGGGGCTCTCCAAACGCGACATGGCATCCAATCTAAATTCCAGCCAATTTTAGTTTGAAAAAGTCAAACGTCGCTCCTTCCCTTACGAGCTCTGCCGTGTGCCCAAACAGTGGTTTTCCCCCACATATGGGGTATTGGCGTACTCAGGAGAAATTGCATAACAACCTTATCTGTCCATTTTCTCCTTTTACCCTTGTGAAAATAAAAAAAAAGTTTGTAAAAGATCATTTTTGTGGCTAAAAAGTAAAATATTCATTTTTTCCTTCCACGTTGCTTTAGTTACTGTGAAGCACCTGAAGGGTTAATAAACTTCTTGAATGTGGTTTTGAGTACCTTGAGGGGTGCAGTTTTTAGAATGGTGTCACTTTTGGGTATTTTCTGCCATATAGACCCCTCAAAGTGACTTCAAATGTGAGGTGGTCCCTAAAAAAAATGGCTTTGTAAATTTTGTTGTAAAAATGAGAAATCGCTGGTCAACTTTTAACCCTTATAACTTCCTAACAAAAAAAAATTTTGGTTCCAAAATTGTGCTGATGTAAAGTAGACATGTGGGAAATGTTATTTCTTAACTATTTTGTGTGATATATTTCTCTGTTTTAAGGGAATAAAAATTCAAATTTGAAAATTGCAAAATTTTAAAAATTTTCGCCATATTTGCATTTTTTTCAAAAATAAACGCAAGTTATATCGAAGAAATTTTACCACTAACATGAAGTACAATATGTCACGAGAAAACAATCTCAGAATCGCGAAGATCCGTTGAAGCGTTCCAGAGTTATAACCTCATAAAGAGACAGTGGTCAGAATTGTAAAAATTGGCCCGGTCATTAACGTGCAAACCACCCTTGGGGTGAAGGGGTTAAGAAACTTCCCAGCATGACAATACTTGGGGCAGAGTCCAAAATTGAGCCAATGTTGCCACTCAACGGCCTGAAAGCTGGCAGCTCCCACTTCCATTGGTTCTGCCTCAGGTAAGTAGAAAAATTTGTGAGAATGACCAAACATCTTGCCACTCACCACACCTCTGCTGAATTCATCTGAATGGACTGGGTCATGGTTTTCCACAAGGACGAAGGTGGATTGTGCAGAGCCAGAACATCCTTAAGAGTTTCAGAAAAACCTCCATGGAACTGGCACCTGAGAGTTGCATCATTCCACGGAACATCATTCCATTGTAGGAACTCGGTACTATAGTCCTTAGTGGTGCCGTAACCTGTGTCAGGTTCATGATCCTTGCCTCAGCGACCTGTATCCTGTCAGGTTCATCATAAATCAACCCTAATGCTTCAAAAAAGGTGTTAACAGAAGATGGTTCTGGGGCTTGTGGGATAAAGAAAATGCCTAAGTCTGAGGTCACCCGCAGGGACATGACTATTCCCACCTGCTGGGACTCATCCCCTGAAAACTGAGAATGTAGGGTAAAAAATAGCCTGCAGTGCTCCCTGAACACCTTAAATTGTTTCTCTCCACAAAAAATGTATCAGGAAGAGCAACTATTTGTTCGGGAGAGACCAACTTCAAGTTAAAATGTACAGATGTCAAAGCTACTGCCGGTAGTGGAGAGCTCAGGGAAGCACTCATCACTCTAGAAAACTGACCCTGCAGCTAGAAATGCAACAATTCTAGATTATAATGCTCTTTGGCCAGATCCTGAATGATCTGGGTCTGGTTTGCCACCTGTTCGCACAATGTAAAATGGGATCCATACTGGTGGGGGAAAAGAAAGTATAGTGCTAGTCATAATGTGACACTGAGTCACAATAGTCACACTGAGTAGCTACTCATGGACAAACTGTGAGACATAGTAGTCAAGAGGTCTGGGGTCAAACACCAAGAGAGCTCATCATAAACAGGGATGTAAGCAAAGAAGTAGTCAGTTCACAGTCCAAAGTTAGAATTACAGGAAGATAACAGATCAAGTCAAAAGGACTTGGCAAACGGATGGTCAAAGACAAGGTCCAATGATCAGAAACAGGACACAGGAAAACAAGGCACATACACACCACTAAGCTGAAGCAACAACTGATAATAATCAGACACTGACAGCCAGATAAATAGCCAGGTAATCACCCAGAATGAGAAACCCCTGGAAATAAAAACAGCATGCCTCTGCCCTAATTGGCGGCTGGACTGTCTCTCACAATACTGACAGCTTAGCATGCCCCTGGCTCAGATTGGAAGGCTAAGCTGCCACTCACAATACTGACAGCTCCACATGACCTTCATTCTATAGGGTGTCTGAGCTGTAAGTCACTGCGTCCAGGACACAATGATTGGTGGAATCGTGACAGATACCTCTTACCCGTCCTCGCACTCACGGTGTGCAGCATCCACTTCATCTTCCATAGCCAGCACACTGGGGTGGGTAGTGCGTGACAGTGACTTCACATTCCACCCACGATGGGCAGGCTGATGTCAGCTGCCTGCCTATGATTGGTCGGTGGCCTATGCAGCAATTAATGCACAGGGATCTGGTGGTTCTCTGTATTGCAATACATTTTAGCCGTGTGTGCATCTGAAGATGCACATTCAGCTGAAAATGGCACTGGCGTCTGCAGGCCCCATTCCTGGTCGCGTTCGCACCCTCTGCAACTACAATCATAACACACCTGCACCGGCATGCTTGTAGTACACTCAGTACATAGTGAGGGGTGGCTCTAATCACGCTCTGGCACATTGACTGAAAGTCTGCTCTGCACTGATAGGCTGCTAAGATGCTTATCAGTCAGAGTTCCAGGGCGTGACTAAAGCAACTGCTCACTGTGTAATGAGCGGACACTGAAGTGGCACCCTCTGTGCCACTATGACTGAAGGCCAGAGGCTGCTGGGAGGAATTAAGTTAATTTCCTCCTGGTAGCCACACGTTTAGTGCAGCGGATTTGCAGCTTTAGAAGGTTGTTAATCTTATTTCTAATAATTTCACTTTTAATACATACAATAAAAATGGCCCTATAATAGCTGCAATGCTCAGTCCTCCCACAGATGAACTTAACTGAACATGAGTTATAGCAGAACAGCTGACATGGGAGGTCTGGGTGTTACCATACTGAAAATGAGATTACATCATTACTGTGTGAAAGCTGCAAATGCTTTTATTTTCATTTACAAAGAAATACATTTTATAAATTTGTATGCGTAAATACCTTGCTACCTAACTTTAATGGCTAATAAACATACATCTTAAATAATTGGTCCATTTTGATAGCTTCTAGGAAAAAAATGTGTCAATTCCCAGATTAATATGTAGAAGGGAAAAATATGATTACATTAGAGCAGATTTATCTTAACTAATTTTAATTAATCTGCTTTTTTATGGGGATTCTGTAATATTTAATTCTTGTAAAAAATGCATGAGTCTTCAAATTACTCAAGAGACATAGCAAAGCTTCATGTGAAGAAATAGCCTGCTACTAAAGCTGAGCCAATCTATCTTTCCCTTATTTCTGCCTTATATTAGAATGCCTTTGTTTCTGCTATTCATCTGCTGATCATGAAATCTCCCACTGGTGTAATGTAATCTGTCCACTGGCAATATATATAACTACAGTGCCTTTCAGTCTAAAGAAGAAATATGAGGTCAGTTCAAAGTCAGTTCTAAATTTAAGAAATAGAAAACTCTAATATTTTTTTACGAAGTGGCACATGTGTCTTGCTTTAAGACAGATTTAAAGATAACGTGACATTCGACATTATATCGCCCATAAAAGCTATAAATGTGTATACTGATTCCTGTTTATTTACCTGGTGGGAATATTTGTCAAATCAAGAAAGTAGAAGAAATATTATGATTAGAATTGAATGCAGTTTGTCTTTCTCAGTGACTAATAGGAAAACTCTAGAACGGAAAGTTAAGCAATACAAGTTGTTCACTTTGTATACTGCCTATGAACATGGGCTAACAAGGTCCATTGTGTCTCAAAAGTGCTGTCCAAAAACATAGCACTAGAGGCTTTTTTATTATTCTGCTGCTTATCCTCATTTAACCCCTTCACCCCGTGCCATTTTCCGTTTATTCGTTTTCATTTTTTCCTCCCCTTCTTCCAAGAGCCATAACGTTTTTATTTTCCCTTCAATATAGCAGTATGAGGGTTGTTGTATTTGTTTCTGCAGGACTAGTTGTACTTTTGAATGACTTATTTATTTTATCATGTGATGCACTGGAAAGCAGAAAAATAAAAATAAAAGTGCGTTTTATATTTACCATGCTTGCTATACGGTAAAATTGACATGGCAATATCATTCTCCATGTCAGTATTGTATGCAGATACTAAACATGCATAGAATTTTCTTATTTAAGTAGTGAAAAAAAATCATAAATTCAAAAAAAAAATGTGTGTCTCCATTCTCCATGACCAGAAGCATATTAATTTTTCAGGATGTGGTGCTATGTGATGGCTTATTATTTTTGCCCTGAGCTGACATTTTTACTGATACCATTTTGAGGTAGATATGTTTTGATCAACTGTTATTGGATTTTATTGCAGTATTGTGACTAAAAAAATAACTCTGGTATTTTGAATTTTATTCTCATTATGTCGTATATCAATCGGATTAATTTATTTTATATTTTGATACATCAGACTTTTAAGAATGCAATGATATCAAATGTGCGCATTTTTCATTTTTTAATTGTTTTATTTTTAATGTGGCAAAAGGGGGTGATTTGAACTTTTGTGATTTTTTATTTTTTTCATAATTTTAAAAACTTTTTTTTACTTTTTACTGTGTTTAATAGTCCCCTTTGGGGACTTGAATCTGCGATAGTCTGATTGCTTCAGCCATGGTGGATCAGCACTGATATGTATAGCTAAAATCATGATCTCATATGAATGCGAGACACAGGCTGGCTTTCACAGGAGGATTGCAAGGACAGGCACGGGGTCATCAGCAGACCCCCGGCTGTCATGACAATCCATTGGTGCCATGTGATCTTGTCACAAGCATGCTGATGGGAATGTGGAATGACACATCCCTCTACCAGCATGTGTTAAATGCCGCTGTCAGAGATTGCGGGGACCGCAGTCCAGGGTCAGTATTCCAAGTAGGTAGTGGATCATGATAAAAGGGCTAAGCAAATGCAAGGTCTAAAGGCACTGCCACACTTAGCGATCGCACCAGCGATCATGACAACGACACGACCTGGCGAGATCGCTAGTGCGGTCACTATGTGATCGCTAGTTAGATTCCAAACACAACTCATCAGCGATCTGTATAACGACCTCTGCGGTCGTTGGGAAAACCTAGTCCCACCTGCGACGCTGGTGAAGTCGTTCATAAAGGGTGTCACACTCAGCGATTCAGGCTCACCAGCGGGACACCAACGACCAAAAAACGGCTCAGAACGTTCATAAGCGATCAGCGACATCTCAGCAGGGGCCACATCGCTGCTACATGTCACACACAGCTAAGTCGCTAACGAGATTGCTACTGCGTCATAAATGGTGACGCAGTAGCGATCTCGTTAGTGATCTCGCTAGCGATCTCGCTTAGTGGGGCATACCCTTAAGGCAAATCAAGCAACAAAGATCAGAATAGAAGACGAGGAGCACAGAGTACACACACACCTCTTAAGCAAGACTATAATTGGCAGTAATATAAGGTAGAGAGCTAGAGCTGGTTAAATAGCTAGGTAATTACTCAGAACAGGAAACACATGGATAAAGGCCCGGCATGCCCTGGCCCTGATTGGATGGCTAAACTTTCACTCAAGACACTGACAGCTCAGCACATCCCAACATCCAATTGGATGGCTGAGCTGTCCATCACCATACTGACAGCTCAGCTCACCTCTGTCCTAGATTGGACAACAGACACAATGATAGAAGAAATTGTAACAGTACCCCCTCTTCTATGGGGAGCCACCGGAACCCCAAGTTTCCCAGGAAACCTACGATGGAAGGTTCTAACCAGACGATCAGCCTTCATAGAATGAGCTGAGACCCAGGATCTCACCTCAGGACTGTATCTCCTCCAATGAATGAGATAGTGGAGATAGTGGAGAGAATTTTGGACCCTCCAAGAATCCACGATCCTCTGCATCTTATACTCCAAACCTGTATCAACAGAAAGCAGAGGAGGTGGAGACAAAGCATACAACACTGACGTGACAAACTACTTTAACAAGTATTTATGGAATACATTTGAAATGCGAAAAATTGGAGGAAGTCTTTATCTAAAAGCCACCAGATTAACTACCTCTAGAATCTCATATGGGCCAATAAATTTAGGCCACAACTTCGCTTTCAGCTTAATGTTTTTGGATGCTAACAAACTTTTTCACCTACAATGAAGATAAGAGCTGTCGAACGGTTTCCTATCGGCCTTCCATTTTTGGCAAAGCTGAGCCACCCAAATAATCTTCAGAACCTCCAGCCAGAAATCCCCAAGGTTCCGTATGGCATCCTCTACTCCAGAACACCCAGAACTCATCTTAAAAAATTCACTAAAATGGGGATGAAAACCATAATTTAAAAAAAGGCAACGTTCCAGTGGACTCATTGACCCAACTGTTAAAGGCGAACTCAGGAAGAAGAAAAAATGAGGAGGAGTCCTCCTGCTGAGCTGCAACAAAATACCTTAAAATTTGTTCCAACTATTGATTTGTCCTTTCTGTCTGACCATTGGTTTCCATGTGGTAAGCGGATAAAAAATGACAAATCAGTTCTCAATTTCCTACAAAAAGCTCTCCAGAATTTGGACACAAATTGCTCCTCCCTATCAGACACAATGTTCAGAGAGATTCCATGCACTCTCACCACATGATTGATTAATAGCCAGCCTAGAGAGTGTTTCAAAATTTGGCAACCTGATAATGGAACAAAATGAGTCTGTTTACTGAATTTGTCAACTAACACTCAAATAGCCGTTTTCCCAGATAAAGGCAAATTCATTATTAAATCCATGGGAAAAATGAGTACATAGTCTTTCTGGAATTGGCAATGGAGCCAATTTCCCAGCAGGTCAGTTATGACAGAAGTTAGTGTGTGCACAAACTTCACAAGCGTATACAAAATCTTTAATATCAGTAAGCAAGAATGGCCACCAAAAGCGTCTAGCTTTCTGAGTGCCTGTGACCCAAGGATAATCACTTAAGACAGAATCATGAAACTCCTGCAACAGATATAATCTTAAGAACACAGGCACAAATAATTTTGATCCTTGAGTAGCAGAAGGATCCAATAACTGAACTCTACAGATCTTTCTTCCAACTCCTAGGATACCATAGAAACCACAACACCCTGAGGAAGATGGAGATTCTGGAGAAGAAACTTAATCAAGGCTGCTTGATAAGGCATCAGCCCTCACATTCTTGGACCCCGGCCTAAGCATTATAGAAAAATAGAAACTAGAAAAAATAAGGACCATCTGACCAGACTTGGAGTTAACCATTTAGCTGATTCAATGTAAGGTAAATTTTATGATCCATCACCAAAGTGACCTGATGAATAGCTCCCTGCAAAAAAAGTCACTATTCTTCAAAAGCTAATTTCACAGCTTGCGATTCCCAAAATCATGATTACTCTCAGCAGATAAATATTTCCTAGAGAAAAACACACATGACCGCAAGTTGGTCAGAGTTTTGGAACCTTGAGATAATATAGTCCTTACCACAACCTCTGAAGTATCCACCTCCACAATCAACAGTTTCTGGTGATCTGGTTGAATGAAAACAGGAGCGGACATGAAACACTCTTTCAATTTATTAAAGGGCTCAAATGCATCTAACAACAAAACCTTAAGAACTGCCCCATTACATGTGAGATCAGTAAGAGGTTTAACGATATGTGAAAAACCCCTAATAAACTTTCTATAGAAATTGGCAAATCCTAGAAAACGTTGCAATGCTTTAAGATCACGAGGTTGAACCCAATCAATTATGGTCTGCACCTTCCCAGGATCCACCTGAAACCCTTCAGCCGATACAATGAACGCCAGGACAAACGCCAATATTTCTTGAAAAAGTACATTACTCCAATTAAGCAAACAAAGAATTTTTCCTAAGCTTTTGCAAAACAAAACGGACATATTCATGGTGCGAATCCATATCAGTGGAAAAAAATAGAATAGAATATCATCAAAGTATACCACAATAAACCTTCCAATACAATCAGGAAAGATATAATTCATAAAGTTTTAAAGAAACTGCTGGCGCAGTGGTTAACCTAAAAGGCATGTCAAGATTTTCAAATAGACCCTCTGAAGTTAAAAAATGCTATTTTCCACTTATCACCCTTCTGGATGCGTATCAAATTATAAGCCCCTCTGAGATCTAGTTAAGAAAACCATTTGCCCCCATAAACTGATTAAATAAGTCGAGTATGAGAGGAAGTAGGTAAGTATTTTTAACTGTATCTTTGCTTAACTCACGGAAATTGAGGCAAGGACGGAGAGCCCCATCTTTACTTTTAACATATAAAAACCCAGGAGGTACAGGTGAGGAGGAAGGACGGATATGAATCTTCAGTAAATTTTTGTTTACATATCCTTTTGTGGTGGTACGTTCAGGACCCGATAAATTCTACAGGCGATGTTTAGGTAATTTGGCATAAGGGATAAGATTAAAAGCACAGTCATAAGCACAATGGGGAGGTAATATCTCTGCCTCTTTTTCTGAGAACACATCCCCAAAGTCTTTCAGTTACCCTGGTAAAGCCCCCAGATTTGCAGATCAAATTTGTACAGAGCTAAGTCACTTCTTATGACAGATGAGTCTTCACTTAACAATATCCTTCTGACACCAATCAATAACAGGATTGTGAATATATCACCATGATAACCCCAATACCAACCCAGACGGCAAATTATCCAAAACCTAGCAAAAGATAGACTCAGAGTAAAGTGTTCCCACTTTAAGTGTGAATTCACAGTTACTAACTGGACAAGGAGTGTCCTGTCACTGACAACAATTTGATTGGGTCTTTTCAACCTAACTGTCCCTAATCCTAATCTCTGAATGAGTCCTGAATCGATGAAGTTGGCAGCAGACCCACAATCAATGAAAGCCATCGCCAATAATGATGGGCTTTGGAAAAATAGTTCCACGTTCAGCAGTAGTTTATCTGAGGAGTAAAACGGTACTTGCAAGTCTGGCTAACCGCCTCGACAGTCACCCAGACTTAGGTGCTTTCCTGATGGCTTGCTTGCTTGAGGGCATTTCGAGCCGTCCTTGAGAAAATCCTCAGCATGACAACAGTAAAGGCAGAGTCCAAGATCGTACCAACATCTCCTCTCAATGGTCCTTGAGGTGGCAGCTCCAACTTCCATCTGTTCGCCCTCAAGTAGGTGGATAGATTCATAGGAAACTACTGAAACCTCCTGTTGCTCATCACTCCTCTCCCGAATCCTGCGATCCAACCAAATGACCTGAGTCTTTACCTCTTCCAAAGAACAGGATGGAGTATGCAGAGCCATAGCATCCTGTATCAAAATGGCCTTGGCAAAACTGACATCTGAGAACTGCATCATTCCACAGACCTGCAGTGAACCATTGTCGGAACTCATTTCTATAGTCCTCAGTTGTGTGGCGCCTCTGTGTCATGCTCATGATCTTTGTATCTGTGATCTGGCTTCTGTCAGGTTCATTGTAGATTAACTCTAAGGTGTCAAAAAAAGCATCAACAGTTGACAGTTTTGTGGCTTGGAGGCGACAAAATTCCCAAGTCTGTGGACCTCTTTTCGTGTAGCCACCAAAACCACCAATTCCATATAGTGGTGTGATATGTCTAACATGTTACAGAGCACCATAATACTACATTTTTCTCCCTAGTGGTCTTCCACATAAGCTACACAGTCAAAACATGGTGTAAATGACAGGACAACTTTAGTTATAATTATTAGTGATGGAGCCTCTTCTTGTTACCAAGAACTCACTAAATTATTAAAATATAAAAATACACAGCCAATCCTTCTTCATTTATTTTTCTCACTGCAAATTGGCAGCTATTCCTGCCCTGACACTTATATTTTACTCTCTATTCCCACCCACAGATGCCATAATTCATCTTTCTTGGTCTACTTATTCCCTCTAAAACATAGTTCTAACACCAAAAAACTTTTTCACCCAATCCTGCGTTCACATTGCTTAGTAGGGAAATTTGACTAAATTGAGATAGTTCCCCTTACACTTAGGCAGGCCTCTTAGTGTTTTCCTGGGCTACCTATACAGTATTTGCTTATACAGTATATTAGTTATTGCCTCCATCAAGCCCTATCATGTACCATCTCATTTACTGCTGGGTAACCACTGAATTTGAAGAAATCCTGTCAGTAAGATTTTGCAATGTACAGTAAAGACATTGCTATTATGGCACTGTAATACTGATTGCATTGATACATTTAGTGAAGATATCCGCTTTGTTGTTCTTCTTTAATCACCATTTGAAGATTTCTGCTAATTAGATTTCAGTGCAGAGGGAGTGGAAGGACTGTACACTGGGTCATCTCCTCCATCTGTGAATCCCCAGACTCTCTGCCTGCCTCTGGTCTTTCCATTACCTACTGTGAAGGAAACCGGTTCCTCCCACATCACCAATGTGACATAACTACACAGTCACATCTCTCCGGCGCCCCCTTTGTCTCTCAGGTCAGTAAGGGAACTGCACCTAGAGCAAATGGCCGCCGGGGAGGATGTCCTGTTACCCACTGGGTATTCTAAGATTCGTAATCAGAGTAAAAGCATCAGCCAAAAATTAATTTTATGGTTTAATTGCCTTAATGGCGCACTAGATTATTACAGAAATATACAGTAAGCTATGCAACGGAATTACAGAGGATTTGCAGTCATAATAAAATATAACAATAATGGTACAAGGCTTAAAGATATTAAGCTGGAGTTCCATTTTACCAGGTTGTAGGTTGCATGTGGCTGTCGGGAGCTCTGCAGTCCACAGGTATAAGAATCTTAGTTGCCGGACAGTCCCCAAAGCGCGTGCCGCTGCTCCCTTGGCAGATCTGTCCCCTGTTCCTTCTTAGATCATCATCGTCTTGTTCTTCTGTGAGAGTGAGCGTCTCTGTCATTTTCTCTCAGTTCTTAAACATGCTGGGTTCCTCCCCTGGTGTCAGAGGGTGGGCTAATAATCTCCACCCTTCAGCTCTCTGCAGAATTTATTCCCAATATCTAAGAAAGGGGTAACTTTCTCCAGGATGATCGGATCAGGACACGAAAGGTACCAATGAATGCGGTTTGTTTTGCCTATCGTGTGGAGAGCAAACATGGCCCCATTGGGTCGCTGTGCAGGGCCAGTCTCTATATCTCAGGTCCCAGAGCCCTCACTGACTCGGGAGTCGCACTGTCAGGGTGGGCTCTGGGACCTGAGATATAGAGACGCGGATATTTTTTATGAAAGGTGTGCTCATAATCCATAATCCTAGGATGGAGTCAGAGTGGCTGGGAGAAACAATGGATGTGTATTTCTGTGTCTAGCTGACAGGTGTAACCTAATTGAAGCCCCCAGGCCCCTCCAGGCACCATGCTGGCGTGGCTCCTTACTCAAGCTTTGAAGTCCTGTTTTGGCCTTATCTCCTTATCATACTAATTGACCTTGCTATTCAACATTGGAGCACTAAATCCTGTTTTCTTCAATATGCTTACAGGGATGGGGGTAGGAGCAGTTAGCTGCCTGTGACTCTGTGAACTCAGACAAAATGGCACCTGGGACAGGCCAAGCTCAGACATGAGGCGAGCATTATGCCCCATGTCCAAGATGGCGGCTGTTCCTTCATCACACCTACCTTCTCTGTGTGAAATCTCAGCAATGACCTGTCAATCAAAGACCAGAGACAGGAGGAGGGGCAGAGGAATCACATACAGGGAGGTGAAGACTCAGTGCATAGTCCAGCCCCTATGCACCAAAATCTAATTAGCAGAATTCTTCAAATGGTGATTAAAGAAGAACAACAAAGCCGATTTTTTCACCAAAGGCTTCAATTTTAAAATATCATTTTGACAGGTTCTTTTTAAATGGCATTCATTGAAATGCCTAGGGTCCGCTCCATATTCATGTTCACAGGCAGGAAAATTATGTGAACCTGTTTACACCTTATTTGTACTTTCTTGAAAACGGGTGCTTTTGAATACTAAAAAGAAAATATATTTAATTGCTGTTAGTGCAAAGAGGACTCAATTAATTATTGCTGTGAATAGGATCACTGTGTGGAGGCACTATTATTAACATTACTTCAGTACTGAGCAAAAGTCTTATGCAGGAGTAAAAAAAATGCTGTAAAATAAGAATGCTTTCAAAATTAGAAGTGGTAGTTTATTTTTATCAATTAACAACATGCAATGTATATGAACAAAAGAGAAAATCAAATCAATATCTTTCAAAGTCACTAATTTTGTACAAGTGAACCTAGAAGAATTGAGGCTATTTTGAATTCAAACTGTGGTCACACCAAATATTGATTTGATTTAGATTTCTTTTTTGTTAATTCACTTTACATTTTGTTAACTGATAAAAAAAATCGATCACACTTTTATTTTTGAAAATATTCTTGCTTTGCATTATTTTGCACATATACCTAAAACTTTTACATTGTACTGATAAAAACATAGAATCATAGAATGTTAGAGTTGAAAGGAGCCTTCAGGGTCATCATGTGCAATACCCTGCTCAATGCAGGATTCACTAAACCATCTCAGACAGATATCTGTAAAAGCCTCTGTTTGAAGAGTTCCATTGAAAGAGAACTCACCACGAGGGGGGCGTGGCTACCGCCTACAGAGCAAGACGTGCTAATCTGAGCGCTCTGTTCCCGGCCTCATAGCTGACTATTTTCAGCTTTACTAAGCACAACTAGTCGGTCCCTTGTGACGAAGGAGAGAACAAGGAGTACCCAGATGTCCAAAAGGAAAGGATCGGGCAACCAGCTGAAGCGCCTAACGGACTTCTATCCTGCTGGGCCTAGTGACGGAGGATCTAACATGGCGCCGGGACGTGGGAAACCTGCACCTAAGAAGACACCAACAGCTGCCATTACCCGTGGCCGCATTGCAGCCCTGCAACACAGCTCTCCAACGCTGAGACCACCACACTCACCGCCGGTAACACCCGACCACTCCGGCCAATCTCTACGTTCATCCCAACACCAATCGCGGGTGCAAAAGCTTACAGTCGCAACTGAGCAGGAGGAAGAGATGGCGACGCAAGACGCCTCAGACATAACGACTGACTCCTCTCCCTCCTCCAGCCCTCAGAAGCAAAAACCACGTACGGAGACTCCTGTGGATGAATCACAATCAGAACTTAATGCGGCATTCTCTGCTCCAGCTTCTAATCAACCTGCCTCAGAAGCGTATATAAAGGAGCTAATCGTAGCCTTGAGCGGTTCAATACAGGGTAAACTGGATAAACTACAAGCCGCAGTGGAAGCATCTGTGGACAATGTGTCATACAGGGTTAACACAGTAGAACACAAAATGGAGGAGGTAATAGGATCGCACAACGCCCTCATAGACTCCCACTATGCATTACATGACGAAGTGCAATATCTAAAATCCAAGATGGCAGATATCGAAGATAGACATCGCAGAAATAATATTAAAATAAGAGGAGTGCCAGAGTCGGTTCTCTCATCAGACCTTCAGGACTATGTGGTAGATTTGTTCCGCATTCTTATTCCAGAAGCCACCGACCGCGATCTTATTATTGATCGAATACATAGGCTTCCTAGAGCCAAATTTTTGCCGCCAAATGTGCCGAGGGATGTATTGCTCAGAGTACATTTTTTCCATATTAAAGAACGAATATTACTTGCAGCCAGGAAAATGAAGGAATTCCCTACGCCATACTTGGGATTACAGCTATATACTGATTTATCTCAAGCCACCTTGCAAGCACGAAGAAACCTCCAGCCCCTGACCTCCGCTCTCAGAGCAGCTTCTATACAGTACAAATGGGGTTTTCCACTGAAACTCTTGGTGCGCCATGACGATACCCTGCATATCATTCACTCACTGAAGGAAGGATGCGACTTGGCAAAAAGTTGGGGTGTGAAGATTGACCTACAACTACAGACTGCGATCCAGAAACCTTCTAAACCGACGCAAGATTGGCAAACCCAGAGCTCCCCACGCTGATCCGGTCGAGCTAAAAATCGACGCAGTTCTCTCTACAGCGGCTAGCTATTTGGGACCGTTCCGTCAATACGGGCTAGCCTACTAGTTTTTGAGGCCTCATTAGAAGGCCATTTGAACTCCTTCCCCCTGGAGATTTTCGGTCGAGGAGCATATTTGAGTATCGATATGTACCTTCGATTGATCTTTTATGATCTAACTCAGTTACACTGCTTTTGTAATGCCTTTACTCGTTGTGTCCCTTCCTTATGTTTCTATCCCTAGTATTACCCAAAGATCTACTTCACATCCCAAACCCTTCTTGCGCTGCCGAAATGGAATTACCCAGCATATCTCGCCTTGAGACCGCAATATCCAAATTTCATCTACTCCTAGGTTCGGCCTTGCGGTGCGGTAAGCAAATTTATGATATCTCAATATGTCGCTAAATTTGGTATCCCTCAACGTAAGGGGACTGAACTCCCCTTATAAGCGCTCTTATCTTTGGAGAGAGGCAGGTAGACTTAAAGCAGATATACTTTTTCTGCAGGAAACTCACTTTTCTCGTACTAAAATGCCCCTCTTTAGCAGCGTTAAATACACGCAGATTTTCCTAGCCTCTCAGGAGAAGAAAAAGGCAGGTGTTGCTATTTTGTTCTCCACTGACGTGTCATTTCAATGCGAGTCTTCCTACATTGACCCAGCAGATCGTTTTATAATATTGGTGGGACTGCTACAGAACAAAATGGTCACTGTAGTTAATATATATGCACCGAATTTGCGACAAATTCGTTTCCTAACAGGGTAATGCGTAAAGTCCGAATAATGGCGAAGGGAGGTCTGCTTATGGGAGGGGACTTCAACATGATAGCTGATGGGTCGTTAGATTCTTCCAATCCTAGACCCCGGCATGTCCCATGTCTCCAACAATGGTTAAGATCACACTCCCTATACGATACATACAGATGCCTTAATTCTAGCTCTAGGGCTTACTCCTTACTCAGCTCGACATCGCACCTTTTCACGCATTGACATGTTTGTTGTGGATCGTTGGGCATTGCCAGATGCTAAGTCTGCTACGGTAGGGACGGCCGCGTGGTCGGACCATGCGCCGATAACGCTGGAGTGGTCTCCGCGAGCCAATGCATCAATGACGAGGCAATGGCGAAATAACCTGGCACTGTACACCGATTCCTCATATGCGACTCGCATACGACAGCATATAGCAGACTACTTTAGTGTTAATGCTACTCCTGACGTTACTCCCTCGATATTATGGTTAGCTCACAAGGCGGTCATGCGGGGACACCTCATCCAAATGAGAGCTCAGAGGAAAAAGGCACTAACGAGTCAGCTGGATAGTTTATTGCTGAAAGTCCAATTAGCTGAGAATGAAATCACTTCACAACCAACATTGAATAATCATCGAAGTCTGATGACCCATCGACATAATTTACAACTTCATCTGTTTAGCCAACACGATAAATACATACGCACCATGCGTGCAACCCACTACGGGTCAATTAATAAAACCTCTCGATACATGGCATCCAAACTAAAACAAAGGCGAATCCGTAGTACGGTGTTCTCACTAAAAAATTCCCAATGCCCTCACTCGTCAATCACACACCCTATGGAAATAGCGGAGTCGTTTCGTAAATATTACGAACAGTTATACAATCTCAAAGATTCCCCGGGAGTTATACAACCTACAGACCTAGCCATTAACTCTTTTTTATCTCAAATTGACCTCCCGAAACTATCCCCTTCATCGGCCTCTATGCTAAATGCCCCAATCTCGGTGACTGAAACCTTGCAATCCATCAATATGTCTAAATTGGGCAAATCACCTGGCCCTGACGGGTACTCGAATGAATATCTCCGAACCTTCTCTGAATTACTTGCGCCGCATTTGACTAACATGCTAAACTCAGCTCGTGAATGCGCTTCTTTCCCGCCTGAGTTCTTAGAAGCGACAGTAACTGCGATTCCTAAACCTGGGAAATCCCCTAACGAACCTGGAAACTTTAGACCCATATCACTACTGAATTCAGATACTAAGATATACGCTAAAATACTAGCCATCAGGCTATCTAACATTTTGCCACTGCTGATCCATACTGATCAGACAGGATTTGTGGCGGGACGCCAAACATCAGATGCAACACGACGTGTCCTCAACTTGCTTCAATTTGCTTCGAGAGGTCGGGCGCCTTCTTTGCTTCTCTCGTTGGATGCGGAGAAGGCGTTCGACAGAATTCATTGGGGATTTATGTTCCACACTTTGCGCAGATTTGGTTTCGAGAACGACTTTTTACACTACATTGAAGCTTTATATTCCTGCCCATCCGCTAGGTGCTTATTAATGGCACTTTATCGCAACCATTCTACATAACGAACGGCACCCGTCAGGGTTGTCCCTGTCTCCTCTCCTCTTTGTTCTCATCATGGAACCATTGGCGGAGAGAGTCAGATTGGATCAGACTATTAGAGGTATCCCAATTTCTGATAGACAACACAAAATAAGTCTGTATGCAGATGATATTGTCCTTCTATTAACCGACCCGTTAACCTCCCTACGATCAGCCTGTAACACCCTAGACGAATTTGGGCGGATATCTCACTACAAACTCAACTACACCAAATCACACCTCATGGGAATACACATTGATCCCCAACTTAAGGCTGCGATACTCGCTGAGTTCCCCTTCAAATGGCAGGACACTACGATAACGTACCTAGGTATTAAGCTTACCTTACCATTTCACAAGACAGTGTTACAAAATATGAATAGCCTAATACAGGATATTCAGGAGACTTTAGACACATTCTCAAAAACAGACATATCATGGATAGGTCGGATTGTATCCTATAAGATGATGATCTTACCTAAAATCCTATATATATATAGAACGCTTAATCTCCCGATACCAAAGAAATATATAACAAGGCTCTCATCACAAATGTTGGGGTTTATTTGGGCAGGGAAGAAACCCAGGGTGGCCTCCTCAGTCTTGAGAATGTCTTGTTACCATGGAGGGGCGGGCGTCCCCAATTTACACGCATATTACCACGCTACGATTATACGTCAAACTAGACACTGGTGGATGCAATCTACACACTCCTCTTGGCCGACCATAGAATTAGTCTTAAATCATTCAAGACCATTACACTTGCATTTGTTAGTTAACATTGTAGACAAAACTCTTCCTCCACCGGCTTCACATGTAGTGAAAGCGTCTCTACGTAGTTGGGACTTATTAACATCCAAGTTGAGATATGATACACAAGTCTCTGCGACAGCATTACCGATCGCACTTCTTCATCAGTGTATTCCAGACTTAGACACCCGGAGCTGGGGGGAACTTGGCCTGCAAACTTGGGGAGATGTAGCCACAATGCAATTTACAAGTCACATACCACATCTAACCGCATTCCATATTCGAAGGGCTAGATCCTATATCCTATCTGGTGATAAGCTTGATACGCGGGTTCCTCTGACCCTCTGGAACCTTATCTTGGGTACTAACCCCCAACCTCACTTTGCTACAACTAAGCACTTATATGCAATATTTAACGACTCCATTCACTTTACTAAACGAACCCATATCCTCAGTTGGGAAATTGACCTGGGAGGACTGTATTCTGAGACTCAGTGGGAACTTGCGTTTAAATGGGCTAAAAAAGCGTCGCTCTCCATGACGCTTCAAGAATCGCATATGAAGTGCATGTCACGCTGGTATTACACTCCTGAGAGGTTGGCCAGGTTGTTTCCCGGAACCTCTGATTGCTGTTGGAGGAACTGTGGAGAGACGGGCTCCTTATTCCACATATTTTGGAGCTGCCCCAGAGTTTTGTGCTTCTGGGGAGAGGTTTTCAACTTACTAGATTTGGTGACATCTTTGAGAATACAGCGTTCTCCTCACATAGCATTATGCCTGCTGGAGATTGACACGGTACCTCTAGAATTCCGCAGGTTTGTAGCACACACTCTAATGGTAGCTAAAGTAATGTTAGCCCAACGCTGGAAAACTGCTTCCATACCATCGATGCTTGAGCTGACCTCTCGACTTAAAGAACATCACGCACTGGAACGTTTATATGCTATCCGCAATAATTGCGTAACACTATGCAACCGCACTTGGGCCCCATGGTCCAAATATTGCAAAGACTCATTACATCCTGTCTCAACAGGTCACCCTTAAGTGATCTCTAAGTGATCTCTAAACGAAACGCAGGAAATGGTTCTTCTTACCGATATTACCTCCCCTTCCTTCCTATTACCAAATCCTTTCCTTATGTTTATTGTTTGTATTCCTAGTTAGTTCATATTTTGTCTTGTTATTCTTACTGTTTTACAACGTATGGTCTCCTGTAGGCCCAGTTATATGTTTTATTGTACATGCAATAACCAAAAAATTTTCAATAAAAAACTATTGAACATAAGAAAGAGAACTCACCACCTCTCGTGGCCGCCTGTTCCACTCACTAATCACCCTCACTGTCAAAAAGTTTTTTGTAATATCTAATCTGTATCTTCTCCCTTCAGTTTCATTCCATTGCTTCTCGTGTTTCCATGTGCAAATGAGAATAGGAATAATTCCTCTACACTGGGACATCCCTTCAGATATTTGTAGACAGCTATTAAGTCTCCTCTTAGCCTTCTTTTTTGCAAGCTAAACATAAATACCATTATATTAGTCACTGCCCATTGTTCAAGCTTATCTAGATCCTTCTGAATCCTTTGCAAGAAACAGAAAAAAAAGTATTTCAGCTCACCATTCATCCAAATGAGGTCACTCCAGAGTTAGTAGGGTGCGGTGCACGGACATGGAGATCCAGAGCCGCCTCCCAGGTGAATAAACCATATACAAAAAAGGAGGACGTCCATTCACCAGCAAAATGGCGTATTTTGATAGAGGAAAATTAGACTATAATATTAAAAAAAACTTTCATCCTTTAGTGTAGTTTCATAAAAACATCTTGCTTGTATTATTGAATGTGTAAAAAAAAAACATATCGGGGAGGAGATAGAGTAGCATTTTTACGGGCTCGTGAAATGTATTGGATAACAATACTTAACACAAGTTTCCCAGCAGGTTTGAATTATAAAACAGACCTCCTATATTATTATTATTAGTCTATATGAATTAAACTGACAGATTTGCAAAAAAAAAATTTTTCTCTGCATCTGTTTATGAAAAATCTGACTAGATAAAATTGGGAATCTTGAGAAATGTCAAACTATTGATTCATTTTGTACTTATATGCTCTATTTCTTTGTCCGTGAGAGAGATGAGAATTATTGTGAGTATACACACAGGAAGCTATTTTGTAAGCACTTTTCTGATACTATATCCATTTACCATCTGCATAATTTTATACTGGATTGTATTTATGGAACCTTATATATATATATTTGTTTTGTTGTCATATAATGTATATATATATGTTTTATTTGTATGTGATTTTATACAGACACATGTTTGTGATAATTGTGTTAATTGTAGTCTCATCGTGATTGGGTATACCGCCTTCCTTTTGTATAAAATTTGTCTGTGTATGTTTTGTAATTTGCTATGACTAAGGACAACTGGCTGACACAGACAGAAAAGGGACCCTGTGCAAGAACAGTACATGGGAACCTTTACAGCCCAAGATCTCCTAAAAATGCTAAATTGCACCTGCTTTGGAGATATACAGTACAGACCAAAAGTTTGGACACACCTTCTCATTTAAAGATTTTTCTGTATTTTCATGACTATGAAAATTGTACATTCACACTTAAGGCATCAAAACTATGAATTAACACATATGGAATTATATATTTAACAAAAAAGTGTGAAACAACTGAAAATATGTCTTATATTCTAGGTTCTTCAAAGTAGCCACCTTTTGCTTTGATGACTGCTTTGCACACATTTGGCATTCTCTTGATGAGCTTCAAGAGGTAGTCACCGGAAATGGTCTTCCAACAATCTTGAAGGAGTTCCCAGAGATGCTTAGCACTTGTTGGCCCTTTTGCCTTCACTCTGCGGTCCAGCTCACCCCAAACCATCTCACCCCAAACCATTGGGTTCAGGTCTGGTGACTGTGGAGGCCAGGTCATCTGGCGTAGCACCCCATCACTCTCCCTCTTGGTCAAATAGCCCTTACACAGCCTGGAGGTATGCTTGGGGTCATTGTCCTGTTGAAAAATAAATGATGGTCCAACTAAACGCAAACCGGATGGAATAGCATGCCGCTACAAGATGCTGTGGTAGCCATGCTGCTTCAGTATGTCTTCAATTTTGAATACATCCCCAACAGTGTCACCAGCAAAGCATCCCCACACCATCACACCTCCTCCTCCATGCTGCACGGTGGAAACCAGGCATGTAGAGTCCATCCGTTCACCTTTTCTGCTTCGCACAAAGACACGGTGGTTGGAACCAAAGATCTCAAAGTTGGACTCATCAGACCAAAGCACAGATTTCCACTGGTCTAATGTCCATTCCTTGTGTTCTTTAGCCCAAACAAGTCTCTTATGCTTGTTGCCTGTTCTTAGAAGTGATTTCCTAGCAGCTATTTTAACACGAAGGCCTGCTACACAAAGTCTCCTCTTAACAGTTGCTGTAGAGATGTGTCTGCTGCTAGAACTCTGTGTGGCATTGACCTGGTCTCTAATCTGAGCTGCTGTTAACCTGCGATTTCTGAGGCTGGTGACTCGGATAAACTTATCCTCAGAAGCAGAGGTGACTCTTGGTCTTCCTTTCCTGGGGCGGTCCTCATGTGAGCCAGTTTCTTTGTAGTGCTTGATGGTTTTTGCAGCTGCACTTGGGGACACTTTCATTGTTTTCCCAATTTTTTCGGACTGACTGACCTTCATTTCTTAAAGTAATTATGGCCACTAATTTTTTTAACTTTTTTTCTTGCCATAATGCAAATTCTAACAGTCTATTCAGTAGGACTATCAGCTGTGTATCCACCATACTTCTGCATAACACAATTGATGGTCCCAACCCCATTTATAAGGCCAGAAATCCCACTTATTAAACCTGACAGGGCACACTTGTGAAGTGAAAACCATTCCCGGTGACTACCTCTTGAAGCTCATCAAGAGAATGCCAAGAGTGTGCAAAGCAGTCATCAAAGCAAAAGGTGGCTACTTTGAAGAACCTAAAATATAAGAAATAATTTCAGTTGTTACACACTTTTTTGATAAGTATATAATTCCACATGTGTTAATTCATAGTTTCGATACCTTCAGTGTGAATGTACAATTTTCATAGTCATGAAAATAAAGAAAAATCTTTAAATGAGAAGGTGTGTCCAAACTTTTGGTCTGTACTGTAAATGGGCCCCCTCACCTCTGGGCCCCTGTGCGGCTGCACAGGTTGCACCAATGATATGTCCACCCCTGCTAAGGACCCTGTGTGGTCTGAAACGGCGTAAGGAAGATGTTTTCATGAAACTACAATAAAGGATGAAGGTTTTTTTAATGTTATAGCCTAATTTTCCTCTATTAAATATGCCATTTTGCTGGTGACTGGACTTCCTCCTTTTTTGTATATGTTTTATTCTTCTAAATCCTTTCTCTGTCTTCTCTAGTGTTACTGTAACTATCCCTCCTAGCTTTGCATCTCTGCAAATTTGATTAGTTTACCTTCAGTTTCCTTATCTAGATCATTTATAAAAATGTTGAACAACACTGGGGCCAGGACAGAGCCTTGAGGTATCCCACTTGAAACATTCTTCCAATTGGACGTGCAACCATTTATTACCACTCTTTGAGGATGATCACTGAGCCATTTATGAATCCACCTAACCGTAACCTTGTCAATGTCATGCTTGGTCATTTTTTTAATAAAGATAGTATAAGCTACTTTATCAAATGCTTTGCTGAAGTTGAGATATACTATATCTACCGCATTTCCCTGATCAACCCAGTCAGTGACTCCATCATAGAAGGAAATTAGATTAGTCTGGCATGCTGGCTCTGATTAATTACTGTATTCTTATCCAAGTACTTACCTACATGCTGTTTAATAATTTGTTCAAAGATCTTACCTGGTATATAAGTAAGGCTCACCTGTAATTTGCTGGCCCTATCTTCTTTCCTTTTTAACTGTACATACTGTACATGCACAAAAGTGCTTGCTGTAAAGATGTAATACCACAAATATAGTATAAAGGGCAACATTAGTATTATATGGAGGACATAGATGAATATTACTACTACACGGGGGGCTACAAAAGTGGATACTATTACTGTTTGGGGACCACAAAGTTGAATGTACTAACTGTATGCAACTTCAGAGGGGAACATTATCACTATATGGGAGTCACAAAAGTGAATGCTAATACTGACTAAGGGTAGACATGTATGTTGATACTCTGTGTGCCACTTGGGCATTACTACGATATTTCTGCAAAAAGAAGGACATCATTACTGCATGGGGGATTAAAGAGAATTTTACTTTTATACGGAGACTTCCTATTATATGGTGCAGCCTACAGTACTAATGTAGAGGAGTCACACAGGAGACATCTGTACTGTTTGGGGGATATCAGCACTGTGATATTTTAGTTTTGGGAGTACTGGTACTGTGATTGGAAAAAGGAACATACTGAACCTATGAAGGGCAACAGTTGGGCATTATGGCAATCTGGGGTTTATGCAGAAGTGGGGAAAAGTGGAACAGATGCGCTAAAAAGCGATCACTCATGTATGTGTTACATTTGTTAGATACAGGTTATGGCTGGCTGAAGTTTTCATAGAGATCTGTGCTATATGGAGTAGATAATAGAAAATAAAGAGAAAATAAATTATTTAAATTGGAGACGTTACTTATGAGTCACTGGATGTATGTGTACTATATACACTTTAAAGTCTACAGAGCACTGATAGAACTCCTGTGCCACTGGTGTCTACCACTATACTGTAAATATTAGTTTTTAAGGGTACCAACATACTGTATTTCTTTATACACTCTAGCAATAATACTGGGTTCCACAAATCTAAACAATATGATGGTGATGATGGGAAGCCCAGGTGCAAATTACTCCCTGGCACCCATAGGATGGATTCTACTTACATTCTTTTTCTTTGCAATTCTATCCACACTGGACCATGCTCAATCATTCCAAGTCCTACCCCTATCCCCCAGAGATTGGACATTTTTAAAGCCTTATGCTAGCAATATACTAGGCTTCAAATTCATCAAGACCAGCGTGAACAACCGGGCGTATGAAGAAGTGAGACATGCCTAATTCATTTAGAGACCTCAGTGACGTCAGCGGTAGTCACTGAGGCTGCGCAGTGGCCCCGTCTGACCTGAGGTGAACTCGGCACCGTGGGAAAATGTTCAGAAACTTTCCCACGCTACAGAGTTCATGTCCGGTCAGGCTGGGAGGCTGCGCAGGCAGCTTCTCAGTCATTCCCCAGTGGTTTACAGCCGGCCGGTCGCATTAGCACCACTCCTGGTTGTAAACTATTTAACCCCTAGATATGGATTGCGGCGTGGGACTTGACTGTACGGCGGACAGGTATGGGATATTGTTGCTTTTTTACGTTTTTTTTTTTACAGGAGAACGACGGCTTCTCTTGGATAAAGATGGCAAACCTGTGTGTTTTATTATTTCATTAAAAGAATTTATTCTTAATGTGTGTGTATTTTTTAACCCTTTCATACTGTACGATTAATAATGGATAGGTGTGGTATTGACACCTTTCCATTATTAACCTTGCTTAATGTCACCTTACAATAGTAAGGTGACATTAACCCCTTATTTCCCCATATGCCACCACTACAAGGCAATGGGAAGAGAGAGTCTAAGTGCCAGAATTGGCGCATCCTACAGATGCGCCTTTTCTGGGGTGGCTGGGGCCAGATGTTTTTAGCCAGGGGGTGGGGCAATAACAATGGTCCCTTTCTAGGCTTTTAATATTTGCCCTCAGTCACTGGCTTTCCCTCTCTGGAGAAGAACATTGCGTGGGAGCCCACACAATTTTTTCCATGAATAAATACTTTAACACATACATTACAGACCAAAAGTTTGGACACACCTCTTTCAAAGATTTTTCTGTATTTTCATGACTATAAAAATTGTAGAATCACGCTGAAGGCATCAAAACTATGAATTAACACATGTGGAATTATACATTACACTTTACAAAAAAGTGTGAAACAACTAAAAATATGTCTTATATTCTAGGTTCTTCAAAGTAGCCACCTTTTTCTTTGATTACTGCTTTTCACGCAGAAAAGGTGAACAGATGGACTCTACATGCCTGGTTCCCACTGTGAAGCATGGAGGAGGTGGTGTGATGGTGTGGGGGTGCTTTGCTGGTGACACTGTTGGGGATTTATTCAAAATTGAAGCGGTGAGCGGTCCAGCTCACCCCAAACCATCTCGATTGGGTTCAGGTCTGGTGACTGTGGAGGCCAGGTCATCTGGTGTAGCACCACAACACTCTCCTTCTTGGTTAAAAAGCCCTTACACAGTCTGGGGGTGTGTTTTGGGTCATTGTCCTGTTGAAAAATAAATGATAGTCCAATTAAACGCAAACCGGATGGAATAGCATGCTGCTGCAAGATGCTGTGGCAGCCATGCTGGTTCAGTATGCCTTCAATTTTGAATAAATCCCCAACAGTGTCACCAGCAAAGCACCCCCCACACCATAACACCACCTCCTCCATGCTTCACGGTGGGAACCAGGCATGTAGAATCCATCCGTTCACCTTTTCTGCGTGCAAAGCAGTAATCAAAGCAAAAGGTGGCTACTTTGAAGAACCTAGAATATAAGACATATTTTCAGTTGTTTCACACTTTTTTGTAAAGTGTAATGTATAATTCCACATGTGTTAATTCATAGTTTTGATGACTTCAGTGTGATTCCACAATTTTCATAGTCATGAAAATACAGAAAAATCATTGAATGAGAAGGTGTGTCCAAACTTTTGGTCTGTACTGTACATCTCCAAATGTTTACACACATACACTAAGAACATTAGTAGTCAGGGACATATATAAATCGAAATGATATGCAATGGTTTACTGTATGTAAACCATGTGTCATATCCTGTTGGGTTCTGCAATGATTTTACAGAAGCCGACAATTGAATTATCGCCTATTCTGCTGTATATATCTCTATGAAATATAAATATATATATATATATATAATATATATATATAATATATATATGTCAATGACATACAGTACCTTGCAAAAGTATTCGGCCCTCTGGAACTTTTCAACCTTTTCCCACATATAATGCTTCAAACATAAAGATACCAATTGTAAATTTTTGGTGAAGAATTAACAAGTGTGAACGAAATTTATTGGTTATTTTACATTTTTGTGGAAATACAAAAACTGAAAAGTGGGGCGTGCAATATTATTTGGCCCCTTTAACTTAATACTTTGTTGTGCCACCTTTTGCTGCGATTACAGCTGCAAGTTACTTGGGGTATGTCTCTATCAGTTTTGTACATCGAGAGACTGAAATTCTTGCCCATTCTTCCTTGGCAAACAGCTCGAGCTCAGTGAGGTTGGATGGAGATCGTTTGTGAACAGCAGTTTTCAGCTCTTTCCACAGATTCTCGATGGGATTCAGGTCTGGACTTTGACTTGGCCATTCTAACACCTGGATACGTTTATTTGTGAACCATTCCATTGTAGATTTTGCCTTATGTTTGGGATCATTGTCTTGTTGGAAGACAAATCTCTGTCCCAGTCTCAGGTCTTTTGCAGATTCCAACAGGTTTTCTTCAAGAATGGTCCTGTATTTGGCTCCATCCATCTTCCCACCAATTTTAACCATGTTCCCTGTCCCTGCTGAAGAAAAGCAGGCCCAAACCATGATGCTGCCACCACCATGTTTGACATTGGGGATGGCGTGTTCAAGGTGATGAGCTGTGTTGCCTTTACGCCAAACATATCGTTTGGCATTGTTGCAAAAAAGATCAATTTTAGTTTCATCTGACCAGAACACCTTCTTCCACATGTTTGGTGTGTCTGCCAGATGGCTTGTTGCAAACTTTAAACAACACTTTTTATGGATATCTTTGAGAAATGCCACTCTTCCATAAAGGCCAGATTTGTTCAGAGTACGACTGATTGTTGTCCTAAAGACAGACTGTCCCACCTCAGCTGTAGGTCTCTGCAGTTCATCCAGAGTGATCATGGGCCTCTTGGCTGCATCTCTGATCAGTCTTCTCCTTGTTTGAGATGAAAGTTTAGAGGGACGGCCGGGTCTTGGTAGATTTGCAGTGGTATGATACTCCTTCCATTTCAATATGATCGCTTGCACAGTGCCTCCTTGGGATGTTTAAAGTTTTGGAAATCATTTTGTATCCAAATCCAGCTTTAAACTTCTCCACAACAGTATCACGGACCTACCTGTTGTGTTCCTTGGTCCTTATGATGCTCTCTGTGCTTCAAACAGAACCCTGAGACTATCACAGAGCAGGTGCATTTATACGGAGAATTGATTACACACAGGTGGATTATATTTATATTCATTAGTCATGTAGGACAACATTGGATCATTCAGAGATCCACAATGAACTTTTGGAGTGAGTTTGCTGCACTGAAAGTAAAGGGGCCGAATAATAATAATTTTGCGCGCCCCACTTTTCAGTTTTTGTATTTCCACAAAAATTTAAAATAACCAATAAATTTCGTTCAACTTCACAATTGTGTCCCACTTGTTGATTCTTCACCAAAAATTTACATTTGGTATCTTTATCTTTATGAAGCATAATATGTAGGAAAAGGTTGAAAAGTTCCAGGGGGCCGAATACTTTCGCAAGGCACTATATGTATATACACCTATTCTATGTGTATACTTGTATTCTATCTTTTATATTATAACATGTCAGTGTGATTTTACTGTGTAGCCGCAAATGAATTGCCGGCTTTTCAAAGGATACCAGTGTGTAAAAATCGGACAGCACTTGCATGGTGTAAGTGCTGTGCGATTTTTTCTCGCATCCATTGACTTCATTGGCAAGTCTCATCCGAGATACGCAGCAATACGCAGCATGCTGCGATTTTTTTCTCAGTCCAATTTCGGATGAGAAAAAAAATCGCAAATGAGGTGTCACCTATTGAATAACATTGGTCCGAGTGCAATCCGATATTTTATCGGATTGCACTCGTCCGTTTTTCTTGCAAGTGGGTATGAGCCCAAAGGTTGTTTCTCATACCACTGGGACCTCTGGAACCCAAGGATCCTAAGAATAGAAGGAAATCAGCTCTGGTTTTCCAATGCATGCACATTACTGATTTTCCTTGTACAGAATGCATAGACCCCAATAGAGAAAACTCTTTAAAGAGTTAACTCTGAAAACAGCCCTTTTTGAGATGCACCTCTATGCCCTTGGTCTACATTGTGACCTTCAAAGATGCAACTTGCATTGGATTGAGGGCAAAAAGGAACGCTGAAGAGATTGTCTCAGTAAGAACAGGAACTTTGTTTTGAAATATGATGGGACTCTGCAGAAAGTTTATTAGTTGTATGGGGACAGTTGGGCTCCGCTGCTGCATCTAATGATGAATTCAACCTCAGCTGCTTTCTTTTACTCTGTTCCTATAATAGAGCATCACAATGGATGGGTTTAACAGTAGTGTGAACACAGCCTTTAAGGGGTTGTCTATCACTTTCTAACATTTTCTTTCTATGGCTAGGGGAGAATTGGTAAATGAGTGTGGCTAAGGTGTGTGGTTAGGAGTGCAGCTTAAAAATGCACCACAGTGCACTCTGTGATGTATGATTTGACCCTTTTTTTTGATACTTGGAAGGAATGCACACATGCAAACTATAATGCTGACTACATTTGCAGCCGATTTGAAATGTGTGCTGAGGTTAGATAGCAAGAAGCCACCAAGGACAGTCAGAAATTCCAATTGATAAACACTCAATGGATTTGCAGTCTTGTTATACACTGATATTTCTTGGGATGGGGAAATAATGCCCTCAGGTGGGTCGTACAAATGATGCATCTCAAGAGTAGGAAATGGCACGTCAATCTGTATGTATTCTCCATACATTTCTAGGCAGAACAAAACCCTTAGGCTGCCTGAGGTTGAGCAAGCAACATTAAGAAAGCTCCTAGAATTTGATGATTTGTTATGCCCTAAGCAAAATATATTTTGACTATTTGGGTGCAGTGCTTTACCTGCTCATGCGCTCAGTAGTAATTTATTTCAAGTGTACTTACAAGGACTGCAGTATATTTCTCAATATGCCTTGTGATTGCTTTCAGGGTATAAATTCCACTACCAGGTGGCTTTTAGAGATCTCTCGGAGAGTTTATTTAGGAAATAAAGCATGAAAGGTTGTAAAATATTTGACATGTTTTACTCGCAATCATCTGCGAAGATTCCCTGTATTCATTTCTCTTGCAGAGCTCATATAAAGCACATTATTCAGGCTCTTCTGGATTTCCCAAATGCTGCTGCTTCAGCAGACGGTGCACAACAGCAGATTTCAGCTCTGCTGCTCGCTCATTTTGCATTCACTTTTCATAAGGAAGGTGCGTGGCTGTATAGTATGCAAAAGTTGGTGAGTTAACTCACAATTATGCTCCATCTTGGGAGAAAGGTAATTAGAGCAACTAGAGACATGTTTTGTATCTTGCTGTGGAACTATACTGTCCTAGAAATAATTACTGAGACATATACATTTTTTTCCCTCGACTGCTAAACTGAAAAAATTTGATCTTAGGGAAATCCATAAAATATGTGTAACATCAAAGCATATCTTGCATTTGTCAAAAAGGCTGCCATGGCTGACAAAAGCAGGGGCATCTGATCACTTTTGGTATGGTATTTTTTATGCTACCTTGCATCGCACCATTCACATGTAACAGTCACAGATCACCTCCTTCCCCTTCTTGCACAATGACCTCTATACAGGTCACAGAGTAGTCCTAAAAAAGTATCCTAAAAAAGTCAATGAGCGTCTCCAATGTACAGATTTCTAGATCCATGAGGCTAAACTACTTTATATAAAAACTAAAATTCTTGAGCGAGTTTCAAACTATAAAGAGTGAGTTGAGCCCTTACATATAATTTTAGGGAATTTTACTCAGATGTTTTTCCCTTTATTTTCTTGTACGACGCTGAATCTTATCTTCATGGCTGTGCTTGTGAAACCTTTTCAATTGGTGTTTTTTTTTTTTCTATTGCTTTTAAAGAGTTAGCATTCTAATATTTTCGTAAACAAGAAAGAATTGCCTAGGGACGCTGCTCATTGAAATATGTTCTCCAGCCGGCTTATAAATTGTATGACTTTCTATCTGTGCGCAGTGATTTATATAGCTGAATAAGCGGCAGCATGGTACTTGCACAGTAATAAGTTGGAGAAGTAAGAATGTGAGTTCAGATGTGACATTTGCAGTCTCATCAGAATGACAAGCAAACAAGTGCTAAAGAACTATTGATTTCATGCTGCCACATTCTATGTGTATGCTCGATATAACAAAGAATATGGGATTCATGGATGCTGGCTCTTTGTGGTTCTACAAAAGTTTCCAATCTCTTGAGAGTTATAGCGCCGCTTATTTTCTATTACAGAAGTATAGAGCTGATGTCTTAAAATATACATTTTACTTTAGTATGTCTCGCATTATATGGAGATCTAATCTGTTTCTTGTTTCAGGCAGTGCACCAAAGCTTTAAACTAGTCTGCTCTTACAGCTCCTGTGGTGCATACATTGTAACTTTTTATAGACACTAAGTCCGCAACTTTTAGTAAACCATAGTATAGCATGGTATCGGCACACACTAGCTCCAAAAAGTTTTAAATAGAATCTGTCTCCAGTGTTTTGCTACCCAATATGAGAGCAGAATTAAGTAGGGACAAAGACCCTGAATCCAGGAATGTGATCACTTACTGAGCCGCTTGCTGTCATTTTGATAAAATCACAGTTTTATCTGCTACAGATCTACCTGTTCTCCAAATCAGTGTTCCCCAACTCCAGTCCTCAAGGCCCACCAACAGGTCATGTTTTCAGGATTTCCTTTGTATTGCGCAGGTGATGCAATTATCACCTGGGCAATACTAAGGAAATCCTGAAAACATGATCTGTTGGTGGGCCTTGAGGAACCCTGCTCTAAATGCTGAGCTCTACATAACCCCTCCCCACCACTTATTAGCTTCTTTGTATAACCTCGCCCACACCACTGATTGTCAGCTTTGTATAACCCTCCCTACCAATGATTGTCAGTTTTGTATAACCCTCCCTACCACTGATTGTCAGCTTTGTATAACCCCTCCCCACCACTGATTGTCAGCTTTGTATACCCCTCCCCACCACTGATTGTCAGCTTTGTATAACCCCTCCCCACCACTGATTGTCAGCTTTGTATAACCCCTCTCCACCGCTGATTGTCAGTTTGTATAACCCCTCCACCGCCGCTGATTGTCAGCTTTGTATAACCCCTCTCCACCGCTGATTGTCAGTTTGTATAACCCCTCCCCACCGCTGATTGTCAGTTTTGTATAACCCCTCCCCACCGCTGATTGTCAGCTTTGTATAACCCCTCCCCACCACTGATTGTCAGCTTTGTATAACCCCTCCCCACCGCTGATTGTCAGCTTTGTATAACCCTCCCCACCCTGATTGTCAGCTTTGTATAACCCCTCCCTACCAATGATTTCAGCTTGTATAACCCTCCCCTACCACTGATTGTCATTTTGTATAACCCTCTCCTACCATGATTTCAGCTTTGTATAACCCTCACCACCGCTGATTGTCAGCTTTGTATAACCCCTCATCCAACGCTGATTGTCAGCTTTGTATAACCCCTCACCACCGCTGATTGTCAGCTTTGTATAACCCCTCCCCACCGCTGATTGTCAGCTTTGTATAACCCCTCACCACCGCTATTGTCAGCTTTGTATAACCCCTCCCACCGCTGATTGTCAGCTTTGTATAACCCCTCACCACCGCTGATTGTCAGCTTTGTATAACCCTCTCCACCAATGATTGTCAGCTTTGTATAATCCCTCCCACCCTGATTGTCAGCTTTGTATAACCCTCCCACCACTGATTGTCAGCTTTGTATAACCCCCCCACCACTGATTGTCAGCTTTGTATAACCCCTCCCCACCACTGATTGTCAGCTTTGTATAACCCCTCTCCACGTCTGATTGTCAGCTTTTATAACCCTCCCCACCACTGATTGTCAGCTTTGTTAACCCCTCCCCACCACTGATTGTCAGCTTTTTATAACCCCTCCCCACCACTGATTGTCAGCTTTGTATAACCACTCCCCACCACTGATTGTCAGCTTTGTATAACCTCTCTCCACCACTGTTTGTCAGTTTTGCATAACCCATCTCCACCACAGATTTTTAGCTTTGTATATCCCCTTCCCACCACTGAATAGCCGCTGTGTATATCCCCGCCAACACCAATGATTGCCGGCTTTCTACCCATGTACAGTGTAAGAGAGAAGCCAATCAGCGGGGGGTGGGCGTTTTTATACAAAGCTTATAAATGTGCTTGACTACCTGACAGCAGGTTTACTAGGCCTCTAGTAATAATCTCCTCTTGATAAAACACTGATTTTATCAAAACTATATTAAGCAGCCTAGTAAGTGACACCGCTGGAATCAGGGTTTCTGTATCTACATCATGCTGCTCTCTGAGTAGGTGGCAAACATCTGGAGACAAAATCATCTGCTTTTGCTAAGCTTTAGTCACTTGATTGGAAAAATATGACTCACAAAATCAAATGTACTACCTTGGTGTGCCCTAGTTATGAGGACCCATGAAAAATGTGCAAATTTCTATAGCTATAATAAAGTGTGATGTGAGCAGGGGTGCTGATATAGGAGGTATACAGGGAACAATCACATGAAAACCCTGCTGCCTGAGGAGAACGTAGACCATTTGGCCACATTAAAAAACACTATTATCTAATGAGAACATGGGAGGTCAGTGTGTTACAGCTTTCACTTCAAGGCCCGGGTTTTCAAGTTACACTTTTAGATGTAGTCAGGTATTCCTAGAATAATTTGCAGTGTTTTATAGGTGTTAGATATATACACAGCAGGAGAAATAAGTATAATCACGCAACCAATTTTCCAGGTACAGTATTTTTCAGACCATAAGACGCACTTTTTTCCCAAAAAATTTTAGGGGATAATTGGGGTGCGTCTTATGGTCGCAATATACTTACAAATCCTATTGTGGCGGTCCCGTGGCGGCGGTCCCAATGCAGCCTCCCTGTGCTCTGTGGTACGGTGGTGTCGGGGCTCTGTGGTGTGGCTGCAGCGGAGCTCTGTGCTGCATAGGGGGCTCCGCTGGCATTTCATCAAAGCCCGAAAGCCCCCCGCAGCTCCGTTGCTGCGACGTGGAGGACTCTAAAAAGATGGCCGCCGGGGGCAGCGCATACTCAAATTCAAATCTCGGCACTCAGGACAAGATCTCATTGTGGAGATCTGAATCTGAGCATGCGCCGCCCCCAGCGGCCATCTTTCCGGAGGCCTCCGTTGCAGCAACAGAGCTGCGGGGGGCTTTCAGCCTTTGACGAAATGCCGGCGGAGCTCCCCATGCAGCACAGAGCCCCGCTGCAGCCACACCCAACCCGCACCACAGAGCACAGAGAGGCCGCCGAAACAGGATTTGACAGTATATTGCGACCAGAGCACAGCCACCCCACAGAGCACAGCCACCCCACAGAGCAAAGCCACCCCACAGACACAGCCACCTCACAGAGCACAGCCACCCCACAGATCACCCCTGCAACACAGAGCACCACCACCGTACCAGCCTGGACCACTGAATGACCCCTGTGACCACTCCTCTACCTGTGCTGATCCCTTCGCTGGTAAGCTGAATTCGGACTGTAAGACTGACCCCCATTTGACACATTCTTTTTTTTCCCTATTTTCCACCCCAAAATTTGGGGTGCGTCTTATGGTCCGGTGCGTCTTATAGTCCGAAAAATACAGTAAATATATTTCTAAAGGTTGACATGAAATTCTCACCAGATCTCAGTAACATCCCATCCAAACCACACAGGTAAAGAAATCAAACCATAGATGATCATAAATTAAGTTGTGTGTATATGATTGTTATAGATATAATTGTAAAAATCTATCAAATTCTTATAGTTTTCATCGTGAATACGGAAGCAAGACTGAGCAAAATCACTTAATTTTCTGAAGACCAGCTCTCTGTTACATGTCATCGGAGGCGAGGCATGTGGGAGTAGCTTGTGCTAATAAAAGCAAATGCCAAACTATTTTGTCAGTTCTGGAAGATAAAGTTCACTGTAGTTCTGTCCATATCCAAAAACTGAAGAGTTCCCCTTCATAAAAGCCAGAGTCAACCCTGCAACATCCAGTTTAGTACATTTCTTCTGTTTATTTTCTTTATTTTATGTAAGTGTTTATACTGTATTGTTTTATTCATTTTGTAACATCTTTACATATTTTTATAAACATTGCCTACTTTTTTAATTAAATATATAACATTTAATAGCTTCCTTCCCTTTGCCCAATAAACAGCACCCCTAAAGCAATACATTATCTCTAACGGGTGTCCATTGCCTGTATAAATGAACAATGGTGGCACTGTGGCAGCTAGTTCTTTTTGTTATTGTGGACATTGGCAGTGACCGTACCAGGGTATATATAGTCTATGTGTTGGACTCTGATGAGCATATACTAGACCAGGTGTCTCAAACTGAGCCAGCATAGAAAAAAACTGAATATGAAGGGCCACGTTCTTTGCAGAAGAGGATTACATTTTTCAGTGATATTATTTTTCTATTTGGCTTTTTGATCATCAGCTTTTTTTGCAGGTTTTTTATTATTTTTAATGGTTTATCATATGGGTTATGGAGAGGTCTTGTCATTCTTTATTTTTACATTTTTTTAATGTTTTCCTTTTTTTACCCCATTTGGCCCCATACAATATTATCATTTTACAATTATCCCCATATATTAATTCTTGCCCACATCCTGTAATAATGTAATAATCTCATCAATCCTGTAATAATGTTCCCAATCCTGTAATAATGCCCCCTGTTCTGTAATAATGTCCCTAATAAAGTAATAATATCCCCATCTTGTAACAATGTCCCCTGTCCTGTAATAATGTCCTCAATCCTGCAACAATTTCCCCAACCCTGTAATAATGTCCCTTGTTCTGTAATAAAATCTCCAAGCCTGTAATAATGCCACTCAGTCTGTAGTGATGGTCCCCAACCTGTAATAATGTCCCATGTCCTGTTCCAATGTGTCCTGTAAAATTGTCTTCTGTCCAGTAATAATGTCCCCAATCCAATAATAATAATATCTCCAATCCTGTAATAACATCCCTTATTTTGTAATAATGTCCTTCAGCTTGTAAAAATATCCCTTGTCCTGTAATAATGCCACCCATTCTGTTTCAATGTCCCCAATTCTGTAATAAGGTCCTTCAGCCTGTAATAATGTCCCCATTCCTGGTATATTGTCACTCACCCTGTAATAATGTCCCTGTCACGAAGTCCCAAAATGGTCGGTCAACGGACGACACAACAAACAAGGGAACACCGGGGAAACTTTAACAACGGTGGGCCCTACGATAGGGAACGAGAGAAATGGACACCTCCTGTACTCACCTAAGTCTGTGCCCTGATCTCCCTATCGTCCCTATACGGTTTCTTTCACCCTGTCGCCGAGCAGGATACCTTAAACCCTCACAAGCCCTATGCTAATTGTGATGACATCTACTACATTTAGCAGCTTGTGTATAGCGCGCTTCCCTTCCCCCCCCCAGCATAAGTAAGGCTCAGTGTAATCTGAGCTCCCAGCACTGGAGTTTCCCGCCTCACCGTAGGGGGGTCGCCATTGTCTTCACATGTGCTCTCCTTCTATACAGCCATTATGAGAATTCATTCCTTTTGGTGATAACACGGTGGGAATTTGTGTCAGAAACATGAAAGTCACTGTATTGAACCATGCGCCGACGGGCATCGTTCCCGTGGTACTGGTGAACCCGTAACTCCAACAGAGCCCGAGAAATGGAATTCTCGGATTCCCCATGAACTAGCTCAGCCAAGTTTGGACTCATTGGAACCGTCATTTAAAAGTAAGATCATTGATAGGTCTGCCATTATTCTGCTAGAGTTCCCCGCTGAGTTATGGTCCTTATGACTTTCAGAGCTCAAAACTATAACTTGTAGCCCAGGGGAGGTGGCCAGAAAACCAGCCCCTTTTGTGAGGTCAGAAACCGACATGTATAAGGCTTGCAGGGAAGCTCCTCAGTCATTCCTTGCTGTGACGCCTTGACTAAGAGATCTGCAAATGAACTATGACGTGTGGCTCCTCCCCCAGCCAGTCTTGCCTGTAACTACCATGTGAGTGATTTTCATCTTTAATCCTATTTTATTTTATAACTGCATTTGTACATAACGATATTGTCTCAGTTTGTTCCATCTTTTTATATTGTATAAGCACTGCCTGTTTTTTAAGGAATAAACCTATAAAAAAACTATAAATTATAGTTTGATTCTCCTGCTCTATAAACTAATTTTCACGTGCCTGACGTACTACGTTACTGTTTGGGGTTGCTACGGACCCTCTTGATAAATTGTTCCAAGTAAATCGTAGCTGGTGGCAGCTTAAGGAGGGGTGTAAAGTGTTATTCTATTGGTGGCGTGGCAGACGAGCGGTGTGAGGTTTGGTAATTCCTGAACTCAGTTTTCGTCAGCCATTTTACTTTCTGTCTTGCTGCAGCTGTCTTGCCCTCAGTCAAAGGGATTGTTGCAGTTCCCTGATCCCCCCTTTTGTTGTGAGAGTGATTGCTGAGCTTAAGTTACTCTGGCCTGCTGTGTCTCCTGCTTTTGTATCTGCAAACTGTGTGACTATTATTGCCACTTGTATGAAGTAATACAAGACCTTCTATATCAAACCTGTGACTCCTGTGTTTTCATCGCACCCAAGCACAAGACACTATATGAACTGTACTCCTTACATTACAGCGGGTTTTATAAGAGTATTGCCCGGCCGCGGCCCGGAGTAATTATAATTCCCTCACTGCAGCGTGCCCAATAGCCAGCACACATCCAAGTGACCCGTCTGGCGACTAATTATCCTAGGTGCAGTTCCCTGACTGACCTGAGGGTAAGGGGGGCGCCAGAGAGCTGCAAGTTCCTAAGTGGAAGTGGGATAATTATAAATCCCTGCAGTTTACTGGGTCAGACGGCAGCAGCCGTCGTGTGTGTGCGCGTTTTCGTCACATTTGCGGCACGGAGGGATCACAAGCCGTGATACCTCGGGCTACCGTGTGGCGGACCGTGTGCACCGTTTCATCACATATTGGTGGCAGCGGTGGGATTATAGAGCATTAGTGATCTGGTTTGAGCAATCATTCCATTCACTAAAAAACTTGCCCGGTTCTTCAGGAACTCTGCATCTAAAGTTTTGGAGAACAGACTCAGTGTTTATTAGTCCTGAGACAATTGTGTGTACTTGCGGTTACCCCTCCCTTCTCTTTGTTTTTCTATCCTATCTTTTATTTGGCAAACATGGCTACAATAGGAGCAAGTTGGTACGGACAGCAGAGCAAGGACACTCTTGTGGGAATCTGCAAGTACCACGGCCTTGTCCACACGAACCGAACCAAAAGCCAACTGGTCCAGGCCCTGAAGGAGCTGGGCGAGCATCGGAGTGTGTCGGGCACAGGAGCCGGCCCAAGCCAAGGTGGTGCTGCAGCAGAGGCCCAAACCCTGCATGCTTACATCCAGGGCGGGTTGGACCCTTACCTGCAGGCGGCCCTGGAGGGACTCCCCGCTGACAACCGGGAAGAACGCCTGAGGCTGATCCAGCAAGCTCAAGAGAGAGCCGAGCAGCGAGAGGCCAAACAGCGAGAGGCTGAGAGAGCCAAGCGGGAAGCTCAGAGAGCCCATGAACTGGAGCTGCTCAGACAAGGGGCAATGCCCTCACAGCCCAGAGCGGTTACACCCAGCAGCTCTCAGAGTCCGAAGCCCCGGCCGGAGCACTTTCCCGTGCTGGAAAAGGACGGAGACTTGGACACTTTTCTGCGGGCCTTTGAGAAAGTCTGCAGACAGTACCGGCTGCCTGCCAACCAATGGGCCAGGTACTTGACCCCCGGGCTAAAGGGCAAAGCTTTGGAGGCATTCGCTTCCCTCACGTCCGATCAAGACAGTGACTATGAGGCCATCAAGAAAGGGCCCTGATTGCCAAGTACCAGCTAACCCCTGAGGTATACCGAAAGAAGTTCCGGAGCCTCCAACGTGGCCCACACGACAGTTATAGCGATGTGGTGCAAGGACTCAGGAACCACTTTGACCAGTGGATCCATGGACTGTCAGTTGACACCTTTGAGGAGCTGAAAGACCTGATGATCAAAGACCAGTTCCTGCATCTGTGCCCAGCTGAGGTCCGACAGTTCATCCTGGACCGAGAACCGGAGGACGCGGTCACAACAGCACGGATCGCCGACAGCTATGAGGCCAACCGGAAACCCGAGGTGCGGAAGCCCGTCACCACCCGCTGGGGAGGGGGTAAGCCTGCAACCAACCCCAGTGCCCCTGCCAGTCGTCCCTCTGGAGGCACTATCCCCTCTGCCAGCGCCAGGCCTACATCAGACCCCCACCAGTGTTTCTCCTGTAAACGGACAGGACACATCAGCGCCACCTGTCCGGAGAGGCAGAAGAACCCCCCAGCCAAGGCCTCCGGGCCCAACGCCTCTGTTCTTTGGGTGGGTGGTGTGGTGGGGAGGGTTGATGACAACGTGCAGCCCGTCCGCGTGGGGGCCCGTCTTGCTACAGGCCTCAAGGACACGGGGCTGAACGAACCCTCATCCGACCCGAACTGGCGGCCCCTGAAGAGTTGATTCCGGGGAAAACCTTAACTGTCATCGGGATTGGGGGCGTCCACTACCCCTTGCCGATAGCCCGAGTTTTCATTGACTGGGGTGCCGGGAGCGGGGTGAAGGAAGTGGGGGTGTCCGAAAACCTGCCCACTGATGTTTTATTGGGGACTGATCTGGGGAGGATGGTGGCGTACTATGTCCCTGACACCCCTCCCCAATCTGATAATAAGGTTAATGTTATCCATGATGATGATGTTGATGATGATGGGAAACTGAATGTGTTACCTGCCAATGCTTTGCGAAGTGATTATGCAACCGATAACCTTTCTTTCCCTAGGAATGATGTTGATAGTGATGTATCTGTGCCATCTGAATCTGTTAACCCTTTCTCTGAAGTGGTAGATGTGTCCACAGGTACAGGAGCGTTCAGCCACGTCGCTCTGCGGAGTGAGACGGCTGAGGAACCCCTAGCAGGAGCAAGCGACAGTGTCAAGGAAATGGGGAGGTGCATGGGAACCGGGAGGAAGGTGACGCCATGACACTGACCAGTGCCACCGAGGAAGGTAACTGGCCCATAAGTAGCACTGCTCCTGAAGTGTTGGGGGTGGATGGGGAGGTAGAGCCCATAGCAGCGCAGGCTGATGGGTCTGTAGAAGTCCCCGGGGAGACTGCATATGTAGCTGCTGTCACCCGCAGTCAGAGTGCCCGGATCGCAGGTAGCCCTGCCATCTGGACCCTCCTCCGCTACAGGAGAGACTGAATCAAGGTGGACCCAGAGCCGGTCCCAGAGGGTCCCAGTGAGGAAGGAACCCTGACGTCACTTCTGGCTGCCTCCAGCCAGGAGTTCCAGGCCGCTCTGCACTCAGATGCGAGCCTGGAGAACTTGAGGCACCTCGCCGAGACGACCCACCTCCGTGACTGATAAGGAGAGGGTGTTCTGGGAACGAGGAAGGTTGTACCGGGAGACAGTACCCGGAGACTCCCAAAAGGAGTGGTTGAGGGAAAAACAGCTGGTCGTCCCGCACCAGTTCCGAGGTGAGTTGTTGAGGATTGCCCATGAGATTCCACTCGCTGGACACTTGGGGATCAGCAAAACTAAGGCACGGCTGTCTCACACCTTCTATTGGCCCAAGATGGGGACAGATGTGACTAACTACTGCCGTTCCTGTATCACCTGTCAAAGAGTGGGGAAGGCGGGGCCTGCTCTTAAGGCTCCCCTGATCCCGTTGCCAGTGATAGAGGAGCCTTTCCAGAGGATCGCGGTGGACATTGTGGGCCCGCTGGCCGTCCCCAGCTGCTCTGGAAGGCAATACATCCTTACTGTGGTAGACTACGCTACCCGGTACCCGGAGGCAGTAGCTCTGTCCTCAACTAAGGCAGATAAGGTGGCGGATGCACTGGTGACCATCTTTTCACGGGTAGGATTTCCCAGGGAGATGCTTACCGATCGAGGGACCCAATTTATGTCTCGCCTAATGAAGGCTCTCTGCAGCAAAATGAAGGTGACGCGTATGGTATCGAGTGCGTATCACCCACAGACCAATGGTTTGTGTGAGCGCTTTAACGGTACCCTCAAACAGATGCTCCGCATGCTGGTTGAGACCCAGGGACGCGATTGGGAGCGGTACCTCCCACACCTGCTATTTGCCTACAGAGAAGTCCCGCAGGCCTCGACGGGGTTCTCCCCCTTCGAGCTCCTGTATGGCAGACGAGTCCGGGGACCCCTTGGGTTGATAAGAGAATCCTGGGAAGATGAGCCAAACCCCACGAAGTGTCCATGTGGATTATGTCATGCGCTTCCGCGACAAGATGCAGACCTTGACGCAGTTGGTGCATGACAACATGACGCAGGCTCAGGCTGACCAGAAGCACTGGTACGACCAGAACGCCCGGGAGCGGACCTACCAGGTGGGTCAAAAGGTGTGGGTGCTGGTCCCTGTACCAGAGGATAAGCTTCAGGCAGCCTGGGAAGGCCCGTACGTCGTGCACCAACGGCTCAACCCAGTCACCTACGTGGTCACGCTTGACCACACTCGGGGTAGGCGCAAGGCCTTTCACGTCAACATGATGAAGACCCATCACGAACGTGAAGCCTGCGTCCTACCGGTCTGCAACCTGCCCGAGGACGGGGAGGAGGATCCCCTCCTGGACATGCTGGCCCAAGCCCAGGCCAATGGGTCCATTGAGGACATGGAGGTAAATGCCTCGCTAACCGCCTCCCAGCGGCTGTAGTTGCTGACCACTCTGGAATCCTTTCGGGCCGTGTTTACTAACCGACCCGGAAAGACCAAGTTGGCAGTCCACGAGGTGGACACCGGGAATCACGCCCCATTACAGCGGACCCCTTATCGGATCTCTGAGGAGGTGCAGCAGATTATGCGCCAGGAGGTCCATGAGATGTTGCAGCTGGGGGTGATCCGGCCGTCCAAAAGCGCGTGGGCCTCACGTGTGGTTCTCGTGCCAAAAAAGGATCTGACCACCCGGTTCTGCGTGGACTACAGGGGGCTCAACGCCATCACTACCTCTGATGCGCACCCAATGCCACGCATCGAAGATCTGCTGGAGCGGTTGGCGAATGCCAAGTACATATCCATCATGGATTTAAGCCGGGGATACTGGCAGATCCCCCTGAGCCCTGAGGCGCAGGAAAATCCGCCTTTATCACCCCTTTTGGACTGTACGAGTCCATGGTCATGCCTTTCGGCATGAAGAATGCCCCTGCCACTTTCCAGCGGATGGTCAACCACCTGCTTCAGGGACTGGAGGAGTACGCTGTGGCGTACCTGGACGACATTGCCGTCTTCAGTTCCACCTGGGAGGAACACCTTCAGCATCTCCAGGAGGTGCTCAAGCGTATTCACCAGGCAGGTCTGACCATCAAGCCGGGAAAATGCCAGATGGGCATGAGGGAGGTCCACTACCTGGGGCACCGGGTAGGCGGGAGTTCCATGAGTCCAGAGCCCGAGAAAGTGGACGCGATCGTGTCCTGGCCCACCCCCAGGACCAAAAAGCAGGTGAAGTCCTTCCTGGGCACTGCAGGGTACTATAGGCTTTCGTACCGAACTATAGCGCCATTGCAAAACCCTTGACGGACCTCACCAAGGGCGGTCTACCCCAAACAGTCAGCTGGACAGATGGCTGTGAGGCGGCATTCCGAGCCTTGAAAACAGCCCTGTGCAGCTCTCCGGTGTTGAAAGCCGTCGACAGCAGTCGGCCATTCCTGGTACAGACTGACGCCAGCGAATTTGGCCTCGGTGCTGTACTCAGCCAGGTTGATTCGGGGAACCAGGAGCACCCCGTGTTGTACCTGAGCCGGAAACTTCTGCCAAGGGAAGTGGCATACTCCACCATCGAGAAGGAGTGCCTGGCCATGGCCTGGGCACTGCAACGTTTGCAGCCCTACCTGTACAGGCGCACCTTCAAGGTGGTCACCGACCACAACCATCTGAGCTGGCTGCACACAGTGTCCGGAACCAATGGTAGGTTGCTACTCTGGAGCCTTGCCCTGCAGCAGTATTATTTTGCCGTACAACACAAGAAAGGCAGTGATCATGGGAATGCTGATGGGTTGTCACGATGTGGCGAACCTGCTGAGGTGCGCATGGCGGATTACCGAGAGGTCATGCCTCCGTAGCGCCCTCTAAGGGGGGGAGGTGTGATGATATCTACTACATTTAGCAGCTTGTGTATAGCGCGCTTCCCTTCCCCCCCTCCCAGCATAAGTAAGGCTCAGTGTAATCTGAGCTCCCAGCACTGGAGTTTCCCGCCTCACCGTAGGGGGGTCGCATTGTCTTCACATGTGCTCTCCTTCTATAGCAGCCATTATGAGAATTCATTCCTTTTGGTGATAACACGGTGGGAATTTGTGTCAGAAACATGAAAGTCACTGTATTGAACCATGCGCCGACGGGCATCGTTCCCGTGGTACTGGTGAACCCGTAACTCCAACAGAGCCCGAGAAATGGAATTCTCGGATTCCCCATGAACTAGCTCAGCCAAGTTTGGACTCATTGGAACCGTCATTTTAAAGTAAGATCATTGATAGGTCTGCCATTATTCTGCTAGAGTTCCCCGCTGAGTTATGGTCCTTATGACTTTCAGAGCTCAAAACTATAACTTGTAGCCCAGGGGGGTGGCCAGAAAACCAGCCCCTTTTGTGAGGTCAGAAGCCGACATGTATAAGGCTTGCAGGGAAGCTCCTCAGTCATTCCTTGCTGTGACGCCTTGACTAAGAGATCTGCAAATGAACTATGACATGTGGCTCCTCCCCCAGCCAGTCTTGCCTGTAACTACCATGTGAGTGATTTTCATCTTTGATCCTATTTTATTTTATAACTGCATTTGTACATAACGATATTGTCTCAGTTTGTTCCATCTTTTTATATTGTATAAGCACTGCCTGTTTTTTAAGGAATAAACCTATAAAACCTATAAACTATAAAATTATTAGTTTGATTCTCCTGCTCTATAAACTAATTTTCACGTGCCTGACGTACTACGTTACTGTTTGGGGTTGCTACGGACCCTCTTGATAAATTGTTCCAAGTAAATCGTAGCTGGTGGCAGCTTAAAGGAAGGGGTGTAAAGTGTTAATCTATTGGGTGGCGCTGGCAGTGACGGAGCGGGTTTTATAAGAGTATTGCCCGGCCGCGGCCCGGAGTAATTATAATTCCCTCACTGCAGCGTGCCCAATAGCCAGCACACATCCAAGTGACCCGTCTGGCGACTAATTATCCTAGGTGCAGTTCCCTGACTGACCTGAGGGTAAGGGGGGCGCCAGAGAGCTGCAAGTTCCTAAGTGGAAGTGGGATAATTATAAATCCCTGCAGTTTACTGGGTCGGACGGCAGCAGCCGTCGTGTGTGTGCGCGTTTTCGTCACATTTGCGGCACGGAGGGATCACAAGCCGTGATACCCCGGGCTACCTGTGGCGGACCGTGTGCACCGTTTCATCACACTAATCCCTAGGTAGGGAGCAGGCCGGTGAGAGCACTAGTCACACCACTGCACTAATGAAACACAAAGGGAAGGAACACACAACAAAGGGTAAAGGCAACGAAACACCACACTTGTAAAGCTCCACACAGCAGGATAAAGTCACCAGAACTGGGTAATAACTGAAGCACAACTGCACTCAGCAAGCTCCTTCTCCTGCTTGGTTTGTCTCCAGAAGTACCTGTATCACCAACAGTCAGCTGATGCAGCAGGTGACTCTATTAAGGATGGTGGGAGTGGTCACCACCTACATCAGCTGACCCAGCAACACTGCAGTAATGTTATTACACCAGCAGGTCACTGGGGGGAAAAACAAAGATTAACCCCCGATGGCCTGAAATAAAAAAAATTTAATAAGAAAAGCCAGATCTGCCACAGATCCAAAAATGGATCGTGACAGTCCCCTGTGCTGTAATAACATCTCTCAGCCTGTAATAATGTCCACTGTCCTGTTATAATGTCCCTGGTCCTGAAGTAATGTCCCCATCCTGGTCCCATCTTATAGATATGTCCCCATTCTTGTCCCCTTTCTGTAAGACTGTCTCCCATTCTGCTGATCTTTACATATACATAAAAAAAATTCTTCTCACCTGGCCTTGCTCCCTTTACGAACAGTGTCCTCTTCCTCCTCCAAAGCCGCGAGGCTTATCAATAATGCCATGTGCGTCTGTGCCGGAATGACGATGTCACCTGCTGGCCTCTGATTGGCCAGTAACTGCTATTGGTATTGCATTCAGAGAGCCGGTCTCTTATCCACAATGCATTGCAATTGAATGTGCATCCAAGTTGAACAGAAGCGCTGATGTCACCAATACACGCTGGACACGATTGTCTCAGGGACCCGAGGGCCAGAAATACATTTACTTAGAAAATTGGTGACGTATTCAATACTTCAATACTTATTTCACCCACGACAGATGTATGTAAGGTATGAAAAAGCATGGAAAAAGTAATACATATAGAAAGCACTTAATACATTTACAATACTTATACAGACAGCCCATGTGGAAAGCGCCATATCAGATAATTGTGTTGCTGGCTAAGGAGTGAGAGAATCCCATCTTTTCTAAACCTATGATCTCTTAACATTCCATTTCTGCTTTATTTACTTAGTAAAGTGTTGATTGTAATCAGCCTCCGGAAGACATAGCAAAAAGTTCACATCAACAGCACAGAACCTACAAAATATTTCAAGGACGTTAATTGAAAAATTAATTGAAAAAAAATTGTTTCTCGTTCAGTAAATCCATTCCTACAGATCTGAGATAAAAAACAGTGGCTGTCTTTACAGTTTGTTTCTCTATGCAAATGATTGTCTAGTTCTTTCTGTACCTGTTGATGTTGAAAAATTAAATGAAGCAAGCCTTGTGCTATCTACTCCTAATTAATAGCTAAAAGCTGAGGCTGACATATCGCTGAGCTGGTGCAGCCGATGCAGCATCACCAGAGCCCAGAGATGGAGGAAGACCGGCCAATATCAGCAACTACTGAAGCGAGATGTGAGCACATTTAGCCGAAATGTATTGCAGCATAGAGACCCTCCATGGCAGGCAAGCCAAAGTAAGATGCTGGCTACAGCACTAGCTATAGAAGACGATGCAGAGCGTCTTGGAAGCAGAGGAAGGCAAGAATAATCTTTTTTTTCTTTTTTATTTATGTGTTGGACAAGAATCGGGAACATTATCACAGGAAGGGGTTCAGGATGGTAAATATTGTGCAAAAAGGGGCTCAGGATGGAGCCTAGGGGCCTAGGATGAGGGACATATTACCAGGAAAGGACTCAGGATGGGGGATATTATATCAGGATGGGGGGCATTATTATAGGATGGGGGACAGTATACCAGGAAGGGGCTCAGGATGGAGGTCATAGGATCAGGGGACATTTTTACAGGAGGAGGCCAGGATGGGGGACATAATTATTTCGGGGGCAGACACATGTCTTATATGTCATATATCTTTATAGTATATAGAACGCTACAAGGGCCCATACATTTGACCAACTTACAGATGGGGGCCCATGTCCAATTTTTGCTAAGTAATTGATAGCATCCACTCCCACCCCCAATTCATTATAAGGCCCTTAAAAACATCTCCCACGCCCTAATTCATTATGACGCTATCAGGAACTTATAATGAATAATGAATAATTCTGATGTGTTGGCAGGAAGAACACTGTGTAGGACAAGTTGTGGTTGGAACAAGTCGACATGAAGATCTAACCAGATGAGAAGAAACAACAGAAAACTACTGTAATCAGATGAGGTGTCTCCAGTAAGTCACAGAATGTAAATATTTATTTTGCATCTATACTGTAGGACTTGGAGCAATAATGTTATTTGTAAAACAACCTCCCTTAGGCCACATTCTCACGTGTGACATGTCCATGTGATGCCAAACATTTTATTGGATGGCACACAGACTCATAAAGTTCCATAGATTCATTCACATATTTGTGAAAATTACGGATCCAAGAATGAAATTTGCGACACTCAAAGTATGTGCATACATATAACCCTTAAAAACTTAAATTTTAATGATAACTCTAAAAAACACCTAGAAAACCCTATAGTGCACAACAATAGAACATACCGGTCTGAATTATCAGACCAAAAACTGGAAATAGGTATAATTCAAACCATACCAGTCAATGGATCCAACAACAACCAAACCATATTCTGCCTCCTCTTCCTTATGTGAGATTAGTAAAATATCAGATAGATGACAGACACTCATTCAGAGGAACAGACGTGTTAGATTCAGTTGTGGAGTACTAAATGGTCCCAGGCTACACCATCTCTGGCCTATGAATCCCTGAGATATCCATATTCTTACCCTGCCTGGCAGCAGAGGTTGGCACCTAAATGACGAGGTTTTGGTACCCCACTTCATAGCAGCCTACCCTAACTCTCCCTGAATGTCCCTGATAAAACAGATAATTTTAAGGGAACCTAAACTAGACATAGAACAACTATTTAGTGACTGGAGAGAGGAAAAATAAAAAACATAGGATATATTTCTGCACAGTGAAAAGCCTGCCAAAAATTACAAACAGGGTCATTCATACACCCTTGAAGGCACCAACTGTAATACCTCATTTAAATATCGTGAGTAAATTATAGTTGTGGTCCTCCTCCACTCATAAAAGTTCTACAAAATGCAAAGCCTGCCAAAAATTATATCTATAGACCCTTGAAGGCAACAACTGGATGGCCTTATTAAAATATTAAGACAGTTTACACCTGTAGCAGGCCAATTTCATACAAAGCAGGTTCTACAGTGTGTATGACAATAGTACATTTTTTGACCAAAAGTATTTTTTGAACTGTACCAGGCCAAGAGGTTTTTAAAAATTTTAATCCACCATAATCTTACACAAAGCACGTTACTGTATGAATCATTGAATTCATTAAAAGTTTTGGAAGATTTTTAAGAATTTTATATACCAGAAAAATTAAGCAAGAATTATGTTACAGTGTATGGATAAATCACTGAATACATAAAATATATGGATGAGTAATTGAATCCAAACAAATTTCTCACTGATTTTTTAGTGTTATATACAGTATACCAACCAAATGTACCACAGAACATTGAATACAGTATGCATCAGTAATTGAATCCTGACAAATTTCTCACTGCTTTTTTTGTAATGTTATATATACCAACAAAATGTCCCACAGAGCACGTAATACAGTATGGATCAGTAATTGAAACCAGACAAATTTTTAAAAGCTTTTTTTGAGTGTTATCTACCACGATAATGTAAAAATAACCATGTTAAACTGTATGGATGAATAATATAATCCAGAAAAAGGTTTTGAATGGAAATATTTTGAAATTAAAGTTCATGTACTTCTACACTTATAAAAAGGCTTTGCAGATAGTGCAAAGGCAGGTAAAAATTATAAGGAGGGTCATTCTGTCATCAATAGACCCCTGAAAGGCAACAACTAACAGGCCTCATTCAAATATTTTTAAAGTGTAGTTTGGGATAGTCCTACACTCAAAGAGGCTTTGCATAAAGTGCTAAGGCAGGAAAACATTATAAAGAGGGTCATCCATACAATTTTGAAGGCACCAAGTATAGTGTCTGATAAAGACATTCAGAAAGTGTGGTTGATGTACTCCTACACTCAAAGGCTTTGTACAAAGTGCTAAGGCAGGAAAACATTATAAGGAGGGTCATCTATACAACCTTGAAGGCACCAAGTGTGGTGCCTAATACAAAAAACTAACAGAGTTTAGTTGATGTACTCCTACACTCATAAAGGCTTTAAAGAAAGTGCTAACACAAGGAAACATTATAAGAAGGGTCATCCATGCAACCTTGAAGGTAACAAGTGTAGTACCTGATAAAAAAAACATTAACAAAGTGTAATTGATGCACTCCTACACTCAAAAGGTTTTGCACGAAGTGCTAAGGCAGGAAAACATTATAAGGAGGGTCATCCATACACCCTTGAAGGCAAGAACTGGAGGGCCTCATTCAAATATTGAACATTGAAAACACTTTATGTTCTTCTGTCATCTGTTGGTGTGGAAAAGTGGGGACTAATCCTGGCTTTGTTCATTGTTATCAAAGTGAGCTTGGCAAATGCGCTTGTCTTTTATGACCCCCCAAGTGGCACTAAAAACCCACTCAGACAAGATGTTAGTGGCAGGGCAACGCAACACCTCCAAAGCATAGAGGGAAAGTTCATGCCAGGTGTCCAGCTTTGAGACCCAATAGTTGAAGGTCGCAGAGTAATTAAGTAGTACACTGGTTTGGTCGGCCAGGTACTGCTTGACCATCTTTAAAAACTTTTTCCTCCTTGTCAAAAATACCCAATCATTAGGCCCTGGATGCTGGGATGGTCTCACGAAATCGGCACAGACCTTTGACAGTATCCCTGCCTCTTCTCCTTGAATGGGCAAGGGGGAACCTTGCCCCTTGCTGCTAGCATTGTCTGATGGGAATTTTTTAAATATATTTTCAACAATGGTCTTCTGTTAGAGCAACATTTTATAAGATCTCTCCACCTCAAAAAGGAAAGATGCAAAGTTTTCCTTGTAGCGTGGGTCTGGTGAACAACCAGTACCCTTTTTTTGGCCAAGATAAATGTAACGCTAGGGTCGCGGGAAAGGCAGGGGTACATAAAGTCATCCATATGTGCCGAGCTCCCTACAGCCAACATTTCCCTGGCACCACGATGATGACGACTTTCCATCTCCTCCTCTTCCTAATAATCCCCCTCCTCAACACATCCAGCTAGGAGAGACGGGATGAAGGTTGTGCAGTTACTAGTCTCTGTTACGTTAGCCAACAGCTCCTGTTCCTCATTCTCCTCAGCCTCCACCTCCTCCTCTGGCAGCTGTAGCCGACTTGGGGAAATTGGTGCTGATGCAGCGTACCTTGACCAGAAGCTCTGACAAATCTCGGTAGGTTTTAAGAAACTGTTGAGCACATATGCCAAGAGTTTTCCAAGCTTCACAGTGGCCACCAAGTTACTGCCATTATCGCACACGACCATGTCTGGTTGGAGGTTCAGAGGCAAAAGTCGCAGATCTGTCTGGTCTGTTATTCTTTTAAGCAACTTTGCCGCAGTGTGCGGTTTGTCTCCTAGACAGATAAGTTTCTGCAGAGTCTGTTGCCGCTTCACCGAGACAGTCCTGCAGAGCTTCCGGCTGATGTGAATGACGTGCTCCGAGATAACACGTCGGAGATGGAGGATGAGGAGGAGTAGGAAGGGGTGCAGGAAATTATGTATGAGGTAGAGGAAAACCTTGATAGAAGTAGGGTCAGCAATCATCGGCATTGGTAGCATATGTGCTGTGCCAGAGTGGGACTTGGCCCCAGTCTTCACAATGTTCACCCAGTTTGCCGTCAGTGAAATTTAATGTCTCTGGCCACAAGCCCTTGTACACGTGTCAGTCCTTAAGTGGACAATCCAAATAACCATGTTAATAAGGGCACATATGATGTTCCTGGCACATGCTTGTACAAGGCAGGCATGCCACACAGGGAGAAAAAGTGGTGGTTGGAGACTGAGCACCGAGTGACAGCTGACGCTATGAGTTGACGGAAATCCTCCATGTCGTGAAGTCGAAATGGCAACATTTCCACTGCAAACAGCCTGGAAATGTGTCCATTTAGCCTTTGGGCTTGTGGGTGGGTGCTGAAAATGTTCTCTTTTGTTCCAAGGCCTGAGGGACTGTAGGGACTGCTGAACGCTGTGCTGAGACAAGGATTTAGAAGTGCCTGATGATGTAAGTCAGAATGTGCATGCAAGAATAGGTGCAAGGCGGGAAGCATCTGTGTCAGTGTTATGGACAGGGGATTGGGAAGCACCTAACACAGGGGAAGAGGCAGTCGTGTCACCTGACGACACAAATCATTGACGCAGGCATTCAGACCACCGAGTTGGGTGCTTAGATGACATGTGTCTGATCATGCTGGTTGTGGTTAGGTTCTTAGTGGTCAGGTCGCTGCTGATCTTGGCATGGCATAGGTTGCAAGTCACCATTTTTTGGCTCAGAACTCTCTTTAAAAAACTCCCAGACTATGGAACACCTAACTCTTTGACATAGAAATTCAAAAGTGTTGGTACTCTGCAGAACAGTTGCCTGCCTTGTTCATCTAGTCACATGAGTGCCTCTTCCTGCCTGTTTCGGTACAGCCAATCCCTCTCCCTCAGTGCTGCTGGCCTTGTTCTGCATGCCAGATTCCCAGGTTGGGTTGGTGACTTTGTCATCCACCACCTTGTCGTACACCGCCGCACCCTGGTCCTCCTAACTTGGTGACTTGACAACAAGCTTTCTTGTCGGCAACTGTGTCTTATCATCATTTTCCTCACTTGACAAAACTTGTCGTTCCCCATTGTCATCTTCTTGTGGCCATGGTTGCCCTAAGTTTTGTGAATCACTGAACAGCATCTCCTCCTTTCCCTATTGAAACATTCAAGTTGTGAGGACACAATCAAGAAGTGATGTTGTATAGAGCTACACGGAGTGTCCTAGTGTGGGATCACTAGTCTCCTGGGAATCAACATGGTGGGAGGAAGGAGGATCAGGGTGAGAATGAAGTGATCCAGACAGTTGGCTGGTGAGAAGGACTGTGTGTAAGACATGGTGGTGCTGCCAAGCTTGTTGGAAGCATTATCTGCTATCCAACTGATCACCTGTTCTCACTACTCTGGCTTCAGAAGTGGTGTATTGTGCTTCCCTGTAAAGTGAGACAGGAAACGATGTGTCGTGGATGGGCATGTTCTGTGCACTAGTAACAAGCGTAGTCACACCTCGGCGTCTGCGTGCACCATCATCAGCACTTCCACTTCCCCATTCCATAACGCACAAATTTTGTAAGTGCTATGTCTCTGGAAACCATGTTTATTTTTATTAAAAAAAAACATTGATCACCTGTAGTGAGGTTCGAACACTAAACTGCTCGGGTGCTCATTGCTCGGGTCGGACAAATTAGAATACTCGGGTACTCGGACAGAACAACGAGCCAACGTAAGTCTATGGGAGACCCGAGCATTTTTACCGCGATCCCCGGGGGTCTATTTAAGGTCTAAAAACGTCTGAAAATGATGGAAACACTGCTCAAATGACACGGGGACATCATGGGGAATGCCCCAGGAAACATTCCTGACTCCTAGTTCACAGCTTTAAACAATGTTGTCAGAGTTTCAAGCCATTTTTACCTGTGCACCAAAAAACATACCAAAACGAAACCAAAATGGATTTTGCTGGGAAATATGTTAAGGTACATCCTTTCCAGGTTAATGACTTGTATATAAGGCAAAATAATTAACCCCAGACCAAAATGTTTCTCCACCACTTGGGCTATGTTCAGATGCAGCGTTTTTGAAGCCTTTTTTCAACTTTAACATTGCTTTCAACCAAAACAAATGCATTCAATGGGAAATGTCATTGTAACATTTACCAACCCTAACTGGCCATGTGGTGTGTGACACATAAGCAGACATATCTTGTTTCATTTATGAAGGAGGGACTCTAAAAGTCACAGAGCCTATTTTTACAGGGGCATCAGACAGCATTAATCTGCTTAAAGGGCCATTAGTAAACAGTGGGCCTCCGAAACTGTTATAGCCTATGCAGTGAGTGGATGGGCTGCCAAGAATTACGACGCACCCTAATACCCCTTTCACGAGATGTCCAGGATGGCCTCCATAAAAAATGTTGCATTGAATTCAAGGCCTGCCCCGCTACCAAGTCATATGCACCTAATAAGCCATTGAACCCAGGTACTGGATTGGCCCAGGAAAATCCACTTCACATTATTCATTTTGTACTCCCATTCTGTTTTCTTATGCATTGACTGCAAGGCCGCTGTTATGCGCTCGGTTGCAACAACTTTATGGTATAATGGATTGCAACCGAACACGGGGTCCGCGATGCAGTTTATGTTCACTGCTGCCGAACACCCTTTTGTTAGGATGGTAATAACTGACAACTAAAATATAAAGATCTTGCCTGTGAACTTCACATTAAGCAAGAAATAGCATTTGCACTATCTCCGTTAACTTCACGGGAGAAGTGCTGAGGACTGGCAAAGATGTAGCCCCGTTAATGGCACAGAAGTCACTTGCCAGATATTAGATTTGCACTATGTGCTGCAAGCTGGTATAGACATAGCCCTGGTGACTGCACAGAGGCTACGTGCCAGCCGCTAGGAAGTGCGTGCGACTAACGCCAGGCGTACGTGCTACCAGCCGGCGTGATACCGGACTGAGCCACTCTTTGTTTAGCTTGGCAGGCAATGCCCAGGTTACGCGCCCCGCAGTCTGCTCAGGGTGTATAGCTACCCTATATTCGTAGAAAGACTGCACCACATTAGCTACAGGTTACGCACCCCACAGTCTGCTCAGGGTGTATAGCTACCCTATATTCGTGTTATGAACTGCTACAAGCACTAAGGAAAGATGGGAACTCTGTCCCTACAATAAAACTGAGCTTGATCCCTACGATGTAACGGGGAACCTGATCCTGCGACCAGACCCGCTAAAGTCCTCAGCTAGTCTGAACGAAGACCTATAGTTGCGAGGGAGGAATCCCTACAAGATCTAGGGACTGGGAGAAAAGGTGGACACCTCCTAACAGAAATTGTAGCAGGGAAAATTAAACAGAAAACAAATTACTACGAGATCCTAAGATTAAGCAAAAACTGACAGAGTAAGGCACCTAAACACCCGGCTAGCTTAAGAGTAGATAATACAATGAAGTCCAGCAAAGCCAGAAGGGCGGAGCCAGACTAAATAGGGAAAAAAGGTCATGTGACCAGCAAACTGAAACAAAATCTAACAAGAGGGTTCTAACAGTACCCTCCCTTCTAAGAGGATCCTCCGGATCCCCTAGGACTTAGGCTTATCCGGAAACCTCTTGTGAAACGCTCTGACAAGTCTAGACTCAGAAACATCATCCGCCCTCACCCATGAGTTATCCTCGGGTCCATAACCCTTCCAAGCGACGAGGTACTGCAAACCCCCTCTATACCGTCTAGAATTTAGGATGCGGGAAATCTCATATTGCCCGTCCTCCACCACCAGGGGAACAGTGGTCGAGACGTCTCCATCTGAGAACTCAGCTTTTTTCAAGAGAGAAACATGAAACACCGGATTAATCTTCCAGGAGGTGGGAAGCTCCAACTTAACAGCAGATTGGTTAATAACCTGAAGCACATTAAAGGGCCCTACAAACTTGGGACCCAATTTCTTAGACGGAATCCTCAAGCGCAGATTCTTAGAGGACAACCAGACCATGTCACTAATAGCAAACAAAACCTCTTGTCGTTTTCTATCAAAATACACTTTGGATCTTTTGTTAGCCTCCTGAAGATTACCACGCACATCAGTCCAAACTCTCTCCAACACACCAGAAAAATTCTCCTCTTCAGGTACAGCCGATCCCAACTTGAAAAATGACCCAAAAGACGGATGTCTCCCAGTACAACAAAAAAAGGCGAACAACCAGCAGAAGCGGATGTATGATTGTTAAGAGCAAACTCAGCAAGTGGCAGAAACTCAGACCACCCTCTTGATTATCAGTCACAAAACAACGCAAGAACTGCTCAACATCCTGGTTTTTCCTTTCTGTCTGGCCATTAGACTCAGGACGATATCCGGATGAAAACGACAAATGAACTCCCAACCTGTCACAAAAGGCGCACCAAAAACGAGCCACAAACTGAGGTCCCCTATCAGAAACAATGTCAGTAGGAACACCATGTAGTTCTGACTATTTCCTTGACAAAGGCCTTAGCGAGAGTCTTAGAGCAGGGCAATTTGATGAAAGGAACCAAGTGACACATCTTGCTAAAACGGTCCACGACCACCCAGATGACAGTGAAACCCTCAGAGGGGGAAGGTCAGTAATAAAGTCCATAGCCAAATGTGTCCAAGGTGCACTAGGGACCTCCAGAGGGCAAAGCAACCCTGCAGCAGGAGTATGAGAAGACTTAGATCTAGCACACACAGTGCATTGACGCACCCACTTAATGACTTCCTTCTGCCATCCAGGCCACCAAAAGCTGCGACCCACAAGTCTCTTGGTCTCAGAGATTCCAGGATGACCTGCCAACCGAGAGTCATGACATTCAACAAACAAATCTCTCCTCAGGGTACCAGCACAAACAACCTCCCATGCGGCGTGTTAGATGGGGCATTCTCCTGTGCTTTAAGAATCTCATCTTCCAACACGGAGTCCAAAACCGCAATAACAACCCCCTCTTGCAAAATGTTTTCCTCCTCCTCAGTACCCACCATAGGAGAAAAACTGCGAGACAAAGCATCAGCTTTAACATTTTTAGAACCTGGGATGTAAGTAACGGTAAAATTAAAGCGTGAGAAAAACAGTGCCCACCTAGCCTGACGGGCATTCAAGCGTTTGGCAGCATCAAGGTAGATCAGATTTTTATGATCGGTGAAGACTTGAACAGGAAATTCCGCTCCCTCCAAAAAATGACGCCAGTGTTCAAATGCGAGTTTAATTGCCAACAATTCCCGATTACCGATATCATAATTTAGTTCAGACTCAGAAAATTTCTTTGAAAAAAAAGCACAAGGATGTACTCCATCCGTCTTTTCCTGAGACAACACCGCGCCGACCCCCACAGAAGAAGCATCAACCTCAACCAAAAATGGTTTAGTCACATCAGGCTGCGTAAGGATGGGAGCAGAGCTGAACCTCTCCCTTAGCAACACAAAAGCCTCAATGGCCTCAGTAGTCCACTGAACCGCATCAGCACCTTTCCTGGTGAGATCGGTCAGAGGTTTGGCAATCACAGAAAATTTTTTATGAATTTTCTATAATAATTGGCGAATCCCAAAAACCTCTGTATTGATTTCACACCAATAGGTCTAGGCCAATCCTGCACAGCTTGCACTTTCACAGGGTCCATCTCAAAACCTTCACTGGAGACAATGTAGCCCAAAAAACTAGGTCTCTGTACAGCGAACTCACATTTTTCTAGTTTGGCAAAAAGTGAATTATCACTCAGTAACTGTAATACTTCACGCACACTCCTCCAATGAGACTCCAAATCCGGTGAATAAATCAAAATGTCATCCAAATATACAACCACACTTCTGCCGATCAAAGGTCTAAGGATGTCATTAATAAGATTCTGAAAAAATGCCGGAGCACTGGAAAGTCCAAAAGGCATGACCAGATTCTCAAAATGACCCAGTGGAGTGTTAAACGCAGTCTTCCATTCATCCCCCTCCTTCATGCGCAACAAATTGTATGCCCCTCAAAGATCAATTTTCGAGAACCACTTGGCCCCCACTAACTGATTAAACAAATCAGGAATCAATGGCAGTGGGTAAGGATTGCGTACAGTAATCTTATTAATCTCACGAAAGTCTAGACAAGGCCGTAAACCGCCGTCCTTTTTTTTAACAAAAAAAAATCCAACCGCCACAGGAGATTTGGAAGGCCTAATGTGACCGGCGGCCAAGCTTGTCTGTATGTATTCCTCCAAAGCCTTTCTCTCAGGAATAGTCAAATTAAATAAACGACTTTTAGGAAGAGTCGCTCCAGGGACAAATTCAATTGCACAATCATAATCTCTATGAGGAGGCAATACCTGCGATTCCTTATCAGAAAAAACTTTCCAAAAATCCTGAATAGGTACAGGTAACTCCCCCTTAACTACAGCAGCAATACGCCCGTTACAACACTTGTCATAACACTTAGGACTCCAGGACTTAATTTCATTGGTAGACCAATCCAGTACCGGATTGTGCAATTTTAACCAGGGTAACCCCAAAATCACCGGTGAGGGCAAATTATTCAAAACTACCAAATCCAAATTCTCTTGATGAACACCATTAATAGTAAGAGGAAATTCACAGATATGGTGAGTAACATTTTTCAAGGGAGAGCCATCCACAGACACCACATTAATAGGAGAAGACAGAAGTTTGGGTTTTAATTTTAGTTTTTCCAAAAATTTCCCATCAATCACATTGAGAGTTGAACCACAATCCACAAATACCCGAAACTCCATTAATTCCTCCTCACCAGCAGTGGTAGCAGAAAGAAAGACACCTTTATTGTTTAAACAAGCTATGCGGGCGAAACTGACCTCATTTTTTTTTTCTCTTTATTCATTCGAAGCGCACAGTTCTTAATGAAATGCTCAGATTTACCACAGTAGAAACACAAACCTTGAGCAAATCTGCGTTCTTTTTCCCGAGAGTGAGGTGCCATTGCTCCAATTTCCATCGGCTCTGCAATGTCAGTACATTCCTTCTCCAAACCTGGAGCTGACAAAGCAGACTTACTCTCATTAACCCTTGCACGCAGTCTCCTATCCACCCGTATGGCCAATTGCATAGCCTCTTGCAGGTTACCAGGTATAGGATAAGCAATCAGCAAATCTTTAACCCTTTCACTTAATCCTGCAAGAAATAAACTTTTCAAAGCTGAATCGTTGCAGCCCACCTGGGTGGACCACCTACGGAAGTGAGTACAATATTTTTCCACATTACCCGATCCCTGTCTCAAACGTCTCAACTCTGTCTCAGCTGATGAAACACGATCCGGATCGTCATACAACAACCCCAAAGCAGAAAAAAAAACATCCACTGATCCAAAGCATGGATCACTAGGCTGCAGAGAAAAGGCCCAGTCCTGAGGTTCTTTGCGCAAAAGTGACATTATAAACCCTATGCGCTGTGATTCATCACCAGAGGATCTGGGTCTCAAACGAAAATACAACAAGCAAGCATTTTTAAAAGAAAAAAAATCTTGTTGTTCACCAAAAAATAAATCAGGCAAACGTACCTTTGGCTCCACGAAATGTGCTCCAGAACAACTACTCACGTGTTGCCGGATTTCAGCCACCTCCAGAGAGAGACCCTGCAGGCGTTCAGCCAAATCCCGAACCGACACCATGATGAAAACAGAAAATCTTTCCTTAGAGATTTTTTTTTTTTTTTTTTTCTTCTTGGCTGGACTTACTGTTATGAACTGCTACAAGCACTAAGGAAAGATGGGAACTCTGTCCCTACAATAAAACTGAGCTTGATCCCTACGATGTAACGGGGAACCTGATCTTGCGACCAGACCCGATAAAGTCCTCAGCTAGTCTGAACGAAGACCTATAGTTGCGAGGGAGGAATCCCTACAAGATCTAGGGACTGAGAGAAAAGGTGGACACCTCCTAACAGAAATTGTAGCAGGGAAAATTAAACAGAAAACAAATTACTACGAGATCCTAAGATTAAGCAAAAACTGACAGAGTAAGGCACCTAAGCACCCGGCTAGCTTAAGAGTAGATAATACAATGAAGTCCAGCAAAGCCAGAAGGGTGGAGCCAGACTAAATAGGGAAAAAAGGTCATGTGACCAGCAAACTGAAACAAAATCTAACAAGAGGGTTCTAACAATTCGTAGCAAGACTGCGATATTGGCTACCTGCCTGGCATAATCTGAACTTGCCTGAGGACCTGAGCTAACAAGCCGAGCGTACTCTGGCAAGGTCCCGGAGAGCAAAGCTAGAGAGCATGTGGAGTCCAGATTTTGTTACGTCACACATGAGCACTGCCTAACATAGTATGATCTGACCGCGCCGCGGACAGACAAGCTATTTAAGGACTAAGCTCCGCCTCCAACCATCTCATCAATCGCATCACTGATGACATCATCCGTGACCAATTAGGCAATGCCAGGGAGAGGATCAGCTGACACTAAGCACCAATCATGGCTCGCCATGTCACGGACCAGCTCAGTGCAGGCATTTCTGGACTTAGTCTTGCAACAGCCTTTTCTTGTTCCATAACCTAGGTTTAAGGTTGCTATGAACAAAGACCCAAGTAACTATTTGTGCCTCTTGGGTCCTGGCTAGGCATTGGGATCAATGACAAAGCTGAGCAACATCTGCCTTGGCCAGGTCTGGATGAGAGACCACAGACTCCTCGGATCCAGGTTCAGATCCTGCTGTCGCCTGATGCCTAACAGCTGCACTGCTACCAAGTCATATGCACCCCAATAACTCAAATCCTTCCTTGGAAGAAACAGGGAGGAGGGCCTCTTACCAAAAATGTCCCATTAAAAAGGAGAGTGTCTCCTAGACTTGGAATGCCCATACACTTAGTGTATGGGCTGGCAAACATTTCCCCTGTGGGGTACATCTCAACCTTTTTCAGAACAAGTCTTTTACGCACAGCCTAACCACCCACTCTTGTTAATAATGCGACACTGGCTGTAGCTGCACGGAACATGTAAACTCTTTTGATCTAGTGGCCATGGATGATCAGACGTGGAGGAAGGCCTGATTAAAAAATAGGACCAATTTCAAGAAGCGGGTCTCCTAGACTTGGAATGCCCATGCTCTTAGTGTATGGACTGGCAAACATTTCCCCTGTGGGGTACACCTCAACCTTTTTCAGAATAAGTCTTTTATGCACAGCCTAACCACCCACCCTTGTTAACAATGCGACACTGGCTGTAGCTGCACGGAACACGTAAACCCTTTTAATCTAGTGGCGGTGGATGATCAGACGTGGAGGAAGGCCTGATTAAAAAATAGGACCAATTTCAAGAAGTGGGTCTCCTAGACTTGGAATGCCCATACACTTAGTGTATGGGCTGGCAAACATTTCCCCTTTGGGGTGTACATATTTTTTTATTTTGGTGACGGGCATCATAACACCCTTGACAAAACATAGAGTGGCCGGAGCTTACTGAATAAATTCACCCTGGTGTTCAAGTGGTGGTGGAAGGTGAGGATGAAGAGAAAGAGGAGGAGGACACCAAATAGCCAAAATCAGGAAGCGTACACCCATGTTTAGTTGTGAAGAGGTGCATGGGAATGCACCTCCCAAAAAAACACTACATTGGAGTTTATGCTTCACTGTCATCATTTGGTGGTGTCGAGAAGTCAGGCCCAATCCATCCCTTATTCATTTTTATAAGAGTCAGCCTGTCTGCATTTTCCGTAGAAAGGGGATTGCGCTTATCTGTGATAATGTCACCAGCAGCACTAAAAACCCGCTTGGACAAAACGCTAGCAGCAAGGTGGGCCAGGACCTCCAAGGCGTAAAGAGCCAGCTCATGCCATGTGTCCAGCTTGGATACCTAATAATTAAAAGGCACAGAGGAATCACGGAGGACGTTGGTACGGTCAGCAAGGTACTCCCTCAGCATCTTATAAAACATTGCATTCCTTGTGAGATTACCCCGCTCCTCACTGCATGGGCGAAGGGAGGGTCTTAGAAAACTGTCACAGAACTTTGCCAGTGTTCCCCTGCCTCTGCTGGAGTGGACTTGTGTCTGTCTCGCCTGTCCTGCTTGGTTGGCCAACGAACTGTTATCTCTGCCGCCAGCATTTTGAGATGGGAATTTTGTTAATAATTCTGCAACAATGGCCATATAGTACTGCACAATTTTGGTACACCTATCTGCCTCTGGAACAAGAGATTGAAAGTTATCCTTGTACCGTGGGTCTAAAATTGTCACTAGCCAGTTATGACTGGTACCCAATATTTTTACAATGCAAGGTCATGGGAAAGGCAGCGCAACATAAAGTCAGTCATGCGTGCCAGACTGGTAATCGGCAAGACTTCTGTGTCCTCACCAACAGGATGACTGACCAAGGTGTCCTCCTCCTACTCCTCTTCCCTGTCCTCAGGCCATCCACGCTGAACAGAAGGTATGACAGTTGTGGTTGTAGTCTTGTCTATAGCGCATGAAAGTAGCTCCTGTTTTTCCTCCTCCTCCTCTTCCTCATTGTCAACCAATCCACGTTGGGATGACACGAGGCTTGGCTGTGTGTAATCACCCTGTATGGTTCCTTGATCCATGTCCTCGTGCTCCACCTGCAATGCCTCCTCTTTCATTGTGAGCAGAAAGATTTTCAGAAAGCAGATGAGAGGGATGCTAATTATGGCGTCATCACCGCTCACAAACTTGATGGACTCCTCAAAGTTTTGGTGGATGCTACATATGTCTGACATCCAGGTCCACTCCTGAGGTCTGATGTGTGGAGTCAAACCAGACAAACGACGGCCTTGTTGATGCTGGTATTCAACAACTGCCTGCTTCTGCTCACAAATCCTTTCTAACATATGCTGTGTAGAGTTCCAACGCGTGGGGCCATCACACATCAGTCGGTGAGCCGGAATCTGCAATCGCTGCTGAAGCACGGCAAGGGCAGCTGAAGCTGTAGCTGACTTTCTAAAATGTGCACACAGGCGGCGTACTTTAACCAGCAGATCCGGCAGCTTGGATAGCTTTTTAGAAATCGTTGAACAACGAGGTTCAGCACATGGACCAGGCATGGTACGTGTGTCAGTTTGCCTCGCATCAAAGCCGCCACCAGGTTTCTACCATTGTCACACACATCCATGCCTGGCTGGAGATTTAGCAGTGTCAGCCACACATCTGCCTGCTCTTTCAGAGCTGTCAACAACTCTTCAGCATTGTGTGGTTTGTCACCTAAGCAAATTAGCTTCAGCACAGCCTGTTGCCGTTTTGCTTTGGCAGTGCTGCAGTGCTTCCAGCTCGTGACAGATGTGCTCATTTCTGACACGGAGGCTGAAGAGGAGGGGGATGAGGAGGAGGAAGTGCAGGAGCTGTACACAGTGTGGGCAACCCTGATCGACGTAGGGCCTGCAATTCTTGGCGTCGGGAGGACATGTTCCATCCCAAGGTCTGACTGGGTCCCGGCTTCCACTATGTTAACCCAGTGTACCGTCAGCGAGATGTACCGTCCCTGGCCACAAGCACTTGTCCACGTGTCCGTGGTTAGGTGTACTTTCCCAGTTACTGCATTGTTGAGGGCACGGATAATGTGGGACACATGCTTGTGTAATGCTGGGAAGGCACAGCGGGAGAAATAGTGGAGGCTGGGGACAAAGTACCTTGGGACGGCCGCTGCCATCAGGTTGCGGAAAGCTTCCGTCTCCACAAGCCTAAAGGCAACATTTTGACCGCAAGCAGACGAGAAATATGAGAATTGAGTACTGTGGCCTGTGGGGCGTTGGCTCAATATTTCCGCTTACATTCCAATGACTGGGGTATGGACAATTGAAGGCTGCGCTGGGACAAGGACGTGCTGGATGATGGTGCTATTTGACTGTGGGCAATGACAGGTTCAGGGCAGGAGGCATCTTCGCATACACCGTGGACAGGGAATTGGCTTGCCCGCACAACAGTGGAAGAAGCAGTGGTGTCACCCGCAGACACTGTTCCTGGAGCCTGGGGTTGGGCCACAAAGTCGGGTGCTTTGCTGCCATGTGCCTGATCATGCTGGTGGTGGTAAGGCTGGAAGTTTTGCTACCCTGCTGATGCTGGCATAACAGGTGTTGCAAATGGCCTGTTTCAGGTTATCGGCAGAGTCTTTAAAAAATAACCAGACTCGGGAAGACCTAACAGTTGGACTGACAACTTGTGTCAGGTTGGTGTTACGGGGAACGGTTGCCCGCCTTCTGTCTGCGGCCACCACACTGCTTCTTCCTGCCTGAAGTGGTGCGACGCCTACCTCCCCCTGTGTGCTGCTGTCCTCGCTCTGCATGTCCTCCTGCAAGGTTGGGTCTGTTACTACATCATCTACCACCTCATCTTCCACTTCCCCACCCTGGTCCTCCTCCTGACTTTCCAGCAATTGTGTCTCATCATCGTCCACCTCTTGTGACCGTGGCTGCTCACAGATTTGTGCAACGCTGCATGGAATATCATCTTGCCCTGCTTCTAGTGGACCGTGCGAGAGGCACGAATCTCCAAACGGAAAACTGAACGCTCTTTGGAGTGTCCGAGTGTGGGATCAGTTGTCTCAGGACACTCAGCATGGTGGCAGGAAGGAAGATCAGGTAAGGATTATGCGGTCCAGGTTCACGGCTACTGTAACTTGACCGTGTTGAAAACAGGGTGCTGATGGTGGTGGATAAGTAAATGGAAGAATTATCCGCTATTCAACCAACAACCTTTTCACACTGCTCGGGCTTCAATAGTGCTGTCTTGCAGCGGTCCCCCAGGACTTCGGACATTAAGGTCCAGCGAGAATTGTGGGTGTTTTTGGTGGGCCAATTTCAGCTTGCCCACGGCCTCTGCCTGCACCATCACCATCACGTCCACTTCCCCTTCCCTTGCCACGCGCCTTGCCCATTGTAAATGGAACAGAATATTATACAAGTTCACTACAAAAGGGTGATTTGGGAGTCAACTTGCATGTGATACGTGTGCTTGAAAACCACTTTTACCTATCTGGACTTTAGGTAAAAATGTTTTTGGCCTTATCAGATTTAATAATTACGCTAACAGACTGCAAAAAAATACAATGTTTTGGTCTAAACTGGCCAAACTTTGAGCATGCACAGATATCAGCTGGCACGGCAATACCACTACGACGAATGTGTGCCCTGTTTTTTTTTGGGCTAAGTGCTGTATATCAATACTGTGACACCCAGGACAAAAAAAGGAAAACTGGCCTAAACTAGCCAAACTTTGAGCACGCACAGATATCAGCTGACACGGCGATACCACTACGACAAATGTGTGCCCTGTTTTTTTTATTTTTGGGCTAACTAGTGCTGTATATAAGTACAGTTTCACCCAGGACACAAAAAAGAAAACCGCCGTAAACTGACCAAAATTTGAGCACACACAGATATCAGCTGGCACAGCGATACCACTACGACAAATGTGTGCCCTGTTTTTTTTATTTTTGGGTAACTAGTGCTGTATATCAGCACTGTCACACCCAGGACAAAATAAGGAAAACCAGCCTAAACTGGCCAAACTTTGAGCACGCACAGATATAAGCTGGCATGGAGATACCACTACAACAAATGTTTTTTTTGTTTTTTTGTTTTTTTTTGGCTAAATAGTGCTTTATATAAGTACAGTTTCACCCAGGACACAAAAAATAAAACCGCCGTAAACTGGCCAAACTTTGAGCACACACAGAATGAGCTGCCACTGAGATACCACATCGAAAAATGTGTGCCCTGTGTTTTTTTAATTTTTTTGCTAAATACTGCTGTATGTAAGTACAGTGACAGCCAGATCAACAAAAGAAAACAGCCGTAAACTGGCCAAACTTTGCACACGCACAGATATGAGCTGGCACTGAGATAGCACTACGACAAATGTGTGGTTTTTTTCATTTTTTTGGGGTGGTAAATACTGCTGAATATAAGTACAGTTTCACCCAGGACAAAAAAAGAAAAACGCTGTAAACTGGCCAAACTTTGAGCATGCACAAATATGAGCTGGCAGGAGATACCACACCAAAAAATGTGTGACCTGTATTCCAAATACACCTGGGGCTAGCTATTTATAGCCAATAAATCCTACAGGTAGCAGCAGCACCAGAACACAGGAAGGGAATGGACCCTCTTGATGTATGCAATGATCTATATACGCACATACAGTGCCTGCAGGCCTTGCACTGATGTGTATAGAGCGACGTACACTACCCTGCCTACCTAACACTGGAACCAATATACTCCGGAATTACTCCTTAGAAGGACTGTTGAGTTATCAGGATTTGAGTAGTTTAGGATGGTAGACCCCACACTAACTAATAAATCCACAATTCTGACCCTATATCGGCAGCAGCTCTCCCTACACTATCTCAATCTGTAGCTGAATGCGCCGAGCAGGGCTGCGTCCGGTCTCTTATACCCCTGATGATGCTGTGCGACCAGCCAATCACTGCACGACCACAACAAAGATGGCTGCGGCATTTCATTGCCTAGCAGACAATCCCTGCATTGTGATTGGGTCTGTAATCCCGGAAATGCTCGGTACTCACTGAGTAATCCTGGAAATGCTCGGTGCTCACCGAGTACACCGAGTACCATGATACTCGGGTGAGTAACGAGAAGTGGCGAACACGTTCGCTCATCACTAATCACCTGCAGTAAGCAAAGTGTTTTTTTTCTTTTGGAGTTTAATACCATCATAAGGTAACACAAAGCTAATAAAACTGTATGGTTGAGTAATTCAATCAACAATAATTTTACAACGCTTATTATGAGTAATATTCTATAGATGAGAATTGAATACAAAAATATTTCAATATTTTTTTGTGAATGTTAAATAGCAATGAAATGTACCATACAGGACATAATATTACATGAGTGAGTAATTGAATGCAGAAAAATTTTACAACTCTTTTTCTGACTGTTAAATACAAACAAACGCACCACAGAGCACACAATGCTATATGAGTGAGTAGGTGAATCAAGAAAAAAAGTTAAACATTTTTTGGAATTGTTTTATAACACTGCAATGTACCACAGGACACGTGATACTATATGAGTGACTAACTGAATGCAGACAAAATTTACAGCTCTTTTTCTGACTGCTAGATATAAACTAAATGCACCACAAACCACATAATACTATAAGGGTCAGTAATAGAATAAAGAAAAATGTTTAAATGCTTTTTGGCAGTGTTTCATAACACTGAAATATAACACAGACCAAGTAATACTATATGGGTGAGTAATTGAATCTAGAAAAAATTGTAAACGCTTTTTGCGAATGTTAGATACCAATGAAATGTACCACAGCACACATTATACTATGTGGGTAATTGAATCTAAAACATTTTTAAAAGCTTTTTGGAGGCGATCTATAACACTGAAATGTACCGCAGATATCATATGGGTGAGTAATTGAAAAAAAAAATGTAAATGCTTTTTGGAAGTGTTTTATAATACTAAAATGTATCACAGACCATATAATACTATATGAGTGAGTAATTGAATTCAGAAAATGTTTTCTATGCTTTTTGGGAAAGCTATATTTCACAGAAATGTAGCACAAAGCACGTAATACTCTATTGATGACAATATATCAATTTTTGCACTCCCAAAAAAATTCTGGTCATATGCAGCACCTATATATTTAGCAACAGACTGTGAAGCACTTAGCCCTGCCTTGAGCCTTTTTTCTACAACCCTCCCTGCTCCTGCAACTGTCCCTAGGCTAAATGCACAATGTATCTGATACAAACAGCAAAGCACAATGTCAGCCCTTAGAAGGGCTGTTAGCATGATGGTTCAGCTTCAGCAGAAGTATCAACACTAGAGGACTCATAGTAGTTAAACTGTGCACACACAGGCCTAGAAAACTGCAAGACTTCCCCCAACACGTCAATTATCCCCCAGTTTGAGAACTGTCGGACGGAACTTGAAAAACGCATCTCTTCAAGCAAGCTTACAGCCTGCACTGACCCACTGCAGCCTCACTACAGCCTGTAATAACTCCCTGCCACCGTAAAACTGCCGTAGCTCACCCAACCTACGGTCTTCTTCCCAATTTCCCTGTAGAATGTAAGCCTGCAAGGGCAGAGTCTCTCCCCTCTGTACCAGTCTGTCATTGTTAGTTTGTTCACTGTAATTTATACTTGTATTTTGTATGTAACCCCTTCTCATGTACAGCATCATGGAATCAATGGTGCTCTAAAAATAATTAATAATAATAGTTCAGTGTCATTTTTCAGGGTGACAATTACTTTTTCACTATAAAAGGAAGAAGCCTCTAAAACCGATTTTAATAATAAAATAATAATAAACCTTGTCATTTACATTACAGACAAGGTCCACAAGCTGATATTTAATACAGAAGCTGTTCAGTATAGTATGCACACCTCAAACATCAGCAGAAATTGCCACAAGGAATAGTTAAAGAAACTAAACTAATTGCTTTATTTACAAATGATTATCACTAATCCCTATTTTTGGCTGGTGTGTATCATATAAGCCATTGTTTACACATCTTTTTAGGAAAAAGAAAATATTTTAGAACTCCTTTAATTCTAATTAGTTGAAATAAACAAATAGATATCTTATTCTCATTTACAAGCTAATTTATCCCCACTAAGTGAAGTTAGAAACTATTTCTGCCAATCTATTTGTCATTTCCATATGGTATAATGTCACCCTTTAAAGGGGTGAACTTTCCACAATATTCAGCATGCTGCACTGTAACATCCAGATTCTTAATATTTATATCTTTGGCACCTAGGGCATTCTGCTGAAATGTAAACCCTAGAGAAATTGTAAGCCAATTATTCTTGCTGCCCCTATATTACCTTGGGTCAAGTTTTTAAGTTTTATAAAACTGCACAGTTTCTTTCAGGGAAAAGAAAGAACTTAGTGAAAATGTTTCTATTCTCTATCCCATAAACTATCTTCAGACAAACTCTCCAGTGATCTGGCAAATGTTTTTTTTTAAAGTAAAATAGGAAAATTGTTGAAAAGGTGTTTTATGTTCAAAGTTACATCTTTACAACAATGTAAACAGTTTTTTTTTTAATGAGGACAAAATCAAATTGAGGCAAATGCACTCAAAAATATTTTTCACCAAGGTAAGCAGGAAAATAGTGACAAGAAATAAATAAAGCATGTATGATGAATGCGCAAACCAATGGGGCAGATTTTTATAACATGGAACTGATCATTTCAGAGCATGGATATTTCTTTACAACCATCAATAGTGGTCATTAGAGTTTGGCAGATCGATTTGTGGTCCATTCGCCAGGTCAGTAGTCTCTGACCACGGTATGGGAGGCCTTTCAATCACTTACTTTCCAGAACCCTGGAAAACAAAATATTTGCAAGCCTCCGATCCAGCAGCCAGAGACTCGTGACACAGCTGATGGATCAAAGTCCCGCAAATCAATCAGCCCAACTCTTATGGCAACAAATAGTTGATATCTCTGTGGCCAGGTTAACTCGTGGGTCTGTAACATCCAATTGGAAATGTGATTTTATTAGCAATGAGGGAAAAAGTCCATTATTTCCTCTTTAGATTATTTAAAGAGAACCTGTCAGAATGATTTCGTAAAGTAAAGATATGGCTGTAATGGGGTTGTAATACAAATTGATTAATTGAATTTTGGTGCACAGAGGCTGGACTGTAACTGGGTCTTCTCCTCCCTGTCCGTGATTCCTCAACCCCTCCACCTTCCTCCGGTCTGCGAATAACAGGTCCATGCAGAGATTTCAAACAGAGGCAGGTCATTCAAAGATCAGAGGCAGGCAGAATTATTATAGATTTAATTTGCAACTTTCACATACAGTTTACTCATCAGTGTAATATCCACATCTAGTACACTTTCCTTTGCCCTCACAGTATATTTATGCACTTTATTAATTACCTTTAATACATACTTCATTACTACACTACACTAATGTCTTATCAGGTTCACACAGAGTTTTGGCATATTTATTTTTTTTGCAATTTAGTATTTAGCTTTTATTTATTATTTTTCTATGACATTTACATATTTTTGTCTATTATGCCCATCAAATTTTAATACCCACTAAGGGACAATTCATTTTATGTAATTTCTGATGTCTATGATACTCATCACCATTTTACTTCCGCCTTTAAGGCTATCATTATTTGTTTTAAGATATCCTTATCAATAGTATGCATTAGCCTATGTTTATACATGTTATCCCCTTCTTAGTCTCCATTGCATAAATCCTGGGCATTATGGCATTAACAAACTTTGCCATTTCCCTGTTCGGCTTCACGCACAAAGAGTGTGCATGTGCTACTGGCCATGACTTTACTTTGGCGGAAGTGTGAGCTGACATTACCATTCACTGAGCAGAAGTAACTTTTGATGTCCATGCCAAGACCGCATGCACCGCAATCACTTAGAGTGGTTGACGTTACTTTTAGCTGTTCTGCCATTGCCTCCTTGCCATATATAACCTATTGACACTCCCCCCACCCTGACACTCCCGAAGAAGCAGGGCGAAACGAACATTGGGGTGAAGGGACGCGGTGCCATTCAACCAGTAGCCACTATTCACTATACCACCAGGTAATACTCTATTTATAATTTCATAATTATGTTAGATGCTATTCTTAGTGTGATACTACTTCTAGAAAGGGTAATGCATTATTACAGAGGTGTTCATGATTGAGACATTCTGATGTCATATTGTAGCGATACCTCCGTGGTAGTTCTCTTATGATCACAATTCTTTACACATGTATGTGGCATCTAACCACGTCCCCAGTCTTAAAGGCCCTTGTTGTGAATACTCTGGAGGCAACTTCTGAGCTGGGGCTCCCTCCGGTGGTTGCTGAAGGTAATGAACTAATTGCTGAATGGCCTTCAGCTGGCTCTGAATGGTCTGATATAAGTGACCTGAACTCCCTTCAGCCTTGCCGGTAATCAATTGTTCTTCCAGGTCTTGCTTGGAGCTCAGTGTTCATTCCTGCTGTGATTCAGATAAGTGATTTGCTGTTTTTTTCTCCTCTGGTTGGATTTTCCTTGCTGGTTCTTTGCCTTGCAGTGGCCTTCAGCCTGGTCCCCTTTTGGGGCCTGGCGCTGCAATTGTGCTCAGTTTGTGTTTGCACATTTGCTCTGTTCCTTTGTCACTTTTTATTTGCTGAATTGCTGTGTGTTACACCAGAGATCTGCTTTAGGTGGTAGAGATCGTGTGATCTCAGGTTTTTTTTGTTAATCAGAAGTGTTGGTATTTTTGTCAGGGTTTTTTTGGGTTGCAGTCAGAATTTTTTCCTATACTTTTCCATCTAGACAGATTGGGCCCCAGCGTTTGCTCATTCTATTTTCTGTCTGTGTCCGTATTTTCTTCTTGTCTAACCGCCATTACATGTTTGGGGGCTTCCTATTTCTTTGGGGTTCTGCTACGGGGCAGATAGCTTTCATCTTTCTGCCTTTAGGTGTAGCTATCTCTCCGGCTGTGACGAGGTGTCTAGGATCAACATAAGCACGCTCCACGGCTACTTCTAGTGTTGCGGTTAGTTTAGAGTCCTGCAATCCAATAGTTTCTAGCCTCTCTGGTGTATTGCTATTTTGGCTATTTTTGCAATTTCTCCTCAGCTACCGAAACATAACAAGCACTATTTCTGAAATGTAATCCTATATTATTGCTATTTATTATTCAATTTAAAGATATACATTTTATTTTATTGTTGTTCTCACTTCATTAGTCCTTGAAGCCACTTTCTCTCTGGTAGGGTTCAGTTATAATTATTTTGGAGTGTTACCCTTTTGGGTCCCCTGAAAACTTTTTTAGGGCATTTTTGTAATTAATGCCCTGATATACACTACAAATCTCTCATCTTTTTCTCCTGGATGAGTATGAGCACATTGAGTACTAATGACTTGGGCATTTTATTTAGCTGTGTATTACACAAAGGTAGCAAATATCCCAGCTTTATGCAATTTCACAAATTCAAAACTGCTAAGTTCAAATATGGTAATAAAATCAAGGTTAATACACCACAACTAAGCTCAAACATAAATACAACCCAGAACCAAACTTAAACAGAAATACAACACCAAACCCAAGCTCATACATAAAGCCATGAACAGAACAAAGCTCACACATTAATACAGCACCCAAACTCATAATTTAAACTCACCTCCACAAAATAGTTTACAAATAAACACAACACTAAAACTGAACTCATTTTTGTAAATGCAGTACCACTGCTCAGGTCATAACATAAACGTAGTACCAGAAGCACACTAACTACATAAATACAGAACCATAACCACACTAGTTACATGCATACAGCATAAGAGCTAAACTCATAACAAAAATATTGGAAGAGAACTGAACCTGTTCAATGCATACTTTATCAGAAGCGAGTTTATAACAAAGAGTAGCATAACCAAGCTTCTATATATTGCATACTGCAATACTGCATCATGAATCCCATTACAAAGAGCATTTCATCACATTCAAACAATTCCTCACCACTTTCAAGTCCACACTCACTACATACTTCTCATCTTTCATATCCTCCCTGTCATGCAACCTTAAACAGCTATTCAACACTTTCAAATCTCTCCTTTATTCCTCAGCAACTCCTTCCTCTCCTGTCCTCCAAGGTTCAGTTCTAGGACCCCTGCTCTTCTCTATCTACACCTTTGACCGGGGACAGCTCATAGAGTCCCATTGATTTCAGTATCATCTCTATGCTGATGACACACAGTTCTACCTCTCTGGACCCAATATCACCTCATTACTAGCCAGAATCCCACAATGTCTGTCCACTATTTCATACTTCTTCTCTGCTTGATTTCTAAAACTTAACATGGACAAAGCCGATTTCATCATCTTTCCTCCATTTTACTCAACCCCCCCAACAGACCTATCCATCAAAGTCAATGGCAGCTCACTCTCCCCAATCCAGTAAGGTCGCTGTCTCGGAGTAACCCTTGACTTTGATCTCTCTTTCAAACCACATATCCAAGCCCTTTCCACTTCCTGCTGACTCCAACTTAAAGGGAATCTGTCACCCCCTGGGATACTTTTCAGCCATTACTATGGGCATACAGGTAATAGAAATGGCTGAAATGTTTTTCCAGGCTCTGGGGCATGCAATGCCTGAAAGACATCACTGCCTCCTCTCTTCATTATACTATCCCCTATTCCCATGCATGTCACACTGACCTGTGAAGTACAGTTGTGGTACCTGAATCCCTCGCCAGAACCCTGCACATGTGCCGTGCACTCGCTCGACAATCTGTATCCCTTCTTTCTATGGGCCATGTATTCAGCGTTTTTGTGCGCAGGCAGGAGCCACAACTGCACGTTACAGGTCAGTGTGACGTGCATGGGAAGGGAGTGATAGTATAATGGTATAATGAAGAGCGGAGGCAGGGATTTTTTCCAGGCACCACAAGCCCCAGAGCCTGGAAGAAATCATAACATAATGAAATAAAAGTCTATTTCTCCACATCTAGACAGCAACTATGAGGCATACAGGTAAGTCTAGATAAACATTTCTATTACCTGTATGCCCATAGTAATAGCTGAAAAGTGTCCAAGGTGGTGACAGTGACAGATTCCCTTGAAAAATATTTTACAGATTTGTACATTTATTAATCAAGGATGTGCAAAAACACTAGTGCGCGCACTCATCATCTCATCTCTACCGCAACCTCTTACTCTAAGGCCTCCCCTCTAACACTCTCGCACCCCTCCAATTTTTCATAAACTATGCTGCCCAACTAATCCACCTGTTACCCAGATACTCCAATTCAAAACCCTAAACATGGAATACAAAGCCATCCACAACCTGTCTCTTCCATACATCTGTGACCTAGTCTTCTGGTACTTGCCTGCATGCAACCACTGATCCTCACAAGATTCCCTTCTATACTCTCCTCTTATCTAATCTTCCCACTATCACATACAAGATTTTTCCTATGCATCCCCCTACTCTGGAACTTGCAACCACAACATGTTAGACACTCTCCTACTGTGTGAAACCTTCAAATGGAACCTGAAGACCTACCTCTTCCGACAAGCCTACAACCTGCAGTAACCAAATTCCACTATACCGCTACACGACCAGCTCTACCCTCACCTGTTGTATCCTCACCCAACTCTTGTAGAACTGGAAAATCGATGGGAGAGTCGACCATACCGAGTGAAGCGTTGGGTCGGTGGAAAAGGACCTGTATATGAGGAGAGAGGGACGCCCCCACATGGGTAGTGCATCGAAGTATGCTTTGGCCATGCCGTTCTGAGGATCCCTCATCAGAAGAAGAAATGCCTGAAGTTCCTGAGGAGGCTCCTCCCGCAGTAGAGGAAGATGAAGAGGAAGAAGGCCTGGAACAACAGTTTGAGAACATATCCGAGAATCAGAATCCTGGAACCTCAGAAGGAGATATTACAGCAGGCACGGACCTAACTCCTCCAACATCAGGACAGCTGGGTACAACCACACTCGACTCCATAGCTCCTTCCAATCTACGATGCTCCGAACGTACAATGGCTGGACAGCCCCCAACCGGTACAACCAGGATCAATTTATCTGGCAAGAGGTTGCTGAGATAGATCCACACAGAAATGCTATTTCAGGATGCCTTGTCCGTGGAATGGTGAGAGAAAGGAAAGGGGGAGTGTAAGGAGATGAACAATAGCGGTGTTGCCGGTTCAAAAAACACTCTGGGGCCGGAACTATAGGAGCCGTCATCACTGTTGCAGGGGGCCGACTTGCCTGGGTGGGGAAAACCTGAGTGTTGTGAATGGGTTTGAGATGAGTTCTGAGCAGAGGCTCCCTCTGGTGGTTACAAGCGGTGCTAGTGAAGATTGTGAGGACTGGGAATCAGGTGTTACTGACTGGTCTTATATAAGGGAGTCATTTTCCCATCAGGGTTGCCGGTGACCAATTGTTCTGGTCTGAATCCTTCATTCCAGTTTCCCTTGTAGCCTGCTGTGTCGTGTCTGCATCTCCTGCTTACAGATAAGACTTTTGCTTCTTTTGTGTTTGTGCTATATTTTTGCATTTTGTCCTGCACTTCTTTGGGGGCCTTCAGGGTCCCCTCCGGGGGCTTCTGCCCTCTCAGTTTAGTTCAGCCACTGAGTTTTGTTCTTTTGCTTTTTCCAGTTTTTTCAGTGGCTGCTGTTTTTATTTTGTTACTCCAGAGAACTAATTTAGGTGGTAGAGGTCGTGTGATCTCAGGTGATTTTGAAATTAGTAGAGTTGGTGCTTTTCGGGTTTTCTGGGATTGCAGTAAGTACCCTTCCTATCCTTTTCTATTTAGATAGTTTGGGCCCCAGCGTTTGCTCATACTATTTTCTTTCTGTGTCAGTATTTCCTCTTGTCTAACCGCCATTACATGTTTGGGGGCTTTCTGTTATCTTTGGGTTCTGCTCCGGGGCAGATAGCTTTCCTATTTCTATCTTTAGGTGTAGTTAGTTTCTCAGGCTGTGACGAGGCGTCTAGGACCAACGTAGGAACGCTCCACGGCTGCCTCTAGTTGTGGTGGTTAGTCAGGGTACTGCAATCTCATAGATTCCAACTGCTCTGGTGTATTGCCTTTTTTACCTGCACTCCTCAGCTACCAAATCATAACACCTGAGCATCTGACCACAGAAGGCGTGAGCGACATAAAAAGATGCTGACCGAGGGAAAAGGGGGAGACTTGGCGGGAAGGCAACTACAGAGTAGGAAGAAGGTTGACTCCCAATCCTCAACTACCGCCACTGACGGCAGCTCTTCACAGACTTTCCGACACCCAATCCCTTTACAGAGTGTCCCTCCACAAACCAGACCCCTAACGGGTAGTGCAGCAGACGTACCTTTGTTTTCTGAACTTTGTGACTCCGTGCAAGGCCCCGTCACCCCTGCGGCCTGCACGGCATTGTGTTCCTGGTGTATCGCTGACTCCTTGAAAATCCAGCAAAAGAAACTGTACTCACGCTTCAGCGAACCCAAGAACAATGGACTCAAGACCAACGGATCCAGAAACTTTGGCACGGTCAGGTGACAGTGCAACTCGTTTCTACACAGCAGAGCCAGAGACTTTGTTCACGGATTGCGACGCCGTCAGGAGCTATTCCAACCACTCCTCAACAAGAACTCCAATCGATAAGTCTTTATCTTCATCTTTTTTCTCTTATTGTTTCTCTTATTGTAAAGTTCCCTACTTGCCAAATCACCTCCCTGCGTGAAGGTTTCTTTGAAGTTGTGTTCCTTAATTTCCTAAGTAAATTCCTGTTAACCCCTTCTCCATCTCCTACTGTCTGCTGCATCCGACCAACCTTTACAGCAGCATATGCTCCTGTGTAATGTTGCCAACTTAGTGGATTGTGCAGAAGTGCGTAAACATGCTAGAACCTCATATAACAATATAGAATTAACATGTGCACTGTGCTGTCAATATCACAGTTCTGGATTTACCAAAAATTGCATTATTTGGTGATATTCATTTATTCTTTTTCTTACATGCAGGCTATGTTGTAGGTATTTTATTGGTATCGGCAAATCAAATATCTACAAATCTAACTAGTAAATATGTATTAAAAATATAAAAAGATGGAAAACTGAAAACCGAAGATGAAATGAATAATGAACCTTGCTCAGGTGTTAGATGTATTTGAAGCAAAGGAGTGAATTGTGCAATGTACCTTGTAGAGGACATTTGTTCTTTATTATGTCTTTAATATTATTTAGCAAATTTCTTTGCTTGGACTGGAGGCAGAATTTATAAATAGATTATGTGGAATACAATCAAATCAAATGGGACCATCTGGAAGGGAAAAGGATGGTACCTGGGCAACTGTTAAGGAGTTGGACAGAAAGAATTGCTGGCACCATTGCATTCTCTCTCCTAAGAACATTTTATCTTTCTTTTATACACTGTGACACCCACAGCAGATACTCCTTTCTATTGGAACGGCTTCATTTTGGCAACATACAGACTGACAATACAAGATTATATTTAATAGGAATGCTGGAATATTTGCATACAATTTACCTGCCAACTTATGTCTCTCAACAGTCTCTTGCATTTTAAACATTATTTTCATATTCTGGATTTCAGCAGACAATTTAGGTGAAGTTGTAGAAAAAAATGCAGGTATAGAAATGAAACTCAAAATTAAAATAACTAATCCACAAACACCAAAAACATTGGACAATATGTTTTGCTTAAATAACGTAATTCAGTTAAAATATACAAAGATATCACACGCGAAATAAAAGTAGCTTGATCAGATTGATTGACAGGTCCAGATATGGTTAAGAAGAGGAAAAGGGGAAAAGGAAAAAGTTGCCCATTTAACTATTCTGCATGTTTTAGGCTCATCTTTAAAGGGGTTCTCCGGTCCAAATCGATAAGTCTGCAGTCACTCTGTGTGGCTGCAGACTTTTGAATTTCCCCAAGTACAAGCACTGTGCGCTGTGGGGATTTGCCGGTTTCAGACCCGGGACCAGAGGCTATGTATGCGTTATTCATTATCACGGCCAGAGCCTAGGGTTATAAAAAGACATAATAAGACATAATAAGAAACAAATGTCCTCTACAAGGAATGTTCCACAGATCCCTCCTTTGCTGCAAATAAATGTTTTTAGAAAGGACAACGCCTTTAATTTTTTTTTTCCCATAGCGTTTCAAAGTAAGATATAGATGTTTTCAATGAGGCAGCCTGTCCTTGTTTCTTGTTACCCCTAGGTTCAAAAATCAACAGATTAGCTTTAATTATTTTATTTGACCTGTCAAATATTTTGAGGTGTCTTTTTTGAGCAGACAGTTAAAAAGCCTTGTTTACACTTATGGAATATATTTACAGCTGATTCTATAAGAAAGGTAAAAAATTTGACCCAGTCACAATCATTTTCTTGTTCTAACAGTTCTGGAAGGCTGCATGGATAGATTGGTGGTATAAAGTTACACCACACACTATATGATATAAATGCAACAAAAGAATTTTTATTGTTACAATGAACAAAATATGGGAGCAAAAAATTCAAGTAAGGCGACTACACATAAGTGGACATTTCGACCCTCCCGGGTCTTATTCAACACAGTCGCTTAGTTATAGTGATAATAAAGCTATTGACAAAACTGGTCAAAGTATAATGAAGTTGCTGTGATACGTAGATATATATTATGACAAATATGCAATATTTCAGAAATAGAAGACCTTTCCGTATGTCTTGGAATAGCGGCGCTCCCGCGCCCAGCTTGGTGTCTCTCGTTGCCAAGGTGTCCTGCCTGTAGAGTCGCTCCATCTGTATACTCGATCGTTTGAGTAGTCCTCGTTGTCACGTTGAAACTTTTGTCTCTTACGTTCTTGAAGAGTGGTCCGATATTCTGCTAATATTCCAGGTCCTGAAGCAGCAAAACCACCCCAGACCATCACACTACCACCACCATATTTTAATATTGATTTGATGTTCCTTTTCTGAATTGCTCTGTTACATACAACTTCCAAAAAGTTGAACTTTTGTCTCATCAGTCCACAGCGTAGTCTCCCAAAAGTCTTGGGGATCATCAAGATGTTTTCTGGCAAAACTGAGACTAGTCTTTATGTTCTTATTGCTCAGCAGTGGTTTTTGTCTTGTAACTCTGCCATGCAGACCATTTTTGCCCAGTCTCTTTCTTATGGTGGAGACTAGTGTTGAGCATTCCGATACTGCAAATATCGGGTATCGGCTGATATTTGCTGTATCGGAATTCCGATTCTGAGTTCTGATATTTTGTCATATCGGATACCGGAATCAGAATTTTCCTGTAAGTCTATGGGGAGTTCCTGTGTCACAGAACGAAGTACGTGACACAGGAACTTCCCGAAACTGTCACTGTCAGTGTCGGTCGGGTCTGTCAGGTGTCAGGACTCAGCAGAGTCCGCACTTACCTGGCAGAAGATCGCCTTCCCCGGTGGTCACGTCCTCCTGGATGCCGCCATTACCCTGTCCCTGGCGGTCACGTGCAGAATCTCGCGATAACTGCAGTGACTGCCGGGTACTGGGTAATCTCGGCCAGCTGTACTCTCGCGACAGCTGGCCGTAAACCAGTCCGGATGACGTCACCGCCGGGGAAGCCGCAACGGTAAGCAGCTCTGTTCCATGTGGATGTCAGGCTCAGCCTGTCATCCAGATGTAGCAGAGCTGGACTCGTCGTGGGACACTCGTTAATATGGACTGCGACTGACAGGTGGTATTTGTGTTGGTTTATTATTTTTGCTTTTTTACAGGAGATCGATGGCGTAGCAGGAATGAGAGAGGAATAAAATTAATGAAAACTGTGTGGTGTTTTATTTCATTAAAAGACTTTATTCTGGCTGTGTTTTTTTTTTAAATTTACAAACTATGATTAATAATGGATCGGTGTCTTATTGACGCTTCTCCATTATTAACCGGGCTTATTGTCACCGATCAATCAAAGATGACATTAACCCCTTATTACCCCGCTTGCCACCGCTACAGGGCAAGTGGGAAGAGCCGGGTAAAGTGCCACAATTGGCGCATCCTTGGATGCGCCATTTGTGGGGCTGCTGCAGCCTGGTATTTTTAGGCTGTCGAGGGCCAAAATCCATGGGCCTTGACAGTCTTTTAATACCAGGCCGCAGCAGTCTGCATTTTACTTGGCTGGTTAACAAAAATAGGGGGGACTCCATGCCATTTTTTTTCGAGGGGATCCCCTTTTTTTGTTAACCAGCCAAGATAAGCAGACTGCTGTGGCCTGGTATTATCAGGCTGGCAAGGTCCATGGATATTGGCTCCTTAACAGCCTGAAAAACCAGGCTTCAGTAGTCTGCTTTATCAGGCTGGTTAACAAAAATAGGGGGGACCCCACGCCATTTTTTTTTCGAGGGGATCCCCTATTTTTGTTAATCAGTTCACTTCAGGTCAGCCGGGATTCCCTCTGACGTCACTGATGCTGTGGGTGTCCCTGGCTGACCTGAAGTGAAAGTGGGAAGCAATCAATTATGCTAACCACTTCCTCTCCTGTCAGCCAGGAGAGGAGATGATTCATTCGGGAGTTTACTGTGAGACTGTCAGCATTAGCTGCAGTCTCTGCAGTAAACATTAACCCTTTCAGAAGGATTACATCGGGGACCTGACTGAACATCGGATAGGTAAGAATAATGTTGCTTTATTATTTTATTTTTATTACAGGTGAACAAGGGCTTCACAAGGAATGGCAGTAAAATAAAATATGGTCAAAAACTGTGTGTTTATTTCATTAAAATGATTTTTAATTAAAGTGTGTGTGTTTTATTTTTATTTCATACAATAGGATTAATAATTGATAGTTGTCTAATTGACAGCTCTCAATTATTAACCTGGCTTAAAGTCACCTTTCAATAGCAAGGTGGCTTTAACCCCTTATTAACCCATTCGCCACCGCTACAGGACAATGGGAATAGACGGGCAAAGTGCCAGAAAGGGCGAATCTAATTATAGATTTGCCTTTTCTGGGGTGTCTGGGGCAGATGTTAGTAGCCGGGGGGGGCAAAAATAATTGTCCCTCTCTGGGCTATTATTATCTGCCCCCACTCGCTGGCTTTGTCTGTCTGGTTGAGAAAATAGGGCGGGAGCCCACGCATTTTTTTCAACAATTTTACACCTCATATATATATATATATATACATGTCATTGAATTTGTGACACACATATATATATATATTTATATTTATAGTTCATACACTTCTACATAGTATAATAGCCGCTAATTCAATTGCCGGCTTTTGTGAAAATACAGAAGCTGACATGAAATGACACATGGTTTACATAGAGTTAACCATGTCGTTTCAAGTTGTTTGATATATTGTTTTCACTAACAATTACATGAGTGTATGTGTGCAAAATTTGACACATGTAGGGGTTAATTAGAGGTGTAAATTCGTAGCAAAAAAGTCAGTTTTTTTTACAACGAATTTACACCTTTAATTAACCCCTACAGGTGTGAAATTTGGACACATACACTCATGTAATTGTTTGTGAAAACCAGATATCAAACTACATGAAAAGACATGGTTAACTCTATGTAAACTATGTGTCATTTCATGTCGGGTGCTTCTGTATTTTCACAAAAGCCGGCATTACCCGACAATTGAATCAGAGGCTATTTTACTATGTAGAAGTGTATGAACTATAAATATATGTATATATATATGTCACAATGACATGTATATATATACATGTATTCTATGTGTGTATATTTAGTGTTTACAAGGAAAGAAAGGGTTTTTTTTAGTTCCGATATTTCTGTCCCATTGACTTGCATTGGGTTTCCGGTATCGGATCGGCGATAACCGATACTTTTTCAGTATCGGGCCGATCCAATCCCATCCGATATTTTGCAATATCGGAAAGTATCGCTCAACCCTAGTGGAGACATGAAAACTGACCTTAAATGAGTCAAGTGAGGCCTGCAGTTCTTTGGATGCTGTTTTGGAGTCTTTTGTGACCTCTTGGATGAGTCATCACTGTGCTGGTGGGGTAATTTTGGTCGGTCATCCCTTCCTGGGAAAGTTCATTATTGTTCCATATTTTCACCATTTGTGGATAATGACTCTCACTGTGGTTCACTGGTATCCCAAAGCTTTATAACTTTTTTTCCAGAATGATCAATCTCAATTACTTTGTTTGTCATTTGTTTCAGAATTTCTTTGGCATGATGTCTAGCTTTTGAGGATCTTTTGGTCTTCTTCACTTTGTCAGGCAGGTTCTATTTCAGTGATTTCTTGATTGAGAACAGACGTGGGCAGTAATCATGCCTTGGTGTTGCTAGGGAATTTGTACTCTGCTTCCCAAAGATGTGATAAACCACAGTTAATTTATGTTTTAAGGTGTGGGGAGCAATCACTGTTTCACAAAGGACCCTGTGGGTTTGAATTTCTTTTTCCCTTAATAATAACGACCTTAATTTAAAAACTGCATTTTGTGCTTACTTGTGTTATCTTTGTCTAATATTTAAATTTGTTTGGTGATCTGAAACATTTAAGTGGAACAAACATGAAAAAGAATAAGAAACCAGGAAGGGGGCATACACTTTTTCACACAACTGTAAAGCAATGAAGCATAAAAGTTTGCGAAAAACAAAGCGGTGTGAGTCAGAAAGGAATGCAGGCATCTTCTCCATGCTGTTCCCATTTAGTTTGAGATCTTTCCCATCCATTTAAGCTTTTTTCCCAGGCCCCCAGACCTGTTTGTTTGGACCAGCAGAAAAATATTTGGCTTTCCCATTGACTTGCTTTGGATCCGTTCTTCGGTATGAATACACAGATATTAGAAATTACTCTTGCTGACTTTCCTAAATCCGAATATTTCACTATTCGCTCATCACTGCTTAGCACATTACATAAATACAGGACAGATAGTAAATCTCATAACATAAATACAGCACCAGAACCAAATTCATAATATATATACAGCACCAGAACAAAGTTTATATATAAATACAGAGCCAGAAATTAGCTCATAAAATAAATACAGTGACGGAAACTAGTAGTACAGAGATCCAATATCTGGTCAGACCCTGTCATACAAATTTTATGCAGAGTAAAACTAAACCTCCCAGTTTGACTTTAACAATAGTAATTGTTAACAATGCTATTGACTGGTGCCTCACAATCAAGAATACTACCATCCATCTGTGTGGCCCAGCTGCGCTTGGTGACACATGTTCCCTGGAGAATGCACAGAAAGGTAATTACAAAACACCTGATATTCATTCACATCTCACACTTCCCTATAGTGCCACCAGAGGGAGCCTTAGACTATTTAAGGGTGTGGGAGACGTTAGCAGTAGTTCAGTCTTCTGGAGTTCAGTGCTAGTCAGAGCTTTGTCTGAGCCAGTGCGAGTTCAGACATGAGGTGATTCCTGTCAGATGAGACAGAGGAAGGATTGCAAGCTGTTACCTCAGAACAGGCTGACTGTTAGTTCCCTATGAACGTGGAAAGCGACTCTCGGAGCGAGCGTGAATTCAGTCTGACGGAAGGTCCTGAGAGCTGCTCTGGACAGAGTCTATGAAGGAAAAGAAGGAAGGGAACTACAGTTATTATAACAACGAGCCAACTGAGAAACGGTCAGTGAGCTGTAGAAGGAAGGAAGCTGACGACTACGTCTACTGCTACCCGTGCTTATGTTAAGGGTGAGAGTAGGGCGACGGGCGAGTGGTGACAAAGGGAAAGAGTGACTGAGGCGATATAGCAACGACTGCTGCCTCCACTCTGCACGACCGGACACCGGGTCCGAAGATTGCTAGAACCTTCACGGCTAGTAGGAGAAAACCGGAATCCCTGCTGGACTTTAGGTCGCAGAGGGGCCCTATAGTGCTGATACGTAACCGGGGTCAGGAAGAACAGGAGTCGGGCCTGATCAGCCATATAGACAAAAAAACCTGACTGGCACATCCAGACTAATGTGAACTAGGTGCAAACCAAGGGAAGCTACCCCCATGTAAAACATACAAAAAAAGGCTGCACTCAAGCATACTAAAGCATGACAATATGGAATACATGAAATTTAGAATAGCAATATGGCTTTGGAATATAAGGAAAAATTTGAGACGCTTAGTATAAACATTTGGCCAAACATTTTAAAGCCCACCAACCATCATCAAGGTGGTCTCAATACTGGTGAGTCCCTGACCTAATGTGAACATACCTCTATTAGGCTGATATCTGAATTTCTGGGTGAATATGCACCTCTGTCAGCAATGCCTGCATTTATGGGTAAAGTAGGGACCTGGTGTAATTAAAATCACCACCTGGTGGGGCGGAGTGCTCGGTCAGCAAGCTAACATTCAATAGACAAAAAAACCTGACTGGCACATCTAGACTAATGTGAACTAGGTGCAAACCAAGGGAAGCTACCCCCATGTAAAACATACAAAAAAAAAAAAAAAAAACATACAAAAAAAGGCTGCACTCAAGCATACTAAAGCATGACAATATGGAATACATGAAATTTAGAATAGCAATATGGCTTTGGAATATAAGGAAAAATTTGAGACGCTTAGTATAAACATTTGGCCAAACATTTTAAAGCCCACCAACCATCGTCAAGGTGGTCTCAATACTGGTGAGTCCCTGACCTAATGTGAACATACCTCTATTAGGCTGATATCTGAATTTCTGGGTGAATATGCACCTCTGTCAGCAATGCCTGCATTTATGGGTAAAGTAGGGACCTGGTGTAATTAAAATCAGATCTGGCCAAGGTTACAAAAGAATTTCTGCAGTACTCAAGGTTCCTAATAGCACAGTGGCCTCCATAAACCTTAAATGGAAGAAATTTGGGACCACCAGAAGTCTTCATAGACCTGGCTGTCAAGCCAAACTGAGCAATCATGGGAGAAGAGCTTTGGTTAGAGAGGTAAAGAAGAGCCCCAAGATCACTGTGGCTGAGCTCCACAGATGCAGTAGGGAGATGGGAGAAAGTTCCACAAAGTTAACTATCACTGCAGCCCTCCATCAGTAGGGCCTTCATGGCAGAGTGGCCTGACGGAAGCTACCTCCATGCATAATAAACAAAAAAGTTGCACTCTATCGTGCTAAAGAATGTCAATGTGAAATATATGAAATATGAATAGCTATACGGCTACTGAATACTAGAAAAAAATGAGACGCTTTGCACACAATTTGGCCAAGTTATGTCTGCCCATCAACCAACATCAAGGTGGTCTCAAAAAAAAAGAAAAAAAACTGATGGATCCACTCAAACCTGAAGTTTTTTTTAGATCATCTTAACATTGATTTATTGGTCAGCACCCTTTACTCTAGATGAATATGTGCTGATATCAGCACAGTTGAAAGCTGGCAAATAGGCAGAGGTCAGTGAATATGAACATTTGCTGTTTAATTAAAAAGCTGAGAAAAGAATCCACGACTAAGACTCACATCAAGTTTAGGTAATATAAAATAGGGAAAAAAATATTTCATGTTCATTGAAACTTTCATGATTATCTAGGGAAAAATTTTAAATTACTTATTTTGGTGGTCTTTATGAAAAGCTGTACAATTTTTACAATAATCAGGCAGAGCGCTTTGTGAATGCTCTTCCTGATAATTAGGGCAACAAACGCAACCTTAGGTTACGGGCATTTGATAGTCTTTTTCCTGAAGCATCCATTTCAAAATTTATTTTTGCATTGGCTCTACTACCAGCATGTTTTATTTTAATAATTTTAATAATTTAAACTATTAACAGCTTGCGGCTTGAAAACGGAAGCCGGTCAAAGAATAGTCAGGTCACTTCTTTTAATAGCTTCATGTCTTTCAAGCCTGAATAAGTTAGAAGAAGCTTCAGAAGAAGGGACAAATGTACTGCAAATTGTATTGACATTGCTGTGCGTTTTGTTAATTTTTTGTATTATTTTTTTCACCTCTTTTTTAGGTAGGCTCTTGGCAGAATTTGCCTGAAAAAGAAGTCGTCTGCACAAATACTTTGGCTTGCACAGCAATTTACTACAATAGTAGCTGGTTTTAATTAATTAATTTCACCCATCTAATCGCTGCAAGATTTTAATAGCAAATCATATGGTCATTAGACATCACGATGGGTGGAGTCAAAGGCAAACTACTGTTGGATGTATGCCGCAAACTCTGCAGCATATGTTCTCACACTAACACAGCAGCAAATGAACCATGTATACTGCTTCACAATGAGGCTGTGACATCTGTATTACAAGAGTCTTCAAAGACTAGATGCCATTCTTTGTGCCCTGATAATATTGGCAGAGTAGTGTGAGGTGACAAGAAGGAGATTGACACTCTAGGCTGTGGGAAATTGCCTGGGTGTTATATCCCTGCCAGTCCTCAATTAAAGAGATAGGAAAATGTATTTAAGCAACTGAAGCTGAAGACTGAGGCAAAGATGGAGAAACACACTGTTGATGCAGGTGGAGGTAGAAAAAGCCTCTTCATGTGAGCGTTGAGCGCTATTGCTGCAGTCTTAAACCAATGATAGTAGGGTCATCAGCTGAACTGACAGTTACATTCAGCATTGTGCCTAGTCTGTTCCCACACCGTTTGGTCCCATGTTCAAGCAGATCAGTCCGTACGTAATGGGTTATAATGAGCGCTCAGCTTGACTATTAAGAAGCAGTCAGGAGGGTCCAACAGGGCATAAAACCTGCAACTAACGATGATTAACCCCTTAGTGACAGAGCCAATTTGGTACATAATTACCAAGCCAATTTTTACAATTCTGACCACTGTCAGCTTACGAGGTTATAGCTCTGGAACGCTTCAACGTATCCCACTGATTCTGAGACTGTTTTTACATGACATATTGCACTTCATGTTAGTGGTAAAATTTATTCGATATAACTTGCATTTATTTAAAAGTTAAAAGTTGACCAGCGATTTCTTATTTTTCCAACAAAATTTACACAACCATTTTTTTTTAGGGAACACCTCACATTTGAAGTGAATTTGGGGGTCAATATAACAGAAAATGCCCAAATTGACAACATTCTAAAAATTGCACCCCTCAAAGTGCGAAAACCACATTCAAGAAGTTTATTTACCCTTCATGTGCTTCATGAGATCTAAAGCAATGTGGAAGGAAAAAATTAACATTTTACTTTTTTCACAAGAAATTTATTTTGGAACCATTTTTTTATTTTCACAAGGTTATCAGGAGAAAATGGACTACAAAATTTGTTGTGCAATTTCTCCGGAGTATACCGATACCCCATATGTGGGGAAAAGCCACAGTTTGGGTGCATGGCAGGGCTCAGAAGGGAGGGAGCACTGTTTGAACGCAAAATTGGCTGGAATCAATGGTGGCGCCATGGTGCGTTTGGAGACCACCTGATGTACCTAAACAGTGGAAACCCCCCAATTCTAAATGCAACCCTAACCCGAACACACCCCTAACCCTAATCCCAACCCCACCATAACCATAACCACAACCCTAACCCCAACAAACCCCTAACCCTAATCCCAATCCTAACCATAACCCTAACCGCAAACATAACCCTAACACACCCCTAACCCTAATCCCAACCCTAACCATAACCACAACTCTAACCCAACCCTAACTTTAGCCCAACCCTAACTTTAGCCCAACCCTAACCCTAACTTTAGCCCAATCCTAACCCGAACTTTAGCCCAACTCACTTTAGCCCAACTCTATACCTAATGAAAAAATGGAAATAAATAAATTTTTTTAATTTTATTTTTAGCTAACTAAGCGAGTGATAAAGGGGTTTCATTTACTATTTTTTTTATTTTGATCACTGTGATAGGGTCTATCAAAGTGTTCAAAATGAACCAATAGTAAAAATTTCCTATTGTTGCCGGGTGCCAGCCCGCCATTTTCTCCCGGAAGAAGATGCCGGCAGCCTAGGAACTTCACGGGAGTTTGCAGGGACAGCAGAGGTACCGGGGGGAAGGATCGGGGGACCATATTTCTCTCTCCTGTGATGTGCAATCACATCAGAGGAGAAAGAAATTAAATAGGAAATCTGACTTTTTTTGTGGTCGCTGTTATACCGTTAATAACGGCGATTACAACACTAGGGTCGGTAAAAACAAACCCGAATCATGTTCTCTGTGGTCTCAGCTATCCCAGGTAGCCGAGACCCCGGAGAAATTCCGACTCTGGGGGGCGGTATACCCTTATTCCTCAGCGCCATTAAAAAGTGGCGCTGTGGTGTAAGTCTCCTTAACTGCCGCCGTTAAAAGGCATATCGGCGGTCGTTAAGGGGTTAAGATGAAATTAATGTTTAAATGTATTTCTTGCTAAACGTTATAAGTACTATAAGTAATTTATTATAAGTAAATTATATAGTCATGGCTGAAAGTGTTGGCATCTTTAAAATATTTCCAGAAAATGAATTATCTATCCCAGAAAATTATTACAATTACACGTTTTATTTTATACATGTTTGTAACGAATGGAAGCGGAGGCGGAGGTGGTGAAGTTCACATTCGTTTTTATTTTTTAATGTGGAACCTCGAGACCGCGGTCCGGGGGGCTCCGAAGGGGGCGTAACTAGTGAGCCCCGGGTACCCGTAGTAAGGTCCCTCGAACAGGACCAGAATGGAAAACCCGGAGGACACAGGTGCTACCTCCAGTTAGACCCCGGACACGTGGCAGCTGTCCCAGAGGGACCAAAAGGGTAACATGTATTTACAGAGTCAGTGGAAGGTTCTTGACGGAGAAGGTTAAGGTCCTGGTCCAGAACGGATGGTAGTAGGCTGGCTTCAGTGACCTTGTCACGGTCCACGGGTACGGATGGCTGATGGCGGAACGGGATGACACTTGCGCCAGTAATAGCCGAGATTGTCCAGATTAGCCAGATACGGGTTAGCAATGATCTGAGGAGACAAAGAGTATCAGCGAAGCACAGAGACTGCAGACGCAGCGCAGACAGATCAGGCACAGAACCGGATGTAGCAATGATAGAACACGTTGCTCCGGCACTCCCCTAATGGTGGAGTGACCAGATATAGTACTGAGTGCGCAGCCATTGGTTAATTAGCTATTTCAAAAAATGCACGCTGCCCCTTTAAGAGAGACGGTGGGCGCGGCCTCGCGTCCTAAGCAGACTGTCTGGAGGCCTGCCAGCAGCGTGCCAGGAAGTGGAGGAGGACACAGGACGCCGAGAAACAGATAGGACAGGTGAGTGAGCAGGACGGAGTGCAGAGGCAGCGCTGGGACCGGGTGTAACAGTATCCCCCTTTTTACTCCCCCTCTTTTTCAAGCCTGTGTGAAATCTTTTAAGAAGAAGAGGGGCCTGGATGTTCTCGTTAGGCTCCCAAGACCTCTCCTCAGGACCAAAACGCCTCCAGTCCACCAGGTAATAGATCCTACCTCTTACTCGCTTAGAAGCCAAGATATGTTTTACCTCAAAAACATCATCCTCAGAGACCGGATCAGGAGTGGTACCCGGGTCCTTAAAGAAGGAGCTCAACACTACTGGTTTGAGGAGGGAGACATGAAAGGAGTTAGGTACTCTAAGAGAATTAGACAATTTCAGTTTATAAGAGACCGGGTTGATTTGTCTCAAGACTTCAAAGGGACCAATGAAACGGGGACCCAATTTGTACGATGGTAACTTCAGACGGATGTACTTGGAGGAGAGCCATACCTTGTCTCCTAGACGAAAGATGGGAGCCTCCAAACGTCTTTTGTCCGCATGCGTTTTCATACGTTGAGAAGCTTTCTCCAAAGCCGACCTGGTCTCTCTCCAAATGTCCGAGAAATCCTTAGACAAGGTATCAACTGCCGGAACATCAGACAATCCCGAGACAGGAAGAGGAATTCCGGGTTGCAGTCCGAACACAATCTGAAAGGGAGACTTTCCAGAAGATTCACTTACTTGATTGTTGTAGGAGAATTCCGCCCAGGGCAGTAATTCTACCCAGTCATTATGATGAGCGTTGACGAAGTGACGCAGGTATCCAGCCAGGATTTGATTGATCCTCTCCACTTGCCCATTAGACTGGGGATGATATGCAGAAGAAAAATCTAGTTAAATTTTTACCATTTTACAGAGTCCTCTCCAGAACTTAGAGGTGAACTGGACGCCCCTGTCGGACACGATGTGGAGAGGAAATCCATGTAGACGGAAGATGTGCTGAATGAAGTGAGCGGCCAGTTCTGGAGCAGACGGAGGCCAGATAGCGGAACGAAGTGGGCCATTTTAGAGAAGCGATCCACCACAACCCAGACCACTGAGCAGCCAGAAGAAATGGGAAGATCCGTGATGAAATCCATCGCGATGTGCTGCCAGGGAGCGGACGGAATCGGAAGAGGCAGAAGCCTGCCGGCTGGAAGATGTTTAACAGTTTTGTTACGGGCACATGAAGGACAGGCTGCAACAAACTCCTGGATATCCTTGCCCATGGTAGGCCACCAGTAATAATGGGAGATGAGTTGCTGCGTCTTTTTCTGACCAGCATGGCCAGCCAACTTAGAAGAATGACCCCAGCGCAGAACACGAGTACGGTCAGAAGCGGACACGAAAGTCTTCCCAGGAGGAAGCCGGGCCAGATCAGTGGAGCCAACAGAGACTAACCTAGAAGGTTCAATAATGTGCTGAGGTTCCTCCTCCAGTTCAGGAGGCAAGAAGGCCCTAGAGAGTGCGTCTGCCTTGATGTTCTTGTCAGCTGGACGGAAATGAAGTACAAAATTGAAACGGGCAAAAAATAATGCCCAACGGGCCTGACGGGGATTCAGTCTTAAAGCAGATTGGAGATAGGCAAGGTTTTTATGGTCGGTGAATATGATTACCTGGTGATGAGCTCCTTCAAGAAGATGTCTCCATTCTTCCAGAGCCAATTTGATGGCCAACAGTTCGCGATCACCGACAGAGTAGTTCCTTTCTGCAGGAGAAAAAACCTTGGAAAAAAAAAACCACACGAGATCATCCGCCCGGTAGACGACTTCTGGGTCAGAACTGCTCCTGCACCTATGAAAGAAGCGTCAACCTCAAGAAAAAATTGCTCACTTGAATTAGGACGATGGAGAACGGGTGCGGAAGCGAAGGCTTTTTTGAGAGAAACAAAGGCCTCTTCTGCCTCGGAGGACCATTCCTTAGTGTTTACACCTTTCCGGGTTAAGGCTGTGATTGGAGCCACTCGGGTGGAAAAGTGTGGAATAAATTGCCGGTAGTAATTGGCGAACCCGAGGAACCTTTGTATGGCTTTTAGCCCAGACGGACGAGGCCAGTTGAGAACTGCAGACAACTTCTCCGGATCCATCTTTAATCCTGTGGAAGATACAATGTACCCAAGGAAAGGCAAAGAAGACTGCTCAAAGAGGCATTTCTCATATTTGGCATATAGCCTGTTCTCTCTCAGTCTTTGTAAGATCAGGCGTACTTGCCTCCGGTGTGACGTCAAGTCAGCAGAAAAAATCAAAATATCGTCCAGGTAAACCAGGACACAAGTATAGAGCAAATCCCTGAAAATGTCATTAACAAATTCCTGAAAGACCGCAGGTGCATTGCTTAGGCCGAATGGCATTACCAGGTATTCATAGTGGCCGTCAAGGGTGTTGAAGGCTGTTTTCCATTCGTCCCCCTGTCTGACTCGGATCAGGTTGTAGGCCCCTCTGAGGTCCAATTTGGTGAAGATCTTGGCCCCTCGGAGACGATCAAACAGCTCTGAAATAAGAGGTAATGGATACCTGTTTTTTACCATGATTTGATTTAGACCTCGATAGTCAATGCAGGGCCGCAAGGATCCATCCTTTTTCTTCACAAAGAAGAATCCAGCTCCTGCCGGTGACGATGACTTTCGGATAAATCCTATAGCCAGATTCTCTTGGATATAGTCCGACATGGCCTGAGTCTCTGCCTGTGAAAGAGGATAAACCCTCCCGCGAGGAGGAGATGCTCCAGGAAGAAGCTCTATCTGACAGTCATACGACCTGTGTGGAGGTAGTCTCTCAGCCTCCTTTTTCCCAAAGACGTCAGAGAAGGACCAATAGGCGGAAGGCAACCCTGGCAGGGTATCAGGCTGGACTGGAAGCGAAACAGGTTGAATCCGGGTTAAGCAACGATTCATGCAGGTATCTCCCCAACGCAGAACTTCTCCAGTTTTCCAATTAAGGACTGGTTCATGCATCTGGAGCCAAGGTAAACCTAAAAGCATGGGATGGGATAAACTGGGATATACATAAAATCGCATTCGTTCAGTATGCATTAGACCTACCCGGAGTTCCACCAACTCGGTTTGAAACTGGACGGGCTCGGTCAGCGGTTTGCCATCCACGGCGGACACCTGTAACGGATCAGGAAGACGCTGGACTGGTAAGCGTAATGATCCACAACCGCCTGCTGGATGAAGTTCCCTGCAGCTCCAGAATCCAGTAGACAATGTTCGGAGAATTTTATTGTTCCATAGGACACGGAGACTGAGATGTGTAAAGAGGGAGAGGACTGTTCTCTACCTAGGTTGGCCCCTCCTACCGGACCTAGGCACTGGAGTTTCCCGACTTTTTAGGACAGAAATGGTCAAATGTTCAGAACTACCGCAGTAGTAACAACTTCCCTCCTTGCGACGTGCCTCCCGGCGGCGGGTGGCCAAACTTACATGGTCCACCTCCATGGCCTCGGAAGCGGAGGGCGAAGTACCTGTTTTGTACAAACTAGAGTCCAGGTGATAGGACCTTTTGTCCCGCTTGATCTCCATGGAGCGCTCCTGAAAACGCAGGTCAATTCAGGTTGCCAAGGATATTAGCTCTTCCAAGAGGGTAGGTCTGTCCCGTCCCGCCAGCTCATCCTTGATTTTTCCGGATAGGCCTTCCCAGAAGTTAGCAACCAGGGCCTCATTGTTCCACGATAATTCAGACGAGAGGGTGCGGAATTTAACAGCATACTGAGCTACCGTGAGAGTACCTTGGCGCAGGCGGAGCAGAGCTGAGGCAGTCGAAGTGGTGCGACCAGGTTCATCGAAAGTCCTGCGAAAAGCCTCTAGGAAAGATTGAAGATCGTTAACCAGCGGATCCCCTCTCTCCCATAGCGGGTTTAGCCAGGCGAGGGCCTCTCCTCCCAGGTGTGACATGATGAAGCCCACCTTGGCTCGATCAGAAGCAAACATGTGCCCCAAGATTTCGAAGTGTAGAGTGCACTGATTGAGGAAACCCCGACACAGAGTAGGGTCACCCTGGAAACGGGTAGGAGCCGCCAGACGGGGACCTTGACTTGCCATGGGAACGGGTACCTGATTATTGATAGAAGAGTCAGGTGCAGACGAGGACCCCAAGGAATCCATGCGGGTAGACAAGCTGCGTAGATAAGTCGTGATCTTGTCCTGTTGAACTCCCAAACGGGTCACCTCCTGGCACAGATCCGTGGTCGGAGATCTCTGGGATCCAGCGGGTTCCATGGCCGGAGCAATCTGTAACGAATGGAAGCGGAGGCGGAGGTGGTGAAGTTCACATTCGTTTTTATTTTTTAATGTGGAACCTCGAGACCGCGGTCCGGGGGGCTCCGAAGGGGGCGTAACTAGTGAGCCCCGGGTACCCGTAGTAAGGTCCCTTGAACAGGACCAGAATGGAATACCCGGAGGACACAGGTGCTACCTCCAGTTAGACCCCGGACACGTGGCAGCTGTCCCAGAGGGACCAAAAGGGTAACAGGTATTTACAGAGTCCGTGGAAGGTTCTTGACGGAGAAGGTTAAGGTCCTGGTCCAGAACGGATGGTAGTAGGCTGGCTTCAGTGACCTTGTCACGGTCCATGGGTACGGATGGCTGATGGCGGAACGGGATGACACTTGCGCCAGTAATAGCCGAGATTGTCCAGATTAGCCAGATACGGATTAGCAATGATCTGAGGAGACAAAGAGTATCAGCGAAGCACAGAGACTGCAGACGCAGCGCAGACAGATCAGGCACAGAACCGGATGTAGCAATGATAGAACACGTTGCTCCGGAACTCCCCTAATGGTGGAGTGACCAGATATAGTACTGAGTGCGCAGCCATTGGTTAATTAGCTATTTCAAAAAATGCACGCTGCCCCTTTAAGAGAGACGGTGGGCGCGGCCTCGCGTCCTAAGCAGACTGTCTGGAGGCCTGCCAGCAGCGTGCCAGGAAGTGGAGGAGGACAGAGGACACCGAGAAACAGATGGGACAGGTGAGTGAGCAGGACGGAGTGCAGAGGCAGCGCTGGGACCGGGTGTAACAATGTTTATTTCCTATCCATCGACATTTGAATGAAATGAAATGCAGGAGACCCAGGAGGACTTCACTGCTGACACAAAAACATACAAAATCTAGACTGAAGTTTGCCAAAATGTATGTGAGTAAGCCAAAATCCTTCTGGGAAAGCGTCTTGTGGACAGATGAGACCAAGCTTTTTGGTATAGCACATTATTCTATTTTTACCGAAAACAGAATGAGGCCTACAAAGAAAATAACAGTACCTCCAGTCAATTATAGCTGAGTTTCAAAGATGGTTTTGGGCTGTTTTGCTGCCTCTGGCACCAGGTGCCTTGACAGGTGCCATGACAGGTGCCTTGCAAGGCATCATGAATAGTGTTGAGCATTCCGATACTGCAAATATCGGGTATCGGCCGATATTGGCTGTATCGGAATTCCGATTCCGAGTTCCGATATTTTCGTCATATCGGATACCGGAATCGGGATTGTCACTGTCACTGTCAGTGTCCGTCGGTCGGGTCTGTCAGGAGTCAGCGGCACTTACCCGGCAGAAGATCTCCGGCGGTCACATCTCGGACTGCTTAATGGCCGCCATCCTCTTCTCCCTGGCGGTCACATGCAGTTTCTCGCGATAACTGCAGTGACTGCTGGGTAATCGCGGCCGTAAAGCAGTCCGATGACGTCACCGCCGGGGAAGCTGGTAAGCAGCTGTGCTGCGCCGGGATGTCAGGCTCTGCCTGTCATTCCGATGTAGCAGAGCTGGATCGTCGTGGGACTGTCGTTACTATGGACTGCGTCGGACAGGTGGTATACTGTTGGTTTGTTTTTTTATTTTTTTACAGGAGATCGATGGCGTCGCAGGAATGAGAGAGTAATAAAAGAAATGAAAACTGTGTTGTCTCTTTTATTTCATTAAAAGCCTTTTTTCTTGCTGTGTCTTTTTTTTAAACATTTAAAAACTTTGGGATTAATAATGGATCGGTGTCTTATTGACGCCTCTCCATTATTAACCGGGCTTATTGTCACCGTGCAATCAACGGTGACATTAACCCCTTATTACCCCACTTGCCACCGCTACAGGGCAGTGGGAAGAGCCGGGTAAAGTGCCACAATTGGCACATCTTTTGATGCGCCAAATGTGGGGCTGCTGTAGCCTGGTATTATCAGGCTGTTGAGGGCCAAAATCCATGGGCCTTGACAGTCTTTTAATACCAGGCCGCAGCAGTCTGCATTTTACTTGGCTGGTTAACAAAAATAGGGGGACCCCTACGCCGTTTTTTTTTCGAGGGGATCCCCTATTTTTGTTAACCAGCCAAGCTAAGCAGACTGCTGTGGCCTGGTATTATCAGGCTGGCAAGGTCCATGGATATTGGATCCTTACCAGCCTGAAAAACCAGGCCTCAGCGGTCTGCTTCATCTGGCTGGTTAACAAAAATAGGGGGACCCCACGCCAATTTTTTTCGAGGGGATCCCCTATTTTTGTTAATCAGCCAAGATATGCAGACTGCTGTGGCCTGGTATTATCAGGCTGGCAAGGTCCATGGATCTTGGCTCCTTAACAGCCTGAAAATCCAGGCCTCAGCGGTCTGCTTCATCTGGCTGGTTAACAAAAATAGGGGGGACCCCACGCCAATTTTTTTCGAGGGATCCCCTATTTTTGTTAATCAGCCAAGATATGCAGACTGCTGTGGCCTGGTATTATCAGGCTGGCAAGGTCCATGGATCTTGGCTCCTTAACAGCCTGAAAATCCAGGCCTCAGCGGTCTGCTTCATCTGGCTGGTTAACAAAAATAGGGGTGACCCCACGCCAATTTTTTTCGAGGGGATCCCCTATTTTTGTTAATCAGCCAAGATATGCAGACTGCTGTGGCCTGGTATTATCAGGCTGGCAAGGTCCATGGATCTTGGCTCCTTAACAGCCTGAAAATCCAGGCCTCAGCGGTCTGCTTCATCTGGCTGGTTAACAAAAATAGGGGGGACCCCACGCCATTTTTTTTTCGAAGGGAACACCTATTTTTGTTAATCAGTTCCCTCTGACGTCACTGATTGTGTCCCTGGCTGACCTGAAGTGAAAGTGGAAAGCAATCAATTAAGCTTTCCACTTAAGGGCCCGTCTCACATAGCGATATCGCTACCGAGATCGCTGCTGAGTCACTAGTTGCGCGGTGCCTGGAAACCCGCTGTGTACCTTGGATACCAGCTCCCCTGCATCAGGGCGCTGGTATCCAAGGTACACAGCGGGTTTCTAGGCACAGCCCCGCTCCTGGAAACCCGCTGTGTACCTTGGTTACCAGCGGATCGCTGGTCTCCCGCCTGTCACACGCAGCGATGCGTGCCTGTCAGCGGGAAACCAGCGATCAAAAAAAGGTCCTGACATTTTAGCGACGATCAGCGATACCCGGCAGGGGGGCTGATCGTCGCTGAATGTCACACACAGCGATATCGCTGTGAGCTCGCTGCTGCGTCACAAAACTAGTGACTCAGCAGCGATCACGGTAGCGATATCGCTATGTGAGACGGGCCCTTAAGCGATGTTACTCGCAGTGTCGCTGTCCCAGATCGCTACCTGAGCTGCCTGTTTGGCAGCTCAGCAGCGATCATGTAGCGATACACCAGCGATCCTGACAAGTGCATATCGTTGTCGGGATCGCTGGTGTATCGTTATGTGAGACCCAGCCTTTACTCTCCTGTCAGCCAGGAGAGGAACTCCTTCATTTGGGGGTTTACTGTGAGGCTGCAGCATTAGCTGCGGTCCCTGCAGTAAACATTAACCCTTTCTGAAGGATTACACCGTGGGACCTGACTGTGCATGGGATAGGTAAGAATAATTTTGCTTTTTTATTTTATTTTTATTACAGGAAATGGTTTTTGCAGTAAAATAAAAGATGGTCAAAAACATGTGTCTGTAATGTATGTGGTACAGTTCATATAGCGTCTTGTGCTTGGGTGCGATGAAAATACATGAGACACAGGTTTGATATAGAAAGTCTTGTATTACTTCATACAAGTTGGCAAAAATAGTCACACAGTTTGCAGACACAGAAGCAGGAGACACAGCAGGCCAGAGTAATCTAAGCTCAGCAATCACTCTCCACAACAGGTTCAGGATCTTCTTCTCTGTTACCGTAAGTCCATGCAAACGTGGGTCTTTCAAAGAGCAGGGTTCAGAGTCCACAAGTGCTTCAGAGTTCCTCAGTAGGAATAGCTGGAGTACAAGGTCCAAGGCTTTAGGAGTCAGGTCACAGGTTCACTGCAGGCTAGATTCTGAAGCACTGATTGCTCAGCTGTGGCTGCTTAAGAAGCAAAAGGAGAGAATCAGGGCGGGAACATGCAAGCTGGAAACTCCATTTTGACTGAGGGCAAGATAGCTGCAGCAAGACAGAAAGTAAAATGGCTGACGAACAAACTGAGTTTCAGGAACATGTACACAGAACCTTACATTACTCCCCCCTTAGGGACAACCTCCGGTTGACCTCAGGCCAGGCTTGTGTGGGTACCTCTGATGAAACTGACGGAGCAAGCGAGGAGCATTAACGTTATTGACTGGTTCCCATGAGTTGTCCTCCACTGGGTAGCCCTGCCATTTAATCAGATATTGTAAGTGATTTCTATACAACCTGGAATCTAAAATCCTTTCCACCACAAATTCTTCCTGACCATCGACTAGCACTGGGTCAGGGCAAGGAGAAGAACGTCCAGGAAACGTATTGGGTGTCGCAGCCTTTAGTAGGGATACATGAAAGACAGGGTGAATTCTCATAGTTCTGGGCAGTTGAAGACGACAAGCAACGGCACTTATAATTTTACTGATTTTATAGGGTCCAATGTACTTATGTCCCAACTTAGACGATGGAATCCTTAACTTAAGATTTCTGGTTGACAGCCAGACCAAGTCTCCTACCTTGAAAGCTGGTGCAGGTTTACGAAATTTATCTGCTGCTTTCTTGTACCTTTCCTGAGCCGATTCCAGATTCTCCTTTAGAAGATCCATATTCTTCTGTAAAGACGTGATTCTTTCAGCCACTGCTGGTAAAGGCGTTTCTATGGGAAATCGTGGTAGAATGTTAGGATGATAACCTAGATTAGAGTAAAAAGGAGACTGCTTAGTGGAGGCACTCTGAGAGTTGTTATACGAGAACTCAGCTAATGGAAGTAGATCCACCCAATCATCCTGTAGGTGGCAGATAAAGCAGCAGAGATACTGCTCCAGGGTTTGATTGGTTCGTTCGGTCTGTCCATTAGTCTGAGGATGAAAAGCAGAAGAAAGGTTTACTTTAATGTCCAATGCTGCACAGAAATTTTGCCAAAACCTAGAAGTGAATTGCACCCCTCGATCCGAAATAACCTCATCCGGTACTCCATGTAAGCGAAACACATCTTTAATCATCAAATCTGATGTCTGTTTTGCAGTGGTTAAGCCGACACAAGGGATAAAATGAGCTGCCTTTGTTAGACGGTCAACCACCACTAGAATGGTGTTCTTCCCTTGAGAGGTTGGTAACTCCACAATGAAGTCCATAGAAATGGATCCCCACGGGCGGACGGGGTGGGAAGAGGCTGTAACAGACCAGTTGGTGAGGAGCGAGGTGTTTTGCATCTTGCACAGACTTCACATGAAGTGACATAGTTTAAAACATCCTTCCTGCAAGTGGGCCACCAAAAGAAACGAGAGAGAAATTCCTGTGTCTTTAGAATTCCTCTATGCCCAGCTATCTTGGAATCGTGAATGAGTTGCAATACTCTCAATCTGACTGTTTCAGGAATATACAGGCGTTGTCCCTGAATCCACACACCATTCTTAAAGACAAGACTTACGTCCCTTGGGGGTTGTGCCAAAAAGGAATCCGCATGGTATGCTTCCTTGATGTCCTTAAGTAGGTCTTGATTATGAATTACTCCTAGGAATCTAGAGTCAGGAAGAATAGTCTTAGGAGGAGTAATTGGACGTGTCTCTGCTGAGTAAATCCTAGAGCGTGCATCAGCCTTTCCATTGCGTGATCCTGGTCTATAAGAAATGATAAAATTAAATTGGTTTAAGAAAAGATTCCAGCGAGCCTGGCGAGGAGTCAGGCACTTAGCTGACCTGATAAACTCAAGGTTACGATGGTCTGTCAGGACGACTATTTGCTGTGCAGCTCCCTGAAGAAGGTGTCTCCATTCTTTGAAGGCGGCAATAATGGCCAACAACTCTCTATTGCCCACATCGTAGTTCCTCTCAGCCGAAGACAACTGCTGGGAAAAGAAGGCACAGGGATGCAAGACATTCTTCTCACCTGTTCTCTGAGAGAGTATAGCTCCAACGGCACTGTAAGGTTCTGTATATCTGTTTCTGAAACTCAGTTTGTTCGTCGGCCATTTTGCTTTCTGTTTTGCTGCAGCTATCTTGCCCTCAGTTAAAATGGAGTTTTCCAGCTTGCATGTTCCCGCCCTGATTCTCTCCGTTTGCTTCTTAAACAGCCACACCTGAGCAATCAGTGCTTCAGAATCTGGCCTGCAGTGAACCTGTGTTCTGACTCCTGAAGCCTTGGACTTTGTACTCCAGCCATTTCTACTGAGAAACTCTGGAGCTCTTGTGGACTCTGAACTCTGCTCTTGAAAGCCTCACGGTTGCATGGACTTGCGGTAACATAGAAGAAGATCTGAATCTGTTGTGGAGAGTTATTGATGAACTTAGATTACTTTGGCCTGCTGTGTCTCCTGCTTCTGTGTTTGCAACCTGTATGTTTATTTTTGCCAATTTGTATGAAGCAATACAAGACTTTCTTTTTCAACCTGTGTCTCAAGTATTTTCATCGCACCCAAGCACAAGACGCTATATGAACTGTATCACATACATTACAAGATTCTGAAGCCAAACGTTAGTGTCTGCTGGGTCTGGAAAGGCTTGTCTGCTGTACTGTGGATATCGGATGTCCGGTTGTACTTTCTGTGATAACAGTGGTTGTGACTTCTCACAACCATTCCAGGTGAGCAATTCCCTTAAGTTTTTTTTTCTGCAGAGTTATCACAGGTAAACACTATTGTTTTTTTTTTTTTTTTTCTTCTCTTTTGTCTGCTGAAACTCTGGATATCAGATGTCTGGTTGAAAGCTTTCTGTGATGATAGTGGTTGTGACTTCTCACAACCATTCCAGGTGAGCAGTTCCCTTAAAGTTTTTTCTTTCTTCAGTGTTGCCACAGGTGAACACTATTGTTTTTTTTTTCTCTCTCCTCTTCTTCCAGTATCCTGTCTTAAAAGATCTGGAAAATGGAGGCCCGCATAAAGGAACTTTGTGGAGTGACTGATAATATCCTTGCAGATTTGCAGAATATAAAGACCCGTCTTACAAATCTTCAGGACCTAAATAATCACAATTTGCAAGTGGTTGGACAGACTACTCAGGATTTGCGAGCCAGGATTGAGGTTCTGGAGGGGCAAGCCCAGGCTCCTGCCATGGCCCCGAGTTCTGGGATTCCCAAGTTGCCCCCTTTTCGTTTTGGTGGTGAACGTGAAAAATTCAGGGATTTGTTAATCAATGTAATCTTTTTTTTTCTGCACATGCTTCACAATTTCCTACTGAACGATCTAAGGTGCTTACTATAATTATGTTGCTTACCAACAAGGCTTTGATATGGGCAAACCCTCTGATTGAGACTGAGGATGATTGTTTGAATCACCTTGATGACTTTATTTCAGCCATGGGGCAGGTGTTTGATGACCCCAATCGAGGTGCAACAGCTGAAGCAGCCATGTTAGCTTTGCGCCAAGGTAAGCACTCAGTAGCTGAATATGCCTTGGATTTCAGGAGATGGGCCCTTGATACCACCTGGGACAATTCCGCCAAAAAATCTATTTTTCGAAAGGGGTTATCCCCACTAATTAAGGATGAACTTGCTCGTGCCGACCCTCCCACTGCGTTAGGTGACTTTATTAACTACTGCATCCGTATTGATACTCGTTTAACTGAACGCAGGCAAGAGAGATGGTTCGAAAGCAATCGTACTAACCTTTTCCTACCTTCCTCTCCAGCTAAGGAACCTTTGAATAGGATTACACGGGAACCTGAACCTGAACCCATGCAGGTAGACTCTTTACTACGACGGGTTAGTGATGCACGCAAGGAACATCGTTTTAAGGAGAATCTATGTTTTTACTGTGGTAAGTCAGGGCACTTTATTATTAACTGTCCCAGCCGTTCTCGCAAGACTACTGCAGCACTCATTCATTGTGAGTGTTGCGAGAGGGGATCTGTCAGGTCCGAGCCTCAGGCTCCAGAGATAGCTGCCGCAACAGATCTTGATTTCTCGGACTTAAACTCCGTTACCTCTGAGGACGTTGACTGTGTAAATGCTGCTATCTTTCAAGTTTCCTCAGCGGTGTCCCAGCTGAGTTGTAAGAAAAACAATTCTCACTGTTTTCTTTCCATCAAACTCTGGGTTGACTCAGCCTGGGTGTCTAGCTCTGCCATGATCGACTCAGGTGCAAGTGGAAATTTTATGGATGTCTCCTTTGCTCTAAAACAGGGAATACGTTCAGTGAAGAAGGCTGCTCCCGTACAGATGGAAACTGTGGATGGCTCCCTGCTGACCTCTGGACCAGTGGATCAGGAAACAGAGCCTTTAAAGGTTCTTATGGGTAAAGATCATCAAGAGAAACTGTCCTTTATGCTTATCTCTTCTCCTCACTTTCCCATTATTCTAGGGCTACCATGGCTGCAGGCTCAGAATCCTACCATTAACTGGGAGACCAAGGAATTACACTTCCCAGAGAAACAGATGAGTCAAAAAATTTCAGCTTGCTCTGTTCCTAAAGGAACCATGTCAGTCCCTGAATTACCAGCTGTATACCAGGACTATGTGGATTTATGTGACAAGAAGAACGCTGACCAGCTTCCTCCTCACCGTCCATATGATTGTCCAATTGAATTATTGCCTGGAGCAGAGATACCTTTTGGTAAGATCTACCCCCTGGCGGGGCCCGAGCTGAAGGCTTTAAAAGAGTACATAGACGAAAATCTAGCCAAGGGCTTCATACGCCCCTCTTCATCTCCTGCAGGGGCACCCATATTCTTTGTAAAGAAGAAAGATGGATCCCTGAGACCATGCGTAGACTATAGGGAACTTAATAAGGTTACTATTAGAAACCGTTATCCATTGCCTTTAATCCCTGAGTTATTGGAGAGAGTGCGACATGCTAAAATTTTTTCTAAACTAGATCTTCGTGGGGCCTATAACTTAGTCCGTATTAGACCTGGGGATGAATGGAAGACTGCATTCAGGTCACGCTATGGACACTTTGAATATCTGGTTATGCCTTTTGGTCTGAGTACCGCCCCAGCCACTTTCCAACACTTGGTGAATGACATCTTCAGGGATCTCCTAGATACATTCGTGGTAATTTATTTGGATGATATTTTAATTTTTTCTAACTCCACAGAGGAACATCATGGACATGTGAGAATGGTCTTGGAACGTCTAAGACAAAATCATCTTTACATCAAGCTTGAAAAGTGTGAATTCCATAAGACCGAAATTCAATTTCTGGGGTATGTACTGTCTACACAAGGAATTAGTATGGATGGAAGTAAAACCCAAGCCATCAATGATTGGCCAAGTCCTAGAAATGTGAAGGAGGTACAGCGCTTCATCGGGTTTGCAAACTTCTATAGACGTTTCATTAGAAATTTCTCTGAGGTAGTGTCACCTATCACCCAACTTACCCGGAAAGAGTCTAAGTTCTCCTGGACTCCCCAAGCCCAGGAAGCATTTTCCCGTCTAAAAGATAAATTTACCACTGCACCTATTCTAGTACATCCCAACCCAGAGCTTGCCTTCATAATAGAGGTGGATGCTTCAGACTGTGCCGTGGGAGCTATACTCTCTCAGAGAACAGGTGAGAAGAATGTCTTGCATCCCTGTGCCTTCTTTTCCCAGCAGTTATCTTCGGCTGAGAAGAACTACGATGTGGGCAATAGAGAGTTGTTGGCCATTATTGCCGCCTTCAAAGAATGGAGACACCTTCTGCAAGGAGCTGCACAGCAAATAGTCGTTCTGACAGATCATCGTAATCTTGAGTTTATCAGGTCGGCTAAGTGCCTGACTCCTCGCCAGGCTCGCTGGAATCTTTTCTTAAACCAATTTAATTTTATTATTTCTTATAGACCAGGATCGCGCAATGGAAAGGCTGATGCACTCTCTAGGATTTACTCAGCAGAGACACGTCCAATTACTCCTCCTAAAACTATTCTTCCTGACTCTAGATTCCTAGGAGTGATTCATCATCAAGACCTAATTAAAGACATCAAGGAAGCATACCATGCGGATTCTTTTTTGGCTCAACCCCCAAGGGACGTAAGTCTTGTCTTTAAGAATGGTGTGTGGATTCTGGGACAACGTCTGTATATACCTGAAACAGTCAGATTGAGAGTATTGCAACTCATTCATGATTCCAAAATAGCCGGGCATAGAGGAATTCTAAAGACACAGGAATTTCTTTCTCGTTTCTTTTGGTGGCCCACTTGTAGGAAGGATGTTTTGGACTATGTCACTTCGTGTGAGGTTTGTGCAAGATGCAAGACACCTCGCTCTTCACCAACTGGTCTGTTACAGCCTCTTCCCACCCCGTCCCGCCCGTGGGGATCCATTTCTATGGACTTCATTGTCGAATTACCAACCTCTCAAGGGAAGAACACTATTCTAGTGGTGGTTGATCGTTTAACAAAGGCAGCTCATTTTATCCCTTGTGTCGGCTTACCCACTGCAAAACAGACATCAGATTTGATGATTAAAGATGTGTTTCGTTTACATGGAGTACCGGATGAGGTTATTTCGGATCGAGGGGTGCAATTCACTTCTAGGTTTTGGCAAAATTTCTGTGCAGCATTGGACATTAAAGTAAACCTTTCTTCTGCTTTTCATCCCCAGACTAATGGACAAACCGAACGAACCAATCAGACCCTGGAGCAGTATCTCCGCTGTTTTATCTGCCACCTACAGGATGATTGGGTGGATCTACTTCCATTGGCTGAGTTCTCTTACAACAACTCTCAGAGTGCCTCCACTAAACAGTCTCCTTTTTTCTCTAATTTAGGTTATCATCCTAATATTCTACCACGATTTCCCATAGAGACGCCTTTGCCAGCAGTGGCTGAAAGAGTCACGACTTTACAGAAGAATATGGATCTTCTAAAGGAGAATCTGGAATCGGCTCAGGAAAGGTACAAGAAGGCAGCAGATAAATTTCGTAAACCTGCACCAGTTTTTAAGGTAGGAGACCTGGTCTGGCTGTCAACCAGAAATCTTAAGTTAAGGATTCCATCATCTAAGTTGGGACATAAGTACATTGGACCCTATAAAATCAGTAAGATTATAAGTGCCGTTGCTTGTCGTCTTCAATTGCCCAGAACTATGAGAATCCACCCTGTCTTTCATGTATCCCTACTAAAGGCTGCAACACCCAATACGTTTCCTGGACGTTCTTCTCCTTGCCCTGACCCAGTGCTAGTCGATGGTCAGGAAGAATTTGTGGTGGAAAGGATTTTAGATTCCAGGTTGTATAGAAATCAGTTACAATATCTGATCAAATGGCAGGGCTACCCAGTGGAGGACAACTCATGGGAGCCAGTCAATAACGTTAATGCTCCTCGCTTGCTCCGTCAGTTTCATCAGAGGTACCCACACAAGCCTGGTCTGAGGTCATCCGGAGGTTGCCCCTAAGGGGGGAGTAATGTAAGGTTCTGTATATCTGTTTCTGAAACTCAGTTTGTTCGTCGGCCATTTTGCTTTCTGTTTTGCTGCAGCTATCTTGCCCTCAGTTAAAATGGAGTTTTCCAGCTTGCATGTTCCCGCCCTGATTCTCTCCATTTGCTTCTTAAACAGCCACACCTGAGCAATCAGTGCTTCAGAATCTGGCCTGCAGTGAACCTGTGTTCTGACTCCTGAAGCCTTGGACTTTGTACTCCAGCCATTTCTACTGAGAAACTCTGGAGCTCTTGTGGACTCTGAACTCTGCTCTTGAAAGCCTCACGGTTGCATGGACTTGCGGTAACATAGAAGAAGATCTGAATCTGTTGTGGAGAGTTATTGATGAACTTAGATTACTTTGGCCTGCTGTGTCTCCTGCTTCTGTGTTTGCAACCTGTATGTTTATTTTTGCCAATTTGTATGAAGCAATACAAGACTTTCTTTTTCAACCTGTGTCTCAAGTATTTTCATCGCACCCAAGCACAAGACGCTATATGAACTGTATCACATACATTACAGGCACAGTCTGAAGCATCCACCTCTATTATGAAGGCAAGCTCGGGGTTGGGATGTACTAGGATAGGTGCAGTGGTAAATTTATCTTTTAGACGGGAAAATGCTTCCTGGGCTTGGGGAGTCCAGGAGAACCTAGACTCTTTCCGGGTAAGTTGGGTGATACTGTAGGTGACACTACCTCAGAGAAATTTCTAATGAAACGTCTATAGAAGTTGGCAAACCCGATGAAGCGCTGTACCTCCTTCACATTTCTAGGACTTGGCCAATCCTTGATGGCTTGGGTTTTGCTTCCATCCATACTAATTCCTTGTGTAGACAGTACATACCCCAGAAATTGAATTTCGGTCCTATGGAATTCACACTTTTCAAGTTTGATGTAAAGATGATTTTGTCTTAGACGTTCCAAGACCATTCTCACATGTCCATGATGTTCCTCTGTGGAGTTAGAAAAAATTAGAATATCATCCAAATAAATTACCACGAATGTATCTAGGAGATCCCTGAAGATGTCATTCACCAAGTGTTGGAAAGTGGCTGGGGCGGTACTCAGACCAAAAGGCATAACTAGATATTCAAAGTGTCCATAGCGTGACCTGAATGCAGTCTTCCATTCATCCCCAGGTCTAATACGGACTAAGTTACAGGCCCCACGAAGATCTAGTTTAGAGAAAATTTTGGCATGTCGCACTCTCTCCAATAACTCAGGGATTAAAGGCAATGGATAACGGTTTCTAATAGTAACCTTATTGAGTTCCCTATAGTCTACGCATGGTCTCAGAGATCCATCTTTCTTCTTTACAAAGAAGATGGGTGCACCTGCAGGAGATGAAGAGGGGCGTATGAAGCCCTTGGCTAGATTTTCGTCTATGTAATCCTTTAAAGCCTTTAGCTCGGGCCCCGCCAGGGGTAGATCTTACCAAAAGGTATCTCCGCTCCAGGCAATAATTCAATTGGACAATCATATGGACGGTGAGGAGGAAGCTGGTCAGCGTTCTTCTTGTCACATAAATCCACATAGTCCTGGTATACAGCTGGTAGTTCAGGGACTGACATGGTTCCTTTAGGAACAGAGCAAGCTGAAACTTTTGGACTCATCTGTTTCTCTGGAAAGTGTAATTCCTTGGTCTCCCAGTTAATGGTAGGATTCTGAGCCTGCAGCCATGGTAGCCCTAGAATAATGGGAAAGTGGGGAGAAGAGATAAGCATAAAGGACAGTTTCTCTTGATGATCTTTACCCATAAGAACCCTCAAAGGCTCTGTTTCCTGATCCACTGGTCCAGAGGTCAGCAGGGAGCCATCCACAGTTTCCATCTGTACTGGAGTAGCCTTCTTCACTGAACGTATCCCCTGTTTCAGAGCAAAGGAGACATCCATAAAATTTCCACTTGCCCCTGAGTCGATCATAGCAGAGCTAGACACCCAAGCTGAGTCAACCCAGAGTTTGATGGAAAGAAAGCAATGAGAATTGTTTTTCTTACAACTCAGCTGGGACACCGCTGAGGAAACTTGAAAAATGGCAGCGTTTACACAGTCAACGTCCTCAGAGGTAACGGAGTTTAAGTCCGAGAAATCAAGATCTGTTGCTGCAGATCTCTCTGGAGCCTGAGGCTCGGACCTGACAGATCCCCTCTCGCAACACTCACAATGAATGAGTGCTGCAGTAGTCTTACGAGAACGGCTGGGGCAGTTTATAATGAAGTGCCCTGACTTACCACAATAGAAACATAGATTCTCCTTAAAACGATGTTCCTTGCGTGCATCACTAACCCGTCGTTGTAAAGAGTCTACCTGCATGGGTTCAGGTTCAGGTTCCCGTGTAATCCTACTCAAAGGTTCCTTAGCTGGAGAGGAAGGTAGGAAAAGGTTAGTGCGATTGCTTTCGAACCATCTCTCTTGCCTGCGTTCAGTCAGACGAGTATCAATACGGATGCAGTAGTTAATAAAGTCACCTAACGCAGTGGGAGGGTCGGCACGAGCAAGTTCATCCTTAATCAGTGGAGATAACCCCTTTCGAAAAATAGATTTTTTGGCGGAACTGTCCCAGGTGGTATCAAGGGCCCATCTCCTGAACTCCAAGGCATATTCAGCTACCGAGTGCTTACCTTGGCGCAAAGCTAACATGGCTGCTTCAGCTGTTGCACCTCGATTGGGGTCATCAAACACCTGCCCCATGGCTGAAATAAAAGCATCAAGGTGATTCAAACAATCATCCTCAGTCTCAATCAGAGGGTTTGCCCACATCAAAGCCTTGTTGGTAAGCAACATAATTATAGTAAGCACCTTAGATCGTTCAGTGGGAAATTGTGAAGCATGTGCAGAAAAAAAAAGATTGCATTGATTAATAAATCCCCTGAATTTCTCACGTTCACCGCCAAAACGAAAAGGGGGCAACTTGGGAATCCCAGAACTCGGGGCTACGGCAGGAGCCTGGACTCGCTCTTCTAGAACCTCAATCCTGGCTCGCAAATCCTGGGCAGTCTGTCCAAACACTTGCAAATTGTGATTAGTGAGGTCCTGTAGGCTTGAAAAACGGGTCTTTATATTCTGCAAATCTGCAAGGATATTATCAGTCACTCCGCAAAGTTCCTTTATGCGGGCCTCCATTTTCCAGATCTTTTAAGACAGGAGTACTGGAAGAAGAGGAGAGGAGAAAAAAAAAAACAATAGTGTTTACCTGTGGTAGCACTGCAGAGAGAAAAAAAAATTAAGGGAACTGCTCACCTGGAATGGTTGTGAGAAGTCACAACCACTATCATCACAGAAAGTTCAACCGGACATCTGATATCCACAGTTACAGCAGACAAAAAAGAGAAAAGAGAAAAAAAAAACAATAGTGTTTACCTGTGGTAACACTGCAGAAAAAAAAACACTTAAGGGAATTGCTCACCTGGAATGGTTGTGAGAAGTCACAACCACTGTCATCACAGAAAGTACAACCGGACATCCGATATCCACAGTTACAGCCTCTCCAGACCCAGCAGACACTAACATTTTGGCTTCAGAATCTTGTAATGTATGTGGTACAGTTCATATAGCGTCTTGTGCTTGGGTGCGATGAAAATACATGAGACACAGGTTTGATATAGAAAGTCTTGTATTACTTCATACAAGTTGGCAAAAATAGTCACACAGTTTGCAGACACAGAAGCAGGAGACACAGCAGGCCAGAGTAATCTAAGCTCAGCAATCACTCTCCACAACAGGTTCAGGATCTTCTTCTCTGTTACCGTAAGTCCATGCAAACGTGGGTCTTTCAAAGAGCAGGGTTCAGAGTCCACAAGTGCTTCAGAGTTCCTCAGTAGGAATAGCTGGAGTACAAGGTCCAAGGCTTTAGGAGTCAGGTCACAGGTTCACTGCAGGCTAGATTCTGAAGCACTGATTGCTCAGCTGTGGCTGCTTAAGAAGCAAAAGGAGAGAATCAGGGCGGGAACATGCAAGCTGGAAACTCCATTTTGACTGAGGGCAAGATAGCTGCAGCAAGACAGAAAGTAAAATGGCTGACGAACAAACTGAGTTTCAGGAACATGTACACAGAACCTTACAGTGTCTTTATTTCATTAAAATGATTTTTAATTAAAGTGTGTGTGTTTTATTTTTATTTCATGCAATAGGATTAATAATTGATAGTTGTCTAATTGACAGCTCTCAATTATTAACCTGGCTTAAAGTGACCTTTCAATTGCAAGGTCATTTTAACCCCTTATTAACCCATTCGCCACCGCTACATGGCAATGGGAATAGACGGGCAAAGTGCCAGAAAGGGCAAATCTAATTAGAGATTTGCCCTTTCTGGGGTGTCTGGGGGCAGATGTTAGTAGCCAGGGGGGGGCAAAAATAATGGTCCCTCTCTGGGCTATTATTATCTGCCCCCACTCACTGGCTTTGTCTGTCTGGTTGCGAAAATAGGGCGGGAGCCCACGCATTTTTTTTTCAGCAATTTTACACCTCATATATATATACATGTCATTGAATTTGTGACATATATATATATATATATTTATATTTATAGTTCATACACTTCTACATAGTATAATAGCCGCTAATTCAATTGACGGCTTTTGTGAAAATGCAGAACCCGACATGAAATGACACTTGGTGTACATAGGGTTAACCATGTCTTTTCATGTCCTTTGCTATCTGATTTGCACAAACAATTACATCAGTCTATGTGTGCAAAATTTCACACCTGTAGGGGTTAATTAAAGGTGTAAATTCGTAGCAAAAAAGTCCGTTTTTTTTACAACGAATTTACACCTTTAATTAACCCCTACAGGTGTGAAATTTTGCACACATAGACTGATGTAATTGTTTGTGCAAATCAGATAGCAAACGACATGAAAAGACATGGTTAACCCTATGTACACCAAGTGTCATTTCATGTCGGGTGCTTCTGTCTTTTCACAGAAGCCGGCTTTACCCGGCAATTGAATCAGAGGATATTTTACTATGTAGAAGTGTATAAACTATACATACAGTGCCTACAAGTAGTATTCAACCCCCTGCAGATTTAGCTGGTTGACACATGCAGAATTAACTTGGCATTGTGACATTTGTACTGTAGATCAGCCTGGAAGTGGGAAATGCACTGCTGCAAAAATTTTTGTTTTAATTTTTTTTTTTTTTTTTTAAAACATTAAAAGTTAATTCAGAGTGTCATTTATTATTCAACCCCTCAAACCACAAGAATTCTGTTTGGTCCCCCTAAAGTATTAAGAAGTAGTTCAAGCACCAAGAATAATGAGCTTCACATGTGTGGATTAATGATCTCTTTTGCCAGCCTTTTCTAACTATTTAAGACCCTCCCCAAACTTGTGAACAGCACTCACACATGGTCAACATGGGAAAGACAAAGGAGCATTCCAAGCCATCAGAGACAAGATCGTGGAGGGTCACAAGGCTGGCAAGGGGTACAAAACCCTTTCCAAGGAGTTGGCCCTACCTGTCTCCACTGTTGGGAGCATCATCCGTAAGTGGAAGGCTTATGGAACTACTGTTAGCCTTCCACGGCCTGGACAGCCTTTGAAAGTTTCCTCCCGTGCCGAGGCCAGGCTTGTCCGAAGAGTCAAGGCTAACCCAAGGACAACAAGGAAGGAGCTCCGGGAAGATCTCATGGCAGTGGGGACATTGGTTTCAGTCAATACCATAAGTAACATACTCCACCGCAATGGTCTCCGTTCCAGACGAGCCCGTAAGGTACCTTTACTTTCAAAGCGTCATGTCAAGGCTCGTCTACAGTTTGCTCATGATCACTTGGAGGACTCTGAGACAGACTGGTTCAAGGTTCTATGGTCTGATGAGACCAAGATCGAGATCTTTGGTGCCAACCACACACGTGACGTTTGGAGACTGGATGGCACTGCATACGACCCCAAGAATACCATCCCTACAGTCAAGCATGGTGGTGGCAGCATCATGCTGTGGGGCTGTTTCTCAGCAATGGGCCTGACCATCTGGTCCGCATCCATGGGAGGATGGATAGCACGGCCTACCTGGAGATTTTGGCCAAGAACCTCCGCTTCTCCATCAAGGATCTTAAGATGGGTCGTAATTTCATCTTCCAACAAGACAACGACCCAAAGCACACAGCCAAGAAAACCAAGCCTGGTTCAAGAGGGAAAAAGTCAAGGTGTTGGAGTGGCCTAGTCAGTCTCCTGACCTTAACCCAATTGAAAACTTGTGGAAGGAGCTCAAGATTAAAGTCCACATGAGACACCCAAAGAACCTAGATAACTTGGAGAAGATCTGCATGGAGGAGTGGGCCAAGATAACTCCACAGACCTGTGCCGGCCTGATCAGGTCTTATAAAAGACGATTATTAGCTGTAATTGCAAACAAGGGTTATTCCACGAAATATTAAACATAGGGGTTGTATAATAATTGACACACACTTTTATGTTTAAAATTTATTAAAATTCAACTGAGCAACATAACTTTTTGTTTTGTAAGATTTATGCTTCTGTTAATAAATCCTACTCTCGTTTGCAGTTTGAAGGCTCTAACTTATTTGCATCTTATCAAACCAGCTAAATCTGCAGGGGGTTGAATACTACTTGTAGGCACTGTATATGTATGTATATATGTCACAATGACATGTATATATATATATATGTATTCTATGTGTGTATATTTAGTGTTTACAAGGAAAGAATGGGGTTTTTTTAGTTACGATATTTTGTTCCCATAGACTTACATTGGATTTCCGGTATCGGTATCGGGTATCGCCGATATTTTAATGGTATCGGCGATACCATTCCGATTCCGATACTTTTGGATATCGGAAAGTATCGCTCAACTCTAATCATGAAATCTGAAGATTACCAAAGATTTTTGGGTTGCAATGTAGTGTCCAGTGCCAAAAGCTGGGTTTGCATCCTAGGTCAAGGGTTTTGCTGTTGGGAGAAGGCACCCTTCAAATATGAGAGACCTGGAGCAGTTTTCAAAAGAAGAGTGGTCCAAAATTCCAGTTGAGGCGTGTAATGAGCTTGTTGATGATTTTATGAAGCGATTGAATGTAGTTATTTATTCCAAAGAGTGTGCAACCAAATATTTTGCCAGTCCAATTTTTGGGGTTTTGTGTGAAATTATGTCCAATTTGCTTTTTTTTCTTAGTTTTTTTGTGATGTTCCAATACACACAAAGGAAATAAACATGTGTATAACAAAACATATGTAATTATAGTAATTTTCTGGGAGAAATACTTCATTTTCTGGAACAATTTTAAGGGTGCTAACACTTTTGACAATGACAGTATGTATTTAATTTACCAATCCAGATGATTGAATAAATTAACAGGTCCCTGATATAGAGGTCAAGCAGTGGTCTGTGGGCACCAGAATGGAGCCCCGTGAACCGCATCCAAAGCCCTGGAGCCTCTTCTGATTATTATATTCAGAGTAATACTATGGGTGCCTGGTAGAGTTGAGCGATACTTTCCGATATCCAAAAGTATCGGAATCGGAATGGTATCGCCGATACCGATACCGGAAATCCAATGTAAGTCTATGGGAACAAAATATCGGAATTAAAAAAAAACCATTCTTGCCTTGTTGGTTAATTGTACATGAAGGAAAACAACAAAGAGTAATGTAGAATGTATTGGGGGAGGTTGAGGAGACATTAAAGGCAGAGATGTTTAACCCAATCCAATGGAATAGCATTAATATTTTTTTTTTGGAAATACGTTCGGATTGACGAAGAAATTGACTATGTTGTTAACCTTTTTTCTATTTTGGCAAATATGTATGTTTCACAACTTCCATGCTCTTCACCTTTTTAACTTTTGACACACTTTCTCCTTCATAATCTTCAGCAGCATCATCTTTGTCATCAAATTATTCTTCATCTTCACCTTCTTTATCTTCTTCGTAAACTTCTTGTTATTCGTCTTTTTGTTAACATTACTCATATTGTTCTTATTAAACTATTCTTCTTCTTCATATTCTACATCTTCTTCCTCTTCATCTTCTTCATCATATTCTTATTTGTGACAGAGATTCCTGTACTTGTAATCTGTCAAAGTATGAATTTTTCATCCTTCCGTTCTTGCTGTCACAAAAGATTTAAATTACAACAGTATTTGTCCGTGTTCAGTTTAGCCTGCAGCAGCAGGCATTTTCCAGGGGCACCACGAGGAGGAACGGACTCACCCCCATACACTGCTTAGTCTTCTTCTGCTTATAATTTAGAGCATATATTTTGCTCTTCATTTTGATCTTATACTTCATGTTCTTCTGCTTTTTGATCTTCTGCTTATTGTTCTTCTGTCTCTTGTTCTGTATCTTGTAGTTTGTCGTAACCTTCTTTTTCCTGTTGGTGATCTTCTTCTGGGTAATCTTATATTTCTTCTTTGTGATGGTGTTCAGGCTGGTTGGCTTGATGCTCGTCGTCCTTGGGGTCGTCATCTTCTTCGGGGTGGTCTTTAGGGTCGTCTAACTTCCGAGAACCAGTTGACGTTACTGGAACCCGGACGGGTAGCAGAAGGTACAAGAGCCAATGCAAGTAACGAGGACCAGCTGACTGTGCTGGAACCCGGAGGGGCAGCAGAAGGAAAAGAGCCAATGGCACAAACCGAGGACCAGCTGACGTTACTGGGACACGGTTACTAAGCAGGAGGTACCTGTGCTCCAAAGCACTACCAAGGACCAGCAGATGTTGCTGGAACTAGGATACCGAGATGGAGGCACCTAGGCCAAAGGCACTGCGGAGAACCAGTTGACGGTACTGGAACCCGGACGGGTAGCAGAAGGTACAAGAGCCAATGCAAGTAACAAGGACCAGCTGACTGTGCTGGAACCCGGAGGGGCAGCAGAAGGAAAAGAGCCAATGGCACAACCGAGGACCAGCTGACGTTACTGGGACACGGTTACTAAGCAGGAGGTACCTGTGCTCCAAAGCACTACCAAGGACCAGCAGACGTTGCTGGAACTCGGATACCGAGATGGAGGCACCTGCGCCAAAGGCACTGCGGAGAACCAGTTGACGGTACTGGAACCCGGACGGGTAGCAGAAGGTACCCATGGAAATTTCAGTTTAACAGGCCGCAAGCCGGCCGCAGTTACCGAATCCCACAGTAATACAGTGGGTGATTGTCCTATTGTCACAACGGAAACAGCCTTTATTTGCATATCCCGCAGCACACATAGGAAGCACCTAAACTCCAGGCACCATAGAGTCGGCTAACCCGACCGCAACACGACAGGACAACTTATTGCAGGCTAAGTGACGTTTACACTGACAGGAAACAGATGGCGTGCTGTAACCAGTCTGGGTAGGAGTGAGTACCCGTGCCAATGACACTTCCGAGCAACAACTGTCGGTGTTGGAGCCCAGGGATGAGAAGAGAACAGGGTGGAGGCAGCAGGACTTTTTGCCGTTCGTACAGCAGGGGAACAGCTGACATAACTGAACCCCAGTAACACAGGAGCAAGTGTTGACTGTGCTAACAGCACTTCCGAGCAACAACTGGCGTTGTTGAAGCCCAGGGATGAGAAGAGAACAGGTGCAGCAGCAGGACTTTTTGCCGTTCACACAGCAGGGAACAGCTGACATTACTGAACCCCAGTAACACAGGAGCAAGTGTTGACTGTGCTAACAGCACTTCCGAGCAACAACTGTCGTTGTTGAAGCCCAGGGATGAGAAGAGAACAGGGTGGAGGCCAGCAGGACTTTTTGCCGTTCACACAGCAGGGAACAGCTGACATTACTGAACCCCAGTAACACAGGAGCAAGTGTTGACTGTGCTAACAGCACTTCCGAGCAACAACTGGCGTTGTTGAAGCCCAGGGATGAGAAGAGAACAGGGTGGAGGCAGCAGGACTTTTTGCCGTTCACACAGCAGGGGAACAGCTGAAATTACTGAACCCCAGTAACACAGGAGCAAGTGTTGACTGTGCTAACAGCACTTCCGAGCAACAACTGGCATTGTTGAAGCCCAGGGATGAGAAGAGAACAGGGTGGAGGCAGCAGGACTTTTTGCCTTCACACAGCAGGGGAACAGCTGACATTACTGAACCCCAGTAACACAGGAGCAAGTGTTGACTGTGCTAACAGCACTTCCGAGCAACAACTGGCATTGTTGGAGCCCAGGGATGAGAAGAGAACAGGGTGGAGGCAGCAGGACTTTTTGCCGTTCACACAGCAGGGGAACAGCTGATATTACTGAACCCAGTAACACAGGAGCAAGTGTTGACTGTGCTAACAGCACTTCCGAGCAACAACTGGCGTTGTTGAAGCCCAGGGATGAGAAGAGAACAGGGTGGAGGCAGCAGGACTTTTTGCCGTTAACACAGCAGGGGAACAGCTAACATTACTGAACCCCAGTAACACAGGAGCAAGTTTTGACTGTGCTAACAGCACTTCCGAGCAACAACTGGCGTTGTTGAAGCCCAGGGATGAGAAGAGAACAGGGTGGAGGCAGCAGGACTTTTTGCCGTCACACAGCAGGGGAACAGCTGATATTACTGAACCCCAGTAACACAGGAGCAAGTGTTGACTGTGCTAACAGCACTTCCGAGCAACAACTGGCGTTGTTGAAGCCCAGGGATGAGAAGAGAACAGGGTGGAGGCAGCAGGACTTTTTGCCGTTAACACAGCAGGGGAACAGCTGACATTACTGAACCCCAGTAACACAGGAGCAAGTGTTGACTGTGCTAACAGCATTCCGAGCAACAACTGGCGTTGTTGGAAGCCCAGGGATGAGAAGAGAACAGGGTGGAGGCAGCAGGACTTTTTGCCGTTACACAGCAGGGGAACAGCTGATATTACTGAACCCCAGTAACACAGGAGCAAGTGTTGACTGTGCTAACAGCACTTCCGAGCAACAACTGGCATTGTTGAAGCCCAGGGATGAGAAGAGAACAGGGTGGAGGCAGCATGACTTTTTGCCGTTACACAGCAGGGGAACAGCTGACATTACTGAACCCAAGTAACACAGGAGCAAGTGTTGACTGTGCTAACAGCACTTCCGAGCAACAACTGGCGTTGTTGAAGCCCAGGGATGAGAAGAGAACAGGGTGGAGGCAGCAGGACTTTTTGCCGTTCACACAGCAGGGGAACAGCTGATATTACTGAACCCCAGTTACACAGGAGCAAGTGTTGACTGTGCTAACAGCACTTCCGAGCAACAACTGGCGTTGTTGAAGCCCAGGGATGAGAAGAGAACAGGGTGGAGGCAGCAGGACTTTTTGCCGTTCACACAGCAGGGGAACAGCTGACATTACTGAACCCCAGTAACACAGGAGCAAGTGTTGACTGTGCTAACAGCACTTCCGAGCAACAACTGGCGTTGTTGAAGCCCAGGGATGAGAAGAGAACAGGGTGGAGGCAGCAGACTTTTTGCCGTTAACACAGCAGGGGAACAGCTGACATTACTGAACCCCAGTAACACAGGAGCAAGTGTTGACTGTGCTAACAGCACTTCCGAGCAACAACTGGCGTTGTTGAAGCCCAGGGATGAGAAGAGAACAGGGTGGAGGCAGCAGGACTTTTTGCCGTTAACACAGCAGGGGAACAGCTGAATTACTGAACCCCAGTTAACACAGGAGCAAGTGTGACTGTGCTAACAGCACTTCCGAGCAACAACTGGCGTTGTTGAAGCCCAGGGATGAGAAGAGAACAGGGTGGAGGCAGCAGGACTTTTTGCCGTTCACACAGCAGGGGAACAGCTGACATTACTGAACCCCAGTAACACAGGAGCAAGTGTTGACTGTGCTAACAGCACTTCCGAGCAACAACTGGCGTTGTTGAAGCCCAGGGATGAGAAGAGAACAGGGTGGAGGCAGCAGGACTTTTTGCCGTTAACACAGCAGGGGAACAGCTGACATTACTGAACCCCAGTAACACAGGAGCAAGTGTTGACTGTGCTAACAGCACTTCCGAGCAACAACTGGCGTTGTTGAAGCCCAGGGATGAGAAGAGAACAGGGTGGAGGCAGCAGGACTTTTTGCCGTTAACACAGCAGGGGAACAGCTGACATTACTGAACCCCATAACACAGGAGCAAGTGTTGACTGTGCTAACAGCACTTCCGAGCAACAACTGGCGTTGTTGAAGCCCAGGGATGAGAAGAGAACAGGGTGGAGGCAGCAGGACTTTTTGCCGTTAACACAGCAGGGGAACAGCTGACATTACTGAACCCCAGTAACACAGGAGCAAGTGTTGACTGTGCTAACAGCACTTCCGAGCAACAACTGGCGTTGTTGAAGCCCAGGGATGAGAAGAACAGGGTGGAGGCAGCAGGACTTTTTGCCGTTAACACAGCAGGGGAACAGCTGACATTACTGAACCCCAGTAACACAGGAGCAAGTGTTGACTGTGCTAACAGCACTTCCGAGCAACAACTGGCATTGTTGAAGCCCAGGGATGAGAAGAGAACAGGGTGGAGGCAGCAGGACTTTTTGCCGTTAACACAGCAGGGGAACAGCTGACATTACTGAACCCCAGTAACACAGGAGCAAGTGTTGACTGTGCTAACAGCACTTCCGAGCAACAACTGGCGTTGTTGGAGCCCAGGGGCAAGGAGGATGTTTAAATAGTAGATCAAGTATTTTCCTTGTTACGTGTCAATTAAAAATGTCTATACTCCAAACAAGAGAAATATAAACTTTATTACCATAAGATGATGATTTTACTTTAAAAAATATATGTAAATTAATAATTGACAAACATAAACGCATACATTAACATGTTGAAAAGCAATGCAAACCACAATAAAAATAGGTTAAATAATCTGCTATACGGTTTTAAATAAAAGCATACAAGTACATATCAGAATCCATTAATGATGGATAAGTAACAGTATGTACACCATTTTTATTGTATAGACAATGAATGGCTGACTTAAAAACATAATCAGCATTACAACTTATCTGTGCCATTCATAAAACTTTACATTTGCTGACTAATATCACTAAAAAGTATTTAAAAATATCTAAAATTTCAATCATGTAATACTGATAATATGTGCCAATCATTTATATTAACCAACAAAACCTTTAAAAAGTGCTTAGTGCATAGTGAAAACAGCTATTTATGCCTGATTGTGGACTTGCAAGCATGACAACGGATAGATAAGGTATATATAGATGAGACTGCATAGCCACAGATGGTGAATGGCGATGTAATACTGTACCTCAATAAAGTGTGCGTTACTACTACATCCTTTATTTTATATAGCTTTATAAAAGGGTACGTGCATGTATGCTTGCGCCTTTGTTTGGACGCACAGACTGGCTTCCTGCTGTGACGCGTTGGTATTGGAGCGTCTGTGCGTCTTATGACGCAGACTAACATTCACGGTGCGCATCGTTCATCATCGCAAGCGTACCGACAACACAAAGGCTTTGTCATGACTGCTTTACTCAGTAAACATGCACCTATGATGAAACATACACGCATGTGCCCTATTACATAAAAAGCTACAAGAAAAACGCGTGTGAGGTGTGACACAGCGGTTTTGTTAAGGTACAGTATTATATCGACATTGTACAGGTGTCGCTATTCAGTCAAATAAATAGATATCATTCACCTATTCTATCAGTTTTCCTTCTTTCAGCACCACTTACAGGTATATATTTTGCTATTGTGACTATGCACTATTGACTTTAACAAGGTAATGCATGATTTTTGTTACCGATTATCATGTTTACATGAAGGACCTTTATGATATGGGCTGTTAACTTTCTAATTAAATATGTATTTTGTAAAATGACACAAATATAAGTAATGTTGAAGAGGACTATTCCTACATGCATTGTTTGCACAATATTACAGGTGTACATCACGTCCCTTAATCAACATTGGATTCTTATATTTACTTGTATGCTTTTATTTAAAAGCCAAGAACACTGAAGTCTAACCTTCGCACTGCAGCTGTTGTCAAAGTTCAACCCACATTATGCACTTCCAACATTGCAGCATTTGAGTCATGATGTGAGTTGGATTTGTGTAAGCTATGGAGTGACAAGGTTGAACATCAGTATCCTATAGCATAAGTAGGCTTTTGTGTTAGCATTTGTTTTCGACATATGCATATCTGAAATTATATGTCACAATTATTTTGTTACAGATTTGTGACAAAGACTAATCATTTTATGGTTTTAAAGCTGACGTTTCAATTGTTTACAGCTTAGAAATCAGGGTGTAGCCTCATATCTATGTGTAGCACTACACACTTTGACATGTCATGTTTTTTTCAACAGGTGTAGGTAGCTAGCAGTAATTTTTCACGGACACACAGCAGGGGAACAGCAGGCGTTACTGAACCCCACAAACCTCAGTCAATTGTTTTCACTGTGCATCTAACACTTCTGAGCAGCAATGGCTGTGTTGAAGCCCAGGGTCAAGGAGGGTGTAGGCAAGCCTAGTATGAGATGTTTTGAAGTTGAAGTTGTAGTTAGCAGCAGTAATTTTTGCCAGACACACAGCAGGGGAACAGCAGGCGTTACTGAACCCCACAAACACATCAGCGATTGTTTTCATCTGTGCATCTAACACTTCTGAGCAGCAACTGGCGGTGTTGAAGCCCAGGGTCAAGGAGGGTGTAGGCAGAGGCCTAGTATGAGATGTTTGAAGTTGGAAGTTGTAGTTAGCAGCAGTAATTTTTGCCAGACACACAGCAGGGGAACAGCAGGCGTTACTGAACCCCACAAACACATCAGCGATTGTTTTCATCTGTGCATCTAACACTTCTGAGCAGCAACTGGCGGTGTTGAAGCCCAGGGTCAAGGAGGGTGTAGGCAGAGGCCTAGTATGAGATGTTTGAAGTTGAAGTTGTAGTTAGCAGCAGTAATTTTTGCCAGACACACAGCAGGGGAACAGCAGGCGTTACTGAACCCCACAAACACATCAGCGATTGTTTTCATCTGTGCATCTAACACTTCTGAGCAGCAACTGGCGGTGTTGAAGCCCAGGGTCAAGGAGGGTGTAGGCATAAAATATTCAATTATTGCCTTGTTACGTGGCCATTGCAAATGTATGTACTTCAAACAAGAATAAATGAAGTTTTACTAGGACAATAAAATGATGAATTTCAATTCCAAGAATAGAAAAAATATTTATACTTGAGATTCCTCAGTGGTTGATACCGTTTAATGGCTAGCTGGAAAGATGGTAGCAAATTCAAAGCTTTCGAGACTACTCAGGTCTCTTCATCAGGCTAAGACTAAAACAAAAAATGAAGAATCACATATTTCTACACACAACAGGACACAGGAATAGGTAAGACAAGTGAGGGAGGGACAAGTGAAGGGAGACCGGCCAAAAAATGAGAACAAGGATGAATTATCAGCGCCACACAATAAGAGAAAAAATAATGGATTTACCTGTGGCAAAACACTTTTGTATGCCCGGTCATAGCATGATGGATATGGAATTACTGTTATTAAAATATAACTTCAAATCTGAGAAAGATACAAAGGTTTCAGAATATAAGCTCATCATGACCTTTGACACTCTTAGTGATGGAATGAATAGATCACACGGATTTATGTCATTCTATATCAATTAAGGAATCTGCGTCTCTGCCCTTCCAGGGGCATGAAAACACAAAACCAGACCCCAATCAGAGGGCAATAAAACTTTCTATCCTTATCTAGGAACTGTTCCAATATTTATGTTCATCCCTCTGTCATAATGACAGTTCTGCTACACGTCACTTCTATTACCTATTGAACTATTCCTGTGTCCTGTTGTGTATAGAAATATGTGATGCTTCATTTTTTGTTTTAGTATTTGCCTGATGAAGAGACGTGAGTAGCCTCGAAAGCTTGCAATTTGTTACCATCTTTTCAGTTATCCATTAAAAGGTATCAACCACTGCGGACTCTCAAGTCTAAATATTTTTCTATCTACTGGCTAACACGGTACGAAGATACACATGTTTCCTAACTTCAAGAATAAAAATAAAGACCCTGGAAATATAAACGCATATATGCACATGCCAACAAGAAATGGAACAACACACCACCCAAAAAATTGGTTACAAAATATAGTGTTGTAAATTTAAGAATAAAAGTCCATTTTTGTATTTATGAATAATGCTTAAGGAACACTATGTTAAACCATAACATAGTGAAGACAATGGATTTTGGAATAGTCACTCATCATTGCAATTTATATGTGACAGTCACAGACATTTCAATTATTTAAGTTAATAAAATCGTTACTTTGTACAGCATGTATGACATGTCCAGCATGGACTCATCAATGTGATGACGCAATAATGTACGATAAAAAATAACCATTTAAAAAAACATTATGCATTGTCACAATTTAAGTGTGTGCCTGCAAGTGTAGGTGAAACAAAGGCTACGGATAGCAAAGGTATATTCTATGTCTGTATCAGACAGTGGACAGCCTCTGATGGGTAATGGCGATGTTATACTGTACGTCAATAAAGTCTGCGGCTGCAATCATGCATTTTGCATGTCTTGTTGCGCAAGGCTTTATCCGTCAACAACACTACCTTCCTACTGTCACTCGTAGGGTAGGGTAGCGTGTGTCTATTAGATGACTCTCTATAAAATGTGACGTTACGCAGCGTTATTGTGCCCTAGGGACGCCAAAAATACGACAGCAGTAATCATTTACTGTCTAGTACTCCACCTATGACCAACAAAAAAAGCACGTTCCTCTTTAACAATCTACAAGACTAACAAGCATAATGGTTGACGCTGACTTTATTGAGGTACAGTATTACATCGACATTGTCCATGAGTTACTATGCACTGTGATACCTATATACCATTATTAATTTATATCTGTTGTGGTTGTTTCAACAGCACTTGCAGGTATAACTACCTATTGTCAGTATGCATGATGCACTTTCTAGATGTAATAATTTATTATTGCACATTATTACCATGTTTAGATGCTGGCCATTTCATATTTGGTGTGTGAAGTTACAGTTGGCATCAGTATGTGTATTTTATAATGTCTGTCATAAATAAAACTTGTGATGATGATGATGATGATTTTATGATTCGTACATCCATTGACTGCATTATCTTACAGGTACAGATAAAGTTCCTTAAAAAGCATTAATTGATAATTAAGAAATGTACTTTTAATGCATTAATTTCAAAAAGTGAACACTATGTTTTAGTTTTTGTTACCATTTCTAATAGACATGTGCAGATATGCGCTGTGATGACAAATTATTATTTGTCCATATTTGTTATAAAAATGTATCATTGTAGGCCTGGAAAACTTCACAATTTCCTGTTTTAAGCATAACAATCAGGGTGACGGCTCTTCCCTATTTGGAGCATGTTCCACATGGGTTTTTCTGTGCATGTGTAGGAAACAGGAGACTTCTTGCCGGACACACAGCAGGGGAACAGCTGGCGTTACTGAACCCCACTAACACTATAGCTTGTGTATTGGTCTGTGGACACGACACTTCTGAGCAGCAACTGGCAGTGTTGTAGCCCAGGGAGTAGAGTTCAGGTGGTAGAAAGATGAACATAACAGGAGACATGGATAACGTTGCAAACCAGTTATTTAATCTGAAAACGGACAGACAAATTCAGGCGAGATCCATGCCTTGTTCATTTTCAGAAAAGTAAGCCGGTCTACATTATCGGAGGATAGTCGCATGCGACGGTCTGTTAGTACACCACCTGCAGCACTAAAGACGCGCTCCGATAATACACTGGCAGCGGGGCAAGCCAGCACCTCCAATGCATACTGGCTAAGCTCTGGCCATGTATCCAGCTTAGAGACCCAAAACTTGAATGGGGAAGAGCCATCTGGGAGTACACTGAAAGGGAAAGACAAGTAGTCTGTCACCATCTTATGGAAACGTTGCCTCCTGCTGACTGGAGCCGTCTCGGATGGTGTAGACATTTGTGGCGCTGCCACAAAACTTCGCCACATTTGGAACATACTGGTCTTGCCCTGTGCAGAGGCGCTGCTTGTGCTCCCTCTTGTTGCAGAGCTGTCTCCACTGCCTCGACGCACAGAGCTGCTTTGTAAAGCAGTAGCAGCAGCAGTGCTCTCGGCTGGAATGGAGAACATTATGGATTGCACCAGTGTCTCTTTGTACTCCCGCATTTTACGCTCCCGGTTCAACGTTGTGATGAGGCTTTGTAAGTTGTCCCGGTAGCGAGGGTCTAGGAGGGTGTACACCCAATAATCAGACGTGGTGAGAATGTGGGCGATGCGGCGGTCGTTTCTCAGGCACTGCAGCATGAAATCAACCATGTGCTGCAGACTCCCAACTGGCCAAGAAACGCTGTCCCCTGCCAGAGGCGTCATCTCTGCCTGCTCTGCATCACCCCACCCTCGCTCTACATACTGACTAGAGCGTTGTGTACCTCCCTCTGGAGCGATGTCTTCCTCCTCCATTGACTCCTCCTCATCCTCCTCACTAAGTGAGCCCTGCCCAGCCCTTTGTGAGGAACCACGTTGCGCTGACTGTCCAGAAGGTTATGGAATTTGTGACTCCTCATCCTCCACCTCTTCCAAAACCTCATCCCTTAGTGCTTGCAGTGTTTTTTGAAGCAGGCAGATAAGGGGGACAGTCAGGCTGACTAGTGCATCATCTGCACTCGCCATCCGCGTTGACTCATCAAACGCACGCAAAACGTGGCAGATGTCCTTCATAGAGGCCCACTCAGTAGTGGTGAAGTGTGAACGGCGCAAATTGCGAGTTGATTGCGCCTGATGCAGCTGATACTCCATTACTGCTGGCTGCTGCTCACACAACCGCTCCAACATATGTAACGTGGAATTCCACCTGGTGGGTACGTCACATATGATGCGATGTTCAGGAAGGCGAAATCTGCGTTGCAGAGCTGCAATGCGCGATCTGGCCATGCTGGAACGTCGCAAGTGAGCACACTCTAGGCGGACCTTGTGCAGCAGTGCATCAAGATCCGGATAGTCCCTCAAAAAACTCTGCATGACCAAGTTGAGCACATGTGCCAGACATGGTATGTGAGTGAGGTTGCCAAGGCCCAGAGCTGCCACCAGATTTCGGCCATTGTCCACACACTACCAAGCCTGGCTGGAGATTCGCTGGCAAAAACCACACGTCGCTCTCCTGCTTGATGGCATTCCAGAGCTCCTGCGCTGTGTGGCTTCGATTCCCCATGGAAATTAATTTCAGGACGGCCTGTTGACGTTTGGCCACGGCTGTGCTCATATCGGTCGCAACAGGTAAGCGTTCACGGGTCCATGTGGAGGTAGACCGCGACGGCTCCTGCAGCGATGATTCTGAGGAACTGGAGTAGGAGGAGGAGTCAATGTGGACAGACTTGATTCCTGCAATCCTTGGAGTTGGCAGAACACGTACAGCGCCACTTGCAAGATCTGTACCCGGCTCCACAACATTGACCCAATGGGCAGTGAGGGAAAGGTATCGTCCCTGGCCATGGGTACTGGTCCACGCATCGGTGGTCAGGTGGACCTTGCTACTGACGGCGTTTAGTAGCGCATGTTTAATTTTTCCCTCAACATGCTTTTGCAGACCAGGGACGGCTTGCCTGCTGAAATAAAATCGGCTGGGCACATTGTATTGTGGGACTGCCAATGCCATTAAGTTACGGAAACTGTCAGTCTCCACCAGCCTGAATGACAGCATTTCAAGGGACAGGAGTTTTGCAATGCCAGCATTCAGAGCCTGTGCTCGTGGATGGTTTGCCGAGTATGGCCGTCTTTTATCCCATGCCTGTGCTACCGATGGCTGTTTTGTGGCCTGGGAGTGTGAGGATGACAGGGAACTTGCAGCTGTGGGTGGAATAACACTGGGTCTCTGGACAACAGTGACAGAGGTTCTTCCATGGCAATCCTGTGAGGAAGCCGAACCAGCTGTGTGTGAGCTGGAGGAAGAGGCTCCAACACGAGCTGAAGATGTAGGTGCTGCTGTAGGTTGGCCTACATCTCCAGTGTGTCTTTGTAACTCAACAAGTGCTTTGACCGCACATGTTTCCACATATTTGTGGTATTAAGGTTACTGACACTTTTACCTCTTTTTACTTTTTGATTACACAGCTTGCATTTGACATAGCAAATATCATCTGCAAGTGTGTCAAAAAAGGACCACGCAGTGCAAGTCCTGGGAGCGCCCGTTTTGGCTGTTGGAAGAGAACTGCTACGAACGGGTGCCAAACTAGAGGCTACAGGCAACCGAGTCTGCAGCCTACCTCTCCCTACTGTTTGGACCGTTGGGGCAATCTCTTCCTCAGAGCTGCTACCACCACCTTCCTGTTCCTCACGCCATGTTGGGTCTTGTACCTCATCATCTCCACTACCCTCTTCCAACACCTGCTGCTGTTGGGTGGTCTGGCCAGCACCATGCTCAACAGAAACTGGCACCTGAGTCTCATCATCATCAGATGCGTTCTGCGGTGTGCTGACCATCGGCACTGGCTCACCCGCCTCTTCAGATTCAGAGAGACACAGCTGTTGCGCATCACTGCATACTGCCTCTTCTTCACATTCCAGAATGCTGCTTGCCTGGGCCCCTGTTTGCAAGCCAACAGATTCTGAGAACAGAAGCAGAGACTCAGCTGGCTCCTTTACAGAGCTCTCTGACTGCCTGGGCAATTTGGCAGGCGGTGAAGAGACAGATGGTTGTTCAACAGTGCTGTGGTCCTGAGAGGTGGAAGCAATTGAAGTCGATGCATTGGCTGCCATCCAACCAACAACGGCTTCAATTTGTTCTTTCCGCAGCAGGGGGTTAGGCCGAGCTCCTAAAAAACTGCGCATAAAGGAACGCTCACGGGGTAAACTGGTGGATGCTGTGTCACTGGGTGCGGCAGCAGCAGGCACAGAATCCCCACGTCCTCTCCCTGCTGAAACTCCACGGCCACGACCACGTGCCTTACTCCCTGCCTTCTTCATCTTGGTAGATTGATAAAGAAAGTCAGAAAAGTTATAAGGCCTAAGTGTGGTTATTCCTCAGAGACTGCAGTGAACACTGCAGACAACTGTTCAGTAGCTGTGAAAGGCCCCTTTGTGTACTTCTATAGTGTTTGCAACCAATGTATTGTATACAGGATGGAAGCGCGTCACACTAATAGATTAGATTTTTTTAAAATATAATGGAGCAGCACCAATTAGAGAAAAATTTGAAGGATGAGGCAGTGACACACGCTCAGCAGACTACAACCAGCAGTGGTTGAAGAACTAACTGGAGCGTAATCTGCACTCAAAAAATGAAAAGCTCACAGACTACAGTGAACACTGAAACACAACTGTTCACTAGCTGTAAAAGGCCCCTTTGTGTACTTCTATAGTGTTTGCAACCAATGTATTGTATACGGATGGAAGCGCGTCACACTAATAGATTAGATTTTTTTAAAATATAATGGAGCAGCACCAATTAGAGAAAAATTTGAAGGATGAGGCAGTGACACACGCTCAGCAGACTACAACCAGCAGTGGTTGAAGAACTAACTGGAGCGTAATCTGCACTCAAAAAATGAAAAGCTCACAGACTACAGTGAACACTGAAACACAACTGTTCACTAGCTGTAAAAGGCCCCTTTGTGTACTTCTATAGTGTTTGCAACCAATATATTGTATACGGATGGAAGCGCGTCACACTAATAGATTAGATTTTTTTAAATATAATGGAGCAGCACCAATTAGAGAAAAATTTGAAGGATGAGGCAGTGACACACGCTCAGCAGACTACAACCAGCAGTGGTTGAAGAACTAACTGGAGCGTAATCTGCACTCAAAAAATGAAAAGCTCACAGACTACAGTGAACACTGAAAACACAACTGTTCACTAGCTGTAAAAGGCCCTTTGTGTACTTCTATAGTGTTTGCAACCAATGTATTGTATACGGATGGAAGCGCGTCACACTAATAGATTAATTTTTTTCAAATATAATGGAGCAGCACCAATTAGAGAAAAAATATGAAGGATAAAAAGAGCAGTGACACACGCTCAGCAGACTACAACCAGCAGTGGTTGAAGAACTAACTGGAGCGTAATCTGCACTCAAAAAATGAAAGCCACAGACTACAGTGAACACTGAAACACAACTGTTCACTAGCTGTAAAAGGCCCCTTTGTGTACTTCTATAGTGTTTGCAACCAATGTATTGTATACGGATGGAAGCGCGTCACACTAATAGATTAGATTTTTTTAAAATATAATGGAGCAGCACCAATTAGAGAAAAATTTGAAGGATGAGGCAGTGACACACGCTCAGCAGACTACAACCAGCAGTGGTTGAAGAACTAACTGGAGCGTAATCTGCACTCAAAAAATGAAAAGCTCACAGACTACAGTGAACACTGAAACACAACTGTTCACTAGCTGTAAAAGGCCCCTTTGTGTACTTCTATAGTGTTTGCAACTAATGTATTGTATACGGATGGAAGCGCGTCACACTAATAGATTAGATTTTTTTTAAATATAATGGAGCAGCACCAATTAGAGAAAAATTTGAAGGATGAGGCAGTGACACACGCTCAGCAGACTACAACCAGCAGTGGTTGAAGAACTAACTGGAGCGTAATCTGCACTCAAAAAATGAAAAGCTCACAGACTACAGTGAACACTGAAACACAACTGTTCACTAGCTGTGAAAGGCTCCTTTCTGTACTTCTATAGTGTTTGCAACCAATGTATTGTATACGGATGGAAGCGCGTCACACTAATAGATCACTGTTAATTTCAATTGAATGGTGCTGCACCAATTCCACAAAATAAAAAAAAAAAAGAGTCAGTGAGTGACACGTGCAGATGCCTATAAACAGCGGTGGATGCAGAGCAAACTGCAGCGTCACCTGCACTCTCACACACACACCTTGCACAGCGCTGTTAAAACAACACTGCAAGGCAAAAGGAAGCTTTACACAGCGTTTGGTAAAATAGCCTGCCTAAAGCACAGTACACAAAATCGCAATCTCTAACTGTCCCTCAGAGTCAGCAGAGCAGCGTTCTGTCCCTAACTGAGTTCACAGCACAGTGACGCTAAAATGGCGGCAGCGCCTTTTATAGTGCATTCTGACATCATTTCAGCAGCCAATCACAGCCATGCCATTACTTAAGATGACCGCAGCAGTACAGGATGTGCCCACACTTCTTAGGATTCCTCATTGGCTGACTATAATCACATTGCCTCTCAAAGAATTATGGGAACTTCCGATTCCGGTATACGATATATGAAAAATATCGGAACTAAGTATCGGAATTCCGATACAGCTAATATCGGCCGATACCCGATACTTGCGGTATCGGAATGCTCAACACTAGTGCCTGGGCTAAAAATCTGAAAATATGCTGGGGATAGTGGAAGGTAGAAGGCAGTTCACAGGGCTCCTTTGTGGGGGTCACAGACCACTGACTTGACCACTAGACCATTGGCCTGCAAATCGAATCTCTATTGTTAGTTAAATACAGTTGTACAGTTTTTTATCAACTAGATGCAAACAAGAGTTCCCATTCAATACCAGCATGCATATCACTCTTTTAAATGGTGAGCAATTCAAACGTCAATTCATCAAGACTAGGATTTTGTATGTCAGTCTTGATCAACTGGGCACCCGAGTAAGATATGCCAAATTCATTAAGAGGTATGCACCTCCTAATGAATTTTGAGTATCCTTCAACTGCTGTGTGCCACTGCCAGAATGTTACTCTAGTCAGGGACTAGAGAACATTTCTGGTGTAATTTAGTGGCATAAATTATCATGAATTAGTTGGGCATGTTTTGTCAAGTCCCATCCTTCCCAAGCTATTCCAACTTTGGTGTAGTTCTGGTTGGGAGTGGCATAAAAACGTCTAAAGTGGCATCACTTTTGTGCAACTTCAAATTACAAAAAAAATCTGTGACATTTCAAGGTATTTTATGTCAGAATTCTGGTGAAAACACCTTGATGATTACAGCACAGAGTACATTAGAAAGTGGGAAAACCTAAACACATACAACGTACAAGTGCAAAATATACTATTAGAGAAAATGACCTGGGTAGCTAGACTTCACAATGATCTTTTTTGACCTTCTTTACTTGTGAGTTAGTTAAGGTAACTAATAATTAAAAATCTTCTACATTTTAGTCATCATATCAATGTCTTATTTATCATAACATAATTGTGCTAGTAGGGCAAATAAGGGAGCATTTCTGTTTAAGCCGAAAAGTCTATTAAGTGTTTAAAGATTTACATAATTCATAATTTATTAAGTCTATAATGTAATTATACTGTTAAATGTCAACTCTGAAGACAGGCATTGTACAGTTGTCTGAGCACAACATTAAGCATATATTTCTAATAGCTGAATTGAGAAAATGATATGGGCCCAACGGTGTCCGTATTTACTGGAGCATAGCCATCATATGTCAAATTAATCTAATAATTTGGTTTCTTAAGAAGTTGATTTCAGCCTTTAATTCAGTTTTTCTAGGAAATGTGAAGCATTCCTAAATCTTTCAGTTTGAAAATACACAAGGCTGCAATTCTAAACCAACAGATTAACCATAACCATAAAGGAATCAGCAGGTCATAAAAGGTGATGTACAATATAAGAGGGAGTTATTTTTCCGGTAAGGAAGAGAACACAACTGGTGAAGATCAAACAAGGTGAAAAGGCTAGAGTACCTGTAAAGATTTGTAGCAGTAAAGCTGCTCAGAAATGAGGAGCTAAAGTGTTTAAGATTTCTAAACTTACAAGCTTCTTCGATTGTGTAGAGCATTGCCTATTATAACCAATATAGAACAATGTAGAAAACAATTGAAAATAAGTAGTAGCAATGTAGACACACTGTCATGCAGCTGCAGTGCAGGTTAGTGTGTGCTCCACCTGTAGGCAACAGAGGGGAGAAGGGATAACACTCCCAGGGCAGGCCTGCACTTCATCAGCCAAAACCACCACCAGGTGACACCAAAAACGTCTAAAGCCGGGACAGCAATAATCAGTCATACGGAGTACCAAAGGTCTCAGCAAGCCCGTGGCCAGAAACATGCCAACAGGTCAAAACCATATGTGAGCACAGTACTGGGGGGAAAAACAGAAGAGTAACCAGAGACAAACCAGAGGATCAGAAACCGGAGAAAGCTAAACAGTACCAAAAGGAAGGACAGAAACTCAGGTCAGAGAACACGCTGGGTCATACACACAACAGAGGGCAAGCACACAGAGAATCAAGATACCAACAGAGTAATCTAGGTCAGCTGCTCAATCAGGGGGACCAGAACTATCACCGACGCCGGACCTAGGTCAAATGGCAACTTAATAGCCGCCTACACACCAGAGAGAGGCAGATACAATTAACCCCTGTCTGATGAGGACGGGATAAAGACAAAACCCCATCCTGGATCATGACAGTACCCCCCTCTCAACGGGGGGCCACCGGACCCCCAGGTTTCCCAGGATACCTGGCATGAAAGGCTCAGACCAATCGATCCGCATGAACCAATCGTGCAGGAACCCATGACTGATCCTCCGGACCATAGCCCTACCAATGTACCAGGTACTGAAGAGCACGATGGACCATTCTAGAGTCAACGATTCATTCCACCTCATACTCAAACTGCCCATCTACCAAAATCGGTTACGGGGAAGACAACGCCCCCCCCCCACAGGACCCCAATGGTTTCAAAAGGGCCCTGTGGAAAACATTGGGAATCCATAGAGATGGCAGAAGATGCAACCAAAAGGCCACCGGGTTAACTGCTTCCACAATTTCATAAGGGCCAATAAATTTAAGTCCAAGCTTCGCAGAGGCGATCTTGAGTCTTATGTTCTTGGCAGACAACCAAACTTTATTCCCAACCCAGAACACCAGCCCCACAGACCATTTTTTGGCCTGCAAAGAACTTATATTTAGTCTGAGCCTTCGAAATGTTGCTTTGGACCTCCCGCCATAACTCTTCCAACCGCTGGATTGCCCATCCGCCTGAGGACACCCCGAATCTAAACGGGAGAATTCCCCAAAATGCGGATGAAACCCATAGTTGCAGAAAAAAGGGGATGTGCCCGTAGACTGATTAATATGGTTGTTAAATGCGAACTCGGCCAAAGGTAACGCAGTACACCAATCAACCTGTCGGGCTGAGGACAGGCAACGCAAAATTGGCTCCAGAGACTGATTGGTTCGCTCAGTCTGACCATTAGTCTCTGGGTGAAAGGCGGATGAAAAAGACAGAACCAATACCCAACCTCCTACATAATGCTCTCCAAAGTCTGGAAACAAACTGCACCCCCCTATCAGACACCACATTCAAGGGTACTCCATGCAATCGTACCACATGCTCAACAAATAATCCGGACAACGACTCTGAATTACGTAAAGCTGCAAAGGGTACAAAGTGTGCCTGTTTAGTTAACCTGTCCAACACCACCCATAGGATGGTATTACCCTTGGAAGGAGGAAGATTGATGATAAAATCCATGGACAAATGGGTCCATGATCTATCAGGAATTGGCAGTGGCACCAATTCCCGGGCCGGACGTTTATGGGGGTTCTTTGCACCGGCACATATCTCACAAGCAGACACAAATTCCCCAACATCAGATGATAAGGATGACCACCTGAACACAATAGCGATGGCCCTCTGGGTGGCCGAGATCCCAGGATGTCAACCCAGAGCTGAGTCATGGAACTCCCAGAGGACCCTGAGACGAAACTGAACTGGTACAAAAAGTTTATCCACCTGCTTAGACGGAGGGGCCAGAGACTGAGCTTCCTGAATCTCTTGCTCCAACACGGTAGAAGCATCTGCCACCACCACCCTGGGTTGAAGAATGGAGAATAGAGGTTTGGGGGAGACACCGGATCCAAACTGCAGGACAAGGCATCAACCCTGACATTTTTGGATCCCGGCCAAAAGGTGATGGAGAACTGGAATCAGGGAAAAAAGCGACCATCTCACCTGCCTAGGGGCCAACCTCTTAGCAGACTCAATGTAAGCCAGGTTTTTATGGTCAGTGACCACGGTAATAGGATGGACAGCCCCCTCCAAAAAATGCCTCCATTCTTCAAAGGCCTACTTCACGGCCAGAAGTTCCCGATTCCCAACATCATAGTTTCTGTCTGCCAGAGAGAACTTCTAAGAGAAGAAGGCACAGGGTCTCAAATTGGTAAAAGTGGCAGGCCCCTGGGACAACACCGCCCCCACCCCCATCTCCGAGGCGTCCACTTCCATAATAAATGGTTATAAGGAAAAAAAAAAAAAAATAATAGCAAACCATAGGATACTGACTTATAATTTAACTGAGAATTACTGGAGAACAAAAAAGTCAAAAAAAGTATCTAAAAAAATATATCAAATTTATTTGTATACAAAAAGTACAGATATCAATAAAATTACAGCATTGTGCATATATATTGAATAGTTGTATATATAACTCAGGATGAGATGATACACCCAATAATAAGGACCCTGTGGGTGCCTGCTCAATGCAATATCATATGTACAGAGCGCAATGTATTAGCGTCATAGAATCATAATTAGGTCCACAGAGGGCTTCCATCATTATATGAACTGACTATATTGTATTGCTCATAGCGCAGTTGTAACAATAGACAAAAAAATGTGCATTTAAATAAACAGATCATGGTAAAATTTACCCATTTTAGTAGCAGGTTGTGATATCCACAGGTGTCCTGGATACCTGTGGATATCACAATCTGCTACTAAAATGGGTAAATTTTACCATGATCTGTTTATTTAAATGCATATTTTTTTGTCTATTGTTACAACTGCGCTATGAGCAATACAATATAGTCAGTTCATATAATGATGGAAGCCCTCTGTGGACCTAATTATGATTCTATGACGCTAATACATTGCGCTCTGTACATATGATATTGCATTGAGCAGGCACCCACAGGGACCTTATTATTGGGTGTATCATCTCATCCTGAGTTATATATACAACTATTCAATATATATGCACAATGCTGTAATTTTATTGATATCTGTACTTTTTGTATACAAATAAATTTGATATATTTTTTGAGATACTTTTTTTGACTTTTTTGTTCTCCAGTAATTCTCTTCCATAATAAATGGTTTGGACCGGTCCGGTTGAATTAGAACTGGAGCAGACATGAAACATTTTTTTAAGGACTGAAATGCCGCCCCACTGCGGCTGACCAATATTTGATATCAGCCCCCTTTTGAGTCAGATCTGTGAGAGGTTTGACTACCTGCGAGAACCCCTTTATAAGCTTGTGATAGTAATTAGCGAACCCTAAGAACCGCCGCAGGCCTTTCAAATTTCGTGGTTGAACCCTATCAACAATAGCCTGCACCTTCTTAGGATCAATGCAAAACCCCCCAGCAGACACAATGAACCCCAGAAAAGACAGTTCTTGAGCAAAAAATGAACATTTCTCTAACTTAGCAAAGAGACAGTTCTCCTGGAGCCTTTGGAGAACTGGCTGAAGATGACCAATGTGAGCCTGTTTATTGGGCGATAGACAAATATGTCATCAAAATACACACCCATAAAACACCCAATAAGGTCAGAGAACAAATGATTGATGAAATTCTGGAATACTGCTGGTGCATTGGTCAGACCGAAAGGAGTGACTAAGTTCTCAAATAACCCCTCAGTAGTGACAAAAGCAGTTTTCCATTCATCCCCCTCCCGGACAAGGTTATATGCCCCCTGCAAATCCAATTTAGAGAACGCCTTAGCCCCAGAAAACTGGTTATACAAATCGGGAATGAGTTGGTGGGGGGTAAGTATTCCTCACGATGATCTTATTCAGCTCCCGAAAATCGAGGCATGGGCATAAACCACGTCTTTTTTTTTTAACAAAAAAGTTCCCTGCCGCCACAGGAGAAACAGAAAGACGAATGTGCCCCTTATGGAGACTCTCAGAAATGTACTCTTTCATAGCAGCCCGCTCAAGACCAGAGAGGTTATACAAGTGGGCCTTGGGCAATTTAGCACCTGAAACCAGGTCAATGGCACAATCAAATGGGCGGTGTGATGGTAAAATCTCAGTCTCTTTTTCGGAAAAAACGTCCGTATTGTCCTTCCGGAATACCCTTCAGACCAATGTACGACACAGACACAGAAACCAAACATTTTTTAACACAATTTGAACCCCATCTCAAGAGCTGACGAGATTCCCAGTCTATAACTGGGTAATGGAGTTGCAGCCAAGGAAACCTTAACGCCAAGCCAGCAGAAAGATTGTCCAAAACAAAGCAGGATAAACATTCCTGGTGAACAGGCCCCACCCTGAGGATGAACTTCCCAGAAACCAAAGTAATCCCGTCCTTGGGGAGGGGCGTGGAGTCAATGGCCACCACTTTCATGGGAGTCCCCAACCTACCTGTCCCTATCTTAAAATGGGCCACCAGCCCAGAGTCAATCAGGTTAACTGAGGACCCACAGTCAACAAAAGCCGTAATGGGGAAAAAAACAGTTTTTAGTACCTTAGTACAAAGTTCCACCTTCAGTAGCAATTTAGAAACAGAGGAAAAATGTACCTGAGAGTCTGGGTAACCTCTGCAACAGTTACCCAGACTGAGGCGTTTCCAGACATCTTGGAAACCTTTCGGCAGGAGGGACAGTCTCTCTTCCAATGTCCCAGGGCACCACAATAAAAGCAGAGCTTGTTCTCCCGCTGACGTCTCCTCTCCTTCTCCCTCCATGAGGTGACCCCCACCTCCATGGGCTCGACTTGGGGCAATGGCTCGGACTTAACCGGAAACAACGGGGCCTCCCGATTCACAACTCTTCCCTCCCTAAGTCTCCGATCCATACAGACGGCCTGTCTCATGGCCTCCTCCAGGGAGCTGGGCGGTGGATGCAGAGCCAGGGCGTCATTTAGATGGTCAGATAGTCCCCTACGGAACTGGCACACTGATTCGTTCCATGACACCTCTGGGGACCACCGCCTGAATTCTGACCAGTACCACTCAGCAGAGAGCTTTCCCTGAGAGAGACTCATAATCGTTTCCTCAGCCAGTCTTACCCGATTGGGTTCATCATATGTCAACCCCAGAGCTTCAAAGAATTTTTCAACAGACATTCTCTCAGGGGCAGTGGGGGGTAAGGATAAAGCCCAAGCCTGCAGACCCTAACGAAGTAATGACATCACTATTCCCACCCGCTGACTCTCATCTCCCGAGGACCGGGGCCTGATTGAGAACAACAGTTTACAGCTCTCCCTAAACACCCGAAACTTCATTTTCCCACTCTGCAGAGTTCACAGCGGGTCAGCCTGTGAGTGAGTGGAGCATCAGTGACGTCAGTGGTAGTCACTGATGCTGCGCAGCGGCCCTGCCTGACCCGCGGTGAACTCGGCACCGTGGGAAAATGTCAGAAACTTTCCCATGGCACAGAGTTCATGTCCGGTCAGGCGGGGAAGCTGCACAGGCAGCTTTCCATTCATTCTACAGTGGTTTACAACCGGGCCGGTCGTATTAGCACTGCTCTCGGTTGTAAACTGTTTAACGTCTTGATTTGGATTGCAGCATGGGACTTGACTGTATGGCGGAAAGGTATGGGTATAGTGTTGCTTTATTTTTTACAGGAGAACGATGGCTTCGCTTGGATTGGGAGTTTAATAAAGACAGAAAACCTGTGTGTTTTATTATTTCATTAAATTACTTTATTCTTAATGTGTGTGTGTGTTTTTTTAACTCTTTCATACTATTGGATTAATAATGGATAGGTGTCTAATTGACACCACTCCATTATTAACCATGCTTAATGTCACCTTACAATAGCAAGCTGACATTAATCCCTTATTACCCCATAAGCCACCACTACAGGGCAATGGGAAAGAGAAAGGCTAAGTGCCAGAATTGGCGCATCTTACAGATGCGCCTTTTTTGGAGTGGCTGGGGCCAGATGTTTTTTTGCCGGGGAGCAATAACAATGGTCCCTTTCAAGACTTTTAATATCTGCCATCAGTCAGTGGTTTTCCTCTCTGGTGAAGAAAATTGGGCGGGAGCCCACGCTATTTTTTTTCCATGAATAAATACTTTAACACATACATCTCCAAATTTTTACATACATACACTAATAGCATTAGTAGTCAGGGACATATATAAATCAAAATGATATGCAATGTATAAGGTTTCACTCACTCGGCTGCTTCAGAGGTAAATCAGGATGCACTTTTCTTATCCAAAGTTCATCAGGTTTATTACATCATAAACCTCAAAGCAACATATAGTACAAGTCTTCAGTAAAGCTTCTTAAGATCTCTACAAACACAGATACAGGAAGGCTTCTCCATTCCTACACAGAGACCTCTCTGTCCACACTGGCAGACTCCCACACTCTCACACAGGTGCCAAGCACACTCAGTTACATAGCCGTAACTCCGCCCACAGGTGAGGTCAGGATCACATGGTTAGGTCACATGGTTATGACCTCACCACAGGTCCTTTTGATACACATAAACAACTACAGGCTTTATCTTGGGTATTCAGACACATACCCCTTGGGTGGGTTTGTAGGTGACTGGACCCGCCCAGCTCTCCAAGTCACCTGGAAGCCTCCCAATGTATAGCAAAACTCTCAGCAGTAGATCTGCTGAACAAAACATGCTCAGGCTTCCATCACAGGGCCACCCACCTCTGTGATACATAACGTCCATCCATCACATGCCTCCATGCATATCCCGAGGGCCATACACAGTGCCCCCTAGCTGCATCAGGGGTCATTACACCACAAATGGTTTACTGTATGTAAACCATGTGTCATATCCTGTGGGGTTCTGCAATGATTTTACAGAAGCCGACAAATGAATTATCACCTATTCAGCTATATATATCTCTATGAAATATAAATTTATATATATATGTGTGTGTCAATGACATATAATATATATATATATATATAATATATATATTACTGTATATATATATAGACATCTATTCTATGTGTATATAACAATTCTATCTTTTATATTATAACACGTCAGTGTGATTTTACTGTATAGCCGCATATGAATTGCCGGCTTTTCAAAGGATACCGGTGAGTAAAAATCGGACAGCACTCGCATGGTGCGAGTGCTGTGCTTTTTTTCTCACATCCATTGACTTGCATTGGCGAGTCTCGTCCGAGATACGCAGCAATACGCAGCATGCTGCGATTTTTTTCTCAGTCCGATTTCAGCTCAGAAAAAAATCACAGATGAGATGTCACCTATTGAATAACATTGGTCCGAGTGCAATCCGATTTTTTATTGGGTTCCACTCGTCCGTATTTCTCGCAAGTGGGTATGAGCCCCTATGGTGAGGCCAGCAGGCCCGTACCTTGAAGTCAATGAATTTGTGCAGAATCGATTTGCTCATATATACCTGCATAACACCTCTATTATGTAGCAGGTGGCAGATAACACAGGACCCAGCATTGATCCCCATAGACAGAACTCAGCTCCCTCTTCCTCTTTATTAAAAAGTTATTACTGTGCAAGTCTCAGATCATTACTATCAGCATTCTTTAGCTAAAGGGCAGATTTCTGACAGTAACCAGCATTAATACATCCAAGCATTGACAGATATATCCAAGTTAATGAAGGTACTTAACACCTTATAGAACAAGACCGAGCACCGATTGCGGGCATTTAACCCCTCTGATGACGCTGTCAGTAGTGACAGCGACATAGAGAAGCACTGTGCAGTGAGTGTGCTCACTGCGCACTTTCATCAGGTCAAAGCGCATTGTTTTGATAGTCTCCATGGAGATCTCTGGCATCATGATGGCCGCAGGGTCCCTCGGGGTCCTGCAGGGAAGATGGCATGTGAGCACCTACTGAGAGCAGTGCAGAGTATCAGATCAGCAATCTGATATAATATAGTAATGTCCCATACTGTTACAATGTAAAAAAGTTTAAAAAAAATTAGAATATGTAAAAATATTTTTTTTTAAAATCCCTAAATAAAGAAAAGAAAGAAGGAAATATTTTCCAATAAATACATTTATTTATGTAAATAAAAAAACAATAAAAGTACACATATTTGGTATCGCCAAGTCTGTAACAACCCGCTCTATAAAACTGTCCAATTAGTTAACCCCTTCAGTGAACACCGTAAAAAAAGAAATACAAAACGATTCAAAAAAACAATGTTTTATCATCATACTGCTGAACAAAAAGTGCAATAAAATGCAATAAAAAAGACAGATGTAAATAAAAATTGTACTGCTGGAAACATCATCTTGTCCCCAAAAAAACAAGCCATGATACAGCTCCATCAGCAGAAAAATAAAAAAGTTATAGCTCTAAGAATAAAGTAATGCAAAAATAATTATTTTTTCTATAAAATAGTTTTTATTGTGTACTTCCTTTCTGAGCTTTACACTGCACCTCATAAGTAGTTTTTGACCATATATGGGGTATCGTTGTACTCAGTAGAAATTGCACAAGTAATTGTAGGGAGCAATTTTGCCTGTTACCCTTATGAAAATGCAAAATATTGAGCTAAAGAAGATTTATTTAGGAAAAAAAAATTTTTTTAATATCACGGCTTAACGTTATAAACTTTTGTGAAGCACCTGGGGTTTCAAGGTGCTCAATACACATCTTGGTAAGGTCCCAAAGAGGTCTAGTTTCCAAAATGGTGTCATTTGTGCGGGGTTTCCACTATTTATGCACATTAGAGGCTCCTTAAACGCGATATGGGGTCCGCTAATTATTCCACCAAGTTTTGCATTCAAAAAGTGAAATGGCGCTCCTTCACTTCCAAACCCTGCGTGCACCCAAACAGTACTATTCCCCTACATATTGGGTGTCTGCGCACTCAGGAGAAATTGTACAACAAATTCTATGGAGCAATTTCTCTTGTTACCCTTATGAAAATGCAAAATTTGGAGCTAAAAAAGATTTATCTGGGAAAAATGTGATTTTCTTATTTTTACTTCTTAACGTTATAAACTTCTGTGAAGCACCTTGGGGTTCAATGTGCTCAATACACATCTAGATAAGTTCCCTAAGGGGTCTAGTTTCCAAAATTGTGTCACTTGTTGGGGGTTTCAACTATTTAGACACATCAGAGGTTCTCCAAACATAACATGGCGTCCACTAATAATGCCAGCAAATTTTACATTCGAAAAGTGAAATGGTGCTCCTTCCATTCTGAGCCCAGCCGTGCGCCAAACAGTAGACTTTCCCCTCATATGGGGTATCGGCATGCTCAGGAGAAATTGCACAACAAAATGTATGGCACATTTTCTCCTGTTTTCCTTGCGAAAGTAAAAAAAATTAGGTCTAAAGGAAAATTTTTGTGAAAGAAAAGTAAATGTTTATTTTTTCTTCTATATTCCAAAAATTCCTGAAGCAACTAAAGGGTTAATAAACTTCTTGAATGTGGTTTTGAGTACCTTAGTTTTAGAATGGTGTCATTTTGGGGTATTTTCTGTCATATAGGCCCTCAAAGTCACTTCAAATGTGAGGTGGTCCCTAAAAAAATGCAAGATTTGTTGCAAAAATGAGAAATTGCTTGTCAACTTTTAAACCTTTTACTTCCTAACAAAAAATATGTTTCCAAAATTGTGCTGATGTAAAGTAGACATGTGGGAAATGTTATTTATTAACTATTTTGTGCGATATGACTCTCTGTTTTAAGGGCATAAAAATTAAAAGTTTGAACATTGCGAAATTTTCACAAATAAACACAAGTCATATCAAAGAAATTTTACCACTCTCATTGTAAGGCACCGATATTATCCTGCTACATGGGTTGGGTCCCAGGCATTGCCTGGTGCCATGGTCTCCCATTCATGTCTGGTCGCTGCAGCTGTTGCTAAGCACAGATCTCAGTCCCAGCGCCTTGCTCAGGCTCATAGTGTACCTTTGGTTACTGCTGGCTCTCCAGCCAAGTCTATGATAAAGGCACCGCCTTGCGCTCTGGAGCCTAAGTCCAGAAATCACCTTACTGAGCATGTCCGTAATGTGACATCTTCTCATTGATGTTTGGACATTAGCTGCTCTGGTGATGTGGAGGTTTCGTATTGGCCTGCAAGCAATGTCAGTGTGTGTGTTTGGGGTGGAGCTTTTGGTATGAAAGGCTCCCAGCGATGCCAGCGGGTGCAATAGTATCATGTATGGTTGGTGTGTGTGAGGTAGTACTCTATTCCTCTGTCTGCACATGTGTGTTAGCTACCTTATTAGGCAGGGTTTTTTGGCCCCGCTTGGCTTAGCACCTGTTTTGACCATATCTGCGGTTAGCACGGGTCAGTCTCAGGGCAAGATCCAACCTTAAGAGGTTTTGCTCCCCTGTGAGTTATACAGGGTTTTCCCCTTGCGTCTTTTTGAGTTTTTTCTCTTGTTTCAGCATCTGTTTCGTTTTAGTGTGCCCTTAACACTGTTCAGTTACAGAGCGAGTTCAACCCGTGTTCATTACCTCTCTGTGAAGCTAACAGAGATGAGGATTCTGCGTTCTGTTCATGCTCCGTGGCGTTAACGCAGTTTGATTAAGGTGAACACTCGCAACCTTGTTCCGTCATTTGTTCACTCTAGCAGGTTCACACCTGCAAGGTGGACCCTGGGTTGCGATTGCACTTTATTATTTATTTTTATTCAGTGCAATCCGCCAACCCTAACAATCATAAAGTTTAATATGTCCCGAGGAAACAGTCTCAGAATCACCAGGATCTGTTGAAGCGTTCCAGAGTTATGACCTCATAAAGTGACAGTGGTCAGAATTGTAAAAGTTGGCCTGGTCAGGAAAGTGAAAACAGGCTTTGTGGCAAAGGGGTTAAATCAGATTGTTTTACTACATGAAATATTTAATAAATAACATTTCCCACATATCTACTTTACATCTGCAGCATTTTTTAAACATATTTTTTTAGGAAGCTAGAAGGGTTAAAAGTTGATAAGCAATTTTTCATTTTTCCAACTTGTCTCTTCAGATAGGAAGAGGACTAGAACTCTAGTGCCACCTATTGGAAGTAGAAATACTAAAAGTCAATGTCGACCTTTTAACGAGCCTTGTCACATGACTTAGGATAAAAGCCAAACCAGGATCTCAATTTGCAGACACTGTGTTTCGGGGTACTGCCCCTCATCAGTGCAAAGTGTGAGATCTGGTTTGGCTGTGTGAGAGGCGTCTGACCGATATCCAAGAAGTATCGTTTCTCCTTGGGGAGATTGACATGCTAAGCATGCCGAGATGAGGAGACATAAAGCCTCAATGCTCCTCTGGGAAATATGTAAATTGTTTCTTCAGAGAGGAGCATTGCTCATACTTCTGGAGATAGTCACCCCCATAAATTAAGTTTTCTCTTTGCCACAGTAATGCCAAATATGTGGATGTTAACTGTGGTTTAGGCACACTGTGAGGCTCAGGAAGAGGGGGCATTTGGATTTGGGAGTGCAGATTTTGCTGGATTTCCTTTAGTGGGAGCATATCACTTTTCCAAAGCTTCTCTGCTACCAGTAATGTGGACACCGTCTATATTTGTTTTAACAGATAACGTACCTGAGGAGAGATGTTTTTTGTGGATTGAGCACAAAATTTAGCTATAGTAGCAGCTTTTATTAGCAGCATTTTGGGGTACAGAATATTTTGGATTAGTTCATATTTATCCTGTGCAGTACGCTGAGCATTTACATCGGGGTTTCCATCTAAATCTACAAAATACATGATTTGGATGAAACCCCCAAGGGATCTATTCACTAATGAGGCAGTAGAGTTACTCTGGACTCTGTGTGGCTTCTGTTAGGCAGTATCTTTTAAGAGGTGCACAAAACTATGTTCAACCGCACTTTTATGCATTCCTAAAGAAGCGGGCACAGACGAATCATAGGCTAGAAAGAGTGCAAAGTGAGTCAATGTGCCTCATTATAGGGAATCTTCTTTGGGGTTCTGTCTGGATAAGGTATTTCAAAGATTTACAGTGAAACCCTGATGTAAGTGCTCAGTGTAGAGGGCAGAAGAAAAGTGAACCGAGCCTTAGCTGGGGACACTCTAGCGTTTAACCCCTTTCTGACATTAGACGTACTATCCCATCCATGTGACCTGGGAATGTCTGCCCATTGACGGGATAGTACGTCATGTGTGATTGTCCACACTCATGGGTGGAGCGAGGCCGATCGCGGCCGGGTGTTAGCTGATTCTCACAGCTGACATCCGGAACTTTAACCCCGGAATACTGCGATCAAACATGATAGCAGCGTTCCGGAGCCGGCACAGGGCCCTCTGCCTTTGGATCGGAGACCCCGCGACACGCCGCAAGGTCCCGATCGCTGTCATGGAGACCCGATGTCATCATGATGACATCCAGGTTTGCAGAGCAGTGAAACTTCCTGTCATGCGCAGTGCATGTCAGGAAGTCTCACAGGTTAGTGTATAGAAGCTGCAGCGCTGACAGCTTCTGTAGCATGCAGATGCTGCTTCATCTGCATGCTATAGAAGTGATCAGACTCCACAAAATCATTGTCCCATAGTGGGACAAAGTGTAAAAGTAAGAATTAAATAAAAAAAATTTTTTAAATAATTGTAAAAATATTTAAAAAAAATAATAAAAAATAATAATGAAAAAAATCAATATTTATTCTATCACTAAATAATATTTGAATAAAAAAAAATCTAAACAATAAAAGTACACATATTTGGTATCGCCACGTCCATAACGACCTGAACTATAAAACTGTCCCACTAGTTAACCCCTTTAGTGAACACCATAAAAAAACAAGGCAAAAAGAAATGCTTTATCATCATACCGCCAAACAAAAAGTGGAATAACACGCAATCAAAAAGACAGATATAAATAAACATGCAAAAAAGGGGGAGAAGCCAGCGCTGCACATGGTCAGCATGTAATACATTAAGTGCATCTGCACATATTGGTTTCTAACTGTTTTTTTTTAAAATGAGACATTTGGCAAATAATTGATCAATACTTTGAGCCACCCCGCCACGACAAGGCATTCTCATATGGGGCAGTCCTACTCTACGTTTTTTATTTTCGCTGTGCCATTACGGCCTCCTAAATATATTAAAAGCAAAACTGCAAAAAAACTGCAAAAGTAAGACTGCAAAAAAACTGCAAAAGTACCTGATAGCAGCGTTCCGGAGCCGGCACAGGGCCCTCTGCCTTTGGATCGGAGACCCCGCGACACGCGCAGGGTCCCGATCGCTGTCATGTAGACCCGATGTCGTCATGATGACATCCAGGTTTGCAGAGCAGTGAAACTTCCTGTCATGCGCAGTGCATGTCAGGAAGTCTCACAGGTTAGTGTATAGAAGCTGCAGCGCTGACAGCTTCTGTAGCATGCAGATGCTGCTTCATCTGCATGCTATAGAAGTGATCAGACTCCACAAAATCATTGTCCCATAGTGGGACAAAGTGTAAAAGTAAGAATGAAATAAAAAATTTTTTTTAAATAATTGTAAAAATATTTAAAAAAATAATAAAAAAATAAATGAATAAAATCAATATTTATTCTATCACTAAAATAAATATTTGAATAAGAAAAATCTAAACAATAAAAGTACACATATTTGGTATCGCCATGTCCATAACGACCCGAACTATAAAACTGTCCCACTAGTTAACCCCTTTAGTGCACACCATAAAAAACAAGGCAAAAAGCAATGCTTTATCATCATACCGCCAAACAAAAAGTGGAATAACACGCAATCAAAAAGACAGATATAAATAAACATTCTACTGCTGAAAACATCATCTTATCCTGCAAAAAATTAGCTGCTATACAGCGTCATCAGCAAAAAACCAAAAACTTATAGCTCTCAGAATAAAACGATGCAAAAATAATTATTTTTTCTAAAAATAGTTTTTATTATATAAAAGAGCCAAAACATAAAAAAGATACAAATTAGGTATCGCTGTAATCATACTGACCCAAAGAATAAAACTGCCTTATCAATTTTACCACACGCGGAACGGTGTAAACGCCCCCCCCAAAAGAAATTCATGAACTGCTGGTTTTTGCTCATTCTATCTCCCAAAAATCGGAATAGAAAGTGATCAAAAAATGTCCATGTGCCAAAAAATGGTACCAATAAAATCGTCAACTCATCCTGCAAAAAATAAGACCTGACATGATTCTGTGGGCCAAATATGGAAAATTATAGCTCTCAAAATGTGGTGACGCAAAAACTATTTTTTGCAATGAAAAGAGTCTTTTAGTGTTTGACAGCTGCCAAACATAAAAACCCGCTATAAATAGTAAATCAAACCCCCCTTTATCACCCCCTTAGTTAGGGAAAAATAATAAAATAAAAAAAATGTGTTTATTTCCATTTTCCCATTAGGGTTAGGGTTAAGGTTTGGGTTGGGGCTAAAGTTAGGGTTAGAGTTGGGGGCTAAAGTAACGGTTAGGGCTGGGGCTAAAGTTAGGGTTGGGGATAAAGTTAGGGTTAGGGTTGTGGCTAAAGTTAGGGTTAGAGTTGGGGCTAAGTTAGGGTTAGGGTTGGGGCTAAAGTTAGGGTTAGGGTTAAAGTTAGGGTTATGGTTGGGGCTAGAGTTGGGATTATGGTTTGCTTATGGTTACGGTTAGGATTAGGGTTAGGGTTGTGATTAGGGTTAGGGGTGTGTTAGGGGTGTGTTAGGGTTAGGTTTGTGGTTAGGGTTATGGTTAGGGTTGGAAATAGGGTTAGGGGTGTGTTGGGGTTAGGGTTGGAGTTAGAATTGAGGGTTTTCCACTGTTTAGGGACATCAGGGGCTCTCCAAACACGACATGGCGTCTGATCTCAATTCCAGCCAATTCTTGAAAAAGTCAAACGGAACTCCTTCCCTTCGAGCTCTGCCATGTGCCCAAACTGTGGTTTACCCCCACATATGGGGTATCACACACTCACGAAAAATTGCACAACAACTTTTGGGGTCCAGTTTCTCTTGTTACCCTTGGTAAAATAAAAAATTGGGGGCGAAAAGATCATTTTTGTCAAAAAAATATGATTTTTTTTTTACGGCTCTACATTATAAACTTCTATGAAGCATATGGGGGTTCAAAGTGCTCACCACACATCTAGATAGTTCCTTAGAGGGTCTACTTTCCAATATGGTGTCACTTGTGGGGGGTTTCCACTGTTTAAACACATCAGGGCTCTCCAAACAGATATGGCGTCCGATCTCATTTCAGCCAATTTTGCATTGAGAAGACAAACGGCGCTCCTTTCCTTCCGAGCTCTGCCATGCGCCCAAACAGTGGTTCCCCCCATATATGAGGTATCAGCGTACTCAGGACAAATTGCTCAACAACTTTTTGGGTCCAATTTCTCCTGTTACCTTTGATAAAATAAAAAAAATTGGATCTGAATTAAATTTTTAGTGAAAATAAGTTAAATATTCATTTTTTTTAAACATTCCAAAAATTTCTGTGTAGCACCTGAAAACTTCTTGAATGTGGTTTTGAGCACCTTCAGGGATTCAGTTTTTAGAATGGTGTCACTTTTAGATATTTTCTATCATATAGACCCCTCAAAGTGACTTTAAATGTGAGTGGTCCATAAAAAGAAAAAATGGTATTGTAAAAATGAGAAATCGCTGGTCAACTTTTAACCTTCATAACTTCCTAACAAAAAAAATTTTGGTACAAAATTGTGCTGATGTAAAGTAGACATGCGGAAATGTTATCTAATAACTATTTTGTGCAATATAACTCTGATTTAATTGCATAAAAATTAAGTTTGAAAATAGCAAAATTTTCAAAATTTTCACCAAATTTCCATTTTTTTTCAAATAAACGCAAGTTATATCGAAGAAATTTTACCACTATCGTGAAGTACAATATGGTCATTAACATGCAAACCTCTCTTGGGGTAAAGTAGTTAAAAAATTGGTCAAATATTTATCCAGAAAAGTAGGATGGGTTTCAGGTGAGTACAATGCGAGTTTTCTCATCTAGTATCTGTATGACATGCGTATGCAATCCGTATGCAATGCAATTTTAACTTTAGCTTTAACATAGAGTAATCCTCTGGTCATTTAAAAATAGTTTTCAAAGTACATATTCTTCAGTGCATATATAGATAGATAGATAGAAATATGTGAGTGACATATGTAATTAGTACAGTGGTTGTAACTTACTGTTCATATATTTAATCATTAAATCAATACATTACAGTAAAAAGTGGTGTGGGGTCCCCAGAAATTTTAATAACCAGAAGAGGAAAGCTGACAGCTGGGGGCCGATGTTTCTAGCCTGGGAAGGAAGTAATACACATGGAGATTCCCAGGCTATTAATATCAGCTCACAGCTGTATACTTAGCCTTTACTGGTTATTAAAATGGGGGACCCCACCAAAAAAATTACATGGAGCCCCTATAGTTAATCACTAGCAAAAAAAGAGAATAAAGCCCTTTAATTGAAATAAAGACACTGACAACTTTATTTGAAATAAAATAAAAAATAAAGTTATACTCACCTTTACACCTAATCCACTAAAGCCCATGTCCCCTGTTAAAGATAAATAATAAACCAACATAATAAGGGTTGTTTTAGGGTTGGGGTTAGGGTTGTATTAGCCTTTGAGTTAGAGTTGGGGCTTTTTCAAAAGTAAAAAAAAAATTATAACAATATGACGGCTAGTGTTGAGCGCAACTGCTCTCTACTCGAGTTTGCATCGGGTGCTCAGGTATGCACAGAGTATCGCTGATCCCTGCATTTTTTTGGTGTATAACAGCCGTAAAACAAGCGGGACGGGGACTTGAGCATGCCACTTGAATACCAGCGATATTCGGTGCATACCCGAGCACGCGATGCAAACTGGAGTAGTGAACACTTGCGCTCAACATTAATGATTCAGTAAGATGACCTAATGTTATCAAATTCTGGGTCATACCTGTGGGATCAAAATGCTCACTATACTCTACCCCTGGATAAATTCCTTGAGGGGTGTATGTTATGAATGTGCTAGAGATGGTTTCTGAGCAGAGGCTCCCTCTGGTGGTTACAGACAGTACTGAACCTTTCAGCGAGGAATGGCAATCTGGGTTCACTGACTGGTCTGATATAAGGGAGGTTCCCTCCCATGATGGTTGCCGGTGATCAATTGTTCTGGTCTCAATTGTGGTTCCTGGTTCATTTGGAAGTTTGCTGGAGTCTTGCCTGCATCTCCTGCTTTCAGATAAGATATTTTTTGCTTTTCTTTTTGTGCTTGCTTTTTGCATTGTTTTCTGCACTTTTGTGGAGGTCGGCCAGGTCCCCTCCTGGGGCCTGAGCTCCTCACAGTTTGTCTGCAGCCATTGTTATTTGCTCATTTGCTTTTTACTGTTTTTTCAGCGGCTGCGGCTTGGTTTTGTTCACACTGAGATCTGATTTAGCGGGTGGCGAGATCGTGTGATCTCAGTATTTTTGTAATCAGAATTGTTGGATTTTTGTAGGGTTTTCTGGGTTGCAGAAAGTAATCTCTCCTTTCCTATCCTATTTAGTCAGCTTGTGGTCCCAGCGTTTGCTCAATCTATTTTCTGCCTATGTTTGTGTTTTCATCTTGTCTAACCGCCATTATATGTTTGGGGGCTTCCTATTTTCTTTGGGGATCTGCTCGGGGCAGATAGCTTTCATCTTTCTGCCTTTAGGTGTAGTTATCTCTCAGGCTGTGACGAGGCGTCCAGGATCAACGTAGGAACGCTCCACGGCTACCTCTAGTTGTGTCGTTAGTTTAGGAATCTGCAACCCATTAGTTACCAACATCTCAGGTGTTCTGCTGCCCTGCTGTTGTTCCTGTCCTCCTCAGCTACCGAAACACAGCAGGTCTAGTTTCCAACATGGTGTCACTGTTGGGATTTCCACTGTTTAGGCACATCAGAGGCTCTCCAAAAGCAACATGGCGTCCACTCTCGATTCCAGCCAATTTTGCATTCAAAAAGTCAAATGGTGCTCCTTCCCTTTCTAGCCCTTTTTTCCCCCACATATGGGTATCCATGTACTCAGGAGAAATTTTAAAAATTAAAACGTAAAAGTAAATTTTTTAAAAAAATGTTCAATGTTCATTTTTTCCTTCCACATTGCTTCAGTTCTCATGAAACAACTGAAGGGTTAATAAACTTCTAGAAAGTGGTTTTGAACACCTTGAGGGGTGCTGTTTTTAGAATGGTGTCACTATTTTATGCTTTCTGTCATATAGGCCCGCAAGTCACTTCATATGTGATGTGGTCCCTAAAAAAAGTTTTGCAAATTTTGTTGGAAAAATGAAAAATCGCTGGTCAACTTGTAACCCTTCTAACTTACTAATAAAAAAAATATGTTTTGTGTGTTGATGTAAAGTATACATGTGGGAAATATTATATTATGTATGAACTGTTTTGTGTGACATATTTCTCTGATTTAAGGGCACAAAAATTAAAAGCTTGAAAATTGCTAAATTTTCAAAATTTTTGCCAAATTTTATTTTTCATTAATAAATGCAAATCATATCGAATAAATTTTACCACTATCATGAAGTACAATATGTCACGAAAAAACAGTCTCAGAATCAGTGGGATCTGTTGAACCTTTCCAAAGTTATAACCACATAAATTGACACTGTCAGAATTGTAAAATTTGGCTTCGTCATTAAGGTCAAAAATGGCTGAATCACTTAGGGGTTTAATGCATAGAAAAAAAATAACTGACCTGCCACTCCACGGGGTGTCCTCTTCGGAAGCCGGCATCTGATCTCAGTGTGCAAGCGACAAGAGCTCATGATATCACGGCTGTCATGATTCAGACCAGGTTTTGGTCATGTCTCTCCTTTCCCGGTCTGGTCATGTCAGTGGTTAACTTTCTCTGCCTCATTCCTGTGTCATGTCTGCTATATCTCTGCACTTCATCCTGCAGGCAGAGCCAGTTATATTTCCTGCCTACGGTGTGTAGCTGGCTCTGGTGAACCCTGGTATGTCCTGCTGTCTTTAGCTGACTTTCTCCGTGTCTATATACTCCTCTCCTACCCATTCCGTCTCGTGTGTCCCTGTGTGTTTGGATTCCCCAGTACTCGACTCTGCTTTGGCTCTGACCTGATTCTGTCACTTCCTTCTGATACCTCTGCTACGGACCAGCACTGACCTTTTGGCACTCCTCTGACTCTGTGTTTGGAATTCCCCTCTGTATTACGCTACTCTCTGGTATCGACCAGGCTTGCTGACTATTCTGCTGTCACCTGGTGGTAGCTTTGCTGCAGTTCTGCTGGTCTGCTCTGAGCAGGATTTCAGCTCACTCTCCACTCTGCTACCATCTAGTGGAGTTTGCATTACTCTGCATTTACCTGCAGTGCTGCAGAACTGCCAGGGGCCCTCAATCATGTGCACACCAACGTCAGCTGCTGATCTCTGATTGACTGACCACCGAAGTACGCCCCTGATGGGAAGTATGGGTCTAGAAAAGTGACAATGAACAGTGTGAAAATTGAAAAATTTCTATCTATTTTATTACAAATTGTGATATGAGGGAATAAAAAAAATGCTTTATTGCTTGTTTACGTGCTGCTGACTATTTTATTGGCCCATATAAATGATTCAATCAGCCAATGAACGGACAATTTGCTTATTCATCAGCCGATCATGGCATATTTAGGTTCATTATATTTAGCTGCTATAAAACAAATTCCTCTTTATGTGCAACAAAAAAAGGTTTTAATACTAAGATTGATCACTTTTTACAAAGAAGCAGTTCTGATGAAATTTCCTAGAACTCCTGCCTCCACAGAGGTTGATTAATCGCTACTAAATGTGTGATCTTTGTACTCCACCACTGTACTAATTGCCGACATGCACCTAATGCCTCATTTCAATGTAATTCATCTTTATGCCCCAATTTAAATATATGCCTAAATATTTTCCTGAATATTTTATATAGTTTTCCTTTTTAATGTTGCATTCACACACCAAATTAAAGTGTGCACTGATAATAGGAAGGTATGAATGTACGTTTTTCACATTAGTGATCTAGGAAAACTAAACCCCAAATAGAATTAAAATCTTAATATTTCGTCCTAATAACAATGGACCATTCAAATTATTGAGAAACCTTTGGGATTAGAACGAGAACGCTCCATAATGTTTTATATCGGCACTAAAAGATGACAAATTGTACTCAGTAATGCCAAAACCGCTTGAACAACAAATGTCATCAGCAAATATTATTCTTTATTACATGGATATAAAACAAGCCAACATCTCAGGAACAGAATAAAAGGGACAGTTCCTGTTTTATGCTCAGTTTATTGCAAGATTGTGACTTTTGTGATGAACTTCTACAGCTGCAGTGATATATATGATGAATGGCCTTAAACTTGTAAAGGGAAAGCCAGGGAAACATATTGTGCTAGTTTTCTTGTACAAAAGACTTGTGAAAGTTGACTACTACAGTTCAACCTCTTACAGTTCAATACCTTTGCTCATGTACAAGAGGAGTTATGGGCAATAAAACACTACAAGAATACATTATGCTTCTCATCTCCAGAACTGTCATCCTGTCTAGATTTACAAAATATCACTAGGCATGAAATACATCATTGCCTACACCAGCTCTTCTATGGGTAGGAAAGTAGCTATAATACACTATAGGAAATACAGAATTGTGTATTTGATTTTCTGTTGATACTAAAACCACACATTGATGTATGTACAGATACCACAAAGGTATGTCTGCATGCTAATGGGTGAAATAATAATTGCACTAGCCAAGCAATTTGGTTATTGTGGCCATGATAGTCAATAATTTTACTACATTTATTAATAAGTCTAGATAGAAGAATTTAATTAAATACAAGTCATAGTATTATTATTATTATTATTATATATTAAAATTCATATTATGAAGATCTGGTAATTTAGGACCTACACCTACTGGTGCATCCTGAATCAGGTAAAGGTGTATATACCAGGAGGCAGGTGTCAGCTGTGTTATACAGCAAGCATCTAACCAGTAGCAATCACTGCGAGCTCCAGTCATTGCTGTTTAAACACTTAAATGACAATGTCAATCTCTGACAGTGGCATTTTAGTGGACCAATTGCCCATTGATTTCCCACTATGAAATTGTAAGTCAGTCGCTAACTTAAGGCCTCTGTAACTGCAACCTTTATACTTCCATGACATAGGTGGTGTTTCATAAGAGATAGTCATTTCTTCTTTATTGTATTATTTTTGCCTATTCCTGGGTGATTTTCTGTGTTGAGATTTCATTTTTTCCTCCCCTTAATAATAATAATAATCTTTATTTATATAGTGCCAACATATTCCGCAGCGCTTTACAGTTTAACAGTTTCAAAACACAAGTCATAGGTAACAATGTTAACAATACAATAATTAAAGCAAAATAAGCCGACCCTGCTCGTGAGAGCTTACAATCTACAATGAGGTGGGGGAGATACAAAGTACAGGTGTGTATATACAATGGTGCATTTACAATGATGGTCCAGCCATCTTGAGGGAGTGAGGCATGGATGGAGATAGTGAATGGGCTACACATACACACTTAAACATAGAACGACTTTGGTTAGTGAATGTGATAGGCCACTCTGAACAAATGTGTTTTGAGGGAGCGCCTGAAACCATGCAAATTGTGGATAGTCCTAATTTCTTGGGGTAGAGCATTCCAGAGGATTGGCGCAGCGCGGGAGAAGTCTTGGAGTCGGGAGTGGGAGGTACGGATTAGTGCAGAGGTTAGTCGAAAGTAATTTGCAGAGCGCAGCAGTCGGTTAGGCCGATAGATAGAAATGAGGGAGGAGATGTAGAGGGGTGCTGCACTGTGGAGAGCTTTATGGGTGAGAACCAGTACTTTGAATTGGATCCTATAATGAATGGGCACCAGTGTAAGGACTGGCGAAGAGCGGACGCGTCCGAGTACCGATTAGCCAGATGGATGACCCTGGCTGCTCCCCTTCTTGCAAGAGCCATAACATTTATATTTTTCCTTCGACATAGACGTATAAGGGCTCTTTTTTGCAGGACCAATTTTACTTTTGAACGCCATCTATTTTATCATATGATAGACTGAAAAGTGAGGAAAAAAATCCAAATGCGGCAAAATTGCAAAAAATGAGAAATTTTACCATTGTTTTATGAGTTTTGTTATAGTGTAAAAATGTCCTGGCCATATGATTCTCCAGGTTAGTACGGTTATGCTGATACCACACATGCATACTTGTTTTTATTCACACGGTGACAATAAAATTAGAAAATTCTTAAATAAAATTTATCTTGTGTTGCCATTTTCTTAGGCCTGTAACATTTTCAATTTTCAGTCGATAATGCTGTGTCATGTCAGGCACAGGGGTCTTCAGCAGATACTCAGTCATCACTGCAACCCATCGGCATCCCACGATTATTTGGGGGTTCATGCTGCTGTCTAAGATTGAAAGAGGCATGCAACAGATTAGCAACTGCGGGTAGAGCTCTGCTCGTGACTGTTATAGGCAAATGATGGCGGAATAATAACAGCCATCATCTGAAGGTAAGGATTCAGGCTCAGTTTATGAGTCTGCGTCTGAGGCCGGCATCACACACAACGTATAAAAATATGGACTGTATTGTACGGCTGTAATACGCAGAAATGTTTCGGCACAGTGATCCGTATGTCATCCGTTGTCAAGGTGTGGCTGCGTATTTTGTGCATGTAAGCCTCCATATGTAATCCGTATGGCATCCGTACGGCGACATTTTCTCGCAGGCTTGCAAAATGGACATATAACGGTTTTAGGCCTGAAAAACCATCATCAGCAACCCTATTTATTGGCTCTGCATCAGGTGGCTGCCCCCAATCTGGCCATTTTGTTGCTGTGCTTGTGTTGGAGTACTGCTGCTTGTTTGCCAAAATGTCTGACACTCTTCAGTTCACCACAACTGATCGAGTGTTGTACAACTGGGTTTTGTCCCGCCGCTTTGGGCAGCCAAACCCAGTGATCGTTGCTCTGCGGAGGACGAGACGAATGTGGGTGCTGTTACATCTCGCCTGTGTTACTTCACACTAGGGAAGATGTAGAATTGGCACTATCTCTGTTAACGTCACGGGAGATGAGCTATCGACTGGCGTAGATGTAGCCCTGTTGACTACACAGAAGCTACGTGCCAGCCGCTAGGAAGTGCGCGCGCCTAACGCCAGGCGTACGTGCTACCAGCCGGCGTGAGACCGGACTGAGTAACTCTCTGTTCAGCTTGGCAGGCGATGCCCAGGTTACACACCCCGAAGTCTGCTCAGGGTGTATAGCTACCCTATATTCGTAGCAAGACTGCACCACATTGGCTACCTGCCTGGCATAAGCTAACCCTGCCTGAAGGACCTGTGCAAATTAGCCGAGCGAATTCTGGCATTTGCAGGTCCCGGAGAGCAAAGCTAGAGAGCACGTGGAGCCCAGATTCTGGTACGTCCACACATGAGCACTTCCTATTTTAGTATGATCTGACCGCTACGCGTCACGGACAGACAAGCTATTTAAGGGCTAAGCTCCGCCCCCAGCCATCTCATCAATCGCATCACCGATGACGTCATCCATGACCAATCAGGTGATGCCAGGTCAGAAGATCAGCTGACATTAACCACCAATCATGGTTCGCCATGTCACGGACATGCTCAGTGCAGGCATTTCTGGACTTAGGCTATAACAGCCCTGTCTCCTTCTGTAACCTATGCTTAAGGCTACTATTAACAAAGACCCTGGAGACAGCTTGTACTCCTTGTACTGGCTAGGCATTGGGCTCAACAGTGAAGCTAAGCAGCATCTGCCCTGGCTGAAACCTGTATGGGGGACCCCTGAAGCCTCAGATCCAGGTTCAAATCCAGCCGACGCCTAACAGGTGCATCCGCATTTGAGGCAATGCCTCACTAATAGCCATTTTCACCACCTCTATGCATCTCTGCGGACTCATCCCGACAAGTTTTTCTCTATTGTCAGATGAGCATTGCCACATTTGATGTTTTGTTGGAGATCGTGTGCCCAGGGATCACCTACCAGGACACCAGGATGCGCAAAGCTATCTCTGCAGAGGAGCGCCTTCTCTTTACGTTACGGTATGTATTCCTCACCTACTTACTGTATGTTGATGATGTGTTTTCCCACAACTTTTCCTTTACATGTATGCCTTTTGCTTAATTATCTTCATCATATATCCCAAATATCAGCTCGAAGTACCAGAACTATGATCTGTATGTGAAAATCACATAGACCTTTAACTTGTGTATAATTTTAGTTAGGCTTGTTTATAAATTACATCCTTTTATGGTTAGCTATAGTGCATTTGTGAAACCTTTGGCCTGGTGTAATGTTTTTTCTCTCTACATTTGTTTAATTGTAGGTTCCTGACACTGGCATCTCATATGCCGCACTCCATCTGGAGTTTTTGATTGGGAGATCAACTATATCTGGCATTGTTCGTGATACATGTTCCCAAATCTGGGACAGACTTCATCAAGTGGTCATGGCTGAGCCCAAGATGGAAGACTGGATGAGGATTGCCAGGGATTTGAGGAGCAAAGCAGTTTCCAAATTGTATAGGAGACCTGGAAGGGAAGCACATCTGTGTGCGTAAGCCACCGAACTCATGGTCCCAATTCTATAATTATAAACAATATTTTTTTGTTGTGCTGTAGGCTCTGGTTGACAGTAAATACAGGTTTATAATTGTAGACATTGGGGCCTATGGAAGAACTGGAGACTCTAGAGTCTTCAATTCTTCCATTATGGGTCGGCAGCTGCGCAATAACCAGTTGCACCTACCACCACGTCAACTTCCTGGCTCCAATCTTGAACCTGTGCCATATGTTGTAGTTGGGGATGAGGCCTTCCAAATATCAAGGCATGTAATGAGGCCATATCCATGACGAAACCTTGACAACTGGCGTAGGATCTTTAACTTGAGCCTATCACGGGCCCGGCGCCTGGTGGAGTGTGCCTTTGGCATTCTTTGTGCAAAATGGCTGGTCCTCCAGTCTGCTATTCAGCTGAGTGAAACCAAAGTCAATGAGGTCATCAAAGCATGTGTTGTCCTACATAATTTCACTAAAATGCATGATTGTGGCCCATCTGATGTTGGTGAAAGTGTGGTGACCAATGGGGATATGCCTAGGCCACATGTCATCCCTTTACGTCGTCCACTCTCAGGACTGAAAACCCGTGATATATTTACCCATTATTTTGTGTTACCTCAAGGTACTACAACCTGGCAAGATGAGGCATTATCAATGCTGTAATGTAGTTCTGTCTTTAAAGATAAATATGTTTTTTCACTGATATAGTCTTTGTGTCTGGTGTTAATGTTCATAACAGATGTGTTGGTGGGTTTCTATAAAGAAGTTAAGAAAGAAGAGTCCAAACTTGCCATACAAATATTTTTTTATATTGGCAAACTCTCACTTGAGGTAGTGACTACCATATTTGTGTCATATGGTATATGTCTTGAAAGCACAATACTGTACATCTGCAGAATTACACAACAAGTACCAAAAGAAGTCATAAAAAAATAAACATTTGTATAAATAATAATACATCATCAAAATAACAAACTTTCACTATGCCTAGTGAAGACCATATGTAAACCATATCTTTGGATTTTAAGATTAGACTAGTGCAAATATGCATTAGACAACATGGAGTAAAAGTAAAGATAAAAAATTAACACACATTGGTATAAATAATAATAGATAATAAAAATAACAAACTGTCACTTAGCCTCTGAAGACCATATCTGTACCATATGGTGTTTGAAGGCATTCAGATTAGTGCAAATCTGCTTTACACAACATGTAAGAATAAATATAAAAAAATAAAAACTGGGTTTGAAATAATATATAATAAAATAACAAATCAGAGTTGGTGGCATGTTGGTCGTGGGGTTGGCGAGTGACCAGTGTCTCTGTGTTGTTGGCTTGGGTGTCCACCTTGACCATCACCCTGTTGGGGTGGATTTCTGGGCCCTGAGCTAACATCTGGCCACGGTCAGGTTGTTGTGTGGGCACATTGCCAAAAGATAATGGAGATTATACTCCAGGGGAAGCTGGTACTATGAGAATCATACCCCCCAATATGACCATGTTGACCAAATCCCGGTTGGGACCAGCCTCCAACACTGGATCTGTACAAGTGGCCATATTGGGAAGTTGGGTTATAGCCTGCCATTTGACCCTGTTGTTGCCAAGGTTGGTTTTGTGGGGGAATGGGTTGAGGTGTAGGCGCACGTTCAGGAGGATCCTCAGATCCTAATTGAGCATGCACATTTTGGTGGGGGTAAGGCACAGAAGGTTAATGGCTGAGAGCTGCCACCTCTCATTAATTCAAACACCTCATATGGTGTATAGGGGGTGTGCATGCGTCAATTAGGATCTGAATTGATCCTCGCACACGGAGCCTGACCTCACGGGGTAGGGGACGTAGGTAGCGGCCAAGGCTACGTGAATAAGCCTCTTCACCCTCATCCACAGCTGCCCTTGAAAGATAATTGAGGACCCCTGTGTCCACATGCCTCCGGGTATCAGAGGCAGTGTTGTCTCGCAGTCTTCTCCCACGGCGGGATATTGCAGCAGCCTGGGGGAAGACCCCCAGAGGTACAGTAGGGCTGCTGTTTGCTGCTTCCTCAAAGCAGGCGGCTGCTGATGCAGCTGGTGGGTCAGGTCCTGGTAGGTGCAGCGGGTTGTCAGCTCCGGTGCTGGGGAAGCTTGGGATGCAGCTGGAGGCTCAGAAGATGGCCACCACCTCTTCACCTCCCCAACGGGTCTAAAAGCCTCTGATCGGAGCCTGTCTCCCTCTCAGTGAGGTGGACATGATTCTGGTGGAAATTAAATGGGATTAGAACATGTTGAGATGTCAGCCTAAACAATATGTGTTATGTGTGTGATGTATGTACTTACGTCTCAGATCCAGAATAGCAGCCAAAAACCCAAGGCGTCAAAGTACACATATTCCGCTTGGTTGGTGCTGCAGCACCGCTCCTGGCCCTGCTGACGTTCTCGCCGTACTGGTCGCGATGCTCGCCAGCGTCTCATTACATCTTCCACGCAATGTGACAATAAATTCATAATTTACCTAGCTGCTCAATGCAAATTGATCCACATACATTTCAGATAGTCATGGGCCTAGTGATGTCATATACTAACATTTTGGCGCTACAAAACAAAAATAGTTTTATGGAAGCTCTGCTCAATTATTACGTTGTGCCCTTCAGATGTTTTGGAAAAAATTGGTAACTTAGTCATTGGATGCTCCTCGTGTGGGCGTCACCAAGTGGGGAAACATCTGCCCACAGATGCGCCTCCAGCTACCTCTTTCTTGTGCAGTCTGCGTAGTGTGCATCCGTTGCCCAAATTCGGCCTCTCCGGGACCAAACGTCAACACTCCAAATTTATGAAAACCGATAAATATATAAGAACCTAAACAAAAATGTAGAAAGTCAAATATTTTATTGAAAAAATCATTAACACATACATACAAAAAAATATTAAAAAGTGGGAGATCCAAAAAACAAGACACACTATCCACAGTATAGTCTACTTGACATGTCTCTTCTCTAGGGCCTTACTTTTTCACCAAGCTCACGCTTGACCTCTTTACAGTAACTTAGGATCTTCATACTTTGGTGGGTCAACTAATTTTCAAAAGGTCCATAAAAAGACTTCACAATGTGCCCAACCAGTGAGGAACAATTAGCATTGCAAACTGGCAGGGAGCACGAAGGTGCAGATACTGTAAGATACCTGCCTATTTATACCAAAAATCACGAAAGTTCCACGTTGTCCCCTGCCCAATAAGACCTTTGTCCAATATATCAAAGAATTGAAACAATACCGTCAATATTTATAGGACAATTTGACCTCTGAGGAGCGTAGCGTCTACAAAAAATTAAAACAACTACAGAACAATTCTTCAACCGGCGACAAGGGTGGGAACTGGATGTAGCCATTGCAAATATATGAGGCAAACATATTGTCAATTAAGAGAAACTGTTACCAAAATTATCTTATAACCCCTGAATACATTTTGTGAACACATAGGATTCTTGATACTGCCAGACAGGTGGTTACCAAACCACTGCGGATGCTCTTTGTGTACCTGAACCGAAGGTACCTACCCTGTATCTTCTACCAAAGGTTCACAAGAATCCTGTAACACCTCCCGGTAGACCGATTGTTTCAGGGTGGGTAATTTCTTGGAGAGAGTCTGTAAATATATCGACACTCAGCTGAAACCTCTAGTCGAGACTTTGCCATCCTATATTCGGGATACAGGCGACTTTCTTAGAAAAATTGACTCTCTCAATGTTGACAGTGGATCGATGCTGGTGACTGCGAAGTTGATGCTCTTTATACGAGCATTAGACATGAAGATGGCCTAAAAGCGGTATTGCATTATTTAAATTTGACGAATTTTGCTGTGGATGAAATCCAATTTATCATACAATTATTGGATTTTGCACTTAAACATAATTTTTTTTATTTTGGCGGGTCTCTCTACCTACAGCTCCAGGGAACAGCTATGGGGGCGGCCTTTGCGCCCTCCTACACTAATCTGTTCCTGGGGCTGTGGGAGAGGGACCTGTTTCTGTCAGATCGTCACACATCGCTGGACCGCGTTCTTTTTTGGGCGCGGTACATCAATGATGTTTTTTTGATCTGGCAAGGTACATCGGAGCAGTTAAAATCTTTTTTTGAGGAATTAAATAACAATCATCTTAATTTGAAATTGATATATCAATGTCATACTGACTCTATTGATTTTTTGGATGTCACAGTAAAACGAGACATTAATGGTTTTTTACAAACAGATCTGTATCGAAAGGCAACTTCTACTAATTCACTTTTGCATGCCCAATCAGCCCATCTGCCGCAGGTCATCAGATCAATACCAACAGGTCAATTTCTACGAGTTCGCCGTATCTGTTCTTCAGATAGTGATTATGAGAGCAGAGCGGAAGATCTGAAACAACGTTTCCTCGCTAGAGGTTATAGCAAGAGACATGTCAAGTTGGCCTATGAACGTGCCAAAAGTCAGAGAAGACATGATTTAGTCTATAATACAAAAGGTAGACATATTGAACAATTTAAGGAGTCTAATAGGGTCAGAATGGTGACCACATATCATTCACAGTGGAACCTCATGCGTAGGGCTATGACAAAATTTTGGCCTATCCTCCTGGCGGACCCCACTTTGAGCAAATACTTGTCTTCCACTCCAACTATTACGCCTAGACGTAGCCAAAATTTAAGGGACCTATTAGTCTATAGCCACTATCAAAAAAATTACCAGAGTAAATTACCTTTCTCGCAATCTAATAAATCTAAATGGGGATGTAGCCCATGTGGTAAGTGCGTTGCATGCCCAAACATTATTAAGGCGACATCTTTTTCCTCCTCAGATGGGAAAAAGACGTTTAAGATCACTCACTCTATAACATGTCAGACTAAGGCGGTTATATATTATGCATGCTGTCCATGCCCTCTGATTTATGTGGGCATGACCACCAGAGCACTGAAAACTCGAATTAGAGAACTTGTTCGTGACATCATTGCTGCGAGAGAAGAGACATGTATAGAACATTTGCGTACTATACCAAAGCACTTTAAATTACATCATAAATGTGATCCCAGCGGTTTAAAAGCAAGAGGCATTGATAGACTTATGTTGGATATCAGGGGAGGCGAAGTTACACGCCCCCTTGGACAATTAGAAACCAAGTGGATCTGGTCCCTTAAGACCATGCATCCAAATGGGCTCAACGAATTCTGCAGTTTTGTTCCTTTCTTATGATGATCTGTATCAGCATTTTTAATTTCACCAATATTTGTTTTTACTTATTTTTTACTTTTTATCTGTTCATCGAGCAGGTTTTTCCTTCCCTTTTGATTGCCCCAATTTGAGAATTACTCCATGTATGTCCATCATGTCAAGACACAGTTGGAACATCAAGTGTGGATCCTTCTGAACCTCCCTACATACTGAAGCCTATGGAAGCCCTTTTTTATGTGCTATAATCAAATATGCTGTTACAAGCTCTATGAAATAATCCAACGTTATATTTGACATTTGTTTAGTATATATAAGATAATGTGATGTAGCTACGAGATGTGTAACATGACAAGTTGTTCTTGTTGAATAGCCATATGTAATATAGCAATTTGTGCTTGTTGAATAGATACATACATTATGTGTAGTTTCACTAATTTACGGTTTCCATATGTATGCACCAGAGTAGGGTCAACTCTTTTTATTCCCTTTCCTCTCTCCCCCTTTTTTTTAGGGCGAAATATGGAGATAAGGGAACATCTCCGTGTACTCACTATGATCTGGCCTGTTCGCTGTGCGCACGCGCCCGCTGGGCCTGCCCTGGAGCATCGGTGGGCGTGCCTCTTCGGTGCTGTGTCCCGATTATGTGACCCAACCCTGTCCGCGTCAGAAGTGGGCGTGGTTTGGCTCCCCTTCGGGACGCAGCTCCTTGTCGCGCCATCCGATGCCCCGGGGTTAGGTTTGTCGGTGCGGGGTGCGCCGCTATAGCGGCAGGCTCGTATGCATTATTGCACTATTTAGTGACTAAATGCTATAAACGACCATTTGGGATATTAAGGACTCCATTTGAGACCCTCTGATTGGCTAATGGACACACACCTTCCATATTTTAGACTCTCTATTGGATAGGTCGCCTGACCATACAGATTAGGTTTTTTATTAGATCCATGGACCAGTCGTCTCTATTGTCACAACGGTGCTGCATGTAGCACTCTTTCTTATTGGTGCAATATAGGTCGTTTTGACCATACAGATCATGTGTTTTATCACACCCATGGACCCGTCGATTTTATTGTTACAATGGAGCTGCATGTAGCGCTTTCTCTCATTGGTGCATTTATATATAAAAACCTGCTCCAGTTGGTGTGATGCCACCCCGGAAGAAGGCCGCAGAGCTGAAACGTACATTGGGGCTGGCACCACGATCCACTGGAGGTAATTATGTTTGCACTTTCACCTTTGTCTTAGTGCTCACTCATGGACTAATTTGTGGTAGTTTATTGTTCTGATTAGCAAGGTTACTTTAGTCTAAGGGGCATTAGTACTCCTTCTTGGGTTTATATCTGTTTGTGCAAACCTCCAGTAGACTATACTGTGGATAGTGGTGCCTCTGTTTTTTGGATCTCCCACTTTTTAATATTTTTTTGTATGTATGTGTTAATGAATTTTTCAATAAAAATATTTGACTTTCTACATTTGTGTTTAGGTTCATATATATTTATCGGTTTTCATTTATTTATTTTGAACCTAGTTATGGGTCCCTTTTGGTCAGCAGCAATAATACCTTATTAGGACTTATTGTCTAGCAAAATGCTGCAATCTTTGACTTTAACAGTTTGGTTGATCTCCACATTTATGTGTGAAGGCATGATGGTGGACTCCGTGGAGGCGTTCTTCCGGGATGTCTGACGCTCTTTTTGAGCTAATTTGCATGTGTAAGCTTCCTGATTCATGGCTTGCACCATTTCCTGTGAGCTGCAGAAGTCTTGCGTATTTCTCGCAAGTCACACGTGTGGTCCGTGTGTAATCCGTATTTTTCTCGCACCCATAGACTTTCATTGGCGTACAACGGGTGTAATACTATGACAATCGCAGCATGCTGCGAGTGTCTTGCACCGTATAATATGGCCGAGAAATATATGCATGATCAGAGCTGCCCCATAGAGAAATATTGGTCCGAGTGTAATGAGTGATTTTCACGCCTCTCACTAGTCCGTATTCCTCTTTAGTGTGACGCCGGCCAAAGACAGAGAACCAACATGAGATGTGCCAGTATATCCTATGGACAATATAGTTCTACATGAATATGAACATTAATAATATAATAAATAAAATTGCAGCAAATCAGTGTATATAACAAGCGATAACTGGTTCAAACTCGCAAAGTAGACAAAAAAATAAAAATAATATTTTTTTTATTAAAAAAAAGATTGAATCACTCCACCTTATCGTATTTCAATATTAAACTTAAAAGAAGTTAAGAAAAATGACAAAATGTATTTAGTATTGTCACATCTGTAATAGTCTGATCTAGAAAAATTTCAAATTGATTGATTCAGATAATTAACCCCTTTGCTCATGAGTGATTTTCTGTTTTCGTTTTTACCTCCTTTTCTTCCAAGAGCCATAACTTTTTTATTTTTCCGTCAGTATAGCCATATGAGGGCTTGTTTTTTGTGGGACAAGTTGTACTTTTAAATGAGCTGGTTGATTTTAGCACATGGTGTACTGCAAAATAGTAAAAAAAAATCCAAGTGCAATGAAGTTGCAAAAAAAGTGCTATTTCACAATTGCTTTTTGGGTGTTTTATTTACCATGATAACTGTATGGTAAAATTTACCTGGTAAAATGTTTCTCCAAGTTAGTAGGAGTACACAGATATAAAACACTTCTAGGTTCTTTTTTTTTACTTTCAAAATTTGCATGAAAAAAAGTTTTTGCATTTGTCGCCATTTTATGAGATCCGTAGTGTTTTCATTTTTTGAGACCTGGGGTTGCATGAGGTCTTATATTTTGCTCCCTGAGGTAGATATAATGTTTTAACCCCTTAACGACCGCCGATACGCCTTTTAACGGCGGTCATTAAGGGTACTTAAACCACAGCGCCGTTAATTAACGGCGCTGTGGAAAAAGTGAATAGCGCCTCTAGAGGCGCATTTTCTCGGGGTCTCGGCTATGCTGGGGGGGGATGGGCAAATATTCTCTGGGGTCTCGGCTATCCCAGAGAACATGATCCGTGTCGGTGTTGCGATCGCGTCTATGCAAGCATAGACGCGATCGCAAAAAAAAAAAAAAATGATTTCTCTCCCTCTGATGTGATCGCACATCAGAGGGGAGAAAATGAGGGTCCCCAGGTCCCTGATCGCCCCCCCTATACTTACCGGTGTCCTCCATCCTCCCGCAGGCCCCAGGATCCCGGCGTCTTCTTCCTGCAAAATAAAAATGGCGGGCGCATGCGCAGTGCGCCCGCCGATCTGCTTGGCGGCAGATTCAAAAAATTTTTCATTCATTCTCCAGAAAGTGCATTTTGATCACTGTGATAAACTATCACAGTGATCAAAATAAAAAAAAACAGTACATAACCCCCCCATTTATCACCCCCTTAGTTAGGGACATATAATAAAAAATAGAAATTATATTTATTTTCATTTTTCTGTTAGGGTTAGGGTTATAATTTGGATTAGGGTTATAATTAGGGTTAGGGTTAGCATTAGGGTTAGGGTTATTATTAGCGTTAGGGTTAAGCTGGGTTCATACTGCATTATGGCAGTCCGTTAGATGGACTGCATTACACCGCGGTATAACGCTGTGTAACGCAGTCCGTTAGCGCTGCCATTCACCCACATTTGAGGGCGCATCGCGACGCATGCCGTAAATCGCCATGCGTTTGCAACGTGCCATCATTCAGTGACGGAGCCTCGGACGCGGGCTGCAGCGTCTGGGCTCTGTCACCGCTAGCGCAGATGAATCATCTGCTGATTCCTCTGCGCTAGCGGGTATAGCATAACGCGATCGCGTTATGCTATACCGTTACCAGCCCGTCAACGCTATGTGTTGAACGGGCTGGTAAAACGCAAAATGAACCTATCCTTAGGGTTAGGGTTATAATTAGGGTTAGAATTAGGGTTAGGGTTACAATTAGGGTTAGGGTTAAAATTAGGGTTAGGGTTACAATTAGAGTTAGGGTTACAATTAAGGTTAGGGTTACAATTAGGGTTGGAATTAGGGTTGGGATTTAGGTTAGGATTAGGGTTGGGATTAGGGTTAGGGGTGTGTTGGGATTAGGGTTGGAGCTAGAATTGAGGGATTTCCACTATTTAGGCACATCAGGGGGTCTCCAAACACGACGTGGCGTTCAAAAAGTCAAATGGCGCTCCCTCCCTTCCGAGCCCTACCGTGCGCCCAAACTGTCATGTATAGTGTACAGTTCCTATAGCGTCTTGTGCTTGGGTGCGAGGAAAACACAGGAGACATAGGTTGAAATGAAATGACTTGTATTACTTCATACAAGCATGCTGAAAAGTTCACACAGTTTGCAGGAACAGCGACAGGAGACACAGCAGGCCAGAGTAACTTCAAGCACTACAATAAATCTCCAAAGCAGGTTCAGGATCTCTTCTCTGTACCGTAATTCCTCTGCAAACATGGATTCACCAAACAGCAGGTTTCCAGAGTCCAAAAGTGTTCCAAGGTTCCTCAGTAGGGAATAGCTGGAGTACAAGTCCAAGGTTTCCAGGAGTCAGGTCACAGACTGACTGAGGCTTGATTCAGGAGCACTGATTGTTCAGCTGAGGCTGCTTAAGAAGCAAGAGGGAAGAATCAGGGCAGGAACATGAAAACTGGAAACTCCATATTAACTGAGGGCAAGAGCTGCAGAAAGACAGAAAGCAAAATGGCCGACGGAAAACTGAGTTTCAAGGAACATGTCAACAGAGACAAAGAACCTTACACAAACAGTGGTTTACCCCAACATATGGGATATCAGCGTACTCAGGACAAATTGCACACCAATTTTGGGGTTCTAATTTCTCTTGTTACCCTTGGGAAAATAAAAAATAGCTGGCTAAAAAAATAATTTTTAAGAAATAAAATGATTTTTTATTTTCACAGCTCTGCGTTTATAAATTTCTGTGAAACACTTGGGGGTTCAAAGTGCTCACCACACATCTAGATAAGTTCCTTAAGGGGTCTAGTTTCCAAAATGGGGTCACTTGTGGGGGGTTTCCACTGTTTAGACACATCAGGGGGTCTCCAAACACGACGTGACTTTCAAAAAGTCAAATGGCGCTTCCTCCCTTCCGAGCCCTGCCGTGCGCCCAAACAGTGGTTTACCCCAACATATGGGGTATCAGCGTACTCAGGACAAATTGCACACTAATTTTGGGGTTCTAATTTCTCTGTTACCCTTGGGAAAATAAAAAATAGCTGGCTAAAAAAATCATTTTTAAGAAAAAAAAAGATTTTTTATTTTCACAGCTCTGCGTTTATAAATTTCTGTGAAACACTTGGGGGTTCAAAGTGCTCACCACACATCTAGATAAGTTCCTTAAGGGGTCTAGTTTCCAAAATGGGGTCACTTGTGGGGGGTTTCCACTGTTTAGACACATCAGGGGGTCTCCAAACACGACGTGGCTTTCAAAAAGTCAAATGTCGCTCCCTCCCTTCCGAGCCCTGCCGTGTGCCCAAACAGTGGTTTACCCCAACATATGGGGTATCAGCGTACTCAGGATAAATTGCACACCAATTTTGGGGTTCTAATTTCTCCTGTTACCCTTGGGAAAATAAAAAAATAGCTGGCTAAAGAAAACATTTTTGAGAAAAAAAATGATTTTTCATTTTCACGGCTCTGCGTTTATAAATTTCTGTGAAACACTTGGGGGTTCAAAGTGCTCAACACACATCTAGATAAGTTCCTTAAGGGGTCTAGTTTCCAAAATGGGGTCACTTGTGGGGGGTTTCCACTGTTTAGACACATCAGGGGGTCTCCAAACACGACGTGACTTTCAAAAAGTCAAATGGCGCTTCCTCCCTTCCGAGCCCTGCCGTGCGTCCAAACAGTGGTTTACCCCAACATATGGGGAATCAGCGTACTCAGGACAAATTGCACACTAATTTTGGGGTTCTAATTTCTCCTGTTACCCTTGGGAAAATAAAAAATAGCTGGCTAAAAAATCATTTTTAAGAAAAAAAAAGATTTTTTATTTTCACAGCTCTGCGTTTATAAATTTCTGTGAAACACTTGGGGTTCAAAGTGCTCACCACACATCTAGATAAGTTCCTTAAGGGGTCTAGTTTCCAAAATGGGGTCACTTGTGGGGGGTTTCCACTGTTTAGACACATCAGGGGGTCTCCAAACACGACGTGGCTTTCAAAAAGTCAAATGTCGCTCCCTCCCTTCCGAGCCCTGCCGTGTGCCCAAACAGTGGTTTACCCCAACATATGGGGTATCAGCGTACTCAGGATAAATTGCACACCAATTTTGGGGTTCTAATTTCTCCTGTTACCCTTGGGAAAATAAAAAAATAGCTGGCTAAAAAAAAACATTTTTGAGAAAAAAAATGATTTTTCATTTTCACGGCTCTGCGTTTATAAATTTCTGTGAAGCACTTGGGGGTTCAAAGTGCTCACCACACATCTAGATAAGCTCCTTGGGGGGTCTAGTTTCCAAAATGGTGTCACTTGCAGGGGGTTTCTACTGTTTAGGTACATCAAGGGCTCTGCAAACACAACATGACGCTCGCAGAACATTCCATCAAAGTCTGCATTACAAAATGGCGCTCCTTCCCTTCCAAGCACTCCCATGCGCCCAAACAGTGGTTTCACCCCACATATGGGGTATCAGCGTACTCAGGAAAAACAACTTTTTGGGTCCAATTTCTCCTGTTACCCTTGGGAAAAAAAAAAAATAGCGGGCTAAAGAATCATTTTTGAGGAAAAAAATGATTTTTTATTTTCACGGCTCTACGTTTATTAATATCTGTGAAGCACTTGGGGGTTCAAAGTGCTCACCACACATCTAGATAAGTTCCTTAAGGGGTCTAGTTTCCAAAATGGTGTGATTTGTGGGGGGTTTCAACTGTTTAGGCGTATCAGGGGCTCTCCAAACGCGACATGGCGTCCAATTTCAATTCCAGCCAATTTTGGTTTGAAACAGTCAAACGGCGCTCCTTCCTTTCCAAGCCCTGCCGTGCGCCCAAACAGTGGTTTACCCCCACATATGGGGTATCGGCATGCTCAGGACAAATTGCACAAAAACTTTTGGGGTCTTGTTACCCTTGGGAAAATAAAAATTGGGGTGAACAGATCGTTTTTGTGGAAAAAATATGATTTTTTATTTTCACGGTTCTATGTTATAAACTTCTGTGAAGCACTTGGAGGTTCAAAGTGCTCACCACACATCTAGATAAGTTCCTTAGGGGGTCTAATTTCCAAAATGGGGTCACTTTTGGGGGGTTTCCACTGTTTAGACACATCAGGGCCTCTACAAACACGACATGACGTCCAGCCAATTCTGCGCTGAAAAAGTCAAACGGTGCTCCTTCCCTTCCAAGCTCTGCCTTGCACCCAAACAGTGGTTTACCCCCACATATGGGGTATCGGCTTAATCAGGAGAAATTGCACAACAAATTTTGTGGTTCATTTTTTCTTTTAACAGTTGTGAAAATAAAAAAAATAGGTTCCGAAATAAAGTTTTTGCAAAAAAAGTTAAATGTTAATTTTTTCCTTCCACATTGCTTCAGTTCCTGTGAAGCACGTAAAGGGTTAATAAACTTCTTGAATGTGGTTTTGAGCACCTTGAGGGGTGCAGTTTTTAGAATGGTCTCACTTTTGGCTATTTTCTATCATATAGACCCCTCAAAGTGACTTCAAATGTGATGTGGTTCCTAAAATAAAAATGGTGTTGTAAAAATGAGAAATCGCTGGTCAACTTTTAACCCTTATAACTTCGTAACAAAAAAAAATTTGGTCCCAAAATTGTGCTGATGTAAAGTAGACATGTGGGAAATGTTATTTATTAAGAAATTTGTGTGACATATCTCTCTGATTTAAAGGCATAAAAATGTAAAGTTTGAAAATTGTTAAATTTTCAAAATTTTCGTCATATTTCCATTTTTTTCATAAATAAACACAAGTCATATCAAAGAAATTTTACCACTAACGTGAAGTACAGTATGTCACGAAAAAATAATCTCAGAATCAGCAGGATTCGTTAAAGCGTTCCAGAGTTATAACCTCATAAAGTGATAGTGGTCAGAATTGTAAAAATTGGCCCTGTCATTAAGCTGCAAAATGGCTCTGTCACTAAGGGGTTGATAGCCTTGCATTTTATTGTAATATTGCGGCAATAAAAAGAACGTAATTCTGGAGTGTCAATTTTTTTCTCAGAACACCGTTTACCGATAAAATTACTTTAAATTTTGATAGATCGGACATTTCTGAACGCAGCGATACCAAATATGTGTATTTTTGTCTTTGTTATTGTTTTATTTTTAATGGGGCAAAAGATAGGTGATTTGAACTTTTGCAGAGTTTTTTTAAATATTTTTTTTAAACTTTTTTTTAATACTTTTTATTTTATTTCATAGTCCCCTTAGGAGACTTGAAGCAGAGATCATCCAATCGCCGGAGCTATACATAGCAGGGCTTCATCACTACTATGTATAGCAAAAATCACGATCTCCTCCAGGAGCCGGCGTTTACCATCCTTCAGTCCCACAGCTGTCATGACAACCCATCGGCACGTGATTGTGGGGCGAATGATTTATAGTGAAAAAAAAATTGTCAGAATTGCCTGTTTTTTTTCTGAACCTCTCACAAAAAATGCAATAAAAAGCCATTAAAACATTTTTTTAATACCGCCTGAATTTGTTTTTAACCCCTTCATGACCTATGATGTATTGGTACATCATAGGTCATGTCCCTCTCTTTGATGTAGGCTCTCGTGCTGAACCCCCATATTTCCTGGCACATGACTGCTGATTTGATTACCCGTTCAGTGTTCATAGGAGATGATGATTTCTGTTACACATAGCAGTGCTGAAGCCCTGCTGTGCATAGCACAAGTGATCAGAAGATCGCAGCTTTCAGGGTATGTTTCCACTATCAGGAAACAGTCCGGATTAGCTGCGTGTTTGACGCTGTGCGTTGGGCAGCGTCAAACACGCAGCGTCCAGATGTTACAGCATAGTGGAGGGGATTTCAAGAAATCCCGTCTCCACTATGCTGCAAAACACGCAGGCGGAAGACCTGCGTTTCCGGACATGCGGCGCGTCTTTTCAGACCGCAGCATGTCCTAGTCCCTTGTGGGGACGCTGCGTCGCCGCAAGGGAAAAAACACAGGGCTATGCAGCCCTGCGGTCATTCCGGATGTGTTCCGGAGGTGTCCTGAACACATCCGGAATGAGCGCGCGTTCAGAAGGGGGCGGGGCTTTGGGCGGAGCGGAATTTCTGCTCCGTCCAAAGCGCTGTGTTTCCTGACCATGGAAACACAGCCTTAGTCTCCCAAGGAGACTACTGAAGCAAGTAAAAAGTAAAAAAATGTTTTAAAAAACATTTTTACAAATCTAAAAGTTCAAATCACCCCCCTTTTGCCCCATTCAAAATAATACAATGAAAAATAAAATACACATATTTGGTATTGTTGCGTTTAGAAATTTCTGATTTATCAAAATGTAAAGTAAATTAAACCAATCATGAAACGACATAACGAGAAAAATAACAAAATGCCAGAATTACGTTTTTTGGTTTGCTGCAACATTGCAATAAAATTTAATAACAGGTGATCAAAACATTGTATCTACCCCAAAATGACATCAATAAAAATGTTATATTGGCCCCAGCCCCAGATCGAGAAAAATGGAGATGCTATGGGTTCCAGAAAATGGCACCAAATTTTATTTTCTTACAAACATTGAATTCTTTTTCACCACTGAAATAAAAAAGAACCTATACACGCACTTAGTGAACATGGTAAATAAAAAAACAAAAAAACAACTGTTGAATTGCATTTGTTTTGCAATTTCACTGCACTTGGAATTATTTCCCATTTTCCAGTATGCTATATGATAAAATCAATGGAGTAATTTAAAAGTACAACTCGTCCCGCAAAAAACAAGCCTTTACATGGCCATATTGATCGGACTGAAGAATCTTGTTGCTAGCTCATTTTTACTGAATAATGAACACTGTAAAAAGTATCCCAAAAACAATAAATTGCATCGTTTTTCACCATGCAACTGCGCCAAGTTAATGGGGTTTTTTAAAACTTGCCCTGTAAAACACAAGCCCTCATATGGGTATTTTAACAGAAGAAAACAACAGCTATGACTCTTGGACGAAGGCTAGGAATAAAATGAAAAATTGCATGGTCATGAAGGGGTTAAAGGGATATAATGCAAGATAGGGAAAACACATTTAACATTTAATTTGGGTTTATGCTTGAGAAATTTAATTGGGCCATCTGGGACTTTTTAGTTTTATTTTGTTTGTTTTTTTCTCTCTATTGGGCTTAGCATCGCATAGTTGGTAACTACCAGCCTGTTCTGCCCTGTGACGAGCTCTCCGGGCTCAGGAGGCAATTCTCCTGATTCTTTTGACCTCACATTAACACAACATCTCTTTCTCTTCTGTTCTAATGTGTCGATAGGGCATTACTGCCGACGTCATGCTGAATAACAACTGGCTCCCCACAGTTAGACAGCAGTGAGCTGGCTGTCAATCATCATGACATCAGTAGTGATGCCCCATTAACAGCAGAGTAGAAGAGAAGGAATTGCTCTGTCAATGTGTGGTCAGTGGAAGCAGAAGAACAGTCAACAGGAGTGGTCCGTGTCTTACCTTTAAGAGAATGGCGCAAAGCAGAACAGGCAGGTAGTTGACAACTGACTGTCAATAAGTTCTTAGCTCTATAGGGAAAACAATCCAGGATAAACCCTTAAAAAATTAAGTATCAGCTCACTGTCCTGTACTGTTGAATTCCACGTTAGTTTGAGGACAATATCTTTATGGAACTTGTATGCTCTCCACATGTTTGTGTTGCTTTCCTCTCAGTAATTCACTTTTCTCCAACACTTCTAAAACATGTTAATTGATTCTCTGGCCCTAGTGTGTGTGTTATAAATGAAAACATAATGTCATAAATAAAAAAAATATTAATAATATTCAATTGATGGCACATTTTCTCCAACCTTTAGCTTCATGGTGCAAGAGCCTATAAAACAACTAAAGGGATATGTCAAGTAAAAGAGAAATTCTTTCAAATGTTCACAAATAAATATTTATTGGTTACATAAAAAATGCAAATTTCATGGCTCTATAATACACTGGATGGATTCATATCCAAATAGAAAATGCAAGGGCAAATGTATGTGCGCTGAGAATAACATTCAATGTCATTTGGAAATATATATAAAATACATTCTTATGCCTTCACAATAATCTAAATTCTATCTTGTGTTAAATTCTTACACCAAAACAATCTAAAAATCAAAAAACAATTCTTTTAATTTAAATAGTAAAATTATATTACGAATATTTTAGAGATATACTTCTTATGTCAACCAATTCTAAACAAATCGTATCAAAAGATAAGTTTTAGTTTAATTAGGAATAGAAAACAAATCAGTTCCACATGTATTTTATGAGATGAGATTTCAGATAATTGCAAAAGACTTCTAAGCAACCCAATTCCTCTTCCAAATTATAGCATCTATTTCAATGTGCCCCATTCCCCACACAGACTTTCATTGCAAATTCACTAGCAATAATGTCATAGATTTACAGGTAATCCAGTTTATGGATACTTCAAAAATGTTTTAAAAACAATGTTTGAATCCTTGATTTTGAAAGCAAGTAACATAAAGGCATTCTCAGAAACAATGATATTCTTCAATTTATTGGCTCACTTTCATACAGTGCTTGAAAAAGACCCAGCTGTGACAAGTGAACTAGGACTTTATGTTCTGATGCTGAGCTGATAAATCAAAGAAGATGATCATGGAGCTGTGAGTGCTTTATTCTTCTAGGCCTGAACATGTGGGATTTAGGGATAGCCATTTTAACATGTATCCACTGTGATTTGGTACAGTCCTGCGTATAGCTGAATTACACATTTAAAGCAATCTTGAACACCACAAATAGCCAATATGAATTAGTCAAATAATCTTAACCCCTTCACCCCCAAGGGTGGTTTGCACGTTAATGACCGGGCCAATTTTTACAATTCTGACCACTGTCTCTTTATGAGGTTATAACTCTGGAACGCTTCAACGGATCTTCGCGATTCTGAGATTGTTTTCTCGTGACATATTGTACTTCATGTTAGTGGTAAAATTTCTTCGATATAACTTGCGTTTATTTTTGAAAAAACGCAAATATGGCGAAAATTTTAAAAATTTTGCAATTTTCAAACTTTGATTTTTTTTCCCTTAAAACAGAGAAATATGTCACACAAAATAGTTAAGAAATAACATTTCCCACATGTCTACTTTACATCAGCACAATTTTGGAACCAAAATTTTTCTTTGTTAGGAAATTAGAAGGGTTAAAAGTTGACCAGTGATTTCTCATTTTTACAACAAAATTTACAAAGCCATTTTTTTAGGGACCACCTCACATTTGAAGTCACTTTGACGGGTCTATATGGCAGAAAATACCCAAAAGTGACACCATTATAAAAACTGCACCCCTCAAGGTACTCAAAACTACATTCAAGAAGTTTATTAACCCTTCAGGTGCTTCACAGGACCTGAAGCAACGTGGATGGAAAAAATTAATATTTAACTTTTTAGCCACAAAAATGATCTTTTACAAACTTTTTTTTATTTTCACAAGGGTAAAAGGAGAAAATGGACAGATAAAGTTGTTGTGCAATTTCTCCTGAGTACGCCAATACCCCATATGTGGGGGAAAACAACTGTTTGAGCACACGTCAGAGCTCGTAAGGGAAGGAGCGCCGTTTGACTTTTTCAAACTAAAATTGGCTGGAATTGAGATTGGACGCCATGTCGTGTTTGGAGAGCCCCTGATACGCCTAAACAGTGGAAACCCCCACAAGTGACACCATTTTGGAAACTAGACCCCCTAAGGAACTTATCTAGATCTGTTGTGAGCACTTTGAACCCCAAAGTGTTTCACAAAAGTTTATAATGCCTGGGTGTGAAAAAAAAAAAAAAACAATTTTCCAAAAAATGATTTTTTAGTCCCAAATTTTTGATTTTTCCCAAGGAAATTGGACCCCAAAACTTGTTGTCCAATTTGTCCTGAGTACACTGATACCCCATATGTGGGGGGGGGAAATTGTTTGGGCGCACGGCAGGGCTTGGAAAAGAAGCAGTAACGTTTTGGAATGCAAACATTGATGGGGGTCATGTTCCGTTTGTAGTGCCCCAGATGAGCCTAAACAGTGGAAACCCCCACAAGTGACCCCATTTTGGAAGCTAGAGCCCCTAAGGAACTTATCTAGATCTTTGGTGAGCACTTTGAACCCCCAAGTGCTTCACACAAGTTTATAATGCCCGGGCATGAAAATAAAAAATCCTATTTTTTTCCCACAAAAATTATCTCTTAGTCACTAATTTTTTATTTTCCCATAGGTAACAGGAGAAATTGGACCACAAAATTTGTTGTCCAATTTGTCCTGAGTACGCTGATACCCCATATGTGGGGGGAACCACTGTTTGGGCGCATGGCAGAGCTCGGAATGGAAGGAGCACCATTTGACTTTTTCCAACCAAAATTGGCTGGAATTGAGATTGGACGCCATGTTGCATTTGGAGAGCCCCTGATGTGCCTAAACAGTGGAAACCCCCCACAAGTGACCCCATATGGGAAACTAGACCCCCTAAGGAACTTATCTAGATCTTTGGTGAGCAATTTGAACCCCCAAGTGCTTCACACAAGTTTATAACGTAGAGCCGTAAAATTAAAAAATTATATTTTTCCCACAAAATTGATCTTTTCACCCCAATTTTTATTTTCCCAAGGGAAACAAGACTCCAAAAGTTATTGTGCAATTTGTCCTGAGTGCGCTGATACCCCATATGTGGGGGTAAACCACTGTTTGGGTGCATGGCAGAGTTTGGAAGGGAAGGAGCGCCGTTTTGACTTTTTCAACGCAGAATTGGCTGGATGCCATGTCGTGTTTGGAGAGCTCCTGATCTGCCTAAACAGTGGAAACCCCCCACAAATGACACCATTTTGGAAACTAGACCCCTCAAGGAACTTATCTAGATGTGTGGTGAGCACTTTGAACCCCAAAGTGCTTCACAGAAGTTTATAACGTACAGCCGTAAAATAAAAAAATTCTTTTTTTTTTTACAAAAATGATTTTTTAGCCCCCAATATTTTATTTTCACAAGGGTAGCAGGAGAAATTGGACCCCAAAAGTTGTTGTCCAATTTGTCCTGAGTATGCTGATACCCAATATGTGGGAGTAAACTACTGTATGGCGCACGTCGGGGCTCGGAAGGGAAGTAGTGACGTTTTGGATTGCAGACTTTGATGGAATGGTCTGGGGGAGTCATGTCGCATTTGGAGAGCCCTGATGCGCCTAAACAGTGGAAACCCCCCACAAGTGACCCATTTTGGAAAATAGACCCCACAAGGAACTTATCTAGATGTGTGGTGAGCACTTTGAACCCCGAAGTGCTTCACAGAAGTTTATAACGTACAGCCGTAAAAATAAAAAATCCTTTTTTTTTTTACAAAAATGATTTTTTCGCCCCCAATATTTTATTTTCACAAGGGTAACAGGAGAAATTGGACCCCAAAAGTTGTTGTCCAATTTGTCTTGAGTACGCTGATACCCAATATGTGGGAGTAAACTACTGTATGGGCGCACGTCGGGGCTCGGAAGGGAAGTAGTGACGTTTTGGATTGCAGACTTTGATGGAATGGTCTGGGGGAGTCATGTCGCATTTGGAGAGCCCCTGATGCGCCTAAACAGTGGAAACCCCCCACAAGTGACCCCATTTTGGAAAATAGACCCCACAAGGAACTTATCTAAATGTGTGGTGAGCACTTTGAACCCCGAAGTGCTTCACAGAAGTTTATAACGTACAGCCGTAAAAATAAAAAATCCTTTTTTTTTTTTACAAAAATGATTTTTTCGCCCCCAATATTTTATTTTCACAAGGGTAACAGGAGAAATTGGACCCCAAAAGTTGTTGTCCAAATTGTCTGAGTACGCTGATACCCAATATGTGGGAGAAAACTACTGTATGGGCACACGTCGGGGCTCGGAAGGGAAGTAGTGACGTTTTGGATTGCAGACTTTGATGGAATGGTCTGGGGGCGTCATGTCGCATTTGGAGAGCCCCTGATGCGCCTAAACAGTGGAAACCCCCCACAAGTGACCCCATTTTGGAAAATAGACCCCACAAGGAACTTATCTAGATGTGTGGTGAGCACTTTGAACCCCGAAGTGCTTCACAGAAGTTTATAACGTACAGCCGTAAAAAATAAAAAATCCTTTTTTTTTTACAAAAATGATTTTTTCGCCCCCAATATTTTATTTTCACAAGGGTAACAGGAGAAATTGGACCCCAAAAGTTGTTGTCCAATTTGTCTTGAGTACGCTGATACCCAATATGTGGGAGTAAACTACTGTATGGGCGCACGTCGGGGCTCGGAAGGGAAGTAGTGACGTTTTGGATTGCAGACTTTGATGGAATGGTCTGGGGGAGTCATGTCGCATTTGGAGAGCCCCTGATGCGCCTAAACAGTGGAAACCCCCCACAAGTGACCCCATTTTGGAAAATAGACCCCACAAGGAACTTATCTAAATGTGTGGTGAGCACTTTGAACCCCGAAGTGCTTCACAGAAGTTTATAACGTACAGCCGTAAAAATAAAAAATCCTTTTTTTTTTTTACAAAAATGATTTTTTCGCCCCCAATATTTTATTTTCACAAGGGTAACAGGAGAAATTGGACCCCAAAAGTTGTTGTCCAAATTGTCCTGAGTACGCTGATACCCAATATGTGGGAGAAAACTACTGTATGGGCACACGTCGGGGCTCGGAAGGGAAGTAGTGACGTTTTGGATTGCAGACTTTGATGGAATGGTCTGGGGGCGTCATGTCGCATTTGGAGAGCCCCTGATGCGCCTAAACAGTGGAAACCCCCACAAGTGACCCCATTTTGGAAAATAGACCCCACAAGGAACTTATCTAGAAGTGTGGTGAGCGCTATGAAGCCCCAAGTACTTCACAGAAGTTTTATAACATACAGCCGTAAAAACAAAAAAATCATTTTTTTTTTTACAAAAATGATTTTGTCGCCCCCAGTTTTTTATTTTCCCAAGGGTAACAGGGATGACAAATTTAGGTATGTGCCAATTAAACTTTTGGCACAGAGTATGAACCTTCTTAAAATTGGGGTGTCAACCATGTATTTGCTGAGAGCCCCTGATGTGTGGTCACCAACTACTTTTCCATACCAGAGCTCAGAATGAACAGAGCACCATTTGACTGTTCCCAACGCAGAAAGCCAATCTAAACCCTAACCCAACACACCAATAACCTCGTCCCAATCCCTAACCACAAACCCTAACCCAACCCTAACCCTAACACCCTAACCTAATGCGCCAACCCTAATCCACTAATAATATACGTTAGCGCCAACCCTAACCCTAACTTTAGCCGCAACCCTAACCCTAACGGGAAAATGGAAATAAATACATTTTTTTAATTTTATTATTTTTCCCTAACTAAGGGGGTGATAAAGGGGGTTTGATTTACTATTTATAGCGGGTTTTTGTGATTGGCAGCTGTCACGCTAAAAGACGCTTTTTATTGCAAAAAATAGTTTTTTGCATCACCACATTTTGAGAGCTATAATTTTTGCATATTTTGGCCCACAGAGTCATGTGAGGTCTTATTTTTTGCGGGACGAGTTGACGTTTTTATTTGTACCATTTTTGAGCACGTGACATTTTTTGATCGCTTTTTATTTCAATTTTTGGGTGGTTAGAATGAACAAAAATCAGCAATTCATGAATTTCTTTTGGGGGAGGCGTTTATACCGTTCCGCTTGTGGTAAAATTGATAAAGCAGTTTTATTCTTCGGGTCAGTACGATTATGGCGATACCTCATTTATATCATTTTTTTAGGTTTTGGCGCTTTTATAGAATGAAAACAATTTTATATAAAAAAATCATTATTTTTGCATCGCTTTATTCTGCGAGCTATAACTTTTTCATTTTTTCGCTCATGATGCTGTGTGATGGCTCGTTTTTTGCGGGACAAGATGACGTTTTCAGTGGTACCATGTTTATTTATATCGGTCTTTTTGATCGCGTGTTATTTCACTTTTTGTTCGGCGGTATGATGATAAAGCATTGATTTTTTGCTTCGGTTTTTTTTTTTTAAGGGGTTCACTAAAGGGGTTAACTAGTGGGACAGTTTTATAGGGTGGGTCGTTACGGACGCGGCGATACCAAATATGTGTACTTTTATTGTTTTGTTTTTTTTATTTACAGGAAAAAATGAATTTATTGGGGAATATTTTTTTTTTTTTTTATGATTTTTTTTTACACTTTTTAGTTTTACTTTTTTTAACTTTTTTACTTTGTCCCAGGGTGGGACATCACAGTATTTTATCAGATCGCTGGTGTGACAGTGTGCACAGCACTCTGTCACACCAGCGATCGCTCTGGCATCGCTGCAGGCTTCCCCAGCGCCTGCTCTCAGCAGGCACTGAGGAAGCCGCCTCCCTGCAGGACCCCGGCGCCATCTTGGATCCGGGGACCTGGAGGGAGGACGGACCCTCAGAACAGCGCGACACATCGCGCTGCTCTGAGGGTCTCAGGGGAGCGCGCAGGGAGCCCCCTGCCTGCGCGATCCTCCCCTGTGCCCCGGGTGTGCCAAGGGTTAATGTGCCGGGAGCGGTCCGTGACCGCTCCTGACACACAGTCACGGGTGTCAGCTGTGATAATCAGCTGACACCCGGCGGCGATCAGCTGCGCTCCCCCCGGGAGCGCAGCTGATCGCCCATGACGTACTATTCCGTCCATGGGAATTAGGTCCAGGGTCACATGGACGGAATAGTACGTCTGATGGCAGAGAGGGGTTAAAATTCCAAGGCCTCCACAATGTTTTTACTTTTTGAGGGAATTTTTTTTTAACTTCACAATTATTTACTTTTTCTTCTCGAGATTGTATATATAACGGGAATCTTCTATTCTTTATTTGTATCATGATTATAAACTACTAGATGGTGGCCCGATTCTAACGCATCGGGTATTCTAGAATATGTATGTAGTTTATTTATGAAGATTTAAGAATAATGCAATGAATACACAGGATTTTCAGAGTAAAATACAGTACAGACCAAAAGTTTGGACACACCTCATTCAAAGATTATTCTATAATTTCTTGACTATGAAAATTGTAGAATCACACTGAAGGCATCAAAACTATGAAGTAACACATGTGGAATTAGACAATACACTTTACAAAAAAGTGTGAACTACTGAAAATATGTCTTATATTCTAGGTTCTTCAAAGTAGCTACCTTGTGCTTTGATTACTGCTTTGCGCGCAGAAAAGGTGAACGGATGGACTCTACATGCCTGGTTCCCACCGTGAAGCATGGAGGATGTGGTGTGATGTGTGGGGGTGCTTTGCTGGTGACACTGTTGGGGATTTATTCAAAATTGAAGGCATATTGAACCAGCATGGCTACCACAGCATCTTGCAGCAGCATGCTATTCCATCCGGTTTGCATTTAGTTGGACCATCATTTATTTTTCAACAGGACAATGACCCAAAACACAACTTCAGGCTGCATAAGGGCTATTTGACCAAGAAGGAGAGTGTTGGGGTGCTACGCCAGATGACCTGGCCTCCACAGTCACCAGACCTGAACCCAATCGAGATGGTTTGGGGTGAGCTGGACTGCTCACCGCTTCAATTTTGAATAAATCCCCAACAGTGTCACCAGCAAAGCACCCCCACACCATCACACCACCTCCTCAATGCTTCACGGTGGGAACAGGGCATGTAGAGTCCATCCGTTCACCTTTTCTGCGTGCAAAGCAGTAATCAAAGCAAAAGGTGGCTACTTTGAAGAACCTAGAATATAAGACATATTTTCAGTAGTTTCACACTTTTTTGTAAAGTGTAATGTATAATTCCACATGTGTTAATTCATAGTTTTGATGCCTTCAGTGTGATTCTACAATTTTCATAGTCATGAAAATACAGAAAAATCTTTGAATGAGAAGGTGTGTCCAAACTTTTGGTCTGTACTGTATATACATCATCATTAAATGTTATTGCTCATAGAACTTAATACAACTGAACGAAATTATTAAACAGATCATCAAAATATATAAACTATTACATGAATATCTAACTGTATTTAAATAAATCACGCCGCAATAATTATTTTCCCCTCCATTTGCTCATTTTCCCCTCCATTTGCTCTCTAACACAGGTTCTGTGACAGTCCCTGTGACGTTGTTAAGGCCACGATCGGGTATCCAAGGGGCATGCCCGCACTACTCCCTGCACCTGTCGCTGATTGGTCGCGTCCGGCTGGGCTCGACCAATCAGCGACGCTGGATTTCTGTTACAGACAAACAGAATTAGACGATTATATAGTAGATTCATATGGCATTCTTGCATTCTATTGTGTTGCCCGTGTTTTGATACTCATCAGTATGTGGGGCATGTAATTTGCTTGAATCACGGCTTCATTTATAAGTTGTTTTTGCATGATAGCCAGAAGAAGAAAGCAGATCGATTTTGAAACACGTTGCTGTCTTTTAATGAATGTTTACTGTTTTTCTACACCTTTTTGTCTTCCTTATGCAAAGTGCCCACCACAACATTTTTTTCTTATTTTTTGCCTCGCAAGGGACTCCACTTATGATAATTTGTTAAGGCACTCAACTCTCCACAGCAATCCACTTTCAGACATTCTTTTTGCTACCTAGCACTGCCATTAAAAGCAAAGTGAAGCAAAGTTCAATACCTAGTTTTTGACTTGAGTCTGATGAGGTGACAGACAGCCCACTTCACTATGTGTAGCCTAGCAGGGCCCTGCTGCCGTCAATTCGGTTCTGTCACATCCGTACCTGAACTTGTGACATCTTCTTCTGTCATCTAGAGCTGCCATATTGATTATGCAGACTGCACTAGTGATGGAGGAGACATCTAAGCCAATAGCTTTAGTTGGTACAGGTATTATCTAGCCAGAGACACTGGAGTGGCAGTGATCTTTGATGTTGCCCAGTCAAGCAGAATGGGAGTGTGCTATCTAGCAACTCAATGTCTAGCAATGTGCTGTCTAGCAAATCAGCTCAATGCTGTAGCCAAAGGGGCAGTGTCACACCCTACTTAAATTTCCACACCTCACTTGCTTAATACCTGTTGCTGGAATGACTTAACCATCTATTTGCCTGATAATTATACATCTACCTCTATCCTGCTGATTCTGCGCTTGGCTATCTCTCTACTTTGCCTCTGATTTTGTCTTTTATATGCTCATTCTGGTTTATTCCTGGCTAGTCAACATTCCTCTGCTAGCTCATTCCATCAGCTGACAGCTATTCTGTAGACACAACCCAGGGAACCCTGTTGTAAGTCCAGATCCCACTACGAGAGTTAAACGGTGATAGTAAGAGTCCCTCTGGGAACAAAGTGGCTTGTGCAATCTCCGTCCGTGGAAGCCCTTTTAAAAGTTGACATGTTTCTATTTACAGTTCACCATTACAGATTCACTTCGAAGTTTGGCGTATAAGGATTACACAACTGAGCCAGAAACTAAATTTTTGAATATCTTGCATGACTTACCTGTCTCCTGCCAAACTGCCATGTTTACCTGCCTGAGTAAGAGAGAAATGTGGATATTATCCGCACTGGTGAATGATACATTAATCCAGACGTGATGAAATAAAAGATGGGGCAGTTCGGCAAGGGACAGGTAAGTCATGCAAATTTATTTTCTGGCTCACTTGTGCTGCAAGATGTACATACTACATCTATTTGTATAATCTATGTTCCAGCTGCTGCATTCTTTTAAATCTGCTGCCCTTTTATGCACACTTTGCACATAGAGCAGTCCCTCTCTCTTCCTCGCTCCCATGAACAGTTCACATGCTCTTTTTGCTCTCTTAAACCACACAAATCCATCAACTTCCACCGTAAAACTTAAGATATGCTCTCACAAATCACCAAACCATCTGCTTACTCTCTCTATTTTACTCCTAGTCACAAGAGGCATATCCCCAAACTGCGTCCTTCTTGTATCAGTAAATTTAATTTCTTCTCCGCTGCACATAGAAACTTTGCTAATCTTATTAACATTCTGTGCATGCCTGCTCCTGTTTCCTCCTATCAACAGCGATGACTTTTTCCTTTCAAATTCTCGTAACTTTCTGGCTCTTACCTAAGCCTTTATCCAGTATTATTGCCCTCTACTCCTCTTTGGTCAGACCTCATCTGGAATACTGTGTCCAGTTTTGGACACCACATTTTAAAAAAGACATCAACAAACTGGAGCAAGTTCAAAGGAGAGCCACCAGAATGGTGACCGGTCTGCAAACCATGTCCTATGAGGAACGGTTGCAGGATTTGGGAATGTTTAGCTTACAAAAAAGAAGACTGAGAGGAGACTTAATAGCTGTCTACAAATATCTCAAGGGCTGTCACATTGTAGAAGGATCATCTTTATTCTCATTTGCACAAGGAAAGACTAGAAGCAATGGGATGAAACTAAATGGGAGGAGACACAGATTAGATATTAGAAAAAACTTTTTGACAGTTAGGGTGATCAATGAGTGGAACAGGCTGCCACGAGAGGTGGTAAGTTCTCCTTAAAGGAAAGTCTTCAAACAGAGGCTGGACAGACATTTGTCTGGGATGATTTAGAGAATCCTGCTTTGAGCAGGGGGTTGGACCAGATGGCCCAGGAGGTCCCTTCCAACTCTTCCATTCTATGATTCTATGATTCTATGATTTAGCTTCTCCAGACATGTGTAACACCTAATGATTGAGAAGGTTATTTACCATCTAAATCCTACCCTGGGGTTGAGATATAGTGAACAACCTCCCACACGCTGTTTAGTTGTTCACATAAAACCCCGCCCTTAAAATGCCAATTAACCCCTGTCAGCACTAAGTTTGCTGGAGCAAACTTTTAGGTTTCAATTCACTGAAAATAATAGACTAACTGAAACATATCTCCCCTCCAGTACTTTGCCAGTGACTTTGTCACATATTCCCCGCTCTGCCAAGAGCTGGGGGTTTTGGCACCTTCAGTCACCAAACAGGGAAGTCTATACAGGGCATCTGCATTACCATGTAACTTCCTGGGCCTGTGCGCCACATGAAAATTAAAGTCCTGGAGTGCTAAAACCACCTAGTTACCTGGGCATTATTTCCCATCCTTTATCTCATCCATCTCAGGGGCGCATGATCTGACATTAGCCTGAACTCCCTACCTAACAGGTAGTATATATCAGGGTGTCAATTGCCCATTTGATGGCCAAGCACACTTTTTCCACAATGGCACAGTTTTCTCACAGGCAGAGAGTTTTCTGCTTAAATACAGGTTGGGATGTTCATCCCCGTTTACCCCTTGGGACAGCACGACTCCCACCCCAACCTCTGAGGCATCCGTCTGGACCACAAATTCACTACTGAAGTTAGGTGTGATATAGATCGGCTGCTTCCACAGGGCAAGCTTCAACTCCTGGAACGCTTCAGAGTACCACTTGGCTATCAATATCTTTATGCACTTAAGGACAGTCAGGGGTGCTCCTATCATGATGAAATTCAGGAAAAATCGACGATAGTTTCCATAATTCCCAGAAATGTCCGAACCTGTTTCTTGGAGACTGGTTGCGCCCAATTTTGCATTGCCTCCACCTTATTTACTTGTGACTTTATTTCTTCCCTTCTAATGATGTAGCCCAAGTATTTTGCCTATTCTTTCCCCATGGTGCACTTCTTTGTATTGATGGTAAACCCTGCCTTCCTCAGTGCATCCAGTACCCCTGTACCTTCTACAGGTGGCTTCCCTAATCTGGGCTGAAGATCATGAGATGTCATCCTGATGGGCTGCGGCTTACTTCTTGTGAGAGGCTAGGATCTGATCCATAACCCTCTGGAAGGTAACTGTGGCTCCATGCAGACCGAACAGCATCCTGTTATACTGAAAGCACCCATTAGGTTTAGAGAAGGCCATTTTCTCCTTAGCACTTGGGGACAGAAGAATTTGCCAATACACTTTAGTTAGGTTCAGGGTGGTGATATATCTAGCTGACTCTATCCTGTCAATGAGCTCATCGACCCAGGGCACCGGATATGCGTCAAATTTGGACACCTGTTGTGAACATGTTGGAAATTACTTCTGAGCTGAGGCTCCCTCTTGTGGTTGCTGCTGGTATTGAAGCTGTATTGAATGACAAGGCTTTATCACCTGGAAGCGAGGATTGGCAATCAGGGGAGACAGACTGCGCTGATATAAGTGAGCTGCCCTCCCATGATCCTCGCCGGTGATTCGTTTCCTCTTCCTGGTCTAGTTTGGAAGTCAGCTGGTTTTCTGCAGTCTCCTGCGAACATTCAGATAAGTTACTTTCTGCTTTTTTCTGTGGTTAGATTTTCTTTGTTTTTTCTGCCCTGCTTTGTGAGGTCAGCCGGGTCCCTACAAGGGTCTGTGCTGGTCTCTGGTTCTCATTTGTTTCTGTTCATTTGCGCTGTTCCTGTTGTTTCAGTGCTGCTGGGTAGCGGCATGTTCACACCATAGATCTGATTAAGTGGGGGCGAGATCGTGTGGTCTCAGCATTTTTGGAATCAGAAGTGTTGGAACTTTCCTAGGGTTTTGCTGGGTTGCAGACAGTATTCTTTCCTATCCTGTCCTGTCTAGATAGCTTTTGGCCCAGCGTTTGCTTACTCTATTTTCTACCTGCGTTTGTATTTCATCTTGTCTAACCGCCATTATATGTGTGGGGGCTGCCTATTCCTTTGGGGCTTTACTCGGGGAAGTTAGCTTTCCTCTTTCTATCTTCAGGTGCAGCTAATCTCTCCGGCTGTGTCAAGGCGTCTCGGTCACCGTAGGTACGTCCCACGGCTGCTTCTAGTTGTGTGGTTAGTTTAGGGTTCTGCAACCTTTTAGTTCCCAACCTCTCTGGTGTTCAGCTGCCTTGGCTGTTTTTTGCTCCTGTCCTCCTCAGCTACCAAATCATAACAGACACCTCATTTACCTTCCTGTAGTCATTACAGAAATGCCACTCTCCATCTGGCTTTGGCACAAGAACAATGGGGTTGGACCAGCCGCTCTTTGACTCCTCGATGATGCCCAGGCTCAACATTCTCCTTACCTCCGTTGAAATCACCTTGCGGGTGCGTCAAGATCTCATGCTCAACAACCTGCGTACGTCTTGGCAACTCCGAAAACAGATCTCGATTCCGCTGAAGCACTGTTGTTTCAGAGCTGGTGACAGTGTCTCTGCCACTATGACATCCTCGACCTTGGCTTCATAACTGACCCCAGGCACATAGCTTCCACCGGGTCCCTGTTTCGCCAGGAGTTCTTCCTGGAAATGAGTTCTCACTGAATGGTTTGAGCAAGGATACATGGAACACAGGGTGAATTTTAAGACTGTTAGGAAGTTTTAAATGGAAAGCAACTGGGTTAATTTGTGCAGGAATTTGAAAAGGTCCTATTTGATCGCCCGTCAGGGCAGTGGGGTACTCGGTACTGGGCTGCTTCTTAAAGGGGAAGTGTCACAGCGGCAGTGACCCGGTCCGTGGCTCTGGGCGTCCATTAAAAGTAGTATATATTTACAAGGGATAATAGAGTTTGTAATAAAGTGTTCATGACGCCACCTGGGGTTTCTGGTCAGAGGTGACCAACGCTGCAGTGCAGATCCTCTGGGACTGGTGGTGATGCAGCAGAGTTGGTATAGCTCTCCACAGGCAGAGCTTAGTCCCAGGGCAGATGTAGGATGTTGAAGATGGTAATGTTGGTAGATGTAGCAGTGTTGGATGGGTGACGCAGGAATGATTAGAGGACACAGCGGGGTGCAGTTTCCAAAGCTTTACTCACAGTTCTGGTGTGCACAGGTGCCCGCTTGGTGCCGTATCCTCCAGGTGAGGGGCTGAGCAAACTCCCAGGTAGATTGGGATACACCTTTCCAGGACTCCCTTCAATATGTTCCTTTCTCGGTCGTCTCATTGTGCTGACTTTCCACCTTTCCTTCCTGTCCAACAACTCACAGTCAGTGTCCCAAGCCAGTAGCCGTGGACCCTGGCAGATAACGACCTCTCTGCGTCTCCTTGCTCCCTTATGGCTACCTGTTCGGCGAAGATAGCTGTGGTTTTGTAGCTGACCTAAAGATGGCACTGCCTCCGGCTTGCTAGCTGAGTCTTGAAATTCTCCACTAGGCTTGGGGCCGGTGTCCCTTCTGCGACCTGGTCCCTCCACTATTGTATCGGGCCCCACGGATGGACTATTCGCTATCCGTGCCCTAGGACTCTTCTTTCTTCTGGGAGCTTCCTTCTGTCTCTCCCTTTCGGCTTTCTTTCTATCTCTGCAGCTCCTCCTGACAGGGAGCTGCCTGTCAGCAGGTCTGCTGACTTTCACATTCTCCTCACGTCTGACTCACTCTCTCTGCTCAGTTCTTTTCCTGCTCTCTAAGTCCTCCCCCTCTTCCTACCTTCTTACTCTCTCCACCCACCGACCATGCACTCTTTCCTACCCAGCCAGGGATGAGACCATCCTCCCTTAGGGTACGTCCAGGGTGCCCGGCTGCTATAGTATGTGTTGGGGGCAGGTGTTAGAGTCCTGGGTGGTGCTCCCAGATTAAACATATAGTTGGTGGTTCTGCATCCAAAATCACTCCTTTGAAAAAAGATCAATGTCTTTAGAAGGATGGTTAAGAAAAAACTCAGTTTGGAATCCATCTTTAATTTTCGACAAAAATTCTTTGAAGTCCAGTATTCCCCCCCAAAATTTTTGAGTGTAGAATGGTACAGTCAGTGTTATATCTCTCCTGAGGTCCAGGTTCAGTAAATATCCTGGACAGAGCATCAGCCTTGTCATTTCTTGAACCAGGCCGATAAGAAATTATAAAATTAAACCTGGAGAAATATAAGGCCAAACGTGCTTGTCTTGTAGATAACCTCTTAGCTACAAGTGTGAATTGTAAGTCCATGAAATTCCCTCCTATTCCAGAAGCTAACATGGCAGAACATTGTATTTTTTGTCTCCCAATTATGACATGTATGGGAACTACAAAATGAGAAAATGATGATTGCTCTTTGCCCTTATCCTGCATTACATATGAAATGATCTGCAAAACCGTATCTAGCCATTCAGAAATGTTTAAATTGCTTGCAGTTTTGGCATTTGTGAAGGCTATGGTCTTTTTATTAGGAAAATTAATGGCAAAATATCCAGAGCCCCCACAATAGAGGCATAAATTCTCTCTACGTCGCCTCTCCTTCTCTACTGTACAGAGATTTTTGGATTTCATTAATTTACAAAGGTTCAGGCACACTTTGCATTTCCTGTTGGTTTTTTAATGCAGATTGAGTCTTTCTTTTCTTCGTTCATTGAGTCTCTGATCAATTCAGATGCATAATTGAATAAAGCCCTCTAAATTATCAGGGGTCTCAAATACTGTGGTTTATTATTTTAATTCTGTTACAGGAGAAATTGGCTTCTGTGGACTGGGCAATGACATGAATATGGTTTAATTTTGATTCATTAAAGGAGTCTGTGTCATTCTTTCAATTAAAACCTTAGAGACCCAGCCAATTTTGACATTCCTGACCAGGCCAAATTTTTCAATTCTGACCAGTGCCAATTTATGTGGTTATAACTCTGGAGCGCTTCAATGGATCCCACTGATTCTGAGTTTGTTATTTTGAGACATATTTAACTTCTTGACGGTGGTAAAATTTCTTCGATAAGACTTACGTTTATTTGTGAAAATTTAGAAAATTTCGTAATTTTCAAACTTTTATTTTGTATTCCCTCAAAACAGAGAGTTATGTCACATAAAATAATTAATAAATAACTTTTCCTATATGTCTCCTTTACATCTGTATAATTTATTAAACTTTTTTTTGGTAGGAAGTTACAAGGGTTAAAAGTTGATCAGCAATTTTTAATTTTTCCAACAAAATTTACAAAACCTTTTTTTTAGGGAGCACATCACATTTGAAGTGACTTTGGGGGACCTTAAGGACAGATATTACCCAAAAGTAACACCATTCTAAAAACTGCACCCCTCAAAGTCCTCAAAACCACATTCAATAAGTTTATTAACCCTTTTGGTGAACCACAGGATCTAAAGAAGGAAAAAAAGAACATTTAACTTTTTTTCCATATAAATTTTACTTTAGCTCCAAATTTGTTATTTTCACAAGGGTAACAGGAGAAAATGGACCCTAAAATTTGTTGTACATTTTCTACTGAGTACGTTGATACCCCATATGTGTAGGGCTCGGAAGGGAAGGAGAACCGTTTGACTTTTTGAACTCAAAACCATCTGGAATCGAGAGTGAACGCCATGTTGCATTTGGAGAGCCCCTGATGTGCCTAAACAGTGGAAATCCCCACATGTTACCCCATTTTGGAAACTAGACCTCTCAAGGAACTTATCTAGATGTGTCAAGAGCATATTGAACCCCCAAGTGCTTCAAAGAAGTTTATAATGTAGATCTGTGATAATAAAAAATAAATCACATTTTACCCACATAAATGTACTTTTAGTTCCAATTTTTTTATTTTCACAAGGGTAATAGGAGAAAATGGACACTAAAATTTGCTGTATATTTTCTACTGAGTACGCTGATACCTCATATGTGGGGGAATACTACTATTTGGGTGCACGGCAGGACTTGGAATGGAAGAAGTGATGCTTTGGGATGCAGACATTGATGGAATGGTTTGCGGGCGTCATGTCGTGTGTGGAGAGCCCCTGATGTGCCTTAAAAGTGAAAAAACACCAAAGTGACTCCACTTTGGAAACTAGATACTTCAAGGAATTCATCTGGGGTGGAGTGAGTATTTTGAACCTATAGCTGCCTCACAGAATTTTATAATATTGAGACCTGGAAATATGACATTTTAGTGGTAAAAATGTAATTTGTGCATTTGCTCCAAATTTGTTACGTACACAAGGGTAATAGATGAAACTAGACCCCACAATTTTTTGCTCAATTTCTCCCGAACGCAGTGCTACCACATATGTGGCTTATAGCTGGATCTCACAGGCCACCATACCATGGGGTCATCACCTCAGGGTACCATGGTAACCATTGAGACCTGCAATTCAGTCACAAAAATGTCCAAGGCAGATACCACAGGGTGTCAGCTGTCACATACAGCTGACATCCATGGGAATTACCGCCACTCAGTTGCACTATACTCTTATTCCTCAGTGCTAATAAAAAGTGGTGCTTAGGAATAAGGCCCCTTAACCACAGTTGTTAAAAGGCATAGCAGCAGTCATTAGGGGGTTAAAGGACTTTATTCTGGGTGCGTGTTTATTTAAAATATAACGATAGGATTGTATAAATATGTGATTCTTCAGATTTTGTATTAGTCTAGCCTGATGAAGAGACCTGAGTAGTCTCGAAAGCTTGCAATTTGTTACAATCTTTTCAGTTAGCCATTAAAAGGTATCAACCACTGAGGACTCTCAACTCTAAATATTTTTTTAACGATAGGATTAGTAATTTATTGGCGTCTTATAGACACCTCTCCATTCTAAGCCGTGGGATTGATTTCATCTGACAATACAAAGGGGACAAAGGGGACATAAACCCCTCAAATATGCACACCACTTGTCGCCACAGGGCAACTGGGAAGAACGGTGCAAAGCGCCAGAATTGGTGCATCTAATAAATACGCCTTTTCTGTGGCGGCTGCGGGCTGCTATTTTTAGGCTGGTGTGGCCAATATTCATGGCCCTTTACCAGCCTGAGAATACAAGCCCCCAGCTATCTGCTTTACCTTGGCTGGTTGTCAAAAGTGGCGGACCCCACACCATTTTTTTGAATTATTTATTTTAATAATTTGAAATTATTGTGTTTTGACCCCTCTATTCTTGATAACCAGCCATTCTAACGCTGACATCTGAGGGTTACAGCCCAAAGCTGTCAGTTTTGCCTGGATGGTTATTAAAAATACAGGGGAACCCCATGTCATTTTTTTTTAAATACTCATTTATTTACAGTGCAGGTGGCTGCTGATGAATACTCCCATCAGCCGCTGCCTGCTCTCACTGTTAACAGTTGAATACATCTCTCATCATTGTCCCTTTCTAGTGCTGATCGCAGAGTGAGCAGGAGACAGTGATGCAAGCTGTCTTCTTCAGGACTCAGCGCCGGGGAACAGGGCAAACAGTACTGTTGATTTCCAGGCACTTGTACGTGTCACACTGATGGCACAGGGATGTCATCTGTGTGTCATCAGTGTGCATATGTGCGGGAGGTTTTGTGGCCCGTGCTGCTACCGGAAACACTGACTTCTGAAAGAGCCCTTAGTGAACTCGGAAAAACAAGAAAGAAAGGTCCATGCATATAAGGCGCACACCAAGGTATTTATACAAAATACAAACTTTTATTCAAAAATTGACAAACCACTCAAGATTAAAAACAATTAAAATTGACATATGCCACATAACTGATGGTCCTGGAGTAGTGTGAAATCATCATCTAATACAATAATAACAAGGAGCGTGTTTGGACATGAAAAAATTCAATTATACAATCAAGTGACCAGACCCTAAATGGACACCCAAAATTTCAGTTATACAATCAAATAACCAGACCCAAAATAGGGTGGGATCTGGGCGTACCCAGAAGCAACAAAGAAAAATAACCCCCTGTAGTAAATATGAAGGAGGAAACCCTACTAGCTAGTTCAAGAGGAGTAAGTCTAATATGAATAGAGACCCTAGATAATCCTATAAGGCAGTCTGAAAAAGCAAATCTGAAATATGTGTGTGCAAAGGGACATATAGTCACCAGATATGGCTGTCCATAGGAAGGTCAGAAGTATTCATGTCCTAAGAAGCGCATAATGCCGGGACCAAGAGGAGATGTGGGCAAACCCCACGCGTTACGCTGCCAAATGCAGCTTTGTCAGGGGAAGTAGTGAGGAGAGAGCGTCCGTCAGTACCTGTATAGCAGCGGTGATTAGCGACGATAAGCAGCCGGTACATTGTCATATGACAGAGCAGGGCGGAAGTCAATCCTGGCCAGGATCTGTGCATACACTGGGCAATGTTTGTTACTAAGAAAAGACGTGAAAGATGGTAGTTGCGCAGGCATGCTGGACCAACAAGGAACATAGAGTGGAGAAAGTGAGAGCTGTGCAAGCGTACAGTAAATGTGCAGGAATTAGAAGTACGGAGCTTGCATAACTGTTCATTCTACCCCCACTAAAATAAAAAAGTGAAAATAAATCAAGAACACAAATGGTATAGAAGTACAGGACATAAAAACCAAAATAGTTTGCCCATGTCAAAATGTAAGAAAAAATAAACAGAAAGGGGATTATGAATTAACATAGGCAACTGTAGACCATGCAAACATTCAATATGAGATAATGATACTAAGAATGAACTTATTAAATACAAATATTGAATTACATATTGAAGATGGAGCACTAATATTTGTGCATAAAGAAATATAGCAAGAATGTATATGAAATACACTTGCAGCAAAGACTAGTGTTCCACTTGGACATGGTCAGAAAAAAAAGAAAAAAAAAAGGGGGGTGGGAAGGAAGAGGGAAGATTATAACTAAAGATGAGCGACTTTGCCTTTTTTAGGGTCGAGTCAGGTTTTGTGAAACCCGACTTTCTCAAAAGTCGAGTCGAACGAAGTCGGCCGACTAACGGAAAAGGTTGGGTTGGAGTCGAAAATCCGACGCCAATGAAAGTCAGTGGGAAATAAAAGTCGGCAGGGAGTGGAGGACAGTAAACACACCTACAGTGCCCATTTCAATGGCAACGACATCAATTCTTATTACTTAAGCTTGGCAACCTTAATTAAATTTATAATAATAGTAACGCATTGAAAACTGGGGGTTATTTGGCTAAAGTTATGGGGGCAGGACTGGCTCCAGGTTTTCGCGGGCCCCGGGCGAAAGAGTCTCAGCCCCTTCAACAGATACCACAATTCATGATGCTCTGATACGGCACAGAAATATAGGTATAGTACAATGCCAAATAGTTCACTTCTTAAATTACATGGGTGATATCTATTTTAAATTCTACAACAGCTCAAAAAACGGACAGTATAGTCCTCCATACAGTACTATGGGCACCACATAGTGTGCCATACAGAATAATGAGCCCATATATTGCTCTATACAGAATAACTTGAACTGTCCTCCCACCTTTTCTCCTGTTCCCTCTTTGACCGGTTACAATCAGGCTTTCGACCGCATCACTCAACTGAAACTGCCCTAACTAAAGTCACTAACGACCTGCTAACCGCCAAGAGCAAGCGACACTACTCTGTCCTCCTTCTCCTGGACCTGTCTTCTGCCTTTGACACCGTGGACCATTCCCTCCTGCTACAGATTCTCTCATCTCTTGGCATCACAGACTTGGCCCTATCGTGGATCTCATCATACCTAACAGACCGAACATTTAGTGTCTCCCTCTCACACACCACCTCCTCACCTCGCCCCCTGTCTGTCGGTGTTCCCCAAGGCTCAGTCCTAGGAACCCTACTCTTCTCCATCTACACCTTCGGCCTGGGACAGCTCATAGAATCCCACGGCTTGCAGTATCACCTCTACGCCGATGACACGCAGATCTACCTATCTGGACCTGACCTCACCTCCCTACTGACCAAAATCCCACAGTGTCTGTCTGCTATCTCAGCCTTCTTTTCTGCTCGCTTTCTCAAACTGAACATGGACAAAACAGAATTCATCATCTTTCCCCCACCTCATTCTACCCCTCCACCAGGCCTATCCATCAATGTCAATGGCTGCTCGCTTTCCCCAGTCCCACATGCTCGGTGCCTTGGGGTGATCATCGACTCTGCCCTCTCTTTCAAACCACATATCCAAGCCCTCGCCACCTCCTTCCGCCTCAAACTCAAAAATATTTCCCGGATCCGCTCATTCCTCAACCATGAAACCACAAAAACACTAGTGCACGCCCTTATCATCTCCTTCCTCGACTACTGCAACCTCCTACTGTCTGGCCTCCCCTCTAGCACTCTGGCACCACTCCAGTCCATCCTACACTCTGCTGCACGACTAATCCACCTGTCTCCCCGCTATTCCCAGCCTCCCCACTATGCCAGGCCCTTCACTGGCTTCCTATTGCCCAGAGGCTCCAGTTTAAAACCTTAACCATGACATACAAAGCCATCCACAACCTTTCTCCTCCATACATCTGTGACATAGTCTCCCGCTACCTACCTACACGCAACCTTCGATCCTCTCAAGATCTCCTTCTCGACTCCCCCCTCATCTCTTCTTCCCACAACCGCATACAAGACTTCTCCCGGGCTTCCCCCATACTCTGGAACTCCCTGCCGCAAAACATCAGACTTTCACCAACAACGGAGACCTTCAAGAAAAACCTGAAGACCCACCTGTTCCGACAAGCCTACAACCTGCAATGATCCTCAGTGTACTGAACCATCGCACGACCAGCTCTACCCTCTCCTAGTGTATTCTCACCCATCCCTGTAGACTGTGAGCCCTCGCGGGCAGGGTCCTCTCTCCTTCTGTACTTGTGTGTCCCTTGTCTAGCACATGTTTATTGTACCTGTTTATATTTTTCCCTTTTCATATGTAAAGCGCCATGGAATAAATGGCGCTATATAAATGTATAATAATAATAATAATAATAATAATGAGACCCATATACTGCTTCATACATAATGGGCTCCATATAATGCTCCATACAGAATAGGCCCCATATGTGCCCATATGGTGCTCCATATATAAAGGGCCCTATATGATGCCCCATAAATAATGAACCCCATATGATGCTCTAGTACAGTGTTTCTCAACTCCAGTCCTCAGGACCCACCAACAGGTCATGTTTTCAGGATTTCCTTAGTATTGCAAAGGTGATGGAATTAATGCTTGAGCAGGTGATAAATATATCACCTGTGCAATACTAAGGAAATCCTGAAAACATGACCTGTTGGTGGGTCCTGAGGACTGGAGTTGAGAAACACTGCTCTAGTATATGATGGGCCCCATATAATGCTCCAAATATAATGGTCCCCATATATAATGCTCTATATATAATGGTCTCCATGTGATGCTCCATATATAATGTGCCCCATATGATGCGCCATATATAATGGGCCCCATATGATGCTCCACTATATGATGTGCCCCATGGATGATGCTCCAGTGTATAATGGGCCCTATCTATGATGCTCAAGTGTATGATGGGCCCCATATATAATTCTCCAGTGTATAATGCTCCCCATATATTGCTCCAACCATTAAAAAAAATGAAATACCTCTCCTCGCTGGGCACTGCTCTACTCTGGACTCCTCAGCGTCTCCATCTTCCAGCTCTCTGCACTGTGACTGTTCAGGCAGAGGGCGCACAGACGTGACATCATCGCGCTCTCTGACCTTAATGTCACTGTCAGGAAACGCGGAAGAGCAGGGAGAGGTAAGTATTGCAAGTGCTGGGGCCCTAAGCAAGCAGGGGGGGGCACACTCGTGGGCACCGGGGGGGGGTACAGCCCAATTAGGGAGGTGGAAAAAGTGGCATATGTTGAGGTGTAGGCTGAACGTTCAGCAGCTGCAAATGGAGGAATTGGAGAAGTCGGAGGAAGAGGAGGACAAAGCGAGCCATTTTGCTGGCAACCTATGTGCCATCAGGGGAAGGTGAGACAAAATCCTTTGAAACCCAGGCATGGTTCATTTTAATGAAGGTGAGATCACCAACATTTTGGGTCGATAGCCGGGGCCTTCTTTCTGTCAGGATTGATCCAGCAGCACTGAAGACTCTTTCTGATAGCACACTACCAGCAGGGCAAGCGAGCTCCTGTAAGGCATATTGTGCCAATTCAGGCCAGGTGTCAAGTTTACAGGCCCAGTAGTCAAAAGGGAATGAACTGTGAGACAGAACATCGATAGGAGAGGAGAGGTAGTTTTGAACCATAGTTGACAACTGTTGTCCCCTGTCTGTTGCAATCGATTCAGTATTACCAGTCGTGTGAGCGTTACTCAAGAAATCAGACCACAACATGGTCATGAAACCACTGTCTCCAACGCCACTTCGGCTGTGTGCACCACGAACACCTCTTCCATTTGGTCCAGTACGGCTCGTGGTAGAACCTGCACCGCTGCTGTGTGCTAGGAATGTCTCTAACAAACGGTTTACCAGAGTTGCTAGTTTGTTCGCCAATATTAGCTCCAGGTTCTCCTGTGGCATGATGTTCTGTAATTTGCCTTTATATCGTGGATTGAGGATGCTGGCCAACCAGTAGTCGTCATCCTTCATAATTTTGGCAATGCGGGGGTCACTTTTTAGTATCCGCAAGACATAATCACACATGTGGGCCAATGTTCCAGGTGTCAATGATTCACTGCCAGTGGTGGGTGGAGGAGCACTTTCTGCCAAATCCACAACCCTACAGTCACGCACAAACCCTGTACCTGACCTTGGCAAGCCAACATTTTCTCTTGCCCCCTGAGAAGCATCATCCTCCCCAAAATAATCATCCCCCTCATCCTCCTCCTCCTCCTCTTCCTCTTCTTCTTCCACCTCGTCCAGGACAGTTCCCTGAGCAGACAATGCTTGACTGTTATGAAGGCTTCCCCCTCCTCCTCCTCCGCTGCAGATGCCTGATCCTTAATGTGCGTCAAAGTTTGCATGAGCAGATGCATAAGTGGGATGCTCATGCTTATGATGGCGTCGTCTGTGCTTACCAGCCGTGTGCATTCCTCAAAACACTGAAGGACTTTACAGAGGTCTTTCAGCTTTGACCACTGCACACCTGACAACTCCATGTCCGCCCTCAAAATGCCTGCCCATGTATCCTCCTACAAATGCATTACAGCCTGCCTCTGTTCGCACAGCCTCTCAACCATGTGCATGGTGGAATTCCACCTTGCTGCAACGTCTAGGATTAGGGGGTGCTTGGGGAGGTGTTGCGATCGCTGCAGCCTCTGCATACGACTGGAGTCTATGGGCGAGCGATGGATGTGCAAGCACAGTCTTCGCACCTTATGGAGCAGGGCTGGTAACTCCGGATAATTATTTAGGAAGCACTGACTGCACCACCAGGTTCAAGGTGTGAGCCAGGCAAGGTATGTGTCTGAGTTTTGCCAGGGCTATGGCCGCCACAAAATTACGGCCGTTATCACTGACAACCTTGCCTGGCTCAAGATGTAGACTGACCAGCCACGACTCAGTTTCTCGCTGCAAGTAGTCGGCCAGTACCTCTGCGGTGTGTCTGTTGTTGCCCAAAGACATCATTTTTAAAACAGCCTGCTGACGCTTACCACTAGCTGTTCGATAGTGGGACACCTCGTGTGCAACACTGGCAGCTGCGGATGGAGTGCTCGTGCGACTGCGCTCTGTCGACGCACTTTTGCTTCTGGAGGAGGAGGAGGAGGGTCGAACGCCTACAGCCAACTGTTGCCTATACTGTGGGATAGGCAGCACTGTCTCACCGCCGCTGTCCCCTGTGGACCCTGCATCCACCACATTAACCCAGTGTGCAGTGATGGACACGTAACGGCCCTGGCCATGCCTACTGGCCCATGCATCTGTTGTGAGGTGCACCTTTCCACTCACTGATTATTTGAGTGCATGGTCAATGCGGTCTTTCACATGCAGGTGGAGGGCAGGGATGGCTTTTCTAGAAAAGAAGTGCCAACTGGGTAGGTCATAGTGTGGGACGGCGTAGGCCATGAGCTCTCAGAATGCTGCACTTTCAAACAAACGGAAGGGCATCATCTCTAATGAGATCAGTTTGACAATGTAGGCGTTCAAAGCAAGTGAGGTTTTGTAGTCCGTTCACGCTTGCAAGTGCATGGTGTTTAAATGTCTAAGCATGCAACTGGTATTCAATTTTCGGAGATTTTTCCCTCGCTAAAAGTCCTTCCGCACTTCTTACAGATAACCTTTGCCTCATCAATAGGATTTTGGTCAAAAAAGTGCCACACTGCACTCTTCCTACTATGGGATAAATTTTCAGGGCTTGCACGCTGTGCTAAGTTGACCGTTTGGCCAAGCTGTCCTGCAATTCTTTTTGTTTTTTTAACACATTTTTGGACTGCTACGGGCCTGCCAGAATACCGCAGCTGCGATGTCGATGCCTGCCACGGATCCTCCTCCTCTTCTGAGCTATTGCCAGTGGCACCCTCTTCCCCCAATGGATGCCAATCCGGGTCAACAACTGGGTCATCCATCACCTCTGGTTCAATTTGATCTGCACCTTCCTCTGTGTCACCGTGTAAGGTGGTATCCTATGCGGGAAGGGGCAACTGAGTTTCATCAGGGTCAGATTCTGGCTCAGTAGACTGCGAGGGCAATGCAGTGCTCTGGGTGAATGTACCAGCAGAATCAGATAGCAGTGGCTGTGCATCAGTGCACTCCATCTCTGATTCATCTTGGACTGGGGAATTCAGGAATTGATTTGATAACCCAGGCATCGTATGTGAAAAGAGCTCCATGGAGTAATCTGAAGTGTGGCCTGCCGCATCCTTCACTTTTGGTGTTGTTCCTGACCAGAAGCCTGTACTGATGACTCAGTGCTTGCATTTTTTGAAACTTCAGAAGAGGAGACGATAGAGCTGGAGGCTGTTTCGGCAATGTAAGCCAAAACCTGTTCCTGATGCTCCGGCTTTAAAAGCGGTTTTCCTGCTCCCAGAAAAGGGAGCCTTCCAGGCCTTGTGGAGCCAGACGATGACGCAGGCTCAACACCTCCTGCCTTAGGTGCTAGTGGGCTTTTGGCACTACCAACAGATACACCATCACCACCACCATCATTCCCAGCTTGCCCCCCCCCGCCCACGGCCTCTTCCACCATACTTCCTCATGTTTTGGAAAATGTACCAAAAATACCAGCATATACTGTATATGGTACTGTATGAGGAGCGTACAGCTGTATATGGCGTAGGGGAAAATTTAAATCTCCGTATATATTTCCGGAGTCACACACAGACGCTCAATCAGTATGAATTTGACCATAATACAAAGAGAAGATATACGGTACTGTATCAGAAGCGTACAGCTGTATACGGTTTTGGGGAAAATTTAAATCTCTGTATATATTTCCGGAGTCACACACAGACGATCACTCAGTATGGATTTGACCGTAATACAAAGTGCAGATATACGGTACTGTCTCAGAAGCGTACAGCTGTATACGGTGTAGGGGAAAATTGCAATCTCCATATATATTTCCGGAGTCACACACAGATAGTCAGCATGTATTTGTCCGTGATACCAGCCAGTACACTATAGTGTGTGAGGAGCATACAGCTCTATACGGTGTGGGAAAAAATGAACGGTTGGTAAGTGTGCAGAAAAAAAAGAATAAAAGTATTAGTGTTGTGTAAAAAGCAGTCTGCACAGCAGTGTACACACATCAATGCAGCTATCAGGCAGCCTTATAACCAGCGCTGCTGCAAACAAGAAAATCCTCCCCTGTCACTGCACACTAACTGTACAGCACAATTGCTAACAGCACAAGCACAGAAGAACTTCTCCTTCCTTCCCTAACTCTCTCACCAACTGATAAACAGCGTCAGCAACCTCTCCCTACTGTTAATATCGGCAGAAGTAAAATGGAGGTCGGCGGTCAGGGCTTTTATAGACACTATGAAGCACCCCAAATCAATCCAATCACTGCAATGCCCTTCTCTAAGATGGTGGTGGACGCTGCTCATGTCATCTCGTTGCCCACAGTGTGGGAAAACCGACTTGGGCGCTGTGGTCGACGACCGAATGGCCGATTGCACGCTATGGTCGGGTTTCGGACAGAGAAACCCAACTTTGGCGAAATTCGGCGACTTTTGAATCTGACCGACCTGTTTCGCTCAACTCTAATTATAACAATTGCTAATACATGTACCAAGAGAATTGTATCATCCTTGAGCAAGTCATAATAGACAGCAAGAAAAGTGACCCACATAAAAATAGGTAGAATAAAATAATTCTGCCATATAGGGTCACCCATATTAAGGGAATAATATGAGTACAGGAATTGTGGAAAAAAAAACCAAATGGAAATTGATTATGATACAAGACAACAATTGTCAAAAGAAGTAATATCATCCCAAAAAGCTTGTAAAGAGGAGTTTCTCATTAAGTCCAGTAGGTGTTAAGCTTTGGAGGTTGAAGATCCATCGTGATTCAATTTGTAAATGACGCTTCTGAATGTTTCCACCTCTGATGTTAGGTTCAATCTTCTGTAGACCAAAAATAAAATATTAGAGGAAGAGCCACCATGCTGAGATAAAAAATGAGAGGCTATGGGGGTTAGAGTCTTATCCTTTTTGAGATCGGAAGCTGCCAGATGGATGGTGGATAAATGTTTCTAGGCCCTCTATCTAAATTCTTGGGAGGTTTGGCCGACATAAACCTTCCTACATGGGCATAAATGATGTTGGAAGTTTTGCAATTGATTTACATGGTTAAAGGATAGGTTTTTGAGTCAAGAGGATTGGTGAAAAAATCCTTGGTAATAGGGACATGAGGGCAAATGCTACAATCCCCACATGGGAAGGAGTCCCTGAGGCATATGCCACGATTTAATCTGATGGTCGGGCTCCTGGTGAGAATGTCTCTCAAATTGGGGGCCCTTTTGGCTGTCATAAGGGGTCGTGGGGTAACAAGAGGAAAGGTCTGACTATCCAAAGTTAAAATGTCCCGGTTTGAAGAGAGAATACTTCTCACCTGATTCCATTGATTGTTGTAATTCATAATAAATCTGATATTGTTGTCTTGTTGTCGATGATGGATAGTCAATAGAGAGTCTTGGCAATGTCCTCTGGCTCGCTGATAAACTGAAGAGATAATTTTCCTGGGGTAGCCACGTTGCCGGAATCTATCCGTTAAAGCTCTGGATTGTGATAAAAAATCATGGTCCAGAGTACAATTACGTCGAGCTCTTAGAAATTGG
>JARQOD010000001.1:668987401-669031735 GCA_033576555.1 Oophaga sylvatica | reverse complement strand
CCCCAAAGGGGTTTTAATGGAAAAAGGGGTTACAAGATCCCCCAAAATTTTAAAACCCCCCTTAGTCCCCATTTTTTTGAAAACACAGACCCCCAAAAATAAAGTTTTTAAAAATTTAAAAAAAAGGACAGATCCATTAATAATCCCAAAAAAAACCAATTTAAACCCCCCCCCAAATTTCCCCCCCAAACCCCCAAAATTTCTCCTTTCAAAAAAAAAAAAATAAAACAAAAAAAATACCTTTAAAAAGTCTGAAAAGACTTACGTAAGTAAGGGAAAAAAATTAAAAACCCCCGAGAAAAACAGGGGGCCCCCCCAGCTGACGGGAAAATTTAACTTTTTGGCAAAACAAAATAGATCTTTTTTTTACTAAAAAAGTTAAACGGGGTGCTTTTCTCGCAGAATTTTCCCCCCCTTTGGTCGGGGCTGAGGGGGAGGAAAAATTTTTCAAGAAGGGGTTTTTTTTCTGTTTTGGGGGCTTGTGTTGGAAGTTTAGTTTTTTTTAAAAAAACGGGAGAAGGGGCCCCCCAACACCCCCAAAGGGAGGTTTTTTGCCCCCCGGGGCCTTTTTTGGAGAGATTTTTTTTTTTAGTGAAGACCCCGGGGTTTGGGGGGGTCACCCGGAAATTTTCCTAAACCCAATTAGCCCCTTTTGGGGGGTCGCATTTTTTTGGGGGCCCCCGGGGAAAAAAGGGAAATCTTTAAAGGGGTGCGTCAATGACGGGGTGGATAGAAAAAATCTTAAAATTACTCCTGCGCGGGTTGTTTTTCCCTTTTGGAGTTTCCTAGTGCCCCTTTTGGGCACTTTTTTGGGGAAAACCCCCTTTTTTACCCCCCCTTCCCCCCCTGGGGGGTTTTTACTTTTCATTTTGGGGGTCGTGGATCGTTTTACAAAAAATGAAAAATTGGGTTTTCCTTTTTAAAACTGCCCTCCCCTAAGACCCCTCCCAAGGCCTTTTTCAAAAAAAAATTGTCAACTACAGGCTTTCCCTACGACATTGTTTTTAAAAGGGGAAACCCATTCGGGTCTTTTTTTGGGGCGGCCTTTTGTGACGGGTTGGGATTCCCCTTTGTCTTTTCATCCGGTTTTCCCCCCCTTTTTTCAAGGCCAAACAAAAAGGGGGAAAAACCAGGATGTTGGCATTCTTGGTTTTTTTTGTGGCAGAAAAAAAAGAGGGGTGGTTTTAGTTTCTCCCTTTTTGCTGTTTTTGTTTTTAAAAAAACCCTACACCCTCTTCTGGGGGTTTTGTTTCCCTTTTTTTTTTGTTTTTTTGGGGGAAACACCTTGTTTGGGTCATTCTCAAAAATTGGGGTATGGGCCGTGCCTGAAAGAAAATTTTTCCTGTGTTTTGGAAAAGGGGGTTTTTGGACGGTGTGCGTGTTAGTCTTCAGGGGGCTAAAGAAAATCAAAAAGGTATTTTTAAGGAAAACGGCAAGATTTTTGTTTGCTTTTGGGGGACTTTGGTTTTTGGGTTGTCCTCAAAAATTCTCTTTTGAAGTTTTCCTTTTAAAAAATTTGGGGGTCCCAATTTGGGGGGGCCCCTTTAAAGGGTTTTTTTGGGGGTTTTTTAAAACCAATCTGCTTTTTGGTTTTGGAGGTTCCTACCCCTGGAAGATTAACCGGTGTTTCGGGTTTCTCTGTTGAAAAGAGTATGTGTCGGAGGAGGGGACTCCCACTGTTCCCCGGTGGTTAGGAGGGGGGAAAATGAAATTTCCGCCCCTAAATTCTAGCCCGGTAAGGGGAGTTTGCGGGTATCTCGTTTTTTGGGGAAGGGGTTTTTTCCCCCCCGAGGAAAAACCTTGGGTGAGGAGGATGATGTTTCTGCATCCAGACTTGTCAGAGCTTTCAAAAGATTTTCCCCGGATTGCCGGGGCCCTTTAGGGATCCGGGGGCCCCCTTTAAAGGGGGGGTCTTTTTAAACGCTCCCGAAATTTGCCCCCAACAGCATCACTTTTTTGCTGGGGCTCGCCACCTCCAAAAGAGTCCCTGCAGGTTTTTCCAAAGGTCCTGAACCGACACCTATGGAAACGGGAAAAAATTTTCCTTTAGAATTTTTTGGGGCTGGACTTACTGTTTTGTTCTGCTAAAAAATAAAAAGAAAGGGTATCTGTTTTTTTTGGGTTGAGGGGGGCAGGAAAAAAAGGGGAATACACCAAAAGGTTGGAATCCACCGGGGTTGCAGCACCTTGCCCAAAACCCCCAAAACCCAAAAGGCAGCCGTGGGGCGTTTCCCACTTTTGGGCCCAGACCCTCGTCACAGCCTGAGGGGGAAAAATACACACAAAAAAGAAAGAGGAAAGCTATCTCCCCCCGGGGCAGACCCCAAAAAAAATGGGAAACCCCCAAAAAAGAAAAAAGGGGGTTTTTGACAAGGGGAAAAACAGACACAGACGAAAAATAGCACGACAAACGCTGGGGGGCCCCAAACTGCCTAGACAAAACGGATAGGAAGGGTACTTAAATGCAATCCAAAAAACCCTAAAAAAAAAAACCAAAACCCCCCCAATTTTCAAAAACACCGAATAACCCCTACCTCACCCCCCTAAATATTCTCTGGTGTAACAAAACAAGGGCCCAGCCACTGGAAAAAAAATGGAAAAAAAGGGGGAAAAAAAAAAACAAAAAATGGCCCCAAGGAAACCCCGGGGGGGCCCAAGCCCCCCGGGGGGGGAACCCCCCCCAAAACCCCCCCCCGAAATGCAAGGGAAAAAAGCAAATTTGGGAAGCACAAAAAAAAAAAAAAAGGGAAAAAACTTATTGAAGCAAGGGGGAAAGGCAAACTCCGCAAACTTCCAAGTGAACCAGGAAACAACGTTGAGACGGGGAAAAAATTTATCACCGGCAACCCTGAGGGGGGAAACCCCCTTATATCCAACCCTCTGTAATTCCCGATTGCCAATCCTCATTGAAAGGGGTTTTTTACTGTTTGTAACCACCCCAAAAGGGGGGTTCTGCTCAGAATTCATTTTTAAAACATTCATAAATATCTGTTTCCCCACGAAAAAACTAAGCTAGAACCCCGAGTACGGGGGAAACCGATCCTGCATTAAAAACCCCAAAGTCCTCCTAGTCTGTACAAGACCTTTTGATGCGAGGAAAGGGCCCCCCCAAAAAATAGGGAGGGGGGAAAGATGGACCCCCTAACGAAGTTTTTAGCAGTAAAAACAAAAAAACAACATAGAGCAAAAAGGTCCGAAAGACCAAGCAAAACTGCTGAGAAAAGGGAACAAAGCACCGGGGTATTTTAAAAGTAAAATTACAATGAAGTCCAAAAAAACCCAAAAGGGGGAGCGGTTTAAAAAAAGGGGAAAAAAGGTCATGTACCAAAAGATAAAAAAAAAACTAACAGGAAGTTCTAACAGGGGGGTCGTGAATTAAAGAGCCCCCTTATATCACCATATAGCGCTACAGCATTTTAGTTAGCGACTCTGTGGGGAAAAACAGAGTTGCCCCTACCGCCAATTGCTCTATTCCATTTACTCTGCGACTTGGGATAACAAGTTCGCCCCATAAAGCCTATTTTCGCCCTCTTACTAAACAGCAGGATCTGCCCGCACAGTGGACCCCGTTTGCGAACGCCCCTTTTCCAATACTATTAGGGGCGTTCCGCAGGGGCCCTTAAAAATTTAAACAGCCCAGGGTCTGGCTATAAAAGGGGGGGGGGGCCCGCGTTACCCAGTACATCCCCCCCCTGGAGGGTATGTTGGCGGCTCTTGGCGCACAACCCAGCTGTGAATGTTACCCCAGTCGCTGTTCAGGCTGCTAGTGTGGCGCAGCCATTTTGTCCCTGCCACCTCCCCCCCCACATTATCCCCCCCCCATTTCCCCACAATTTTTCCCCGGGGACGGGGGAAGCAATTCGGGGATTCATTTTCATGCCTATACAGCTTGACATCGGCTTCACGTTTCCACAGGGAAAGGGGCACAAGGGGGGGTTTTGTATTTCCTCCCGGGGCCAAGCTTTGGGAAAAGGGGGGAAACGCCCCTGTGGGGGCGCAACGATGGTGGTCGGGGTGCTCCTCATTTTTGGAGGTTTTAAAAAAAAGGGCTTTTTAGGCCTCAGGTCCCCCCGATGCACCTCCACTGATGGAAATTCGCACGGGGTTCCCCCTTTGGGGCATCAGTTTTCCGTCCAATTTTCAGCCCGGGGGCCCCTCTGAAAAAAAAAGGTCAATAAATTTCCCCAATTCGGTCTGGGGGAAAGGGGACGGGCTGACCATTTTTAAAGGGAGCTTTGGCTCCCAAAGGAGATTCCCGCCACACTGGAGAGGCTTACTCCATACTCCCCGCTTTGGGACCTCCTTTTTTCCCCCGGGGGAGGTTGGAGTGGACCCATGTAGGCAAGGGGGTTTGGGGTTTCCCCACCTTGCCAAACCTTTGAACCCCCCGTTCAGGTTCCAAAACCCCAAAAAAAAGGCCCCACGGGGGTTCCTCTTTGGGGGGCCCAAGTCTCAGCCGCTCGATACCCGGGGGTCTAAAATTTTTGCCAGCCGGGAAAACTATGCAACAGATGTCCACAACGATGGGGGGAAATGTGCATTAGGACCCCGGGAGGGGGTTTTACTGGAGACAGGGCATTTTTTCCAAGATGACATTTAAAGGGACATCTCGTAGGGTCTTCACTTTACATTTGGCTTTTTTTGGACTCTGGGGTAAAAGGGGAATTTTTAGTCTTTCCCCCTTTTTTTCCCCGCCATGCAAAATTTTTGGTAGCGCCGACAAACCAGGACTGTCCGGGGTTTTTTTGAATGGGTTGGGCATTGCCCCGCAAATTAACATCAACTGTTCCCCCCTTTTTTTTTTGTGTATCCCCCCCCATCAGGGGAATTTTTTCCCTTTTCGTCCTTCCCGGGGGGAAAAAACAAAATCCACGGATACCCTGGCTCCGTTTTTCCCCTCCCCCCCAAATTTAGTGGCCTGGGAGGGTACGGGTTTTGGATGAGACATTTAAGGGCAGATTGTCGGGAGTGCTTCAGGTTACCACTACAGAGTTTCCCCAGATCTTACCCTCTTCCCCAATGCATCGGGCATATGCGACGTGTTCCTAAAAAAACTGCGGAACTCTTTTTGCCCCCTCGCCCCCACACGTTTTTGTTTCGGTAGCTGGGGGAGTACGGAAAAAAAAGGGAAACCCCCAAAAAAATTTTGGAAAACAAGGATTGCAGACCCTGACTAACCACCACCCAAATAGAGGCCCCTGGAGCACCCCAGTTGGTTCTAGACCCCCCGTCACGCCTAGAACTCTACCCCTGAAGTAGATATAAAAGCTTTTCTCCCCCCGGAAACAGAAAAAACCCAAAATAATAAAAAACCCCCAAAAATTTTAAAGGGGGGTTAGACAAGATGAAATACGACACAAAAAAAAATTTTATGAAACAAACCGGGGGCCCAAAAATAAAAAAAAAAAAAGGTAGGGGGGTTTTACTTTCAACCAAAAAAACCCTTTAAAACCCCCCAAAATCTAAAAAATTTCAAAAAATACCTAAAATCAACAACCTCTTTCCCCCTAAATTAGTTCTTGGTGTAACAAAATCAAAACAGCAGCCCCCCGGAAAAAAAAATGGGAAAAAAAAAAAAAAAATTTTTAAAAAACAGTGGTAACAAAAACTTTAGAGGGGAGAAGCCCCCGGGGGGGGGCCTTGAAGGCCCCCCCAGAAGTGCAGGACAAAACAAAAAAACAAAACACAAAAGAAGAAAATGCTTTTCTGTTAGCAGGAGAGCAGACACACACAGCAGGCTACAAGGGGGAAAAGGAATAAAGATTTAGACCCCGAACAATTGATCACCGGCAACCCGAGGGAAGGTGACTCCCTTTAAAAAAAGACCAGTCGAAAAACCGTTCCCCCTTCCTCACAATCTTTACTAACAAACCCCTACCGCTTGTAACCCCCAAGGGAATCTCTGTCAAACCCCTCTAAAACCCCCTTCACAACAGTACCCCCCCCCTTTAAAGGAAAGGGGCCCCAAACCCCCCAAAATTTTACAACCGGGGGGGGTCGGGGTGGGGCTCTATGATTTGCACGGATGATCCCCACATGGATGTCCGAAGAAAAAACCCCCAAAAAATTTTTTCCCTTTCCCGACCAAACCCCTTTTCCCCTTAACCAAATACGGAGTTTCCACTAAAAAACGAGAATCTAATATTTTTCAACCACCATACTCCAATTCCCTCAACCAAACGGGGGCAGGAGGACGAAACGGGGAAACCCCTGGCTCAAAAAACCCCCTTCAAAAAGGGAAATTGTGAAAAATTTTTTGGGGTCTTAAATGCCCGGAAAAAGAAAAAGAAAAGAAACAGGATTAAAAAAACTAAAAACTTATTTAAAGGCCCCAATTAACCTTTTGGTTTAAAAATTTGGGAAGCTCTCCATTTGGAATATTTTTGAGGACCCAAACCGACCCAAACCCCCCCCTTTTAAAACCCCCGGGAAACCCTCATCCTTTTCCGGTTAGCAAAAAGCGGGGCCCTTTTCCCGAGAGGGGGGAAAAAACCCCCCACTCCCCCGGGCCCAAATCTGTTGCTTTGCTCCACAACAAGTAAAACCCCCGGGGCAGAAGAAGCCTCCGTCGCCCGAAGAAAATCGGGGTTAAAACCCCCAAAAATTTCAGAAATACGGAGACACAAAGGGGGAGAGCACCCTTTTTTTAAAGAGCAAACTCACCCAAAAAGGAAAAAAAAACCCCCTCAAACCTGATCAGCAGAAAAGGTTTGGAGCGAAGCAAGACCCGAGGACTCAAAAATTCCCGACATCACGGAAAGGTGGGGCCCCAAAAAACCCCACTGAAAGCCCGGGGGCCCAAAAAAATTTCCCGGGGATGCCCACCAAGGGGAACAATGAATCCATTTTCACCCCTCTTTTTCCACGGCCCCGGGAAAAAAAATTTTTTCCAAGGGGCAGCACTCGGGCCCCCCTTCGACCCCCTCCAAGAAAGCTCAAAGGGGCAGGGGGCAAAAAAAACTACACCCCCTTTCAAAAAACAAAAGGGACAGATAACCAAGAGCCCAAAGGGAAAAAACTCCTCGGGGGGTTTTTCCCCCTTTAAATTCTTAGTCCGGAAAAAGGAAACCCAAAAAAATTAAAACTGGAAAAAAGGCCACCGGGCCTGCTGGGTTTTGATCGTTTGGGCAGTTCCCCAGTACCCCAATTCTTAGGCCGAAGGACCCCCCCTGATTTTGGCCCCCTCCACCAATGTCCCACCTTCAAAAGCCCACTTCAGGGGGAATAACTCCCTTTTTCCCCCGTCATAATTACTTTTTAGTAAAAAAATTTTCGGGGAAAAAAAAGGGAAAAGGGGTTTTCTTTTAGGGTTCGGATTTTTTTGGGAAAAAGGCACCTGCCCAATTTCAGAGGCTTTTTAAATCCACCTGAAATGGCAGAAAAACATAGGCTGCCGTAAACAGGGGCAAAAGTGAATCTCTGTTAAATCCTAAAAAAGCAGGGGACGGGGCCCCCGGAGGCCAATTCACCAAAACAGAACCTTTTCGGGGCAAATCATTTTAAGGGGTTTAACAAAAACCCCAGAAATCCAAAAATTTACGAAAAAAAATTCCCCAAAAACCCCAAAAAATTTTAAAGGGGCCCTTTAAAAGAAGTAGGTTGGCCCCCCTCAAAAGATATTTTCCTTGCCGGGGTTTAAAAATTTTTAAAACGGGGGGGGGGCCAAAAAAGAATCCCAAAAAATGAATCCTCGTACGCCAAAAAAACATTTTGGGGCCCTTCACATAAAGGGGGTTTCTCTCAAAATCTGGAACACATTCAAAATTTTTCACATGAGAGTCCCAGCCCCTTAGAAAAAATCAAGATATCACCAAAAAAAAACAATCGGGGAAAATTTTTCCCCCCAAAAAAACCCGAAAGTGTCATTCATGAAAGGACTGGAATAGGGGGGGAGAAAATTTGTGAGCCCAAAGGGCATAAAAGGGGACTAAAAGCCCTTCGGGGGGATTGAATCCCCCCTTCCTTCCCCTCCCCGGGGTTAATGCGAAAAGGTTATCCCCCCCCCGAGGTCAAGTTTTTGGAAAAAACCCAAATACGTTTTTCACCCTAAAAACCCCGGTCAAAAATAAAAGGGGAACGGGAAAAGATTTTCACAGTAATATTGTTCAAGAAAAGATAATCAATACAGGGGCCCTTTAAAAAACCACCCCTTTTTTGGGGCCCCAAAAAAAAAAAACCCGGGACCAAGGGGGGAAGGGAAAAAGTTTTGAAGCCCCCTTCCCCAAAGATTCCTAAAAATAAGACCGCATAGCGTCTTGTTCAGGTACAGACAAGTTAAAAAGGGGGCCCCTTTTGGGGAATTTTTTCAAAACCCCACAAAATTTAATAGCGAAAATCATGGGGGGCCCCATGGGGAGGCAAGGATGAAAATTTACTTTCGCAAACCCATCAGAAAAATCAATAAAAAAAATCGGAAAAAACCCCGGGGCCTGGGGGGGGAAAAAAAAACAGGAGTGTTTTGGGTTTTTAAAAATTGGCCCCCCAACTGGTTACAGACAAAAGATTTCCAACCAAAAAAAAGGATTATGAACTGAAAACCCAAAGGGGAAACCCACCCCCCGAAAAATGTCATGCAGATTATACAAAAACCAAAAATTTTTTCGGGACCCTGGTGATCGGTTTAAAACCCCTTTTTAAAATGATTTGAAAACGGGGGGTTTTTTCTCACCAAAGGGGGGAAAAATCGATCCCTAGAAAAGGGGTAGACTTTGTGGGGGGGATCAAGGGAAACCCAAACGTTTTCCCCAAAAACAAATCCATCAGGTTAATGGGGTGCTCCAAAATTAAAAAAAAGGGGTGAGCAGAAAAGGGGACAGAGGCATATCAAGTGCCCCGTTAAAAAACTTAGTCTAACCACCCCAAAAAACTGAGCTTTTAAAAAAAGCTTTTCCCCCTTAGGCAGACTGAAATAGCTTTTTAGGAAAACCCCACAGTAAAACAAACCCCCCTTGGTTTTTGAATTTATGCGCTGTGCCCCAGACCCCCTCCATCAACTGCAGGGGTCAAAAGGGGGCTCAAAAGGCAAAACCCCCAAAAGGGCATACTTCCCTTTAAAACGCAAACGTCGGCAATTTAAATCGAAAGCATAGAAAAAATTGAACCAGAGGGGACAAAACCCCCCCTTTTAATTTTCCTTTACATTTCTGACAGCCCTTCCGGGGAAAAGGGGGCCCCCAAAAGCGTGTCTTTCCATTTGGCGGAAAACCTGCCCACCTGGGGAATCTCTCCCCAGTATAACCAGCGTCTTAAGGCCCCTGTTTAAAAATTTCCAACTGGGTTTTTTTAAGGGGTTTGACAGTCCCCTTTGGCCCCAGGGGTAAAAAAACCCCAAACCCGGGGAAAAAATCCCCAACCATCACAAAAAAACAGGATCCCCAAAATTTTGGGGGAAAAAAAGCCCAAGGGGGGGAAAATCGCCGCGCAGGAGGGAGTTGATAATTTGAACCTGCGGCGCTGCGTTCCCTGAGGACTTAGTTTTAAGGCCCCAAAAAAAATTTTTAAAAATTTTTTTTTAAAAATTTCTGAAATTAAAAGCTCTTCCCCCAAAACAAATTGGCGGGGGGTTTCCGGGGTTCCACAACAGGAACCCCCAAAAAGTTACCCCAAAAATACTCAAACCTCATGGCAAGCTACCAAAAAGGGAAAACCAACCGTCAAACTCCCATTGAGAAAAAAAAATTCTCCCCCCCCCCAGAAAAAGAGGGAAAAAAAAAAATCAAAATAAAAAATATCTCTGACAACATGAAACCTTTTTTCCCCTTTTCACAATTTTTTTCCCCCCTTGGGGTGAGTCCCTTTTAAATTTTTTAATTTTTTTTGGCCCCCGGTGATACTGTTATGTTTCGGTAGCGGGGGAGTAGGGGAAAAAAAGGGAAAAATACACCAGAGAAGTTGGAATCTAGAATTGCGTACCCGACTAACCACCCAACTAGAGACCGGGGGGAAAACTTTTTTACTTGGGGCCGGGGCGCCTCGCCCCCGCTGAGAATTTTAAAAAAACCCTAAAAATAGATATGGAAAAAACTATTCCCCGGAAAACAAAAAACCCCAAAGATAATAAAACCCCCCCAAAAATGTAATGGGGGTTTTTGACAAGATGAAAACTGACACAGAAAGAAAATAGTATGAAGCAAACGCGGGGCCAAAAAATAACAAAAAAAAAAAGGATAGGAAGGGTATTTTCGGGGAATCCCAGAAAACCCTAAAAGTGCCAACTCAATAATTTAAAAAAACTGAGACCCCCAAAAAAGCCCCCTTTCCAAAACCCAAATTATTTTTTTTGGGGGTAACAAAACAAAAACAGCAGCCACTGAAAAAACTGGAAAAAGCAAAATTACAAACACCCCGGCGAACAAAAACTGAGAGGGCAAACCCCCCCGGGGGAAAACCCGGGGAAAGGGCCCCCCCAAAAGTCCCGGAAAAAAATCCCCAAAAAAATAGCCCCAAAACCCCAAAAAAAAAAAATGTTTTTACTGTTAGAGGAAAAGCAGACCGACACAGCGGGGGCCCCGGGGAAAAGGAAAAAAAAGGATTCAGCCCCGAAAATTTTTTTCCCCGGAAAAATGATGGAAGGTGACCCCTTTTTTGACCACCCCTAACACCTATTCCCTTTTCCCCCTAACCCCTTTATGAACAGACCCGACCATTTAAAAACCCCCAGAGGGGTCTCTGTCAAAAATAACCAAAAAACCCCCCCCCACAAAAACTGTCCTTTTGACCCCTTGCCTGGAGCAGAACCCCCTGGGGGGAAGGGGGCTATCCCCTCTTTTTCCCCGAGACAGGGGTATGTCAAATACCCCCGGAGAATCGGAAAGGGTTCCCCTTGGGGAAATCGGTGTCCCCAAACAGGGGGGGGGGGTTTTTTTTTCGGGCAAAGAAGAATGGAGAATTACTTTCCTTTGTATAGATTAGGGGGGTCTTAACGCCACCCTTTTTTTAAAAAAAAATACCGGTTCCCCTTTTTTCAAAACCTTTGATGGGCCCCCGGGGAGCAAGAAAAATTTACTAAATTGATCTGGGGGTGCTTAAACCTGATTCCATTGTGAAGGGGACGAATGGAAGACACTTTTAATACCAGGGAGGGCCCCTTGGGGAACCCCTTGGTGATGCCCTTCGGGCTCTGTAACCCCCCACCCTTTTTTCCAAGACTTTGTCAATGCCATTTCCCCGGGATATGCTTTCCCCCTCTGTATAGTCTATCTGGAGATATTCTCATTTTTTCCCCCAATTTGACTTCCGGGGGGGTTTGTCTGCAAAGTCTTCGTTTTTCACGGGCAAATTTCCCTTTTTAAAAAAATTTGGAGAAATGCATGTTGAGCAGGACCCCTTTTCCTTTTTCCGGGGCCTTTTTAAATTCCCCCCCGGGGGTTGGGGCTATGGCCCCCGGCCAAACAGGGGCTGTGTGGAGGGGCAAGAACCTATTCTTTAAAAAGCGGTGCAGCGCTTTTTTGGGGTTCTTAAATTTTATTATCCCATTCCCCTTCCCCATTTCTGACTTTGGTAGCTCCCTTGGTACCCCCCCAAAAAAAAAGGGGGAGCAAATTCAATTTTTTGGTTTTGAGGTTTTCCAAGGCGTTTTTCCCCCTTCAAGTCGCTTTTAAAACCGGCCCCTCCCATATTACATCCCCCAAAAATTTTAAAAAACCCATTTTTTTAAGGTTTGGACCCCTCTTCTGTTGGTGCTGGAGCCAGTCCTTTAAAAAAAAGGATGCTCAAGGGGGGAACCCCAACCCGCTTTTTTTTAAAAACCTTTTTACACCAGCAGAGAAATTTTTTCCCCCTTGGGGGAAACAATTAAAATCCCCTAAAAATTGGGGCCTTCCCCCGAGTGGAGACATCTTCGGGGGGGGGTTTCGCTTTCCCCAGGTCTTCACCCCAAAAAAAACTTGGTTTTACTTAAAAACCCCCACAGGGGGAATTCCCCCCAGGCCAGAGGGTTCCCTGTTTTCCCCCCGGTTCCCCCATTTCCCCCCCCTTTTCCCCTCTCCGGTGGAAGAATTTTGGGCCCCGAGCTCTCCCCTCGCCCCTTTTGTATCCTCGAGGAGGGGGGGGAGGACCTCGCTTTTGGGGCCCCCCTGTGAGCCCCCTAAAAACTGGGCCCGGTTTCGCTTGAGTTTTTGCCCCGGGGGCAAGACTTTTGTCCCCCCAAATTTTTTGCGACCGGAGTACTTTTTGGGGCATTTTTCCTGGGGGTGGGGGGACTTTCCCCGGGAAAAAAGGGGACATGGGGAGTTTTTTCGAGGAAAAAATGGTGGCCACAAATGGTCCAAAAAGTGGGGGAATTTTTTAAGGGGCTTTGCGGTCCCCCGGAAAAAAGAAAACCCCCAAAACAAGGCCCCAGCGGGTTACTTTTTCCTTTGCCGGTGGCAAAGGGCCCCCTTGGGGGAGGGGTCGGATGGTTTTTGGGGGTGGGCTTACCCAAGCTTGGGCTGCCCATTTTTCGGGTTTTTTAAACCCCCCCTTTTTCCCAAAAAAGGGTGCTTTTGGTTTTGGGGGGTTTACCACGGTTACCGTTGCAGGGCCCCCTTGGCAGCATTATTTTTAATTACCAAAAATTTTTTCCGTTTACACAAAAACCCAGAAAATTTTCCGTTAGTGTTGGGGGTCCCCAGTTTGCGTCTCGGTTCTGGAGAGAGGGGGTCGGCAACTCAGCTTTAAAAATTAAAAACTCCCCCTCTGCATATCATCCCGAGACAAAAGGGTTGGTAGGAGTAGTAAAAAAACGAAAAGCTGATATCAAAAAAATGGATGGGGGAAAGGTATCGCCGATATCGCAAAAAAATCGGCGATCCCCTTTCCATCCCGGGCCCCTGAAAATTAAAAGGGAACCAAATAACGACTTTTAAAAAAAAACCCCCCTTCTTCCCCTTTTGGGGTTTAAATTTTACATAAGGAAAAAAAAAAAAGAGAAAAGTAGAATGAATTTTGGGGGGGTTGGGAGACAAAAAAGGCTTTTTTTTTAACCCCCCAAAGCTTGGGGTTTTAAAAATTTAAAATATTTTTTTTTTGGAAAAACTTTGGATTGACGAACAAATTGAAAATTTTTTAAAATTTTTTTTTTTTTTTGGGCAAATATGTATTTTTCAAAATTTTCCCAACCCCTTCACCTTTTTAATTTTTTTTAAAATGCCACACTTTCCCCCTTTAAAATTTTTCACAGATCATCTCCTCACCCCAAATTTTTCTTCATCTTCCCTTTTTTATCTTTTCTTAAATTTTTTTTTTTCCCCTGTTTTTGTTTACTTAAAATCAATTGTTATTTTTTAAATTTTAAAACTTCTTCATATTCAAATTCTTATTTTTCTTCCTCTTCTTTTCTTCACAAATTCTTTTTTGTGCCCGGGTTTTCCCGAAAATTTTAATCGTTTAAAAATTTTAATTTTTTTTTATTTTTTCCGTTCTTGCGGCAAAAAAAGATTTAAATTACAACATTTTGCCCCTGTTCATTTTGCCTGCAGCAGCAGCTTTTTTCCCCCGGGGAAAAACAGGAGGAAGGGGTAAAACCCCCCAAAACTGCTTTGTCTTCTTCTGCTTAAATTTTTAAAAACATATATTTGCTCTTATTTTTGGTTTATATTTTAGGGGTTTTTTGGGGTTTTTGATCTTCGGGGTTATTGTTCTTCTGTCTTTGGGGCTGTATTTTGTAGTTTGCCCCTTAAAACCTTTTTTGTCCGTTGGTAAATTTTTTTCAGGGAAAACTTTTATTTTTTCTTTGTGATGGTTTCGGGGGGTTTGGGTTTTAAACCCTTTTTCCCCCTTTTTGTCGCATTTCTTTGGGTTCTTTAAGGTCGAAAATTTTTTCCAAAAACCAGCTATTTTCCCAAAAACCCGGGGGGGGGTTTTAAAGGGGGAAACAAGAGACAAGGAAAAGAACGGGGCCCCAGCAAAAGTGCGGAAACCCCCGGAGGGGCGGGAAAGGGAAAAAGGGGGAAATGCCAAAAACCGGTCCCGGGGTGACTTTACTGAAAACCGGTTTTACTAAGGGGGAGGTACCTGTCCCCAAAAAAAATTTCCAAAAGGACCAGAAAAACTTTGGGGGGGGGAAAAACCGTTGGGGAGAGGGGGGAACTAGGCCAAAGGCACGGGGAAACCAGTTGGGGGGTAGGGGGCCCCCCAGACAGGTAGGGGGAAGGGGAAAAAGGGGAAATTGTCAAACCCCGGGAGTACCGGGCTGACGTTACTGTGACACGGTTACTAAGCAGGAGGCCCCTGTGCTCCAAAGACTACCAAGGACCAAAAAACATCGGAAAACCTTTTAATTGAGGGGGAGGCACCGGGGCCAAAAAGGCACTGGGGGAACCAGTTGAGGTTTTACTGGCCCCCCCCCGGGTACCAGAACGCACCCGGGGAAAATTAAGTTAAGGGGCCAAAAAGGGGGTCCCATTTCCCCAATTCACACAGCCTACAGTGGGCTTGTCCATTTGTCACAAGGGAAAACACCTTTTAAAATTTTTACATATCCCACAGACACATGGAATCCCCAAAAAACTGGGGGGCAACCAAAGAGTGGGTTTTAACCCGAATGCAACACGACAGCACAATTAAAATTGGGGGGTGATCATTGACTCTGCCCTCCTTTTAAAACCACAACCCAACCCCCTCGCCACCCCCTCCCCCCTAAACCCCAAAAATTTTTTTCCCGGATCCGCTTTTCCCCCAACCATGAAAAACCAAAACAAAAACACTAGTGCACCGCCCTTCCCCTTTCTCCCGCTCGATACTAAAAACCTCCAACTGTCTGGCCTCCCCTCTAGCACTGGGGCACCCCCCCATCCCCCTCCCTTTGGGGGAACGAAAAATCCACCCCCTTTTCCCCTATTCCCCCAGCCCCCCCCTTTTTACCCCGGGCCCTTTTCACTGGCTGTCATGTATAGTGACATTTCCCTTTTTGCGTCTTGTGTTGGGGGTGGGGGGAAAAAAAGGAGACATAGGTTAAAAAAAAAATTCCCTTTAAAATTACTTCACCCCAAGCATGCAAAAAAGTTCACACGTTTGCAGGAACAGCGAGGGGGAGACCAGCAGGCCAGGTAACTTCAAAAAACTACAGAAATCCCAAAAAGGGGGTTAAGGTTTTTTTTCCCCGTACCGAAAATTTTCCCTCTGCAAACGGGGATTAAAACCAAAAAAAACAGGTTTCCAGAGTCCAAAATGTTAAGGTTTTCCCAAAAAGGGAAAGCTGGAGAAAAAGGCCAAAGGGTTTTTCCGGAGTCAGGTCACAGACAGGAGAGGCTTGATTCAGGGCAGGGGATTGTTCAGGGGGGCCCCTGCGAATTTCCCCCTCGCAAACAGGATTCCCAAAAAAATGCGGTTTCCAGACCCCAAAAAGTTTCCCAAAATTTCCTCAGTAAATAGCTGGAGTACAACCCCCAAGGTTCAGGGTGGGGGCAGGGGACTGTTTTGGGGCTTGATTCAGGAGCACTAAAAATTCAGCTGAGGCTGTTTTGAACAAAAAGGGAAGAATCGGGGGGGGAAAAAGAAAACTGGAAACTCCATATTAACTGGGGGGCAAGAGCGCAGAAAGAACGAAAGCAAAAGGCCCCAGGAAAAAATGATTTTTAAGGAACATGTAACCCCAAAAAAGAACCTTACTTAAAACCCCCCCCCTTGGGGGCAACCTCCGGAGGGCCTCAGACCAGGCTTGTCAGGGAAAATCTAAAGAAACTGGGGGAGCAGGCGAGGGGCATTTACATTTTTGGGCTGGTTCCCCGGGGTTTCCTTTTCCAAAATGGGTTTGCCCTGCCATTTAATAAATTTTGAAAAATGTTTTTTGTAAAAACCGGAATCTAAAATTTCCCTTTCCCCCTTTTAAATTTTTCCCGCCCCCTGACCAGCAGGGGGGCGGGGGAAGGGGGAAGAACGCCCCGGGAAAAGTTTGGGTTTTTTGCAGCCTTTAGTGGGGTACATAAAAAAAAAGGGGGATTCTCATAGTTTTGGGCAGTTGAAAGAAAAGAAAAAAGCACTTATAATCTTTTGAATTTTTTAAAATCCAATTTTAAATTAGCCCCTTTTGGGGGAGGGAAATTTTTTTAAATTTTTAAAAATTTTTTTTGGGTTTACAGCCAGCCAATTTTTCCCTTTTCCCTTTAAAGCGGGGGCAGGGTTTAAAGAAATTTATCTGCTGCTTTTTTTTGTACCTTTCCTGAGCCCAAATTTTAGTTTTCCTTTTTAAAAAGGGCCCCCTTTTCTTTTTTTTAAAAAAGTGTTTTTTCCCACTCCGGGGAAGGCTATCTAGGGGGAAAACAAAGGGGGAATGTTAGGATTTTAAACCCAAAATTGGGGGAAAAAAAAAGACTGTTTTGGGGGGGGCGCTAGAGATTTTTAAAAGATTAATCGGGGAATGATCCCCCAAAACACCCCGTGGTTTTCAGATAAAAAAAGCGGAGTTTCTGCTCCAGGGTTTTTTTTTGGTTTTTTTGTTCTTCGGGGTTTTTGTTTGGGGATAAAAACAGAAAAAGGTTTATTTTTAAAGCCCCCAAAGCTGCAAAAGAAATTTTCCAAAAACCTTTTTAAGTAATTTTTCCCCCCTCGATCCAAAAAGGGGCCTCTTTTTTTATCCATGTAACGAAACACATTTAATCATAAAACCCCGAGGGTTTTGGGTTTTTCAGTGGGTAACCCCACAAAGGGGGAAAAAAGAGCTGCCTTTTTTTTTAGCGGTAAAACCCCCCCCCCTGGGGAAGGTTTTTTTTTTCCCCTTTAGGGTTGGGGAACTCCACAATAAGTCCCTAGAAATGGACCCCCCGGGGGGGACGGGGGTGGGAAGGGGTTTGAAAAAAGGGGCCATTGGGGGGGACGAGGTTTTTTGGGATCTTGCACAACTTCACATGAAGTAAAAATATTTTTTTAAAACATCTTTCTGAAATGGGCCACCAAAAAAACCCAGAAAAAAATTCCCCTTTTTTTTTAAATTCCCCATCCCGGGGGTATTTGGGGAAACGGGATGATTGCAATACTCTCAATCTAAAGTTTCAGGAAAAATACAGACGTTGCCCCCCGAATCCACACACCTTTTTTTAAAAAAGACACTTTCCCTTGGGGGGGAGCCAACAAAAAATTTGGGGTTTGGGATTTTTCCCCCTTAAAAGTCCTTAAGTAGGTCTTGATTTTGAATCACCCCGGGAAACCCCTAGAGTCAGGGAAAATTTTGTCTTAGGAGGGTAATGGATTTCCCCTCGGGGAAATGAATCCTAGAGTTTTGCATCAGCCTTTCCATTGCGGATCCGGGCCCCATAAAAATGACAAAACAAATTTGGGTTTTGGGGAAAAGATTCCAGCGAGCCTGGCGATGGTGGCCTTAAACCCAAAAGGGATAAATTCAAGGTTACGATGGTCTGGGGGACGATTTTTTTGCTGTGCACCCCGGGGAAAAGGGGTGTCTCCTTCCCCTTGAATTTTCCAAAAAGGCCCCAACAATTCCTATTGAAAACATGTAGTTCCTCTAAAGCCGAAGAAAAAATGCTGGGAAAAAAGGGGCAGGGGGATAAAAGACTTTCCCCCCCTTTTTCCTTGAGAGAGTAAATGCCCAAAACCGGCACACCCCTGAAGCATCCCCCTCTTTTTTTAAGGGGGAAACCCGGGGGGTTGGATGTACTAAAAAGTGCGGTGGAAAATTTACCTTTAAGGGGAAAATGTTCCCCAAAAGTTGGGGGGGCCCCGGGAAAAACCGGGGAATGCCCCAAAAGGGGTTGGGAAAATAGGAAAACCCCCCTAAAAAAAAATTCTTAAAAAAAAAAGGGTCTATAGAATTGGGGGCCAAACCCCAAAATGAAACGCTGCACCCCCTTATTTTTCTAGGAAAAATTGGCCAATCCTTTGGGGGCTTGGGTCTTGTTCCCAAAACCTTACTAATCCCTTGTTTTGATAGTACAAACCCCAAAAATTTAAAATTTTGGGCCCCTAGGAAAATTCCCCATTTTTTTAAATTTTGATATAGAGGGGGTTTTGTCTTATTTTTCTAAGACCATTCTCAAAGGGGCCCATGATGTTTCGGGGGTTTTAGAAAAAATTAGTTTTTCCCCCAGATAAATCCCAAAAAAATGTATCTGGGAAACCCCTTTTGAAGATATTTTCACGAAGTTGGTAAAAGGGGGCTGGGGCGGACTCCCAAAAAAAGGCAACTAATATTAAAGGGGGTCCATAGCGTGCCTGAAAGCAGTCTTCCATTCATCCCCGGGGCAAAAAAGGGGGCCAATTTTTGGCCCCACCGAGCCCCGTTTAAAAAATTTTTGGCATGCCGCCTCTCCCCCAAAACTGGGGGTTAAAGGCCCCAAAGGAAAACTTTCTAATAGAACCCCCATTGATTCCCCCAAAATCTATGCAGGGCCCCAAAAACCAAAACTTTTTTTTTTCACAAAAAGGGTGGGTGAAAACCCGCGGGAAAAAAGGGGGGGGGCGTATGAACCCTTTTTGGGTAAATTTTGGGTCTATTTAACCCCTTTAAAGTTTTGGGGTGGGGGCCCCCCTGGGGGGAATCTTAAAAAGGGGATCCCCGGCCCCGGGCAATAATTAAAATTGGCCCAAAAAATATGGGGGGTGAGGAGGAAGTGATCAGGTTATTTTTTGTCCCAAAAATTTCCCAAAAATCCTGGAAAACCCCGCTGGGTTCGGGAAAATGAAATTTTTCCCTTTTTGGGGAAAAAAGCAAGTTTTAAACCCTTTTTACTCATTGTTTTTTTTCCCCGGGAAAATGTTTAAACCCCCTTTGGGCTCCCATTTAAAACGTAGGATTCTGCGCCGGGGAGCCATGGTAGCCCTAAAGGGGTGGGAAAGGGGGGAAAAGATAAGCAAAAAAGCTTTTTTTTCCTATTTCTTTACCCTTTGGACCCCCCAAAAGGGTCGTTTTTTGACCCCCGGGCCCCAAAATCAGAAAGGGCCCCTCCCCCGGGTTCCCCTCTGTCGGGGGGTAGCCTTCTTAAAAAAACGTATCCCCTTTTTCAGAGCAAAGAAGATACCCCAAAAATTTTCCATTTTCCCCTGCGTCGATCATAGCAGAGCTAGCCCCCAAAAACTGAGTAACCCGATTTTTAAAAAAAGGGGAAAAAATGAGAATTGTTTTTTTTTAAAACTCAGCGGGGAAAAACCCTGGGGAAATTTTAAAAAAAATTTAAAACTTTTTTAAAACCCTCATCGCCCCCGAACAACCAAAATTTTTTAAATCCGAAAAAAAAAGACCCCTTGAAAACAGATCTTTGGAGCCTGAGGCCGGACATGACAGGTCCTCTCGCAACTTTTCACAGTGAATGACTGCTGCAGTAGTCTTAGAAACCCCGGCGGGGGAAAAGGTTTAAAATGAAGGGCCCAAAATTACACGAAAAAACATATTTTTCCTTTTTTAAAAATGTTCTTTGCGGTTTTCACTAACCCGTCTTTGCCAAAGACCCCCACCTCGGGGGTTAAGGTTCGGTTTCCCCCTTGGATCCTCCAAAAAGGTTCCTTTACTGGGGGGGGGAGGTAAAAAGGTTGGGGGCTTTATTTTCGAACCATCTTCTTGTCTGCGTTGGGGTTCAGACCCCCATAATTTTGGGATAAAATTTTTTAAAATTAAAGCCCCCCAAAACCCCAGTGGGAGGGTCGGCACGAAAAAAGTTCATCCAAATCGGGGGAGACAACCTTTCCGAAAAATATTTTTTTTGGGGGAAAAGTGCCCAAAAGGGTATCAAGACCCACCCCCAAAAAAATCCAGGCCCCTATTGGGCTACTGAACGTTAAAATTGGGCCCCAATTTAAAACTTGGCTGCTTCAGCTGTTGCCCCTCCAATTGGGGTCAAAAAACCTGCCCCTGGCTGAAAAAAAACCCCTTCAAGGGTTCCCCAAACAATCTTCCTCAGCCCCCAATCAGAGGGTTTCCCCCACATCAAAGCCTTTTGGTAAGCAACATGATTAAAAAAAAAAAAACTTTGGTTTTCAGGGGAAAAAATTGTGAAGCATGTGCAGAAAAAATTTTAAATTGAAATTAAAAAAAAAAATCCCCAATTTTTCTCCGTTCACCCCAAAAAAAAAAAAAGGAATTTTGGGGATCCCAGAATTGGGGGGTTATGGCGGAGGCCTGGGCTCGTTCCCTAGAGCCTCAATCCTGGCTCGCAATTCCTGGGTAGCTGTCCAAAAAACTTGAAAAATTTGTTAGTGAGGTCCTGTAGGCTTGCAAAAGGGGTTTTTAAATCTTTTTTCAAAAAAGGTTTTATCAGTCACCCCCAAACCCCTTTTGCGGGCCTCCATTTTCCCCCAATTTTTTTGGGGGAGGGGTTTGGGGGGAAGGGAAGAGGAAGGGAAAAAAAAAAAATAGTTTTTTTCCCTGGGGGAAAAACCCCGATTTTAAAATTTTAAGGGGGAAGCGCCCCCCCCCTGGAAGGGGTTTTTAGAATACAACCACTGTCATCAAATAAAATTAATCGGACATCTGATATCCACAGTCACGCGGGGCACGGTTTTTCCCGACCCCAACAAATAAACTTTTGGTTTTCCAAATTTTGTCTTTTTGTGCATTTCCCCATAGCGTCTTGTGCTTGGGTGCGGGGGGAAAAAAGGAGACATAGTTAAAAAAGAAAAAACTTGTTTTAAAATTTTAAACAAGCTTCTAAAAAATTCACACAGTTTGAAAGGGAAAACGGGGGAAAGGAGACACAGCGGGGGCCGGGGTTAATTTTTTAAGCAAAAAAGTAAACCCCAAAAAGGGGTTGGGGGTCTCTTCTTTTTCCTTTTAATTCCCGCAAAAAATGGATTCACCAAACCCCCGGTTTCCCCAATCCCAAAAGTTTTTTCCCGGTTCCCCTAGGGAATAGCTGGAGTACAAGTCCAAGGCTTAAAAGGGCAGGTCACCCCACTGACTGGGCTTTTTTTTTAACACTGATTGTTCAGGCCCCAGGCTGCGTAATTCCCCCGCAAAAAAAAAGGAAAATTCCCAAAAGCAGGGGTTCCAATCCAAAAGTGTTCCAAGGGGTTTCCCAGTAGGGAAAAACTGGGGGACAAAACCAAGGGGTTTAGGGGGCAGTCACAACTGACTGGGCTTGATTTTGGAGCATGATTGTTCAGTGAGGCTGCTTAAGAAGAAAAAGGGAAGAATCAGGGCCCCGGGAAAAAAAAAAATTTTGGAAAAACCCCCCATTAAATGGGGCAAGAGCTGCGAAAGACAGAAAAAAAAAAAGGCCGACGGGAAAAAAATTAGTTTTTAAAGGGAAAATGGCAACGAGCAAAAACCTTACACTGGGGTTCCCAATTTTCCCCGGGGGCTCCAGTTCAAAACCTTAAAAACCTGACATACAAAAACCCCCCCCAACCTTTCTCCCCCCTACATCTGTGCATGGGGTCCCCTACCTAAAACCAAAACCCAACCCCCCATCCCTCTAAGATCTCCTTTTTGGGGTTTTCCCCCTCATCTTTCTTCCCCCCCAACCCAAAAAGGGGTTCTCCCGGGGGTTCCCCCCACTCTGGAACTCCCTGCCCCCAAACCCCCCCCCAAAATTTTACCAACAAGGGACCTTCAAAAAAAACCTGAAGAACCCACTGTTCCCCAAAAAGCCTAAAAAACCCGCAATGATCCCCCGGTACTGAAAAACCTCCCACGACCCCCTCCTTTTCCCTTCCTAGGGTATTCTCCCCCCCCCCGTAGATGTGAAGCCCCGCGGCGGGGGGCCCCTCTCCTTTCCGTACTTTTCGTCCCCCTTTCTAAAAACAAAGGGGTTTATTTTTTTGTCTAATTTTTTTCCCTTTTTAAAAAGTTAAAAAAGGGCCTGGAATAAAGGGGGGTTTTTAAAGTATAATAATAAAAAAAAAAAATTGACGTTCCCCCCTGCCAGGAAACAGCGTCGTGCTGTAACCAGGCGGCCCCGGGCAGTCCCCCTCCCTTTTTCTTACGAGAAAACAAAGGGCCCGGGGTTGTAGCCCAGGGGGTAGGGGTTCAGGGGGGGAGAAAATGAACATAACAGGAGACATGGAAAACGTTGCCAAAAAATTTTTTAAATTTGAAAACAAAAAGGGGAAAAAAGGGGGTTTTCCATGCCTTGTTCATTTTAAAAAAGGGAAGGGGGCTACATTTTTGGGGTTTTTGGTTTGCATGCGACGGTTTTGTTATTTCACCCCCTTTTCAGCCCCAAGACGCGCTCAGATAATAAAGGCAGCAGGAAAAGCCAGCCCCTTTTAAAAACATACGGGGAAAAGCTCTGGCCATGAAACCAATTTTTGGGGCCCCAAAAATTTTTAAAGGGGGGAAAGGAAAACTGGGTACACTTAAAAGGAAAACAAGTAGTTTTTTTACCATTTTAAAAGGAAATTTTGTTTTCCGGTGACTGGGGCCGTCCCCGGATGGTGTAGATTTTTCTGGCGCTGTCAAAAAAATTCCCCAAAATTTTTTAACATACAGTTTTTCCCTTGCAGAGGCGTTTTCTTGTGCTCCCTCTTTTTGTAGGGTGTCTACACTGCCTCAAAGCCAGAGCGCTTTTTAAACCCATAGCACCCCCTCTTCCGGCTGGAATGTAAAACAGTATGGTTTTCCCCCCGGGTTTTCCCCTTGGACCCCCCGATTTTAGGGGGCCCGGGTTTTCCCCGGTGTAATGGGGGTTTTTTAAATTGCCCCCGGAGCGGGGCTAGGGGTTGTACCCCAAAAATCTGACGGGGTGGGGGAAGTGGGCGATGCGGCGGTCGTTTCTCAGGCACTGAAGCATAAAAACAACCATTTTTCGCAGACTCCCAACGGGGCCCCAAAAAAAGCGTCCTGGGGGAAAAAGGCGTCATCTCTGCCTTCTTTTTTACCCCCCCCCTCTACATACTAAATAGAGCGTTTTGTACCTCCCCCTGAGGGATTTTTTTCCCCTCCTTTTTATCCTCCTCCTCCTCCTCATCCTCCTCAAAAAAATGACCCTGCCCACCCTTTGTGGGGGAACCCGTTGCGCTGACTGTAAAAAGGTTTTAATTTTTAATTTGTGACTCCTCATCCTCCACCTTTTCCCCCAAAACCCTTTTTTCCTTTTTTGCTTTCAGTGATTTTTGAAGCGGGGAGAAAGGGGGAAAAATCATGCGACTATGAAAACATTTTGCATGGGCCAACCCGGTTAGACATCAAACGAAAAGCAAAAACGTCGCAATGTCCTTCATAGGGCCCACTCAGTAGTGGTGAAGTGTGGACGGCCCCCAAAGAAGCGACTTGATTGCGCTGATGCAGCGATACCCCTTATGCTGTCTGCTGCTCAACAACCGCTCCAAATTTTAAAAGTTGGAATTCCACCTGGTGGGTATCCCCATAACGAGTTCAGGAAGGCGAAATCGGCGTTGCAGGGCCACAGCGCGATCTGGCTATGCTGGAACATCGCAAGTGAGCGCACTCTAGGCGGACCTTCTGCAGCAGTCCAGCAAGATCCGGATAGTCCCTCAAAAAACTCTGCACCACAGTTGGAGCACATGTGCCAGACATGGTATGTGAGTAAGGTTGCCAAGGCCCAGAGCTGCCACCAGATTTCGGCCATTTGTCACACACTACCAAGCCTGGCTGGAGATTCGCAGGGCAAAAACCACACGTCGCTCTCCTGCTTGATGGCATTCCAGACCTCCTGCGCTGTGTGGCTTAGATTCCCCATTGAAATCATTTTCAGGATGGCCTGTTGACGTTTGGCCACGGCTGTGCTCATATCGGTCGCAACAGGTAAGAGTTCACGGGTCCATGTGGAGGTATACCGTGACGGCTCGTGCAGCGATGATTCTGAGGAACTGGAGTAGGAGGAGGAATCAATGTGTACAGACTGGATTCCTGCAATCCTTGGAGTTGGCCAGAACACGTACAGCGCCACTGGCAAGATCTGTACCCGGCTCCACACATTGACCCAATGGGCAGTGAGGGAAAGATATCGTCCCTGGCCATGGGTACTGGTCCACGCATCGGTGGTCAGGTGGACCCTGCTACTGACGGCGTTTAGTAGCGCATGTTTAATGTTTCCCTCGACATGTTTTTGCAGAGCAGGGACGGCTTGCCTGCTGAAATAAAATCGGGCTTGGCACATTATATTGTGGGACTGCCAATGCCATTAAGTTCCTGAAACTGTCAGTCTCCACCAGCCTGAATGACAGCATTTCAAGGGACAGGAGTTTTGCAATGCCAGAATTCAGAGCCTGTGCCGTGGATGGTTTGCCGAGTTGGCCGTCTTTTATCCCATGCCTGTGGTACCGATGGCTGTTTTGTGGCCTGGGAGTGTGACGATGACTGTGAACTTGCTGCTGTGGGTGGAATAACAGTTTGTCTATGGACAACAGTGACCGAGGTTCTTCCATGGAGATCCTGTGAGGAAGCCGAACCAGGTGTGTGTGAGCTGAGGTAGAGGCTCCAACATGACCTGAAGATGTAGGTGCTGCTGTAGGTTGGCCTACATCTCCAGTGTGTCTTTGTAACTCAGCTACGTGCTTTTGTCCGTACATGTTTCCACATATTTGTGGTATTCAGGTTACTGATATTTTTACCTCTTTTAACTTTTTGCTTACACAGCTTGCATTTAACATAGCAAATATCATCTACAAGTCTGTCAAAAAAGGACCACGCAGTGCAAGTCATGGGAGCGCCAATTTTGACATTTGTAAGAGAACTGCTCCCAACAGGTGCCAAACTGGAGGCTACAGGCAAGCGAGTCTGCAGCCTACCTCTCCCCTCCTCTTTGTACCGTTGGGCCAATCTCTTCCTCAGAGCATTGCTCCCACCACCTTCCTGTTGCTCACGCCATGTTGGGTCTCGGACTTCATCATCTCCACTACCCTCTTCCAACACCTGCTGCTGTTTGGATGGTCTGGGCAGCACCATGCTCCACAAAACCTGGCACCTGAGTCTCATCATCATCACGAGATGCGTTCTGCGGTGTGCTGTCCCATCGGCACTGGCTCACCCGCCTCTTCAGATTGAGAGAGACACAGCTGTTGCGCATCACTGCATACTCCCTCTTATTCAAATTGCAGAATGCTGCTTGCCTGTGCCCGTGTTTGCGAGCCAACAGATTCTGAGAACAGAAGCAGAGACTCAGCTGGCTCCTGTACAGAACTCTCTGACTGCCTGGGCAATTTGACAGGCGGTGAACAGACAGATGGTTGCTCAACAGTGTTGTGTTTCTGAGAGGAGGTGGAAGGAATTGAAGTCGATGCATTGGCTGCCATCCAACCAACAACGGCTTCAATTTGTTCTTCCTGCAGCAGGGGGGCACGCCGAGCTCCTACCAAAGTGCGCATAAAGGAACGCTCATGGGTAAAACTAGTGGATGCTGTGTCACTGAGGGCGGCAGCAGACACAGAATCCCCACGTCCTCTCCCTGCTGAAACGCCACGACCACGTGCCTTACTCACTGACTTCTTCATCTTGGTAGATTGATAAAGAAAGTCAGAAAAGTTATAAGGGCTAAGTGTGGTTATTACGCAGAGACTGAAGTGAACACTGAAACACAACTGTTCACAATCTGTGAAAGGCTACTCCTTTGTCTACTTCTATAGTGTTTGCAACCAATGTATTGGATACGGATGGAAGCGCGTCACACTAATAGATTATATTTATTTTAAATGGAATGGAGCAGAACCAATTGGAGAGAAATGAAAAGGATGAGGCACTGAGACACGCTCAGCAGAGTACAAGCAGCAGTGCTTGAACAAGTAACTGGAGCGTGATGTGCACTCAAAAAATAAAAAACACAGACTGAAGTGAACACTGAAACACAACTGTTCACAATCTGTGAAAGGCTACTCCTTTGTCTACTTCTATAGTGTTTGCAACCAATGTATTGGATACGGATGGAAGCGCGTCACACTAATAGATTATATTTATTTTAAATGGAATGGAGCAAAACCAATTGGAGAGAAATGAAAAGGATGAGGCACTGAGACACGCTCAGCAGAGTACAAGCAGCAGTGCTTGAACAAGTAACTGGAGCGTGATGTGCACTCAAAAAATAAAAAACACAGACTGAAGTGAACACTGAAACACAACTGTTCACAATCTGTGAAAGGCTACTCCTTTGTCTACTTCTATAGTGTTTGCAACCAATGTATTGGATACGGATGGAAGCGCGTCACACTAATAGATTATATTTATTTTAAATGGAATGGAGCAGAACCAATTGGAGAGAAATGAAAAGGATGAGGCACTGAGACACGCTCAGCAGAGTACAAGCAGCAGTGCTTGAACAAGTAACTGGAGCGTGATGTGCACTCAAAAAATAAAAAAACACAGACTGAAGTGAACACTGAAACACAACTGTTCACAATCTGTGAAAGGCTACTCCTTTGTCTACTTCTATAGTGTTTGCAACCAATGTATTGGATACGGATGGAAGCGCGTCACACTAAAATTTAAATTGCATGGAGCAGCAAGAATTACACTGAAGAAAAAAAAAAGAGTCTGTGAGTGACACGTGCAGATGCCTACAAACAGCGTTGCATGCAGAGCAAACTGCAGCGTCACCTGCACTCACACACACCTTGCAGAGCTGTTAAAACAACACTGCAGGCAAAAGGAAGCTTTACACAGCGGTTGGTGCTAGCCTGCCTAAAGTACAGTACACTAAATCGCAATCTCTAACTGTCCCTCAGAGTCAGCACAGCAGCGTTCTGTCCCTTACTGAATTCACAGCACAGTGACGCTAAAATGGCGGCGGCGCCTTTTATAGTGCATTCTGACATCATTTCAGCATCCAATCACAGCCATGCCATTAGTTAACATGACCACAGCAGTACAGGATGTGCCCACACTTCTTAGGATTCCTCATTGGCTGACTAAAATCACATTGCCTCTCAAAGAATTATGGGAACTTCCGATTCCGGTATACGATATATGGAAAATATCGGAACTAAGTATCGAAAGGCCGATACAGCTAATATCGGCCGATACCCGATACTTGCGGTATCGTATCGCTCAACACTAGTAGAGAGGACAAACCAGACCTTGGTCACCTATCTACGAACATTTTGTCTCAGCCAGGCAGGATGACTGGGCATCCTTGCTACTGTGGGCTGAGTTTGCACTAAATAATGCTGTGGCTGACTCCACCGGACAGACTCCATTCCTCCTAAATTACAGTCAGCATCCGCGGATTCCGGTGCCCATGCCCGTGTCTGCCGACTCCAGGGTGGCAGACTGGGCTGTGGAGGCACGGGACATTTGGGATTGTACCCAGGATGCCATTCAGGCGTCCAAGGAGAGGATGTGGTCCTCCGCCGCACATAGGCGCCCCGCTCCGACATTTGCTCCTGGGGACTTGGTGTGGCTCTCCGCCCGTAACATCAGACTGCGAGTTGAGTCCACCAAGTTGGCACCCCGCTATCTGGGTCCTTTCAAAGTCCTCGAGCAGGTTAACCCTGTGGTATACCGTTTGGCCCTTCCACCATGCCTGGGTATCTCCGACACTTTTCACGTATCCCTCCTGAAACCCGTGCTCATGTCCCGGTTTTCCGAGTCATCTGCCGGGACATCGAGTTAATCTACGGACGATCTTGAGGTGAATGCCATCGTAGGGAGTAAGGTGGTACGGGGCAAAAAATTTTATTTGGTGGATTGGAGGGGTTATGGCCTGAGGATAGGTCCTGGGAGCCTGCCGAGCACGTTCACGCTCTGGAGCTCATCGCTGCCTTTGAACGCAGCGAGGCCCAAAGAAGGGGGGGCTTAGGAGGGGGGGTAATGTTAGGGATCGAGTTCCCGCTGCTGCACAAGGGGAATCTCGAACCAGTCCCGCTGCTGTACCCCATCCATCTCCGGCCGCAGTGGAGCCTGCTCAGCAGAGACGTCGGTCCCAGCGTCTCGCTCGGTCTAATGCTGTGCAGAGGCTTGCTGCTGCCTCACCTGGTTCCTCTATTATAACCAGTGCTGGAGCAGGCAGTCCTGGCACAAAGTCCTCGCTTTCTCCATCTGAGCATGCCCAAGGCAAGATCTCCCATTAGAGATCAGGGGTCACATGCTCGGTTACAGCAGCGACTCCCATTGGTCCGCCAGGAAGGTCCTGAAAGTGCTTGTGTTCTGGAGCAGTTTCTCATTGGTCCTTTTCTGGAAGGTCCTGTAGCTGCTACTATAAAAAGGTGGCATAACCGCATGGCAGCGCGCTAGTATCAAATCTGTTACGTGCTTGCGCCAGTGTGGTCATGTATGCATGTGGTTAGGTCTGGCTGAAATAAGCCCCTAGAATACCGGCACCTCCGGTGAGGAGTTTTGTATGCACGTGTTCAGGGCTCGGCTGAAAACGCCATTAGAATACCGGCTACTCCGGTGAGGAGATTATTGCTTGTTTTCTGATTGCATGACCACAGACTGCAATCTGCTTAGCAGTCATCTGTGTCTCCTGTGAGTCTAACAGGATACAGTCTTTGTCACAGCGGCTCTGAATTAACAGAGTCCACTTATATCGCCATATAGCACTACAGCATTTTAATTAGCGACTCTGTGGAATAACAGAGTTCGCCCATACCGCCATATAGTGCTACGGCGTTTACATCTGCGACTCTGCGGGATAACAGAGTTCGCTCATACTGCCTATTTGCGCCATCTTACTAGCAGCAGGCTCTGCCTGCACGGTGGACCCCGGGCTGCGAACGCACCTCTCCTTAATATCTATTAGGTGCATTCCGCAGGCCCTTAACACAGGCTAAATGGAAGATCTGTGATGCACAATATGTAGTGATTTTCTAACCCCAGATCTCCCAGGAGGACGTGACTTACTCGTGACACACAGTTTGCGCAACTCTATTGATATTTTAAAACATATTAACCCCTTAGTGACAGCCATTTTGCAGCTTAATGACCAGGCCAATTTTTACAATTCTGACCACTGTCAATTTATGAGGCTATAACTCTGGAACGCTTTAACGGATCCTGCTGATTCTGAGACTGTTTTTTCGGGACATATTGTACTTCATGATAGTTGTAAAATTTCTTCAATACGACTAGTGTTTATTTATGAAAAAAATGGAAATGTGGTGAAAATTTAAAAAATGTTGCAATTTTCCAACTTTAATTTTTTTAATTTTTTTAAACCAGAGAGCTATATCACACAAATTACTTAATAAATAACATTTCCCACATGTCTACTTTACATCAGCAAAATTTTGGAAGCAACATTTTTTCTTGTTAGGAAGTTATAAGGGTTAAAATTTGATCAGCGATTTCTCATTTTTACAAAACCATTTTTTTAGGGATCATATCACATTTAAAGTCACTTTGAGGGGTGTGCATGACAGAAAATACCAAAAGTGACACTATTCTAAAAACTGGACCCCCCTCAAGGTGCTCAAAACTATATTCCAGAAGTTAATTAACCCTTTACGTGCTTCACAAGAACTGAAGCAATGTGGAAGCAAGAAACTTTTTTTTTTTACAAAAAATTTACTTCAGAACCAATTTTTTTTTATTTTTACAAGTGTTAAAAGAGAAAATGAACCACAAAATTTGTTGTGCAATTTCTCCTGAATACGCTGATACCAAATATGTGGGGGTAAACCACTGTTTTGGCGCACGGCAGAGCTCGGAAGGGAAGGAGCGCCATTTGACTTTTTCAATGCAGAATTGGCTGGAATTGAAATCGGATGCCATGTTGCGTTTGGAGAGCCCCTGATGTGCCTAAACAGTGGAAACCCCCACAAATGACACCAGTTTGAAAACTAGACCCCCTAAGTAACTTATCTAGATTTGTGGTGAGCACTTTGAACCCCCAAGTGCTTCACAGAAGTTTATAACGTATAGCCGTAAAAGTAAAAAATCATATTTTTTTTCACAAAAATGATCATTTCACCCACAATTTTTTATTTTACCAAGGGTAGCAAGAGGAATTGGACCCCGAAAGTTGTTGTGAAATTTGTCCTGAGTATGCTGATAACCCATATGTGTGGGGTTAACCTATGTTTGGATGCACGGCAGAGTTCGGAAGGGAAGTAGCGCCGTTTGACTTTTTCAAAGCAGAATTGGCTGAAGTTGAGATCAGACACCATGTTGCCTTTGGAGAGTCCCTGATGTGCCTAAACAGTGGAAACCCCCCCCACAAGTGACAGCATTTTGGAAACTAGACCCCCTAAGGAACTTATCTAGATGTGTGGTGAGCACTTTTAACCCCCAAGTGTTTCACAGAAGTTTATAACGCAAAGCCGCAAAAATAAAAAATCATTTTTTTCCTCAAAAATGATCTTTTCGTCCCCTTTTATTTTTATTTTAACAAGGGTAACAGGAGGAAATAGACCACAAAAGTTGTTGTGCAATTTGTTCTGAGTACGCCAATACCCCATATGTGGGGGTAAACCACTGTTTGGATGCACGGCAGAGCTCAGAAGGGAAGGAGCGCCATTTGACTTTTTCAATGCAGAATTGGCTGGAATTGAGCTCAGACGCCATGCTGCGTTTGCAGAGCCCCTGATGTGCCTAAACAGTAGAAACCCCCCACAATTGACCCCATTTTGGAAACTATACCCCCTAAGGAGCATATCTAGATGTGTGGTGAGCACTTTAAACCCTCAAGTGCTTCACAGAAGCTTTTAACACAGAGCCGTTGAAATAAAAAATCCTTTTTTTTTCATCAAAATGATGTTTTCACCCCCAAATTTTTACTTTCACATGGATAACAGGAGAAATTGGACCACAAAAGTTGTTGTGCAATTTGTCCTGAGTATGCTGATACCCATATGTGGGGGGAATAACTGTTTGCGTGCATGGCAGGGCTCGGAAGGGAAGGAGCGCCGTTTTGGAATGCAGACTTTGATAGAATGGTCTGTGGGCGTCCTGTTGTATTTGCAGAGACCCTGATATGCCTAAACAGTAGAAAACACCCACAAGTGACCCCATTTTGGAAACTAGACCCCCCCAACTAACTTATCTAGATGTTTTTTTTGAGAAGTTTGAACCCCCAAGTTTTTCACTAAAGTTCATAATGCAGAGCTGTGAAAATAAAAAATCATTTTTTTTCCACAAAAATGATTTTTTAGCCCACAATTTTTTATTTTCACAAGGGTAACAGGAGAAATTGGACCCCAAAACTTGTTTTACAATTTGTCCTGAGTACCCTGGTACCCCATACGTGGGGGTGAACCAATGTTTGGGCACACGTCGGGGCTCAAAAGGGAAGTAGTGACTTTTGGAATGCAGACTTTGATGGAATGGTCTGTGGGCATCATGTTGCATTTGGAGAGCCCCTGATGTGCCTAAGCAGTAGAAACCCCCTACAAGTGACCCCATTTTGGAAACTAGACCCACCAAGGAGCTTATCTAAATGTGTGGTGAGCACTTTGAACCCCAAAGTGCTTCACAGAAGTTTTTAACGCAGAGCCGTGTAAACAAAAAATATTTTTTTTTCCACAAAAATGATTTTTAGCACTCAATTTTTTATTTTCCCAAGTGTAACAGGAAAAATTAGACCCCAAAGTTGTTGTGCAATTTGCCCTGAGTATACAGATGCCCCTTTTGTGGGGAAACCACTGGGTGCACGGCAGAGCTCTGAAGGGAGGGAGCACCATTTGACTCTTTGAACGCAAAATTGGCTGGAATCAATGGTGGCGCCATGTCACGTTTGGAGACCCCCTGATATGCCTAAACAGTGGAAACCCCTCAATTCTAACTGCAACCCTAACCACAACACATCCCTTACCCCAATTCCAACCCTAACCATAACCCTAATCACAACCCTAACCTCAACACACTCCTAACCCTAATCCCAACCCTAGCCATAACCCTAATCACAACCCTAACTCCAACACACCTCTAAACCTAATCCCAACCCTAAGGGTATCTTTCCACGCTGGGTATTGGCAGCGCTTTGGATGCAGGGGACACCCGGCTCTGCCCAAGGCGCTGCCGGATTTTGTACACTCGGTGATTCCGGATGTGTTCATTGAACACATCCGGAATCACTGCATCCTATCCATAGACTGGATTATTTATCTTGTCTCCACAAGATAAGTAAACATGCTGCGGTATAGCAAGACACACCGCATGTCCATAATTTCGGGTGTTACACCCGCGTCCCTGCATGCATAGTGGAGACGGGATTTCATAAAATCCCCTCCACTATGCTGTATCATCTGGATACTGCGGATTGAACGCTGCGGCTGTACGCAGTGTTCAATCTACAGCAAATCCTTTCAGCATACGCTATGTGGAAACATTCCCTAACCATGACCCTAATCCCAACCCTAACCCTAACTCTACTCCCAACCCTAACCCTAATCCCAACTATAACCCTAATCACGACCATAACCCTAATCCTAACCCTAATCCCACCCTAACCCTAATCCCAACCTAACCCTAACCCTAATTTTAGCCCAACTCACTTTAGCTCAATTGTAACCTTAATGGGAAAATGGAAATAAATATATAGTTTTTATTATTTTATTTTCCCTAACTCAGGGGGTGATAAAAGAGGGTTTTATTTTTTTTATTAACCCTATTACAGTGATCAAAATGTACCTGAAATTAATGGAATCTGCCGGGTGCCGGCCTGCAGATCTCGGCGGGCGCACTGCGCATGCGCCCACCATTTTCTTTACAGAAAGAAGACGCAGGGAGCTGTGGAAGGACGGGGGGGACACCGGGAGGTACAGGGGACAGATCAGGGGACCTGGGGACTCTATTTCTCTCCCCTCTGATGTGCGATCTGAGCAGTCTTAAATAATCAGACTTTATCAGCCACATACTGAGCCACTGATTGGATGACACACTGTAAGCTTGTATATTTCGGTCAAAACCACATTGCTGTGTATATGTTCCTCATTTTGTCACTTCTTTTAAGGCCAGGGTCACACTTGCAACTGCACCGGCCTAACTGTTTAAAGATTTGGAAACAAAGGTCTCATATATTGTTTTGCACAGGGGCTCTCTTCTGTCAGTGTCCAACAGTTACTTTGCACAAATTGCACCAGACTTCTAGCACGTTTAGTATGATAAATTTTACTCATTAAGTGTAATTCGCACCCTATAAATTAAGACAAAAGTGAAATATTCAAGGTGAAGTTGTCGTTTCTAAAAATCACAAAACTTTTATTGTACAAAGATTTTATGTTAAAAAATAAGACTCAGCAGCAAGTGAATATGGAATTTTTGGAACAGGTATAAAAATGTTAATTTCACTCGATGAAATTTTGGAATCCTACTTAGAAAGATTAGCTTTTACTTTACCGAGTAATGGAATGTAATTCTATTTGTTGCTAGCTAGCTGGGTCAGCAGGTAGTTTTAATCCCATCTACATAATATAGTTATTTCTACTGTCAACAATAAAATTATTTTTTGCCAAGATGCAGCAGAAGCCAGAAGGCTTATATGTAAATCATGCCACTTAAAAGTGATTCTTTCAAAAGTTTTGGAATGAATCAAAAGTTTTCTTTAATATTGTTCAGAAGGAAAACTAAAGACTCGATATTTTCAGATTTTATACTCCAGCAGAGACAGTATGCATTTTTACCTATTCATACACCAGGGGTAGTGTGATGTTTAACTATAGATAAAAAAAAGTACAATTTTACAATTGTAAAGCTACCAGTGGTTCCAAAGTCAATCTTAAGCATTAGAACTAGAGATAAGCCATTTAGGTAGAATTCGAATTGCCTTGTTTTACGATTTTTCCCAGGAAATTCGATTAACTGAGAATTTATTCTCTACGAATTTAATGTCCATTTTTATCCTCTGGGGTCTACCCAGAACCCAGAGCATAATAAATGTGAAATGTAAAAATTAAATAAATATCCTTGTACTATCCACACGCCTCACTTCTCCAGCCTTCTGCTCCTCACTGTCACAATCCTCAGCGTATCTTTAGATCACCACTGCTCATGTTGAAATCCACGGGGAGGATTCTGCACATGCGCCTTGACGTTATCATGCCGTGTCCTTTAACACACTTGTGCAGAGTCCTCCTAGGCCTCATCAAAGCTGGAAGTCCCTTCCAAGTGTGAGAAGCCCAGGGATTTCAGTGTGAGCAGTGACAATCTGAAGATGTGGCCTGGAAAAGATGAAAGACCATGCGGAGGGGTCAGTGAAGTCAGCCATAAGGTTAGTATAATGATTTTTTTTGGTGGTCTTTTACGGTAGAGAGTAAAATTCAAGTAGAATTAATTTCCACTCAAATATAGTTATTCATCTCTAATTAGAACTAGGTATTCCCCATGTGGTATATTCTGTTTACCACTTTTGGCAGCTTGTACACGAGAGTTATCTTTCCTATCTGTATAAATAAGAGTGAGAGCACATAGGATCCGATTCATCACTTACATCATTTGTTGGGTTCCTGGTCTTTCAAGCAGGCTCAGAAGCTGAAATCTATAAAATCTATATTTTTGCTGGCAGATGATGGCTGTGTTATTTATCGATCATCTGTATCTAACAGCAGCGAGAGGTGCTGAGCTCTGCCTGCTGCTGTTATCTACTCAATCTCTGACAGCAGCTTTTTCATCGCGCGACCCTGAGCACGCAATTCCAATCACTCACTCCCACCCTCCCTGCAACAGAATTGTGGGGTGCAGTTGGGTTGCTGTAGACCCAGTGCCAGCATTGACAATACTCTTATAAAAAACAGCTTGTGGCTGAAGTTCAAAGGATATAGTGATTTTTACCATATACTGCAATATTGTGGTATTGCAACATATAGTAGAAACAATCAGACTAACAAACTAAAAGTTTTTTTTTTAAAAAATATATATATACAGTACAGACCAAAAGTTTGGACACACCTTCTCATTCAAAGATTTTTCTGTATTTTCATGGCTATGAAAATTGTACATTCACACTGAGGGCATCAAAACTATGAATTAACACATGAGGAATTATACATTACACTTTACAAAAAAGTGTGTAACAACTGAAAATATGTCTTATATTCTAGGTTCTTCAAAGTAGCCACCTTTTGCTTTGATTACTGCTTTGCACGCACAAAAGGTGAACGGATAGACTCTACATGCCTGGTTCCCACCGTGAAGCATGGAGGAGGAGGTGTGATGGTGTGGGGGTGCTTTGCTGGTGACACTGTTGGGGATTTATTCAACATGGAAGGCATAGTGAACCAGAATAGCTACTACAGCATCTTGCAGCAGCATGCTATTCCATCCGGTTTGCGTTTAGTTGGACCATCATTTATTTTTCAACAGGACAATGACCCCAAACACACCTCCAGACTGTGTAAGGGCTATTTGACCAAGAAGGAGATCGTTGGGGTGCTATGTCAGATGACCTGGCCTCCACAGTCACCAGACCTGAACCCAATCGAGATGGTTTGGGGTGAGCTGGACCGCTCACCGCTTCAATTTTGAATAAATGTATATATGTATAATACAGTGTCACCAGCAAAGCCCCCCACACATCACACCACCTCCTCCATGCTTCACGGTGGGAACTAGGCATGTAGAGTCCAGCCGTTCACCTTTTCTGCGTGCAAACCAGTAATCAAAGCAAAAGGTGGCTACTTTGAAGAACCTAGAATATAAGACATATTTTCAGTTGTTTCACACTTTTTTGTAAAGTGTAATGTATAATTCCACATGTGTTAATTCATAGATTTGATGCCTTCAGTGTGATTCTACTATTTTCATAGTCATGAAAATACAGAAAAATCTTTGAATGAGAAGGTGTGTCCAAAAAATTCAAAAAACATCTTTTTCAACCATTAAAAATTACCATTTTTTTCAATTATGTGTTTGGTATCTCCTTGTCTGTAAAAGTCCGGTCTAATAAAATATAAAATTAATTATAATTGATTCTATCAGTAAATAATCGAAAAGCCAGAATTATATCTACACCAGAATGGCATGGATAAAAAGATCAGATTGGGGTGCAAAACAAGGGAATATTTCTTTATTTACAAATTTCTGAAAATTCCAATTAACTCCTTGTTGACTGAGCCAATTTTTACCTTTAAAATTGTCATGCTGGGAAGGCTTTAAGTCACTTTTCTTTTCTTGTCTACAGTAGATGCACACACACACACATGCTTGTCCCATTGTCTTGTATAGCTAAACTGTGCTACTGCTGGCAAGTGTACCCTCTTCAGGGCACTCAACCATGAAACTGCTTCCAAAATTGGGAACATTTTTTAAAAGTTTATTTTACAAGCCATTGTTTCTTCCCTTTGAAAACAGATAACCTTTTTTCTGCTCCCCAAGTGAAAGGATAAATAATGGCTTGATAGAAAGACTTTGTAGTTGTTTAGTCATTTTGAGAATGGCAAACGTGTTGTCGATCCCATAAAGTATATATATTTTTTAACTCCTAATTGATAAACATTTAAACATCAGCACACCTGTTTCTTCAGAATGCACTGCCTGTGTTTTAAAACAAAAGGCAGGCATTGACCCCCAAAAAGGGATAATTTTTGGACCATTTTTAAAATTTAAGAAGCTTAAAATGTCTATTAGTGCAGTGTGTTGTTAGTTACTATCAGTTACCTTCCAGTTTTTTCTAGCCATATACGTGGAGATCATTGACATTTCCATGGAAATATGAGGTATATGCATGAAAGAGCTTGAAAGGGATTCAATACAGTCCTAGGAAACCTCAGAGTGTTACACATTTTTTTGAGCAATTAAAGACTTTGCAGGATAGCAAATTCACAGCGAGTCAATTTGCTGCAAATAACATTTTTTGGGAAAAATTTGTCAAAGCTGGTGAATTTCAAAAGATTTAATCATCTGAACCTCTGTATTAATAGACAATAGGAATTATGTGTGTCAGTGTTTGGTGCATCCATATGACATAGTATTAGAATTATTATCCTGTAAAAGGAGAGCATGGACAAATGCAGCATCTGATGGTGCATGCTACAATTATGTTCAAGGCATCTGGAGGTACAGTAATGCCCATAAATGTCTATTGTTGTCATACAACAGCTCTGTATAATTTGAAGATTATATAGAGCAATATACTGTCAATGCAATAGGACATACAGTCCTCTATAGCTGTGACTAATTGGCTTCAATCGAGTACCTTGACACTTTTTTCTGTAAGTAGTGAAAGTAATAAAGTAGTGAAGCTGATACTCAATGTTTTTTAGCTACAAAGGCTTTGCCATTTCTCGAAGAACTGCAGTCTGAACTTTCAATATTGAAAACTTTGTTTTTTTTCTAAAAGTAAAAGAGGCTGTGAACTCCATGTATTACAAATACTATAGAGCTATTTAAGTTTGAAAGTCAAAAGGAAGTTTTTTACTTCATATAAATCTGGGAACATTCTGACCTCTGAAATTACATTCACTGTTTAGTTCTCTGTTTCAGATGATTCAGTTGAGAGCTATTTCTGTCAGATACAAGAAGTGGAGTGAAAAAGTCAGTGTCACAGTTTCCTTGGCGTATAAGGATAATCCCTGAGTGTTTAGCTGCATACATTTGCACAGAGGCCAGTTAGATGTTAATGAGGAGTATTGGGAGTTATACTTCGACTGACAGCATCATTGTTAGCCGTTGAAGTATTTATTCCTAAGTGGTTGTACTTGGAGCTAATCTACAAATAACCTACTAATTTTTTATTTTCCCATAGGTAACAGGAGAAATTGGACCTCAAAAGTTGTTGTCCAATTTGTCCTGATACTCCCATATGTGGGGGGGAACCACTGTTTGGGCGCATGGCAGAGCTCGGAATGGAAGGAGCACCATTTGACTTTTTCCAACCAAAATTGGCTGGAATTGAGATTGGACGCCATGTTGCATTTGTGCCTAAACAGTGGAAACCCCCACACAAGTGACCCCATTTGGGAAACTAGACCCCCTAAGGAACTTATCTAGATTTTTGGTGAGCAATTTGAATCCCCAAGTGCTTCACACAAGTTTATAACGTAGAGCCGTAAAATTAAAAAATCATATTTTTTCCACAAAAATTATCTTTTCACCCCAATTTTTATTTTCCCAAGGGTAACAAGACTCCAAAAGTTATTGTGCAATTTGTCCTGAGTACGCTGATACCCCATATGTGGAGGTAAACCACTGTTTGGGTGCATGGCAGAGTTTGGAAGGGAAGGAGCGCCGTTTGACTTTTTCAACGCAGAATTGGCGGGATGCCATGTCGTGTTTGGAGAGCTCCTGATCTGCCTAAACAGTGGAAACCCCCACAAATGACACCATTTTGGAAACTAGATCCCTCAAGGAACTTATCTAGATGTGTGGTGAGCACTTTGAACCCCAAAGTGCTTCACAGAAGTTTATAACGTACAGCCGTAAAATAAAAAATCTTTTTTTTTTTTTACAAAAATGATTTTTTCGCCCCCAATATTTTATTTTCACAAGGGTAACAGGAGAAATTGGACCCCAAAAGTTGTTGTCCAATTTGTCCTGAGTACGCTGATACCCAACATGTGTGAGAAAACAACTGTATGGGTGCACGTCTGGGCTCGGAAGGGAAGTAGTGACGTTTTGGATTGCAGACTTTGATGGAATGGTCTGGGGGCGTCATGTCGCATTTGGAGAGCTCCTGATGCGCCTAAACAGTGGAAACCCCCCACAAGTGACCCCATTTTGGAAAATAGACCCCACAAGGAACTTATCTAGAAGTGTGGTGAGCGCTATGAAGCCCCAAGTGCTTCACAGAAGTTTTATAACATACAGCCGTAAAAACAAAAAAATATTTTTTTTTTTACAAAAATGATTTTGTCGCCCCCAGTTTTTTATTTTCCCAAGGGTAACAGAAGAAATAGGACAAATTGCACAATAACTCTTGTGGTCCAGAGTACGCTGATACCCCATATGCAGGGGTAAACTACTGTTTGGGCACATGGCAGAGCTCAGAAGTGAAGGAGCACCGTTTGACTTTTTCAACGCAGAATTGGCTGGAATTGAGATCAGACGCCATGTCACATTTGGAGACCCCCTGATGTGCCTAAACAGCAGAAACCCCCCAATTCTAACTCCAACCCTAACCCCAACACACCCCTAACCCTAGTCCCAACCCTAACCACAAACCTAACCCTAACACACCCCTAACCCTAATCCCAACCCTAATCCTAACGTTAGCGCCAACCCTAACCCTAACTTTAGCAGCAACCCTAACCCTAACCCTAATGGGAAAATGGAAATAAATACAATTTTTTAATTTTATTATTTTTCCCTAACTAAGGGAGTGATAAAGGGGGGTTTTATTTACTATTTATAGCGGGTTTTTATGATTGGCAGCTGTCACGCTAAAAGACGCTTTTTATTGCACATTTTGAGAGCTATAATTTTTGCATATTTTGGCCCACAGAGTCATGTGAGGTCTTATTTTTTGCGGGACGAGGTGTCGTTTTTATTGGTACCATTTATGACCACGTGACATTTTTTGATCGCTTTTTATTTCGATTTTTGGGAGGTTAGAATGAACAAAAATCAGCAATTCATGAATTTCTTTTGGGGAGGAGTTTATACCGTTCCGCGTGTGGTAAAATTGATAAAGCAGTTTTATTCTTCGGGTCAGTACGATTATGGCGATACCTCATTTATATCATTTTTTTATGTTTTGGCGTTTTTATAGAATAAAAACAATTTTATATAAAAAAATAATTATTTTTGCATCGCTTTATTCTGCGAGCTATAACTTTTTATATTTTTTTGCTGATGATGCTGTTTGATGGCTCTTTTTTTGCGGGACAAGATGACGTTTTCAGCGGTACCATGTTTATTTATATCGGTCTTTTTGATCGCGTGTTATTCCACTTTTTGTTCGGCAGTATGATGATAAAGCATTGATTTTTTGCCTCGTTTTTTTTTTTTAAGGGGTTCACTAAAGGGGTTAACTAGTGGGACAGTTTTATAGGGGGATCGTTACAGACGCGGCGATACCAAATATGTGTACTTTTATTGTTTTTTTTTTATTTACAGGAAGAAATGAATTTATTGGGGAATATTTTTTTTTTTTTTTTATGATTTTTTTTACCACTTTTTATTTTTATTTTTTTTACTTTTTTACTTTGTCCCAGGGTGGGACATCACATTATTTTATCAGATCGCTGGTGTGACAGTGGTCATTCTATAGATAAGTTGTACGTACCAATAAAGATATTTGAATGAATCACATGATTCGAGTTTCTAAGGTGCTATATACCATAACTATACATAGTTTCTTTATGTATAGTTATGGTATATAGGACCTTAGAAACTCGAATCATGTGATTCATTGAAATATCTTTATTGGTCCATACAACTTATCTTAAGAAATTGCGTGCAGGACCTTAAGAATACTTAACATGTGATCTAATGAAGCATTGCAATTGGTTTCTCACTTTTTATAAAATCTTAACATGTTAACTAATCCTCAGCTGTGACAAAGATCCATAAGGGATCGAAATGCGTAGCTGTCTGGTTGGTGCCTGCGAGCACATCCACTTTCAAACGAGGAATTTAACCTAACAAGATTTTTTAATTTTGGAAAATAAAGGAAACTTTTAGAAGCTGGAACAAATGTTTTTGTGCTTTCACAAATATTAACCCCACTTTCCCCCACTACAGGGCAAGTGGGAAGAGCAAAGCACCAGAATTGGCACATCCAATAGATATGACTTTTCAGGGCAGCTCAGGCTGCTATTTTATGCTCGGGAGGCCAATATCCATGGCCCCTTTCCAGCCGGAGAATACCAGCACCCAGCTGGTTGCTTTAGCAAGGCTGGTTGTCAAAAATGGGGGGACCCCTCACCATTATTTTTAATTATTCATTTTAATAATTTAAAAAAACAACATGGGGACCACTCTATTCTTGATAACCAGCCTTGCTAAAGCTGACAGCTGAGGGTTACAGCCCCCAGCTGTGAGTTTTCCTGGCTGGTTATAGATAACACAGGGGAACCCATGCCGGCTAATGAATACACCCATCATCCACTCCTGCTCTCGCTGTTATTAGCAGCAGCAGGTGTCGGATGATGAGTGCTTTAGTCCCATCAGCTGACACCACTGACTGGAGGTAAACTTTATATCACTGATCACAACTAAGTGCTCACGCTGTCTTTTGACAGCATGGGAACCGCAGCTCTCTGACCGGTGGGGATGATTTTGCCGCCGATCAGAAGTGCTGTTTGCCACGCTGTCATGCATATGACAGCGTGACAAATACCTGGTGTTCGGACAGCCGAACCCGAACAGGAACATGGACTTCCTGGTGAAGTCCGTGTTCGGTGTCCATGTCCGAACAGTAGGTGTTTGGTACGGACAAAGAACTTAATTGTTCGGGTTCGCCCATCTCAGTCACACGTATGTGGTATCATAAGTGTGCGGTCAGTGATTTTACATTTTATTCTATAGGGTTATTTATATGTCAGTTTTGTTTACTGTCTGGTGATCTGCATAACTGTAATGGAGACATGTCCATGACAATGGGTCAGGTTTTATCATCAGTGTTTTATCGGTGATTTCCTTGCACCTACTTGTATAGGCCATTCAAAAATATCTAAAAATATTAGTATATATTACTATATACAGTTGAAACCAGATGTTTACATAAACTATATAAAAAGACACATATGCATGTTTTTTTCAATATATGACATGAAATCTGAATAAACCTTTCCCGTTTTAGGTCAACTAAGATTATCACAATTATTAATATTTGCCAAATGCCAGAATAATGAGAGAGAGAATGTTTTAAGGCATTTTTATTACTTACTGCAAAGTAAAAAGTTTACATACATTTTATTAGTATTTGTTACCATTGCCCTTAAACTGAATGACTTGGGTCAAATGTTTGGATATTCTTCCACAAACTTCTCACAATAGTTGGTCAGAATTTGGGCTCATTCCTCCTGACAAAACACTGCTGTAACTGATCCAGGTTTGTATGTCACCTGGCTCGCACCTGCCTTTTCAGCTTTGCCCATAAATTTTCAATAGGATTGGGAACAGGGCTTTGTGATGCCCACTCCAAAACATTGACTTTGTTATCTTTAAGCCACTTTGTTACCATTTTGGCAGTATGCTTCTGGTCATTGTCCATTTGGAAGACCCATTTCCCCCCAAACTTTAACTTCCTGGCCGATGTCTTGAGATGTTGCTTCAATATTGCCACATAAACTTCTTTTCCCATGTTGATACAGTACTTGTTTTACTGTGGATATTGACACAAACTTACCAGCTTTTGCCATCATCTTTGAAAGGTCTGTTGCTTTTGTTCTTGAGTTGATATGGAGATGTTGGCCCAAAGCACGTTCATCTCTGGGACACAGATCCGGTCTCCTTCATGAGTGGCATGATGACTGGACTTTCCCATCTTGTCTGTACTTGCATATAATTGTTTGTACAGATGAATGAGGCACCTTCAGGAATCTTGAAATTGTACCCAAGGATGAGCCAGACTTGTGCAAGTCCACAATTCTCTTCCTGATATATTGGCTGATTTCTTGAGACTTTCCTATGATGTTACACAAAGGAGATGTGTTTCAGGTGTTCGTTAAAATATATCCACAGGTGTGTCTCTAATTAACTCAGATGTTACAAAAAACCTATCAGAAGCTTCCAGACATATGACATCATCATATGGGCAGTCCAGAATTGTTTAAAGGCATACTAATCTTAGTGTATGTAATCTTTTGATTTTGCAGTGCGTAATAAAAATTCCTTAAAACTTTCTCTCTCTCTCATTATTCTGGCATTTGGAAAATATTAATAATTATGGTAATCCTAATTGACCTAAAATGGGAAAGTGTTATGTTTCGGTAGCTGAGGAGTGTAGGTAAAAAAGGCAATACACCAGAGCAGTTGGAATCTATGAGATTGCAGTACCCTGACTAACCACCACAACTAGAGGCAGCCGTGGAGCGTTCCTACGTTGGTCCTAGACGCCTCGTCACAGCCTGAGAAACTAACTACACCTAAAGATAGAAATAGGAAAGCTATCTGCCCCGGAGCAGAACCCCAAAGATAATAGAAAGCCCCCAAACAAGTAATGGCAGTTAGACAAGATGAAATACTGACACAGAAAGAAAATAGTATGAGCAAACGCTGGGGCCCAAACTAACTAAATAGAAAAGGATAGGAAGGGCACTTACTGCAATCCCAGAAAACCCTGAAAAGCACCAACTCTACTAATTTCAAAATCACCTGAGATCACACGACCTCTACCACCTAAATTAGTTCTCTGGTGTAACAAAATCAAAACAGCAGCCACTGAAAAAACTGGAAAAAGCAAAAGTACAAACATCAGTGGCTGAACTAAACTGAGAGGGCAAAAGCCCCCGGAGGGGACCCTGAAGGCCCCCACAGAAGTGCAGGACAAAATGCAAAAATATAGCACAAAAACAAAAAGAAGAAAATGTCTTATCTGTTAGCAGGAGATGCAGACACGACACAGCAGGCTACAAGGGAAACAGGAATGAAGGATTCAGACCAGAACAATTGGTCACCGGCAACCCTGATGGGAAGGTGACTCCCTTATATAAGACCAGTCAGTAACACCTGATTCCCAGTCCTCACAGTCTTCACTGGACAGACCAGCACCGCTTGTAACCACCAGAGGAAGCCTCTGCTCAGAACTCATCTCAAACCCATTCACAACAGGAAAGGTTTATTCCGATCTCATGTCAGATATTGAGAAAAACATGCATATGTGTCTTTTTATATAGTGTATGTAAACTTCTGGTTTCAACTATAGATGCAGTACACCTGGGCACTGAACGTTATTTAATGCTGATTTAGTGTCCATCTATTTAATGCCCACATTCTATCCAATATCTATTTTTTGCCCCTTCTGTTGAGTGCTTCCTTTTGCCCCAATTGTCATTCAATTGTACTTTATTATTTATTCTAAACAGACAGTAAATGAAAAATGGGCCCAAGGGGACACTGAGGCCACGAATATAATATATACTGATATGTTCGATGTGATGGATTTTTTAAAGAATCTGTCAAGAGAAGCAATTTGTAAAATGCTCTCAATTTTATTTGAAAAAAAAAATCTGATTCAATGGTCTGCTATCATTGATCAAGTAATGCTGCCCCTTTGGCTTTTTAGAAATATAGCCATTTTTTTCTCCATGCAGTGTGTGTGGTATTTTAGCTCCGCTTCATTGAAATCTTGCATTTTGGCATTACCAGACACAGATCATGGACGAACTTGACAATGCATCTTATAGAGTCCTCAGTGGTTGATACCTTTTAATGGCTAACTGAAAAGATGGTAACAAATTGCAAGCTTTCCAGACTACTCAGGTCTCTTCATCAGGCTTACAATAACACAAAATCTGAAGAGTCACATATTTATGCACAAGAGGACACAGGAATAATGCAATAAATAAATAAGACAAGTGACGTGAAGCGTCAAGCAGAGCTATAGATGAATTACTGGTATTAAAAAAAAAATATTTAGAATTGAGAGTCCTCAGTGGTTGATACCTTTTAATGGCTAACTGCCGTAAACTGAACTCCAATGATATACTGCGGGAGGGTTATCAGCTGATGTGGCAGCTCTCCACGGGAGATCAACGTGGGGC
>JARQOD010000001.1:668892522-668987301 GCA_033576555.1 Oophaga sylvatica | reverse complement strand
TTTAGCTTTTCGGGTTTTTAAGCCTGAATCCCAAGTGGATTTTGCAGGGGTTGGGCTTAAAAAACCGGCTTTTTTAAAAAATTGTTGGGGTTGACCCAAAACCCCCGGTTTTTACATTGCATTTGTTGAGGTAAAGAACGGGAAGGGGCCCAATTGAAGTTTTGGGCCTAAAGACCCTGCGAAAATTTTTGATTGTTAAACCTAAAAGGAACGGGGGCCCATTGAAATTTTGGGAGAAAAAGCCCTTGATTTTAAAAAATTTGCATTGTTGATTTGAAAAACCCTTAGGGGAAAATTGCAGTTTTTGGATCAAAAAGACCCCCAGTGGAAAATTGCATGTTGTTTGCTGCCCAGGGGGCCTTTAAGTTTTGGGAAAAACCCTTTTTTTCATTGTTGACCCTAAAAAACCGGGTGGACAATGCAGTTTTGCCCAAAAAGACCCTGGTGGAGCATTTCAGTGTTGAGGAAAATAAACAGTGGAAAATTTGCATGTTGAGGCTTAAGAACCTGCATTGATCAATTGCTGTGGTGAGTCAGAAGACCCTGCATTTTAGCATTGCAGTGTTGAGGCTGAAGAACTGGAAGTGAACCATTGCAGTTTTGGCGCTAAAGACCCTGCAGTTTAAAATTGCATTGTTGATGCTGAAGAACTGGCAGTGGACAGTTGCAGTGTTGATGCTAAAGACCTTGCAGTTTAATATTGCATTGTTGACCCTGAAGAACCATCAGTGGACAATTGCAGTGTTGATACTAAAGACCCGGCAGTGGACAATTGCAGTGTTGATGCTAAAGACTCAGGGGGACCATTATAGTGTTGGCGCTAAAGACCCTGCAGTTTAAAATTACATTGTTGACCCTGAAGAAGCGGCAGTGGACAATTGCAGTGTTGACGCTAAAGACCCTGCAGTGGAGCATTTCAGTGTTGAGCCTGAATAATCATCAGTGGATAATTGCACTGTTAAGGCTTAACCTGCATTGATCAATTGCTGTGGTGAGTCAGAAGAACCTGCATTTTAGCATTGCAGTATTGAGGCTGAAGAACTGGCATAGAAGATTTGCATTGTTGAAGAATATTAACAACCAACGAAGTTCACATTACTATGAAGTGGGTCTCCCATACTATTTGCCTATGAATTGAATGGAAGGCCTACCCCAAATTTGGACAAACCAAAATACCACTTGGAAGAGATGTGTATGACGTCCTCCTAAAAATCAGTTTCTATTACAAAGGAGCGGGTCTCCTAAACTTGGAATGGCCATACACTAAGTGCATGGGCTGAAAAACATTTTCCCCTGGGGTGGGGCACATCAACCGACTGTGTAAATATTTGTAGTTACGTACATCCTAGATGAGTCGCATGTAGCAGGGCTTTGGGGTACTCGGCACCGAGCCCGTTCACTTCACTGGGGGATGTCACGGGTAGCACAGCTCGGTCCGTTGCCCTGGGCGATCACTATAAAAATGTGGGAATATTTACAGGGGATTTAGAAATGTTCGTGACGCCACCTGTGGTTCCTGGTCAGGATGACCAGCGCTGCAGGGTGGATTCTCTGAGGGGTTGTTACTGAGCAGCAAGATGTTAAGTCTCCCATAGGCGAGACTGATCCCTCGAGATATATGGCGGTGCAGGGCAATGAGGCAGACACACACAAGACAGTCTCTTTCTGTACCTTTACTGGTGTATTTGCAGGCACGTCCCGGGAAGCTGCTCAGGGTGGAGGATGCACGTCCAGTAATCACTGAGTAGGGTAGGGCCTCCTTACGTCTTTTTATGTGTCAGTTTCTGACTTGCATGAAACAAAGCCTAACTCCATGTGAAACAGCTACGCCCGGCTGACATTGTGGTAGAGCCTTCTTTTGGACAGAACTAAGTCTCTATCTGCAGCGTCCTGCTAGACTCCTGTTCTTCCTGACCCCGGTTACGTATCAGCACTGTTGGGCCCCTCTGTGACCTGAAGTCCAGTAGGGTCTCCGGTTTTTCCCACTAGCCGTGAAGGTGCTAGCAAGCTCGGACCCGGTGTCCGGTGGTGCAGAGTGGAGGTAAGCTATCGTTGCTATTTCTCCTCAGTCACTCTCTCTTTCCCTTTTTCCACTTGCCTGTCGTCCTACTCACACCTTTAACATAAGCACAGGCAGCAGTAGATGTCAGCTTTCTTCTCTTCACCGCTCTCCAAGCGTTGGCACGCTCGCTCTCTAACAGTACCTCAGTTCACTCGGTGTTACAAATACTGCAGTTCCCTTTCCTTCACTTCCTTCTTAGGCTCTGTCCGAAGTAGCTATCAGGACATTCCGTCAGACTGATCTGTGCACACTCCGAGAGTCACTTTCCACTTTCCTAAGGAACTATCAGTCAGCTCGATCTGAGGTAACTTTCCTCTCAGCTCTTCAACACGCTCTGACTCAGACTAGTGTAATCTGAGCTCTGCTCTGACAGGAAATCAACTCTTCTCACTCCGGTGTTCTGAGGAGATCTGATCTGTCTGAGGTACAACCAACAACTAGCTAATGTTCAGCTAGACTGTCTTCATCTCACTGCTCTATCTTTCCACACCCTTATATACTCTAAAGGGCTCCCTCTTGTGGTACCAGGAAAATGTGAAGTGTGAATGAATATCAGGTGATTGTGAATTACCTTTCATGCATCCTCCTGGGTAACATGTGGCACCAAGCGCAGCTGGGCTACACATCGACACCCTGGCAAAACAATATAGTGGCTGTTTCACCACAGAACACGGTCACCCTGGTGATCTAGGGGTGGTGTAGGAAGAGACATGGAGTACGGCCTACGAAAAAGGTCTTACCAGTTTAAAGGAGCAGGTCTTCTATACTTGTAATGCCCATACACTAAAGGGTATGCCACACTAAGCGAGATCGCTAACGAGATCGCTAACGAGATCGCTACTACGTCACTATTTAGCGATCTCGTTAGCGACGTCGCTGTGTGTGGTATGTAGCAGCGATGTGGCCCCTGCTGTGATGTCGTTGGTCGTGCACGAACGGTTTGGGCCGTATTTTGATCGTTGGCGTCGCGCTGGTGAGCCTGAATCGCAGTGTTTGGCACCTTTTGTGAACGATGTGCGACCTCTTTGACGACGCATTAGTCAGCGGCGCAGGCGGGACTGGGATTTCTTTAGTTAACGCCCTTCAGCTCCGATTGGTGACCACAACATCACCTCAGCTATAATAACTGCTCCCCCATCCATTGTTTCCAGAGCGCTTTGTGGGTGACTCCAACGGTGCTTTGTGCGTTGTTGCGAGGATAGTATCGTGTGTCGGAGTTTTGCGATCCTGTTTGTGGCGCAGTGATGGGTTTTGCGATCCTGTCTGAGTCGCTAGAACGCTTCATCTTTTCCATTTGGATTTGGATCTGGATATTTGGATTCAAGGTACATATTGTTTGTGATGTTGTTTGATTCGTTTTTTTACCTTATTTTTTTTTGTCTGCTTTATTTATTTTACACCCCCCACCATTTTAGGCATTTGTAAACTGTTTTTTAAATGTTAACTGAAAAGTTAACAAACATTTTTTTTTTTTTTTTAATATATTTTTTATTTTATTTTATTTTATTCTTTATTTTATTTTGTTTAAACACTTTAGTAATAGTAATTAATTAGTAATTAACTTTTCTCTTCTTTACCGTACCGGTTGCACATAATGAACCTGACTAGCGCGGAGCGTGTGATTGTGGCAGTTGCATTATCAATGGAGGCAGATCGACAAGAAGATGCACGGGTGGAAGAGAGGCGCTCCAAACGAAAGCGTCGCATGTGGACCAGAGAATGGCTGGAGCAGAGGTCCAAATTCACCCACATGCATCTAGTGAGGGAGTTGCAGGAGAAGAATCCGCAGGATTTCCGGAATTATCTACGGATGTCGGAGGATTCATTCAAGCTCCTACTGGAAGCTGTGAGGCCACTCATTGAACGGCAGGATACACGGATGCGTGCAGCTGTTTCGGCAGAGGAACGTTTGGCAGTAACGCTGCGATTTCTGGCAAACCGATGTTCAATGAAGGATTGTCACGTTACTGGCGATACTGGACTGGAGGCCAGTGGCCGGAGCAGCGATGCACAGGTGACCGGAACGTGGAAAGGCTTCTGGAGGTGCAGTATATGGCGGTGGAAGTTCACTGTGTCAGCAGATGCCGGGGCCTGCCCGAGCACGGGCCGGCCAAGATCACACTCAAGCACCAAGTCTGTTTAAATGATAGAAGGTTGAGGTAGGAACAGCAGGGTTTCCACAAGAGACAGGAAGATGCCAGCAAAACACCTTCCAGATCAGGAGCTCAGATAATGCTTCACTCAGTTAGACTGAGCACCACAATATACTCAGCAACAGGAAGCTGCACTGGCCAGGTATATATAGCAGGTCCAATCAGACTTAATCAGGGCGAGAACAATCAGCAGGGCAGGTGATGATCTCTATCCAATCAGTTTCAATCAAGGCGGGGACAATCAGCAGAGCAGGTGATGATCTCTATCCCAGACAAAGTTCATATGGTTTTCAGGCTGAGGTTATACAAGTTCCAAATAGCTCCACAGCAAAGGAACAGACCAGCAAGCCATGGTTCACAGGTTCAAATCCTGACAAGGATTTGCAATTTTCTGCTGCAGTTTCTCAATCACTGCTTGGCGTACTAATTTCGGAGACATGCAACGCCATCGTCCGCAGTTTACGGAGCTACATGCCTTTTCCAAAATCAGTGGCGGAATGGCAAATTATTGCCTCTGATTTTGAACGGATTTGGCAGTTCCCAAACTGTGATGGTGCCTTGGATGGCAAACATGTGCGGATCACGCAACCAGCCAAAAACGGATCCTATTTTCATAATTACAGGGGCTACTTCAGCGTGATCCTCATGGCCCTTGTTAATGCCAATTATGAATTTATTAACGTTGATGTTGGCATTAATGGAAGGGTTTCTGACAGTGGTGTTTTGGAGCACACAAGTTTTGGTGAACGGTTGTTGAATAACAAACTTAACTTGCCAACCAACATGGATACCACCGCCAACCTAAACTTTGTGTTTGTGGGCGATGAAGCCTTCCCCCTTCATGAGCATCTTGTGAAACCGTACCCACAAAAGACTTTGACAGGGGAAAGGCGGATTTTTAATTACAGACTGTCTAGGGCATGGCGCGTTGTGGAGAATGCCTTCTGCATAATGGCCAACCGCTTCAGGGTTTTCCACACTCCAATCAACATGAAGCTGGAATCTATAGACTCTGTGGTGTTGGCCTGTTGTGTGCTGCACAATTTTCTAAGAAAACGCGATGCTGGTACTTACAGTCCGCCAGGCTTCATGGACTCGGACAGCAATGGTGACATGGGGCTTGGAGAATGGCGTGACAATGATCCCGCTATTGCAGGCCTTCAACCTGTCAATCAAGGCAGGAGCAAGGACGATGCGAAGGCCGGCCGAGACAAGTGCTGCCATTACTTTAATGGGCCTGGTGCAGTGAGTTGGCAGCAGCAGATATAGTTTGTTTTTGAGAATGTTTTACTTTTGCCTTTTTTAACTTCTTTTTAATAATAAAAAAGGTTTATTTGAAAAATGCCTTAGTGTTTTTTCAATTATTTTACCAATATGGGAGAAGGGCTAATGATGGGTGAGATGTGGGGAGGGGAGTAATGGGGATGGCAACGAGACATGTTACCAGCAGCTGAAGTTTTTACAATATTTTCTAACGTTTTTTGTTGTCTATATTTTTTTTAACATTGTTAAAAAATTTTAATAAAAAACTTAATTATCTACTGAATTGTGGTCTTTAATTATTATTTTTGTTATTGATGTATACAATATTGCACACGGGGTCATGGGAGTACCAGCAGTCATAGGAGTTGCAGCATTGGTTAAAAATTAAAAAAAAAAAATATCAAAAATTATCAACATTTATTTTACAGGCCTATGTTCACACTAGCGCTAAAACCTTATAATTAAAAATAATATCAAATAATACACCACAGTTGCGTATATTAACTTTTAAATATATGATAGAATTTTTTAGTCATATATATGTTTTTTTTTTTTCATCTAATTATTAAAAAAACTATTACAATTTTAAAATAGTGATAACAATATAAATAATTCGTTAGAGGTAAAGTTCTACATTAACCTGGGAACCCTTTGTGTCGCACTTGCTTATCTGCATGGTGCTCCTCCCACACACAGACATGAGACGCCATTGCGATCGCAAAATGACGATTCTCAGCATGGTGCCCCAGCTACGCACAGACATGAGACGCCATTGCAATCGCAAGGTGACGATTCTCACATGGTGCCCCAGTTACGCACAGACATGAGACGCCACTGCGATCGCAAGGTGTTTTGCGATCGCAATAGCGTCGCAAGTGCGACCGCACGTACGAACGCTGTGACGTCATGACGCTGGCGTCCTTCATGCGTTGTTGTTTGGTACAATGGCGGCGAGAGTGAACCAGCGTTGCGCGGCATGGCGTGACGCGGAGGTGCGGGTACCTGATTAAAAAGGTTGACATGTGGGACTATGACTGCAGGCTACCTGTGGAGCATCCTATGCGCCACAAAAAGGTAGTCCTGAGGAAAATACAGCGGGGCCTGGCGAGACGCTTTGATGTGCAGCGGACCACCACCCAGATCCGCAAAAAGCTGGCGGACCTTCGCTACCGCTCCCGCGAGAGGGTCGCCAGCATCCGGGCCCAGTTACGCAGGTCTCTGAGTGAGTATTGATGAGGGTATCTGGAGAGGTTATGTTTTGTGGGTTATCTACCTATATCAATGCACCCGTAGTGATGGGAGTATCAGTAGTGAGGGGGTTTACAGGCATTGATGGAAGTACTGGCAGTAACGGGAGTACCAGTAGTGATGGGAGTATCAGTCGTGAGGGGGTTTACAGGCATTGATGGAAGTACTGGCAGTGACGGGGTTAGTAGAAGGATTATTTGACTGAATTGTATATTTTATTTACAGCACCACCTTCACCAGCTCCAGCTGCTCCACCGTCCAAAGCTACCCCTCCACCTCCATCACCGTCCCCAGCTACCCCTCCACCTCCATCATCTCCTTACCTGTCAACCCCTTCCCCTGCAGCAACCCCCCCTCCTGATTTGGGGTCTTCGAGCCCTTTACAGGGTTATGGCTTCTCTCCAGTGTCACCCCGTCACATGGATGCAGGCTCGCCTTCAGGTAATTTACGCACATTATATAAGCTTCAGACATGTTTGAGAACTTTGTTAGGTCTTATGTGTAATGGCTGTTGTGATATATATTTTTTTTCTGTGTTTCCCTAGCCGGCGGAGCAACAGGTTCTGGGTGGGCAATCAGCGGGTCGTCTGACGAAAACCGTAGTGTTAACAAACATAACATGTACATGTTGATGTTGCAACAGAATTCACTATTAACTGTTACCATTACCTCCACAGAAATCCCAACTGCCCAGGACCTGTTGGTGTCACACCGCCGGCGGATGGCGACAATGCACACCGCAGTGGCAGCAATGAACAGCGCCATGGCTGCACTGCATGAGCACGGGGTGATACTGGAGAGGGTTGTGGCTGGACTCCGGGGCCCTCAGTAATTTTTTTTTTTATTATTATTATTATTTTTTTTAAATTGTTGGCTGTCCTCCAAATGGGGGTGCAGTCTTAATATTTTGTTTTATTATTTTTATTTTTTATTGTATTGTTATTTTCCTCTTTTTGTTTAATTTTGTTAAAAAAAATATATATATGAAAATAATATATATTAATAACAAATATATATTATATATTTACGTTTATCTACGCAGCTGTGGTGTATTATTTTTTAGTATAAGGTTTTAGCGCTAGTGTGACCAGGGGCCTTTAAAAGAAATGTTGTTAATTTTTGAATTTTTTTTCATTACATTTTTTACCAATGCTGGAACTCCTATGACTGCTGGTACTCCCATGACCCCGTGTGTGACAAGTAGAAACAAGTAGATGGAATAAAAATACAACATTTTAATAGTTGACAACAAAATTGTTGACATCACATAAGAATAAAAGACCACAATTCATTAGATAAATAAGATTTTTATTAAAAAAGGTAACAATGTAAAAAAAATATAGACAGCAAAAAACTTTTGTAAAAAATTTTAAAAACTACAGCTGCTGGTAAGATGGATCGTTGCCATTACCACGTTGCCTCGGCGGTGTATAAAAATAAGGTGGAGCAACAAAGTTTGGTTTTGCTGGATATATCCCAATTGGGTTCGGCACAGGATTGTGCGGCCATGAGTATTCCAGGTACTGCGGTCTGGCCGTGACGACATAACTGTTATCCAGGTTTCATAATGACGCTTGAGTCAGGACCTCAAACATGAGTCTCTCTGCATGAACCCGCTGTATAGGATCCTGTGTTGGCAGCTTCTCATTAGAGTAGTAAGCAAAGCCAGTTATTTTTGTCTGGTCTTTTTCCGCCGTAAGCACTTTTTTGGCAATTTCAACCAGTTCTGGAGTAGCCGAGGTGGGAGCCTTCCTTTTCCTTCCTGAAAATGTAAGTCCGCTCTGCACAGATGAGGATGGTGGCTCAACTGCTTCGTCGTCTTGGACCAACGCCATGCTGTCTTCTTCAGTCGGAGGTGTGGAGACAGCCTCTTCTGTGTCCTGCATGAACAAAAACCAAATGTTAAATCACAAAGACAAAGAAATTTATCTTCACACTATAACACCCATATACAGCAAAAATGTGAAAACGACACTTGTAAAGACAAAGAAATTTATCTTCACACTATAACACCCATATACAGCAAAAATGTGAAAACGACACTTGTAAAGACAAAGAAATTTATCTTCTCACTATAACACCCATATACAGCAAAAATGTGAAAACGACACTTGTAAATGGATAGGCCTCAACCGTTAAGATATATAAATTATCAGTACATGAAGGGATTAATTCAGCCATTTTATCTACATTTCACATTAAAATGTGTTTTAATACAAAGGTACTTACATGTACGACAGGGGAGTCCGGCTGGATCACTGGGTCTAGATCCAACATGGAAGTCGCTTGTCTGGGTACTTCTTGGTCCCTTGTGAAAGAAAACAGCTCAAAGTACCACAATTTGGGGACATACACATCTTCGGCCCCGGCTCCAGACTTGGTAGAATTTTGGACTTTATTTAACTCTTTTTTGTACACTGTGCGGAGGGCCTGAATACGTTTTTTGACCGATGACTCATCCGCTGGTTCATCGGGATATCGGTTCTTGCACAGCTCCACCAGTTTTTGGTATGCGTCCTTCTTTTTAAGCCTGTTGCAGTAATCCGCCGACTTTATTTTCCACAGGCAAGGCATCGAGCGGTACATCTCGATGAATTCCCGCAGAAATTCATGCTTATCGGCCATCTGTAATAAAAAAAGGATTATGTGAGAACGGCAGAATGGTTAAATAAAATGCTTACATAGCCTACAACATAGCACACAGCAGGGATCATAAAATGGTGGTGGTGGGCGCAGCAGGAGAAAACAATGGCAGACCAAAATAAAAGTCATAGATGGACAACTACGGTAAAAACAGCAGGGATCATAAAAGGTGGTGGTGGGCGTGCCAGAACAAAACAATGGCAAACAAAAAACAATGGCAAAAAAAAAAAAAATTGATGGACGACAATGGTTAACAACAGCTGGGATCTAAAAATGGATCTGTAAAATTTAAAAAAAATTAAAAATTAAATGTGACAAAAAAAAATACCTACCTTACAAGACTTGTTTGTGATCCTGGAAAAAAAAATAAAATAAAAGGGAAACGCAATAGCGCCACAAACTGGATCTCAAAAAATATAATGGCACGGCCTGGATCGCAGCTAATGCAAGAGGCACAGACTGGATCGCAGCAAAATGCAAGAGGCACAGACTGGATCGCAAAAAAATAAAAAATAACGGCGTAGACTGGATCGCAGCAAACACAATAGTGGCACAAACTGGATCGCAGTAGCTGCAAAGGCTAGCAGGACGCACTGGAACGATGCTGGAGATTTGAAAGAACCGCTTCTGCTCGAGGGCAATGGAAAGTAGCGCTGATACGTCGTCTTTTATGACGCGGTCATCCAATCACAAGCGAGAGAGCTGTGATAAACATTCATGACATAAATAGTGACCACCAATCTGTGCTGAGGGGCATGGAAAAGGTTGCGCTCAATCACTCCTATCGAGGTCGTGATCTTTAACAATACATGCTGTGTGGCACGTCCCAACGACCGCCGAAGTTGTTATACAGATCGCTGATCGCTGATGCGTCGTTAATGAGATCGTCCTGTTTGGCAGCTACTAGCGACCTTAAAGCGATCACACCAACGATCTCGCTAGCTTGCGTTGTTATCGTGATCGCTAGCGAGATCGCTTAGTGTGGCAGTACCTTAAGTGTATATGCTGAAAAACATTTTCCCCTGGGGGGTGCCACCTCAACATAGAGTGTAAACATTTTTTGAACCGGCAGCAAAACACCCTTGAAAAAATTAATACAGGCTGTTGTGTTATGTTTCGGTAACTGAGGAGAAATAGCAAAAAATAGCAAAAGCGGTAATACACAAGAGAGGCTGGAACCTATTGGATTGCAGTAACCTGAACTAACCACACAACTAGAGGTAGCCGTGGAGCATTCCTACGGTGATCCTAGACGCCTCGTCACAGCCAGAGAGATAACTACACCTAAGGCAGAAAGATGAAAGCTATCTGCCCTGGAGCAGATCCCCAAAGAAAATAGGAAGCCCCCAAACATGTAATGGCGGTTAGACAAGAAGAAAGCACGGACACAGACAGAAAATAGAAGGAGCAAACGCTGGGGCCCAATCTGTCTAGACAGAAAAGTACAGGAAAGAATTCTGACTGCAATCCAAAAAAGCCCTAACAAAAATACCAACACTTCTGATTGCCAAAAAACCTGAGATCACACGATCTCATCTACCTAAATCAGATCTCTGGTGTAACAAAATGCTATTCAGCAAATAAAAAGTAACAAAGGAGCAAAGCAAAAGTGCAGACACAAACGGAGCACAATTGCAGCGCCAGACCCCCAAAAGGGGACAGGCTGCAGACACTGCAAGCAGCAAACCAGCTGAGAAAATCAAACAGAGGAAAAAAAAAAACAGCAAACACTTATCTGAAGGAGAACAGGAAACTAGCAGTGCTTCAAGCAAGACCAGAAGGAACAATTGATAACCTGCAAGGCTGCTGGGAACTCAGGCCACTTATATCCTACCATTCAGCGCCAGCTGAAGGCCATTCAGTAATCAGTTCATTACCCTCAGCAACCACAGGAGGGAGCCCCAGCTCAGAAGCCGCCTCCAGCATATTCACAACACTGTTGCATCACAGACCACGGTCACCCTCGTGTTCTAGTGGTGGTGGATAGAGTTGAGCAAAACAGGGCGGTCAGATTCATAAGTCACCGACTTTTGCCAGTCGGATTTCACAGACCGAAACCCGACCATAGCGTGAGGTCGGCCATGCAGTCGGCAAAACGAGCGCCAAAGTCGGATTTCCCAGAATGCTTGCAGGTGCCTTTTTTTCAGCCAATGAGCAAGGACGTACACTGTAGGCAACGAGATGACATGTGCAGCATCCACCACCATCTTAGAGAAGGGCATTGCAGTGATTGGCTTGCTTTGGGAGGCGTCATAGTGTCTATAAAAGCCCTGACCGCCGACCTCCATTTTTCTTCTGCCTATCTTAACAGTAGGGAGAGGTTGCTTGCTGTTTATCAGTAGGAAGAGAGTTAGGGCTGGAAATAGAAGTTCTTATGTGTTTGTGCTGATAGCAATTGTGCTGTACAGTTAGTGTGCAGTGACAGGGGAGGATTTTCTTGTGTGCAGCAGCGCTGGTTATTAGGCTGCCTGAGCTGTATTGCTGTGTGTACACTGCTGTGCAGACTGCTTTTTACACAGCACTAATACTTTTATTCTTTTTTTCTGCACAGTTACCGACCGTTCATTTTTTCCCACACCTTATAGAGCTGTACGCTCCTCACACACTACCGTGTACCGGCTGGTATCACGAACAAATACATGCTGACTATCTGTGTGTGTGACTCCGGAAATACATACGGAGATTTAAATTTTTTCCTACACCGTATACAGCAGTACACTTCTGATATAGCACCATTTTCTGCTTTTTGTATTAAGGAAAAATCCATACTGAGTGAGCGTCTGTGTGTGACTCCGGAAATATGTACGGAGATTTAAATTTTCCCCTACACCGTATACAGCTGTACGCTTCTGATACAGTACCGTATTTCTGCCTTTTGTATTGCAGTCAAATTCATACTGAGTGAGCGTCTGTGTGTGACTCCGGAAATATATACGGAGATTTAAATTTTCCCCTTCACCGTATACAGCTGTACGCTCCTCTTAAAGTACCATATATCTGCTGGTATTTTTGGTACATTTTCCCAAACATGAGGAAGTTTGGTGGAAGAGGCCGCGGACGTGGGCGGGGGGGCCCAGCTGGTACTGATGGTGGTGGTGGTGCATCTGCTGGTAGTTCCAAAAGCACAATAGCACCTAAGCCAGGAGATGTTGAGCCTGCGTCATCGTCTGGCTCCAGAAGGCCTGGAAGGCTCCCTTTTCTGGGAGTAGGTAAACCGCTTTTAAAGCCGGAGCATCACGAACAGGTTTTGGCTAACATTGCCGAAACAGCCTCCAGCTCTTTCGCCTCCTCTTCTGAAGTTTCAAAAACTTCAAGCACTGAGTCGTCAGTGCAGGCTCCTGGTCAGGAACAACACCTTCCCTTGTGTCCTTAACTCCCACCAAAAATGAAGGATGTATGGCACCCCAGGAGTATGGTTGCCACAGTGACCTTGCCTTCCTCCAGGGGAGGGTGATGTCATGCCTGAAAGCAAAGAGGGATCCCTTAGCAGGTAACACAGCATGCAACACCTTTTCTTACTCCAGACCAGAAGGAGGAGCTCTAATGCCTGATTTTCAGGAGAGCTTCTCTGGAATATTCTGGCTGGGGGTGGAGTTAGGGAGTCTAGCTGGAGGGACGAGAGAGGACAGACGTGTGGAGACAAGCTGGGGGAGGAGGGGCTATAGATAGCTCACCCCCAGTTCTGAGCGCTGGAGACCGGACCCCGGGAGCCTGAGGCTGAGAGGGTGCAGTAAAGTCCCAGCAGCAGAACCCGGAGGACAGAAGACAGCAGGTCCTCTGTCCCAATTAAGACTCTTCTTCAAAGCAGCAGCACATGTGAGTCAGAGACTCCATAGAGAGTGATTCCTGAAACAGGTTACAGCTGCCTGTTATGAGAGTGAAGTTCAACTTAAATAAGAGAGAGAGAGAAAGAGGAACTTGGACCGAGCTTATAGCAGCCAGTGCCTCAGAGAGCAGCGCTAGGAAGGAGACCTCACATCCCACCTGTAATAAGGGGATCGTAAACTGCTTTCAAACTGACCTACTCCAACACTATCTGTACTCAATGCCTTTATACTTTGCCTGCAAAACTGTAAGTAAAGCTTTGGAGACTGCAACTCGCTGATTGTTTCTCAGTTTCTTCCTGCGTCACCTACTACACTCAGCTACATCTCCCAGCACCATTACCACCTTATACTACATCTACCTGCCCTGGGATCGAATAGCCTCACCTGTGGGAGGCTGTACCAACTCTGCTGCATCTCACCATCTATCCCAGAGGATCTGCGCCGCAGCGCTGGTCACAATTGACCAGATACCACAGGTGGCGTCACGAATATCTTACTACAAACTCTAAACATTCCCTGTAAATAATCCCCTTTTATTGGACGCCCAGGGCCACGGACCGGGTCACTGCCGCTGTGACACATCCCTTCAATACACCGGCTCGGAACCGAGTATCCCACTGCCCTGGCGGGCGATCCAGATGCGGCAGGCCACACTTCAGATTACTCCATGGAGCTCTTTTCACATACCATGCCTAACTTGTCAAGTGAAATCCTGAATTCCCCAGTCCAAGATGAATATGACATGGAGTGCACTGATGCACAGCCACTGCTATATGATTCTGCTGGTACATTCACCCAGAGCACTACATTGCCCTTGCAGTCTACTGAGCCAGAATCTGACCCTGATGAAACTCAGGTGCCCCTTCCCGCATACTATACCACCTTACACAGTGACACAGAGGAAGGTGCAGATGAAATTGAAGAGGAGGTGATGGATGACCCAGTTGTTGACCCAGATTGGCATCCATTGGGGAAAGATGGTGCCACTGGCAATATCTCAGAAGAGGAGGAGGATCCGCAGCAGGCATCGACATCGCAGCTGCGGTTATCTGGCATGCCCTTGGCAGTCCAAAAATGTGTTAAAAAAACAAAAAGAGTTGCAGAACAGCTTGGCCAGACTGTCAAATTAGCACAATGTGCAAGCCCTGAAAAGTTTTCCCATAGTAGGAAGAGTTCAGTGTGGCACTTTTTTTGACCAAAATCCTATTGATGAGGCAAAGGTTATCTGTAAGAAGTGCGGAAGGACCTTTAGCCAAAAATCTCCGAAATTTGAATACCAGTTGCATGCTTAGCCAATCGTCCAATCCAGTGCAAAGGTATGCTGAGCTGTCAATACTTTGACAGCTCAGCCATCCAATCTGAGATTGGGAGTTGCTGAGCTTCCTGCAGGAGCTCTCTGTTTCTAAATAATCACCTTGCTACTTAGCTGAGCTAATCGCTCGCTGGTGCTGTTTGTCTGGTAATTCTGTGCTCTGTTTATTGATCTATTGCTTCCTGTCTTTGGACCTTGTTCTGACCATCAATTTGCTCAACCCCTTTGCTCTAATACACCATTTTCCTGATATTCTGACCTCAGATCTTGAGCTGACTTTGTCTTTGTCCTTTGTTTACTATGTGCTCTCTTGGTATCTGATCCTGTAACATTTGACTACCCTGCCTCACGGCTTGTCTGTGAGCGGTGACTAGTGTTACATTACAATTGGCCATATACTTTTTTTTTCTCCCACCAATAAATCCAGTTTGTACACTTTGTGATCAAGTGGCGAATCTGACCCAGATGCTCCAGCATCTAGCCAGGAGGCAAAAGAAGCTAGACATTATACTGTCTTAGCTGCAGGGTCAGTTTTCTAGTTCTTTTCGAAGTTCTCCGATACCAACTGTAGTTATGACTGTACCCTCTGACATGCAGTTGAGTCGGTCTTTGCTGAACCAATATTGGTACTTCCAGATAAAGTTTTGGGGAAGAAAGACCAGTTTAGGGTTTTCAAGGAGAGTTGCAAATTATATTTTACTTTACGACTAGTGATGAGCGAGTGTACTTGGATATTGGATTATTCGAGCATGCTCAGGGGGTTATCCGAGTATCTCGGGTGTGCTCGAGTAATATGTTCGAGTCCCCACAGCTGAATGATTCACGGCTGTAAGAGCAACACATGCAGGGATATCCTGTTTGTTAGGGAACAAGGAGCACCTGATGAGAGTTCAGTATCTCCCATTCTCAGTTTCAATGGCCGAGCTGTCAAGAAAAACACAGACAGCATATCATGTCCCTGCCCCAGACTGGACAACTGAGCTGTCAATCACCGCACAGACAGATCAGCACGCCCCTACACCGGACTGAAAAACTAAATTGTCAATTGCTGCACAGTCAGCTTAGCACTGAGGGGTGAAATCGTTACACCAATTCAAATTTTTGCTATTGCCGAGACACTGTTACTACAGAATCTTGTCCAGCTGGTAACAATGGAGTTCACATGTGGTACCCCTGAGGGTCCAGTCGCCACAGAGGTACTGCACCTCATCCAAAGGTATGGTACTTAGCTTTCGGGTAAGGAGGGGGGCACTGCCCAGTACTCGGACATTTGCATCCAACATCACATGACCAGAGGCTAATGGGGAGGAGCCCCAGTGAGAGCGGGAAGGAGTGTGAGGGTTGGAGGAAGAAGTCTTGAGGAGAGTAGAGAGAGAGGAGCTGCTGACAGGAGCAGTGTGGAGAGAGACGCTTCTAGAAGGAAGAAGAGGTCCTAGGGGCCAGGGAAGTGAGGAGTCCACCCTGGGCACCCGAATCCACTCTGAGCAGAGTAGGGTGGAAGGATCAGGTCGCAGTAGGGGACCTGCCCCAGACTAGTGGAGAGACTGTAGGACTCAGCTAGCAAACCAGAGGCTGTGGTAACTGTATGTGCTACAGCCACATCCACACACATTCGCTGAAAAGGCAGTCACGTAGGATCAAAGAGACCAGGAGGACGTCGCCCGAGTCGGCCGACAGGATATGAGGCTGCTGGATTGGGACACTATGTGTGAGGCGCAGGGCAGGAGGGAGTGAGCCAGCGCAGGGAGACGATCAGAGAAAGGAACATAAGAAGGGAATTTTGGCAAAGTGCACCCCAAACTACCTGAGAGCTGGCTGGACCACTGACCCGGAGGACACAGCTCCCCCGGCTGGGGATTGTAACCTAAGAACTGTGAGTAAAGAGAAAAGACTGACACCCTGCGGTGTCCTCATACTTATTTACTGCATCATCTGCCCTGCACTACAACTGTTACCATCATCATTAACTCTTTAACTGCCCTGAGACTTAGCTCTACCCTTGGAGAGCTGTAATATCTCTGCTGCGTCACCACCTGCCCCAGAGGAATTTTAATCACAGCATCGGCTATCTTATTACCGAACACCACGGGTGGCGTCACAAACTAATTCCCCTACAAACTACCCCATCATCATCTTTATTTCTCTTTTACTTCAACTATCTAATCTACTTCATTTTTATTGGATGCCCAGGGCCATGGACTGGGTCACTGCTGCCATAACTTCCCCTTTAAAAACTGTATGGCCCGGTACCGAGTTCCCCATGGCCCTTGGGGGTGCTCCACACACTTGAAGTGAGAATAATTCACTCAGATTCCATCTCCTGCTATGTGTTGGACAATTTACCTGCTAGGTTGCTAATGGGTTTCTATGGCTTATGCATTCACAATCCTGTTATTGATGGGTGTCAGTGGGATATTGTTAAATGGAGCCCCAATTGTCATAAGAAATATGTTTGTTCTGTACAAATTTGTTCCGCTAGTCTGTAGGGTCTGCCAGGGTACCTGAAGAACTTTGGAGATGTATTCTCTGAAAAAGAGGCAGAGATACAATCTCTCTATCATCCTTATCATCCTTATAATTGTGCTATTTATCTTGTTCCTAATGCCAAATTACCTAAAGCTCACCTGTATAATTTGTTGAGACCTGAACATTCTGCCATGAAAGAATATGTAAACAAAAGTTTACGGGAGGGTCACATCCATCATACCTCTTCCCCTGTAGCTGCTGGATTTTTCTTTGTTAAAAAGAAAGAAGGGAGTCTCCATGCTTGTCTCGATTTCCATGAATTAAAGGGATCCTGTCACCACTTTTTTGGCCTACCAGCTAAAAATATCAGTTAATTGAGTGTCAGCTGTGCATTCCACAACTACTTCTGAAACCCCCTGACTCCCCATGTATCACCAATAAAAACCTTTTTTATTGCTACCGTGCTGTATGGTAATGAGTTTGGTTATGCTTACCTTCCTGCCTGAGATCGCTGGAGATTACTGTGTATTTGAATTTGTATCCGCCAGGTCAGGGCTGCTCCGTGCGACAGTGTGGATCCTGCTGTCAAAGGATGCCAAAGGGTGAGCTGAATTTCTTTTTTCAACACTATGGGACTTGGACAGTCACTCTTGGATTCTTCAATGACTCCTAGATTAAGCTTCCACTTCACCTCTTTGGAGATCACCTCTCAGCAGGCCTCTGGAATCCGATATGGTTTCAGGTTGATGTGAAAATGAGGCTCTGTGAAGACCCCATGCTCTATGACATGAGTGAAACCTGGCAACTCAGAAAACAGGTCTTCATTCCCTTGCAACAACTCACAACATTGCCCTTTCTGTGAGTAGGGCAAGGTGTCCGCCACTTTAACATCTTTCACTCTGACTTTTGACTTGGCCACCAGACAAGGAACTTCCATGGATCCCCTGTCCTGCAACGATTTAATTGGGTTGACCTGGTAAACCTGGTAGGGCTTCCTCTTCCCTGGTTGATGGACTTTATAGTTGACTTCACCAATTTTCTCTACCACCTCATAGGGGCCCTGCCACTTGGCCAATAACTTGTTCTCCACCGTGGGCCCCAGCACATGTACTTGATCCCCTGGGTTGAACTGTCTCAGCCTTGCTGACCAATTATACAGTGCCTTGCAAAAGTATTTGGTCCCTTGGAACTTTTCAACCTTTTCCCACATATCATGCTTCAAACATAAAGATACCAAATGTAAATGTTTGGTGAAGAATCAACAACAAGTGGGACACAATTGTGAAGTTGAAAAAAATTTATTGGTTGTTTTAAATTTTTGTGGAATTACAAAAACTGAAAAGTGGGGCGTGCAATATTATTCGGCCCCTTTAACTTAATACTTTGTTGTGCCACCTTTTGCTGCGATTACAGCTGAAAGTCGCTTGGGGTATGTCTCTATCAGTTTTGTACATCGAGATACTGAAATTCTTGCCCATTCTTCCTTGGCAAACAGCTCGAGCTCAGTGAGGTTGGATGGAGATCGTTTGTGAACAACAGTTTACAGCTCTTTCCACACATTCTCTATTGGATTCAGGTCTGGACTTTGACTTGGCCATTCTAACACCTGGATACGTTTATTTGTGAACCATTCCATTGTAGATTTTGCTTTATATTTGGGATCATTGTCTTGTTGGAAGACAAATCTCTGTCCCAATCTCAGGTCTTTTACAGACTCCAACAGGTTTTCATCAAGAATGGTCCTGTAATTGGCTCAATCCCACTGCTCTGGTGGCAGTCTCTCACTGTCCGCCAACCTCTCAAACACGACCAGAAATGCCTCAACGTCATATCCCAAAGTCATATTTTGCAACTGCCCTAGCACGGTTTTCCTCACCCTGGTCTTGTTGCTTCGGCTTGGAAGCAGTGCGGCTTCTATGACATGGACGGCCTCTGCCAGGAGCCAGGAGCCTCTGCCAGGAGCGTCATCTTTCCTTTTGCTGTCGTTGCTGATGCTATATTAGTTGCTGCTGTTGGTGGGATTGTTGTATCAACAGCCTGTTAGTCTCTTATTGCGCTTGCTGCTACTGATTGCCCTGTACCAGCTGTTAAATCAGCTCCTCCATGGTTGCAGGATGCGCTTGCACTGCTACAGCTGCCTTGACCAAGGATACGCAGTTTCCAGACAGCAGTCACCTGTCCTCTGAGATTTCTGTTCTCATTCACAGCACAAATTGTGAGGGATCGGCTCTATGGTATATGGTAGACACTGGTTCACACACAGGATTCAGTTAGTCGATTCAGAATAACCAAGTGGTTTATTAAATATTCATAAACCATCTAGTTTAACTAAATAAAACAGCATCTTTAGGATACAAACAGGTATACCGTATATACTCGACCCGAGTATAAGCCGAGGGACCTAATTTTGCCACGTAAAACTGGGTAAGCTTATTGACTCGAGTATAAGCCGGGTATACATTGTTCCCTCATCCCTATCATTCTATGCATGGCTCCCCCGTCCCTGTCACTTATGCATGGCTCCCCCATCCCTGTCATTGTATGCATAGCTCCCCTGCCACTGTCCTTGTATGCGTGGCTCCCCTGTCCTGTCCCTGAATGAGTGGCTCCCTGTCCCGTCCCTGTATGTGTAGCTCCCCCGTCCCATCTCTGTATGAGTGGCTCCCCATTCCCGTCCCTGTATGCGTGGCTCCCCTGTTTTGTCCCTATAGGCGTGACTCCTATTAAAAAAAAAAAACATCCTACTCACCTTCCACGCGCCCTCGCAGCATCTCGTTTATTCCGGCACCGGAAGCTCTTCCTGTGCTGAGTGATCACGTGGCTCCGCTCATTAAGGTATGCGTGGAGCGCATATTCATTACCTTAATGAGCGGGGCAACGTGATCGCTCTGCACAGGAAGAGCTCCCGATGCCAGAACCAACGAGATGCTGCAAGTGCACCGGGACCAAGGAGATGCTGCGAGTGCACGCTGGAGGGAGAGTAGGATGTCTTCTGGAAGCCAGCGGCTACGGGTGTCACTGTGCGTGCTATAAGAGAAATGAATATGAATTTCTCTTTAGCAGCAGCACAGGCTTTAGCCACAGCCGCCGGTGCCTGCCTCGGCTTATACAAGAGTATATACAGTAACAGAACAAAAATGCAAAATAACCAGTCCATATAAAGCACAGACTCACTCGTTTAAATGTCAGTCCTTTAGGGCAGAGACAGACTGCCATATTTTGCGCTCGAGAATCGCATCACAAAAACTCGTCCTGGCTGTCGGCTCTCATGACCTGAGCTTGACCTCTGCATAGAAATACATCATACTGTCTTGCTCAGATCAGGAGAGGTGCCAGCCAATCCGTGCAGTGCGATGTGATTATCGCATGAGTTATATGGCCATCTGACTCAGCCCTTACTCTCAGACTCCAGCAGGGTCTGAGCAGCACATACAAGGCGTCTTCACCTTGCATACACACAAACCCAGTGAGATAGCACCAGCTGCCTTAACTACCCATTCCAAGACCTGGACTGGTGGTAAGTGAGCTAAGTGAGCAGCTGATTCCATCCAACTCTTTCAGCTGCACGTAAAACGTGCTCCCATTAAAATACCTCCTGCTTCTCCAGGTCCTACATCACCTAGACTTGGTACCTTGGGGACACATACCTCCCATCCATGACCTGTTCAGCTGCCACCTTACAGTGGTGGCCAAAATTATTGGCACCCCTGCAATTCTGTCAGAAAATACTCAGTTTCTTCCTGAAAATGATTGCAAACACAAATTCTTTGGTATTATTATCTTCATTTAATTTGTCTTCAATGAAAAAACACAAAAATAATTGACCTAAAGCCAAATTGGATATAATTCCACACCAAACCTAAAAAAGGGGGTGGACAACAGTATTGGCACTGTTTGAAAAATCATGTGATGCTTCTCAAATTCGTGTAATCACCAGAACCTGTAACTTACCTGTGGCACCTAACAGGTGTTGGCAATAACTAAATCACACTTGCAGCCAGTTAACATGGATTAAAGTTGACTCAACCTCTGTCCTGTGTCCTTGTGTGTACCATATTGAGCATGGAGAAAAGAAAGAAGACCAAAGAACTGTCTGAGGACTTGAGAAACCAAATTGTGAGGAAGCATGAACAATCTCAAGGCTACAAGTCCATCTCCAAAGACCTGAATGTTCCTGTGTCTTCAGTGCGCAGTGTCATCAAGAAGTTTAAAGCCCATGACACTGTGGCTAACCTCCCTAGATGTGGAAGGAAAAGAAAAATTGACGAGAGATTTCAACGCAAGGTTGTGTAGATGGTGGATAAAGAACTTCGACTAACATCCAAACAAGTTCAAGCTGCCCTGCAGTCTGAGGGTACAACAGTGTCAACCCGTACTATCCGTTGATGTCTGAATGAAAAGGGACTGTATGGTAGGATACCCAGGAAGACCCCTCTTCTTACCCCGAGACATAAAAATGCCAGGCTGGAGTTTGCCAAAACTTACCTGAGAAAGCCTAAAACATTTTGGAAGAATGTTCTCTGGTCAGATGAGACAAAAGTCGAGCTTTTTGGGAAAAAACCATCAACATAGAGTGTACAGGAAAAAAAGAGGCATTCAAAGAAAAGAACACGGTCCCTACAGTCAAACATGGTGGAGGTTCCCTGATGTTTTGGGGTTGCTTTGCTGCCTCTGGCACTGGACTGCTTGACCATGTGCATGGCATTATGAAGTCTGAAGACTACCAACAAATTTTGCAGCATAATGTAGGGCCCAGTGTGAAAAAGCTGGGTCTCCCTCAGAGGTCATGGGTCTTCCAGCAGGACAATGACCCAAAACAAACTTCCAAAAGCACTATAAAATGGTTTGAGAGAAAGCACTGGAGACTTCTAAGGTGGCCAGCAATGAGTCCAGACCTGAATCCCATAGAACACCTGTGGAGAGATCTCAAAATGGCAGTTTGGAGAAGGCACCCTTCAATTATCAGGGACCTGGAGCATTTTTCCAAAGAAGAATGGTCTACAATTCCAGCAGAGCATTGTAAGAAACTCATTGATGGTTACCGGAAGCGGTTGTTCGCAGTTATTTTGGCTAAAGGTTGTGCAACCAAGTATTAGGCTGAGGGTGCCAATACTTTTGTCCGGCCCATTTTTGGAGTTTTGTGTGAAATGATCAAGGATTTGATTTTTGCTTCATTCTCTTTTGTTTTTTTTCCTTGCAAGCAAATTAAATGAAGATAAAAATAGCCAATAATTTGTGATTGCAATGATTTTCAGGAAGAAACTGACTATTATCTGACAGAATTACAGGGGTGCCAATACTTTTGGCCACCACTGTACACTATATTTTTCTCACTTCACCAACTTACACTATTTAGTGCTGATGCATCACACACAAATTATATTGCAAAAATATTTAAACACAGGTTGTAATGTAACAAAATAGGTAAAAATCCAAGGGGGTGAATACTTTTGCAAGCCACTGTATAATTTTTTTTCATTGTTTTTGCAAACCACGATTCGAATCTCAAGATGTTTGAATTCTCAAGAAACCACAAACTCAAACCAAATTCCACTGATCAATCCACTCATTTCTAGTTTACACACACGGACAAAATTTTTAGTACCTTCCTGTTAGGCCACGTTCACACGTTCAGCATTTTCTCAGTATTTTACATCAGTATTTATAAGCCAAAACTAGGAGTGGGTGAAAAATGCTGCAGAAGTGGTAACGTGTTTCTATTATAATTTTCATCTGATTTTCATTTACAAATACTGATGTAAAATACTGACCAAATACTGAACATGTGAACGTGGCCTTAGAGTAAGAAAGATCCAGAATGGTCACTGAAATAATTTAAAACTGGCAAAAGTAATTTTCAGTTTTCAATGACAGGACACACATTAGTTTAACATATCCCAGTGGTCAAATCATTCTCAATCTTTTCTAAGGGTACAAACATTGATAGTCCAGATCATTTTAATTATTTTTTTTATTTTTCATGTTGAACCACAATTCAAAAGCAATGTCTGATTTATATTACTTTATATTCAGTAATTTTAAATTGAAAATCACTTTTGTTTTTGTCATGTGCGTATCTGAATTTCTCACTATATGCACACAATGCCCACAGACACTTTGAGGGGCAAGGTTTACATTTTGAAGCTTTCCTTTAGGCCTCACTCACGCAAGCGTACACATCAGATGAGCACTGTCTGATATTTTATCGGATAGCTCTCTGCCCAATGTTATACTATGGGGTAGTGCTGTTCAGCATTTTTTTTCTCTTACCGATTCGGCATGACAATATAATCAGAGCATTCTGTGCAGCATGCATGCACCCATTCAAGTCCATGGATGTGTGGAAATCATTAGTGCACCCGAATAATATCCAAGTGCAGTCCAATTTCCCCAGACTCACAGAATAGAGAAGATGGAGAAACTTTTTTTCTCCATCCTCTCCTCATCCGAGAGAATCGGACTGCACTATGGTCATAGTTTGATCAGAGTGTCATTAGCATAATCAGCCCAAATCTCTCACATGAGAGAATCTGCACTCATGTGACCCTGGCCTTTGACTTATCTTCCTTTTCATGCTGCTCTGTATTATACAGCAATCCATCTTACATTGCTTCATATATCAATACATAAAGTAGAAAGGACAGCAGCACAGCTGTTCTGTGTTTACATATAGACACTCCATATTCAGTGATATCTTCCAACTCAGAGGCAGGAAGTCTCACAAAGTTGTACAGTATGAAACAATGGAGAGCCTCCGATGTCCATGTATTGCAGGCTCCAAATTTTCATTAAATCTTGGTGGCAAATTTTATACTATTAGCACCACATAATATTGTATATAAATAGTATTATAATTATGCTTTTACAGTGGCATGTAAAAGTTTGGAAACCCCTTTGCAAAATTACTGCCACTGTGAACAGTTAAGCAAATTGAAGATGAAATGATCTCTAAAAGGGCTAAAGTTAAAGATAAGACATTTCCTTTGTATTTTAGGCTATATACAGTACAGACCAAAAGTTTGGACACACCTCATTTAAAGATTTTTCTGTATTTTCATGACTATGAAAATTGTAAATTCACACTGAAGGCATCAAAACTATGAATTAACACATGTGGAATTATATGCTTAACAAAAACGTGTATAACAACTGAAATTATGTCTTATATTCTAGGTTCTTCAAAGTAACCACCTTTTGCTTTGATGACTGCTTTGCACACTCTTGGCATTCTCTTGATGAGCTTCAAGAGGTAGTCACCGGAAATAGTTTTCGCTTCACCGGTGTGCCATGTCAGGTTTAATAAGTGGGATTTCTGGCCTTATAAATGGGGTTGGGACTATCAGTTGTGTTGTGCAGAAGTCTGGTGGATACACAGCTGATAGTCATACTGAATAGACTGTTAGAATTTGTATTATGGCAAGAAAAAAACAGCTAAGTAAAGAAAAATGAGTGGCCATCATTACTTTAAGAAATGAAGGTCAGTCAGTCCGAAAAATTGGGAAAACTTTGAAAGTGTCCCCAAGTGCAGTTGCAAAAACCATCAAGCGCTACAAAGAAACTGGCTCACATGAGGACTGCCCCAGAAAGGAAGACCAAGAGTCACCTCTGTGTAATGTATGTAGTACAGTTCATATAGCGTCTTGTGCTTGGGTGCGATGAAAACACAGGAGTCACAGGTTTGATATAGAAAAGTCCTGTATTACTTCATACAAGTTGGCAGAAATAGTCACACAGTTTGCAGACACAGAAACAGGAGACACAGCAGGCCAGAGTAATCCAAGCTCAGCAATCACTCTCCAATACAGATTCAGGATCTTCTTCTCTGTTACCGTAAGTCCATGCAAACGTGGGTCTTTCAAAGAGCAGGGTTCAGAGTCCACAAGTGCTTCAGAGTTCCTCAGTAGGAATAGCTGGAGTACAAGGTCCAAGGCTTACAGGAGTCAAGTCACAGGTTCACTGCAGGCTAGATTCTGAAGCACTGATTGCTCAGCTGTGGCTGCTTAAGAAGCAAAGGAGAGAATCAGGGCGGGAACATGCAAGCTGGAAACTCCATTTTGACTGAGGGCAAGATAGCTGCAGCAAGACAGAAAGTAAAATGGCTGACGAACAAACTGAGTTTCAGGAATATATACATAGAACCTTACATTACTCCCCCCTTAAGGACAACCTCCGGATGACCTCAGACCAGGCTTGTGTGGGTACCTCTGATGAAACTGACGGAGCAAGCGAGGAGCATTAACGTTATTGACCGGTTTCCCATGAGTTGTCCTCCACTGGGTAGCCCTGCCATTTAATCAGATATTGTAACTGATTTCTATACAACCTGGAATCTAAAATCCTTTCCACCACAAATTCTTCCTGACCATCGACTAGCACTGGGTCAGGGCAAGGAGAGGAACGTCCAGGAAACGTATTGGGTGTCGCAGCCTTTAGTAGGGATACATGAAAGACAGGGTGGATTCTCATAGTTCTGGGCAGTTGAAGACGACAAGCAACGGCACTTATAATTTTACTGATTTTATAGGGTCCAATGTACTTATGTCCCAACTTAGACGATGGAATCCTTAACTTAAGATTTCTGGTTGACAGCCAGACCAAGTCTCCTACCTTGAAAACTGGTGCAGGTTTACGAAATTTATCTGCTGCTTTCTTGTACCTTTCTTGAGCCGATTCCAGATTTTCCTTTAGAAGATCCATATTCTTCTGTAAAGACGTGATTCTTTCAGCCACTGCTGGTAAAGGCGTTTCTATGGGAAATCGTGGTAGAATGTTAGGATGATAACCTAGATTAGAGTAATAAGGAGACTGTTTAGTGGAGGCACTCTGAGAGTTGTTATATGAGAACTCAGCTAATGGAAGTAGATCCACCCAATCATCCTGTAGGTGGCAGATAAAGCAGCGGAGATACTGCTCCAGGGTTTGATTGGTTCGTTCGGTCTGTCCATTAGTCTGGGGATGAAAAGCAGAAGAAAGGTTTACTTTAATGTCCAATGCTGCACAGAAATTTTGCCAAAATCTAGAAGTGAATTGCACCCCTCGATCCGAAATAACCTCATCCGGTACTCCATGTAAGCGAAACACATCTTTAATCATCAAATCTGATGTCTGTTTTGCAGTGGGTAAGCCGACACAAGGGATAAAATGTGCTGCCTTTGTTAGACGGTCAACCACCACTAGAATGGTGTTCTTCCCCTGAGAGGTTGGTAACTCCACAATGAAGTCCATAGAAATGGATCCCCACGGGCGGGACGGGGTGGGAAGAGGCTGTAACAGACCAGTTGGTGAGGAGCGAGGTGTTTTGCATCTTGCACAGACCTCACATGAAGTGACATAATTCAAAACATCCTTCCTGCAAGTGGGCCACCAAAAAAAACGAGAAAGAAATTCCTGTGTCTTTAGAATTCCTCTATGCCCAGCTATCTTGGAATCGTGAATGAGTTGCAATACTCTCAATCTGACTGTTTCAGGAATATACAGACGTTGTCCCTGAATCCACACACCATTCTTAAAGACAAGACTTACGTCCCTTGGGGGTTGTGCCAAAAAGGAATCCGCATGGTATGCTTCCTTGATGTCCTTAAGTAGGTCTTGATTATGAATTACTCCTAGGAATCTAGAGTCAGGAAGAATAGTCTTAGGAGGAGTAATTGGACGTGTCTCTGCTGAGTAAATCCTAGAGAGTGCATCAGCCTTTCCATTGCGCGATCCTGGTCTATAAGAGATGATAAAATTAAATTGGTTTAAGAAAAGATTCCAGCGAGCCTGGCGAGGAGTCAGGCACTTAGCCGACCTGATAAACTCAAGGTTACGATGGTCTGTCAGGACGACTATTTGCTGTGCAGCTCCCTGAAGAAGGTGTCTCCATTCTTTGAAGGCGGCAATAATGGCCAACAACTCTCTATTGCCCACATCGTAGTTCCTCTCAGCCGAAGACAACTGCTGGGAAAAGAAGGCACAGGGATGCAAGACATTCTTCTCACCTGTTCTCTGAGAGAGTATAGCTCCAACGGCACAGTCTGAAGCATCCACCTCTATTATGAAGGCAAGCTCGGGGTTGGGATGTACTAGGATAGGTGCAGTGGTAAATTTATCTTTTAGACGGGAAAATGCTTCCTGGGCTTGGGGAGTCCAGGAAAACCTAGACTCTTTCCGGGTAAGTTGAGTGATAGGTGACACTACCTCAGAGAAATTTCTAATGAAACGTCTATAGAAGTTGGCAAACCCGATGAAGCGCTGTACCTCCTTCACATTTCTAGGACTTGGCCAATCCTTGATGGCTTGGGTTTTGCTTCCATCCATACTAATTCCTTGTGTAGACAGTACATACCCCAGAAATTGAATTTCAGTCCTATGGAATTCACACTTTTCAAGTTTGATGTAAAGATGATTTTGTCTTAGACGTTCCAAGACCATTCTCACATGTCCATGATGTTCCTCTGTGGAGTTAGAAAAAATTAGAATATCATCCAAATAAATTACCACGAATGTATCTAGGAGATCCCTGAAGATGTCATTCACCAAGTGTTGGAAAGTGGCTGGGGCGCTACTCAGACCAAAAGGCATAACTAGATATTCAAAGTGTCCATAGCGTGACCTGAATGCAGTCTTCCATTCATCCCCAGGTCTAATACGGACTAAGTTATAGGCCCCACGAAGATCTAGTTTAGAAAAAATTTTGGCATGTCGCACTCTCTCCAATAACTCAGGGATTAAAGGCAATGGATAACGGTTTCTAATAGTAACCTTATTGAGTTCCCTATAGTCTACGCATGGTCTCAGAGATCCATCTTTCTTCTTTACAAAGAAGATGGGTGCACCTGCAGGAGATGAAGAGGGGCGTATGAAGCCCTTGGCTAGATTTTCATCTATGTAATCCTTTAAAGCCTTTAGCTCGGGCCCCGCCAGGGGGTAGATCTTACCAAAAGGTATCTCTGCTCCAGGCAATAATTCAATTGGACAATCATGGACGGTGAGGAGGAAGCTGGTCAGCGTTCTTCTTGTCACATAAATCCACATAGTCCTGGTATACAGCTGGTAGTTCAGGGACTGACATGATTCCTTTAGGAACAGAGCAAGCTGAAACTTTTGGACTCATCTGTTTCTCTGGAAAGTGTAATTCCTTGGTCTCCCAGTTAATGGTAGGATTCTGAGCCTGCAGCCATGGTAGCCCTAGAATAATGGGAAAGTGGGGAGAAGAGATAAGCATAAAGGACAGTTTCTCTTGATGATCTTTACCCATAAGAACCCTCAAAGGCTCTGTTTCCTGATCCACTGGTCCAGAGGTCAGCAGGGAGCCATCCACAGTTTCCATCTGTACTGGAGTAGCCTTCTTCACTGAACGTATTCCCTGTTTCAGAGCAAAGGAGACATCCATAAAATTTCCACTTGCCCCTGAGTCGATCATAGCAGAGCTAGACACCCAAGCTGAGTCAACCCAGAGTTTGATGGAAAGAAAGCAATGAGAATTGTTTTTCTTACAACTCAGCTGGGACACCGCTGAGGAAACTTGAAAAATGGCAGCGTTTACACAGTCAACGTCCTCAGAGGTAACGGAGTTTAAGTCCGAGAAATCAAGATCTGTTGCTGCAGATCTCTCTGGAGCCTGAGGCTCGGACCTGACAGATCCCTTCTCGCAACACTCACAATGAATGAGTGCTGCAGTAGTCTTACGAGAATGGCTGGGGCAGTTTATAATGAAGTGCCCTGACTTACCACAATAGAAACATAGATTCTCCTTAAAACGATGTTCCTTGCGTGCATCACTAACCCGTCGTTGTAAAGAGTCTACCTGCATGGGTTCAGGTTCAGGTTCCCGTGTAATCCTACTCAAAGGTTCCTTAGCTGGAGAGGAAGGTAGGAAAAGGTTAGTACGATTGCTTTCGAACCATCTCTCTTGCCTGCGTTCAGTCAGACGAGTATCAATACGGATGCAGTAGTTAATAAAGTCACCTAACGCAGTGGGAGGGTCGGCACGAGCAAGTTCATCCTTAATCAGTGGAGATAACCCCTTTCGAAAAATAGATTTTTTGGCGGAACTGTCCCAGGTGGTATCAAGGGCCCATCTCCTGAAATCCAAGGCATATTCAGCTACCGAGTGCTTACCTTGGCGCAAAGCTAACATGGCTGCTTCAGCTGTTGCACCTCGATTGGGGTCATCAAACACCTGCCCCATGGCTGAAATAAAATCATCAAGGTGATTCAAACAATCATCCTCAGTCTCAATCAGAGGGTTTGCCCACATTAAAGCCTTGTTGGTAAGCAACATAATTATAGTAAGCACCTTAGATCGTTCAGTGGGAAATTGTGAAGCATGTGCAGAAAAAAAAAGATTGCATTGATTAATAAATCCCCTGAATTTCTCACGTTCACCGCCAAAATGAAAAGGGGGCAACTTGGGAATCCCAGCACTCGGGGCTACGGCAGGAGCCTGGACTCGCCCCTCTAGAACCTCAATCCTGGCTCGCAAATCCTGGGTAGTCTGTCCAACCACTTGCAAATTGTGATTATTGAGGTCCTGTAGATTTGTAAAACGGGTCTTTATATTCTGCAAATCTGCAAGGATATTATCAGTCACTCCGCAAAGTTCCTTTATGCGGGCCTCCATTTTCCAGATCTTTTAAGACAGGATTACTGGAAGAAGAGGAGAGAAAAAAAACAATAGTGTTCACCTGTGGCAACACTGCAGAGAGAAAAAAAAATTAAGGGAACTGCTCACCTGGAATGGTTGTGAGAAGTCACAACCACTATCATCACAGAAAGTTTCAACCAGACATCTGATATCCAGAGTTACAGCAGACAAAAAAGAGAAAAGAAAGGAAAAAAAAAAAAAACAATAGTGTTTACCTGTGGTAACACTGCAAAAAGAAAAAACTTAAGGGAATTGCTCACCTGGAATGGTTGTGAGAAGTCACAACCACTGTCATCACAGAAAGTACAACCGGACGTCTGATATCCACAGTACAGCAGACACAGCCTTCCAGACCCAGCAGACACTAACGTTTTGGCTTCAGAATCTTGTAATGTATGTAGTACAGTTCATATAGCGTCTTGTGCTTGGGTGCGATGAAAACACAGGAGTCACAGGTTTGATATAGAAAAGTCCTGTATTACTTCATACAAGTTGGCAGAAATAGTCACACAGTTTGCAGACACAGAAACAGGAGACACAGCAGGCCAGAGTAATCCAAGCTCAGCAATCACTCTCCAATACAGATTCAGGATCTTCTTCTCTGTTACCGTAAGTCCATGCAAACGTGGGTCTTTCAAAGAGCAGGGTTCAGAGTCCACAAGTGCTTCAGAGTTCCTCAGTAGGAATAGCTGGAGTACAAGGTCCAAGGCTTACAGGAGTCAAGTCACAGGTTCACTGCAGGCTAGATTCTGAAGCACTGATTGCTCAGCTGTGGCTGCTTAAGAAGCAAAGGAGAGAATCAGGGCGGGAACATGCAAGCTGGAAACTCCATTTTGACTGAGGGCAAGATAGCTGCAGCAAGACAGAAAGTAAAATGGCTGACGAACAAACTGAGTTTCAGGAATATATACATAGAACCTTACACTCTGCTTCTGAGGATAAGTTTATCCGAGTCACGAGCCTCAGAAATCGCAGGTTAACAGCAGCTCAGATTAGAGACCAGGTCAATGCCACACAGAGTTCTAGCAGCAGACACATCTCTACAACAACTGTTAAGAGGAGACTTTGTGCAGCATGCCTTCATGGTGAAATAGCTGCTAGGAAACCGCTGCTAAGGACAGGCAACAAGCAGAAGAGACTTGTATGGGCTAAAGAACACAAGGAATGGACATTAGACCAGTGGAAATCTGTGCTTTGGTCTGATGAGTCCAAATTTGAGATCTTTGGTTCCAACCACCGTGTCTTTGTGCGACGCAGAAAAGGTGAGCGGATAGACTCTACATGCCTGGTTCCTACCGTGAAGCATGAAGGAGGAGGTGTGATGGTGTGGGCGTGCTTTGCTGGTGACACTGTTGGGGATTTATTCAAATTTGAAGGCATACTGAACCAGCATGGCTATCACAGCATCTTGCAGCGGCATACTATTCCATCCGGTTTGCGTTTAGTTGGACCATCATTTATTTTTCAACAGGACAATGACCCCAAACACACCTCCAGACTGTGTAAGGGCTATTTGACCAAGAAGGAGAATGATGGGGTGCTACGCCAGATGACCTGGCCTCCAGTCACCAGAACTGAACCCAATCGAGACGGTTTGGGGTGAGCTGGACCGCAAAGTGAAGGCAAAAGGGCCAACAAGTGCTAAGCATCTCTGGGAACTCCTTCAAGATTGTTGGAAGACCATTTCTGGTGACTACCTCTTGAAGCTCATCAAGAGAATGCCAAGAGTGTGCAAAGCAGTCATCAAAGCAAAAGGTGGCTACTTTGAAGAACCTAGAATATAAGACATAATTTCAGTTGTTACACACTTTTTTGTTAAGTATATAATTCCACATGTGTTAATTCATAGTTTTGATGCCTTCAGTGTGAATGTACAATTTTCATAGTCATGAAAATACATTAAAATCTTTAAATGAGAAGGTGTTTCCTAACTATTGGTCTGTACTGTGTGTGTGTATATACAGGTCCTTCTCAAAAAATTAGCATATAGTGCAAAATTTCATTATTTTCCATAATGTAATGATTACAATTAAACTTTCATATATTTTAGATTCATTACACACCAACTGAAATTTGTCAGGTCTTTTATTGTTTTAATACTGATGATTTGGCATACAACTCCTGATAACCCAAAAAACCTGTCTCAAAAAATTAACATATTTCAACCGTCCAATAAAATAAAAGTGTTTTTTAAAAACAAACAAAAAAACCATCAAATAATAAAGTTCAGTTATGCACTCAATACTTGGTCGGGAATCCTTTTGCAGAAATGACTGCTTCAATGCGGCGTGGCATGGAGGCAATCAGCCTGTGACACTGCTGAGGTGTTATGGAGGCCCAGGATGCTTCGATAGCGGCCTTAAGCTCATCCAGAGTGTTGGGTCTTGCGTCTCTCAACTTTCTCTTCACAATATCCCACAGATTCTCTATGGGGTTCAGGTCAGGAGAGTTGGCAGGCCAATTGAGCACAGTAATACCATGGTCAGTAAACCATTTACCAGTGGTTTTGGCACTGTGAGCAGGTGCCAGGTCGTGCTGAAAAATGAAATCTTCATCTCCATAAAGCATTTCAGCCGATGGAAGCATGAAGTGCTCCAAAATCTCCTGATAGCTAGCTGCATTGACCCTGCCCTTGATGAAACACAGTGGACCAATACCAGCAGCTGACATGGCACCCCACACCATCACTGACTGTGGGTACTTGACACTGGACTTCAGGCATTTTGGCATTTCCTTCTCCCCAGTCTTCCTCCAGACTCTGGCAACTAGATTTCCGAATGACATGCAAAATTTGCTTTCATCAGAAAAAAGTACTTGGGACCACTTAGCAACAGTCCAGTGCTGCTTCTCTGTAGCCCAGGTCAGGCGCTTCTGCCGCTGTTTATGGTTCAAAAGTGGCTTTACCTGGGGAATGCGGCACCTGTAGCCCATTTCCTGCACACGCCTGTGCATGGTGGCTCTGGATGTTTCTACACCAGACTCAGTCCACTGCTTCCTCAGGTCCCCCAAGGTCTGGAATCAGTCCTTCTCCACAATCTTCCTCAGGGTCCGGTCACCTCTTCTCGTTGTACAGCGTTTTCTGCCACATTGTTTCCTTCCAACAGACTTCCCATTGAGGTGCCTTGATACAGCACTCTGGGAACAGCCTATTTGTTGAGAAATTTCTTTCTGGGTCTTACCCTCTTGCTTGAGGGTGTCAATGATGGCCTTCTTGACATCAGTCAGGTCGCTAGTCTTACCTATGATGGGGGTTTTGAATAATGAACCAGGCAGGGAGTTTTTAAAAGCCTCAGGAATCTTTTGCATGTGTTTAGAGTTAATTAGTTGATTCAGAAGATTAGGGTAATAGGTCGTTTAGAGAACCTTTTCTTGATATGCTAATTTTTTGAGACAGGTTTTTTGGGTTATCAGTAGTGTTGAGCGATAGTGCTCGATATCTAAAAATATCGTATCGAAATTGTATCGCCGATAGCACTAAATATCGTCGATATCCGATTTCGATACCGGAAGTCCAATGTAAGTCTATGGGAACAAAATATCGCAACTAAAAAAAACCTTTATTTCCTTGTAAACACTAAATATACACACATAGAATACATATATATATATATATATACATGTCATTGTGACATATATATATATATACATATATTTATAGTTTATACACTTCTACATAGTAAAATAGACTCTGATTCAATTGCCGGGTAAAGCCGTGACATACCCCATAGAAGTCGACGGCTCGGTGCCGAGTACCCCAAAAACCTCTGGCTCTGTGCGACTCAACTTGGGCGTCACGAACAGGATTCTGTAGCTCGCTATAAGCGAGTCCTGTGTGCCTGAATTTAACTGGTTTTGTGCTTGAGAATTGCTAAAATCATCAGAGAATGTATTTGCCATTTTTCCGCCATATCTGCGTCACGACGAGGCACTGGTGAAGAAGAAGGACGTGCTCTTCATGGGTGTACACACTCACTCAGTGACGCGAAAACAATGGCTCTAAATGGTACTGCAATGTAAGATCGTGCCCCACAGCTCTTCAGTTCCGCCTCCTCATCCTCCTCAGTGTGCGGAAACTAACACGAAGGTCCCGCCTCACTACAAAAGAGGGGCCCTCTCCAGATGCTAATGACACATGTGACTTGGCAGAGATGGCTAATGGACACGAGCAGAAGTGTGAAGGGATGGAGCAGTCAGAGCTCTCCCCCCACGGAAGCGACCCGATCGCCACGGAACCACCGTTGGGCACCCGGCCTGGAAACCCTCCTACGCTGCAAGAAGCGGAGGATACCCTAAGAGGCCTGGCCCGGCACCGGGAGGAGGTCGCCAGGATGGAAGCCAGCTGGCGTGTCCTAAAACTAAACTTGGAGCAGCGCCAATCCCTCTTACCTGAAGTGTCTGTACCGGAAGGTGAGGCACCCGTTCTAGTAGAGGAGTCCGTGCGGGCATCCCAGCCCTTGCAATGTGATCCGGTTGACGTTGTTGCAGTGGAGGCACCCGTTCGTGCAAAAAACGCTGCACCGGCAGCACCCCAGATCCCGCTGTCTGCCCCCGTCGCTGAGACAGAAGAAGCGACACCCGTCCTCATGGAGGAGGCCGCGCAGGCACCAGAGCACTACCTGCCTGTACCGGAGCCTCGACTGTCATCTGTTCCAGAGCCGGCTGCTTCCTCCGCAGGTGAGCGCCGCCAGGACTGGGGGGCGCCAGGAGAGCTGCCGCAAACCGGACACTGTAAGCTGCAGTTTGATGGTGGAGACATGGAGCTGCTGGTGGAGGAGAATTTCAACCGGCGTCAGGAGGAAGAGTGGAGACGTTGGGAGAAGGAAGCAGAGCGACAAAGGGAGCAGCGAGAATCCCAAAAACTTCGCCAACGTCAGCTGGAGAAGGACCGGGCAGATAAGGACCGGATGAGAAAAGATAAAAGTACGGTGAGGGAGCCGCGGCGTAAGGGTGCAGTACGGAGCTTTAAATTGAAAGGTGGTTGGGGCTTCATCCAGGAGCCTGGACTTTATTTAGAAGTTTTTGTGAACCGGCGGGACGTGGAGGCTCACCTCCCAGAAGGACACCCGGGGAGGGACCTGTTGCCAGGAGACTTGGTGATTTACACCCGACACTGGGGTTACAATGGATGGTACGCCCTAAATGTTACCAGGTGCGACCCCTACTCCCCAGAGTGTCAGGAACCTGTGAGACCCTCGGAGCCTTCAGCCTCCCACATCCAGGCCTCTGCAAAAGTGCCCACCCCACGCCGTAAATCTCCCCAGCCTCCCTCAGTGGTCTCCTCAGCAGCCCCAGCTATGGACATGATAAGTATAGCTGGCCCGTACCCGGCGCCTGTTAGGCCCCCTGGGGTTCGTTCAATCTGGGACATAGGGTTCCAGACCCGGAGGGAGATGAAAGAGGTGGCCACACAGACCCAGATAGCGGGTCACGACTTGACTGTACAGGCCACACGACGTCATCAGGTCCTGGTGGTCCTTGGTGCCTCGGATGTTTGGCAAGCATCAGAAGAGTACCAGGTGGTACCTGGAACACCCCTGCCAAAGAATTATAAATAACCCGGACAGGGTCACTGTATGTAAATAGTTAAATTGTTTATGTACCCGGACGGGTGAATGTTCATAAAAAAGTTTTTTAATTTAATAAAAAAAAAAAAAACACAGTTTTCATTACTTTTATTACAGTCTCATCCTGCGACGCCATCGATCTCCTGTAAAAAAATGAAAAAAAAAAGTATACCACCTGACCGACGCAGTCCATAGTAACGAGTGTCCCACGACGATCCAGCTCTGCTACATCAGAATGACAGGCAGAGCCTGTCATCCCGGCGCAGCACAGCTGATTACCTGCTTCCCCGGCGGTGACGTCATCGGACTGACTGCTTTACGGCCGGGATTACCCAGCAGTCACTGCAGTTATCGCGAGAAACTGCATGTGACCGCCGGGGAAAGATGATGGCGGCCATGAAGCAGTCCAGGCCGTGACCGCCGGAGATCTTCTGCCAGGTAAGTGCCGCTGACTCCTGACAGACCCGACCGACGGACACTCACAGTGACAGTGACAAATCCGATTCCGGTATTCGATAAGACGAAAATATCGAAACGAATTATCGAAAGGCCGATAGAGCTAATATCGGCCGATAGCCGATATTTACATTATCGTATCGCTCAACACTAGTTATCAGGAGTTGTATGCCAAAATCATCAGTATTAAAACAATAAAAGACCTGATAAATTTCAGTTGGTGTGTAATGAATCTAAAATATATGAAAGTTTAATTGTAATCATTACATTATGGAAAATAATGAAATTTTGCACTATATGCTAATTTTTTGAGAAGGACCTGTTATATATATATATATATATATATATAATATATATATATACAGTAATTTTTTACATTTTAAAAATCACAAAATGGGAGATAGGCTGATGCAAAAGTTTTGTCTCCCTTGGAGATTTGTGTGCTCAGATAACTTTGACCAAGTTTCCAAACCTTACTTATCCTCTTAGGGTTATGTCTTGTTCACTGTCATTGTTAGGAAAAGCCAGGTGATAAAAATTTCCCAGCTTTATAAAAACCCTACCTCATTTAACTTTGTGCCAAAGAACAGCAGTCATGGTTTGTTCTAAAATGAAAATGGTGGAGGCCCACAAAGTAGAAGAAGGCTATAAGAAGAAATCAAAGCGTTTTCAAGTTGCCCTTTCCTCAGTTCAGCATATAATTAAGAAATGGCAGTTAACAGGAACAGTGGAGGTCAAGATAAGGTCTGGAAGACCAAGCAAAATTACAGTAAGAGCTACTTGCAGGATTGTTAGAGAGGCAAATTTGAATTTCTTCTTGACTGCAAAAGACCTTCAGAAATATTTATCAGACTCTGCAGTTGTTTCATGTACCAATTGTTCTACCATTCAGAGACACCTTGTTAGGGTCTGCGGAACGCACCTAATAAAGAATGTAGAGAGATGCGTTCGCAGCCCGGGGTCCACCGTGCAGGCAGAGTCTGCTGCTAGTAAGATGGCGTAAGTAACGAACTCTGTTATCCCGCAGAGTCGCTCAAATAAATGCCGTAGCGCACTGTGGCAGAGAGTGCGAACTCTGTTAATCCACAGAGCCGCTAGCGGGAATGCCGCAGCGCTATATGGCGATAAGTACGAACTCACTTAGCTTCAGTGAGCCGCAAAGTAAAACGCTAGGGCGCTGACTAAAGCGAACCCTGTTGCGTCACAGAGCCACTGAGAAACCCCACTGTGTCCAGGTACACAGTTGACTGCTAAGCAAACATAGAAAGTGGTCATGAGCTATCTATGGCGTCTGTACGCCAGGCCCTGAATACGGCAACCAAACTCCTTACCGGTTATGCCGGTATTCTAAAGGCATCTAAGACACCGACCCTGACCAACTAGCATACCAAGCTCCTCAACAATTAGGTCGGTATTATAATAATTGTTTCAGCCGCCCTAACCACACACACGTATGACCATACTGGCGCAAAGCACATAAAGGTTTGTGTTGTGAATGTGTTAGAAATGAATTCTGAGCAGAAGCTCCCTCTGGTGGTTACAAACAGTACTGAACTATTCAATGAAGATTGTGAAGATTGGCAATCAGGTGTTACAGACTGGTCTTATATAAGGGAGGTTCCCTCCCATCAGGGTTGCCGGTGATCAATTGTTCTTGTCTCAACTTTGGTTCCTGGTTCACTTGGAAGCTTGCTGTGTCTTGCCTGCATCTTCTGCTAACAGATAAGATATTTTCTGCTTTTATTTTTGTGCTTGCTTTTTGCATTTTGTCCTGCACTTCTGTGGAGGTCAGCCAGGTCCCCTCCGGGGGCTTGTGCTCCTCTCAGTTTATCTGAGCCACTGTTTTTTGTTCATTTCCCTTTTCCAGTTTTTTCAGTGGCTGCTGCTTAGTTTTGTTACACCAGAGAACTAATTTAGGTGGTAGAGGTCGTGTGATCTCAGGTGTTTTTGCAATTAGTGAGTTGGTATTATTTTAGGGTTTTTTGGATTGCAGTAAGTGTCCTTCCTATCCTTTTCTTTCTAGGAAAATTGGGCCCCAACGTTTGCTCATACTATTTTCTGTCTGTGTCTGTATTTCCACTTGTCTAACCGCCATTACATGTTTGGGGGCTTCCTATGTTCTTTGGGGATCTGCTCCGGGGCAGATAGTTTTCCTCTTTCTATCTTTATGTGTAGTTAGCTTCTCAGGCTGTGACGAGGCGTCTAGGACCAACGTAGGAACGCTCCACGGCTGCCTTTAGTTGTGGTGGTTAGTCAGGGTACTGCAATCCAGTAGATTCCAACCTCTCTGGTGTATTGCCTTTTTTTGCCTGCTCTCCTCAGCTACCAAATCATAACAGTATCACCGGCCAAACTGAAAATTATATGGTACTCACAGAAGGGAAAGATAGTGTAAAAAAAAAAAAAAGTTGTCAGAGATATATATATTTTTTTTTCTTTCCCTCTTTTTCTCTGGGTGCTGAGGATTTTTTTTTCTCTCAATGGAGTTTGCACAGTTGTCTGGCCGTGTGGATCAGCTTGACACTGAAGTTCGGAGTTTTGCTACCTATCTTGCAGGGTTGCCGGTTGTGGAACCTAGGATCCCCATGCCAGATTTGTTTTTAGGGGATCGAGCTAAATTTCTGAATTTCAAAAATAACTGTAAGTTGTTTTTTGCCTTAAAACCTAAGTGCTCAGGGAACGCAGCACAGTAGGTTCAAATTGTTATCTCTCTCCTGCGCGGCGATCCTCAGGATTGGGCTTTTTCCCTGACACCTGGGGACCCTGTTTTGAGTAATGTTGATGCATTTTTTCTGGCTCTGGGGTTATTGTACGATGAACCTAATGTCACTGATCAAGCTGAAAAAACCTTGTTGGCATTAAATCAGGGGCTTGAGGATGCTGAGTTATACTGTCAGAAATTCCGAAAGTGGGCAGTCCTGACCAAATGGAATGATGATGCTTTGGCAGCCCTTTTTCGGAAGGGTCTGTCAGAGAATGTAAAAGATGTTATGGTGGGTTTCCCTGCTCCCTCTGGTCTCAATGATTCTATTTCATTAGCGATTCAAATTGACAGACGTTTGCATGAGCGTAGAGGTATGCGTGGAATAGTGTTGCCTTGTGAACCAGCTTCTGAACCCATGCAGTGTGATAGAGTGGCTTCTGGGGCACAGCGTCATGAGTTTCGAAAATGCAATGGGTTATGTTTCTACTGTGGTGACGCCTCTCATGCTATTTCAGTCTGCCCTAAGCGGGGAAGACGTTTTGCACGCTCAGTTGTCTTGGGTAGTGTTCAGACTAAATTTCTGTTGACTGTTACCCTGATTTGCTCCCTGTCCACATTTTCTACTCAGGCTTTTGTTGATTCGGGAGCAGCTATCAACCTGATGGATTTTGATTTTGCTAAACATTGTGGGTTTCCCTTAATACCCCTACGGAAGTCTATTCCCCTACTGGGGATTGATTCTACCCCTTTGGCTGAAAATAAACCCCAGTTCTCTACTCAGGTGATAATGAGGGTTGAACCTGATTATCAGGAGAGTTGCAAATTTTTGGTGCTGTATAATCTGCATGACATTATTGTACTAGGTTTCCCTCGGTTACAGTCTCATAATCCTGTTTTGGATTGGAAATCTGTGTCTGTAACCAGTTGGGGCTGCAAATGTGTTAATGCCAACACTCCTGTTTTTTCTGCCTCTCCCCAGGCTCAGGATGTTCCTGACTTTTTGACTGATTTTTCTGATGTGTTTAGCGAAAGTAAATCTGCATCCTTGCCCCCCCATAGGAGCTATGACTGCGCTATTGAATTAGTGCCTGGTAGTAAATTCCCTAAAGGTCGCCTTTTTAACTTGTCTGTACCTGAACACGACGCTATGCGGTCTTATATCAAGGAGTCATTGGAGAAGGGTCATATCAGACCATCCTCTTCACCCTTGGGTGCCGTTTTTTTCTTTGTGGCCAAAAAGGATGGTTCATTAAGGCCGTGTATTGATTATCGTCTCTTGAACAATATCACTGTGAAATATCAATATCCGTTACCCTTGATTTCTGACCTATTTTCCAGGGTGAAAAGTGCTACTTGGTTTACCAAGCTTGACCTCAGGGGGGCGTATAACCTTATTCGCATTAAGCACGGGGATGAATGGAAGACAGCATTTAATACCCCAGAGGGGCATTTTGAGTACCTAGTGATGCCCTTTGGGCTCACTAATGCTCCTTCCGTCTTCCAGTCCTTCATGAATGACATTTTCAGGGATTTTGTGGATAAATTTCTGATTGTTTATTTGGATGATATCTTGATTTTTTCCAATGACTGGGACTCTCATGTGAAACATGTTCGGACTGTGTTCCAGATTTTGAGAGAGAATGCTCTGTATGTGAAGGGATCAAAGTGTCTTTTTGGCGTACAGAGGATCTTATTTCTGGGATTCATTTTGTCCCCATCTGTTATTGAAATGGACCTGGTCAAGGTTCAGGCCATCTGTGATTGGGTCCAACCTACTTCATTAAAGGCTCTTCAGAGATTCTTGGGTTTTGCCAATTTTTATCGTAAATTTATTGGTAATTTCTCTGTTATTGTTAAACCATTGACTGATTTGACCAAAAAGGGTTCTGATGTGGTGAATTGGCCTCCTGAGGCAGTCTCTGCGTTTCAGGAACTTAAGCAGAGATTCACTTCAGCTCCTGTTCTACTGCAGCCTGATGTTTCTCTGCCATTTCAGGTGGAGGTTCATGCCTCTGAAATTGGGGCAGGTGCCGTTTTGTCCCAAAGAGATCCAGAGACCTCTAAAAGTAACCCTTGTGCCTTTTTCTCTCGAAAATTTTCTCCAACTGAACGTAATTATGACGTGGGTAATCGGGAGTTATTGGCCATGAAGTGGGCCTTTGAAGAGTGGAGACATTGCCTGGAAGGAGCCAAACATCAGGTGGTGGTCCTCACGGACCATAAGAATCTGGTTTATCTGGAATCAGCCAAGCGACTTAATCCTAGACAGGCCAGGTGGGTCTTGTTTTTCACACGTTTTAATTTTGTGGTTTCCTTTCTTCCTGGCACTAAGAATGTTAAGGCGGATGCCCTCTCGAGGAGTTTCCTTGCGGACTCTCCTGAGTTATCTGATCCTGCTGTTATTTTGAAAGAGGGTGTAATTCTTTCCGCCATCTCGCCCAATTTGAGACTGGCTCTGGAAGGGTGTCAGGAGGATAAACCCGAGCGCTGCCCTATTGGGAAATTGTTTGTCACTGACCGGTGGAAAAAGAGTGTGATGTCTGAGATTCATTGTTCTGCGTTGGCCGGTCATGCCGGAATTTTTGGTACCAGAGACTTGGTTAGTCGGTCCTTTTGGTGGCCTACTTTGTCTCATGACGTCAAGGAATTTGTGCAGTCCTGCAGGACTTGCTCTCGCTCCAAGCCTTGCTCTCGCTCTAGTGGTTTGTTGATGCCATTGCCTGTGCCCAAGAGACCATGGACCCATATCTCTATGGATTTCATTTCCGACTTTCCTGTTTCTCAGAGAATGACCGTTATCTGGGTGATTTGTGATAAGTTTTCCAAAATTATACATCTTGTGCCATTACCTAAGCTGCCTTCCTCCTCCGAATTGGTGCCTTTGTTCCTTCAGCACGTGGTTCGGTTACACGGCATTCCTGAGAACATTGTGTCTGACAGAGGAGTCCAGTTTGTTTCCAGATTTTGGAGGACTTTTTGTTCTAAACTTGGTGTTCAATTGTCTTTCGCCTCGGCTTTTCATCCTCAGACCAATGGACAAACTGAGAGAACAAACCAGACATTGGAGACTTATCTGAGATGCTTTGTGTCTGCTGATCAAGATGACTGGGTCTCTTTTTTGCCTTTGGCTGAGTTTGCTCTTAATAATAGGGCTAGCTCTGCCACTTTGATGTCTACATTTTTCTGCAATTTTGGGTTTCACCCTCGATTTTCTTCGGGACAGATGGAGGCTTCTGTCTGTCCAGGTGTTGACTCTGTTGTGGAGCGTATGCAGCAGATTTGGGACCAGGTAGTGGAGAGGTTGTCCCTCTCTCAGGAGAGGGCCCAGCGGTTTGCCAACCGGCATAGGACTGATGGTCCTCGGTTTGAAGTGGGGGACTTGGTCGGGTTGTCCTCAAGAAATATCCCTATGAGAGTTGCATCTCCTAAGTTTAAGCCTAGGTTCATTGGACCTTATAAGATCATGGAGATTCTTAATCCTGTTTCCTTTCGTTTACTTCTTCCAGGGACATTTAAGATCCATAACGTGTTCCACAAGTCTTTATTGAAGAGGTTTGTCGAGCCAGTGGTTCCTATGGCTGCGCCTCCTGACCCTGTTTTGGTTGAGGGCAATCTGGAGTATGTGGTTGAGAAAATATTGGATTCTCGTTTTTCTAGACGGAAACTCCAGTATTTGGTTAAGTGGAGAGGTTATGGTCAGGAGGACAATTCTTGGGTGTTTGCTTCGGACATCCATGCTAGGAGACTGATCCGTGCGTATCACAGAGCTCATCCTGAATTACCTGGTTGCCCAAATGAGGGTTCAGTGACCCCTCCTCAAAGGGGGGGTACTGTTGTGAATGTGTTAGAAATGAATTCTGAGCAGAAGCTCCCTCTGGTGGTTACAAACAGTACTGAACCATTCAATGAAGATTGTGAAGATTGGCAATCAGGAGTTACAGACTGGTCTTATATAAGGGAGGTTCCCTCCCATCAGGGTTGCCGGTGATCAATTGTTCTTGTCTCAACTTTGGTTCCTGGTTCACTTGGAAGCTTGCTGAGTCTTGCCTGCATCTTCTGCTAACAGATAAGATATTTTCTGCTTTTATTTTTGTGCTTGCTTTTTGCATTTTTTCCTGCACTTCTGTGGAGGTCAGCCAGGTCCCCTCCGGGGGCTTGTGCTCCTCTCAGTTTATCTGAGCCACTGTTATTTGTTCATTTGCCTTTTCCAGTTTTTTCAGTGGCTGCGGCTTAGTTTTATTACACCAGAGAACTAATTTAGGTGGTAGAGGTCGGTGTATCTCAGGTGTTTTTTCAATTAGTAGTGTTGGTATTTTTTAGGGTTTTTTGGATTGCAGTAAGTGTCCTTCCTATCCTTTTCTTTCTAGGAAGATTGGGCCCCAACGTTTGCTCATACTATTTTCTGTCTGTGTCTGTATTGCCTCTTGTCTAACCGCCATTACATGTTTGGGGGCTTCCTATGATCTTTGGGGATCTGCTCCGGGCAGATATCTTTCCTCTTTCTATCTTTAGGTGTAGTTAACCTCTCAGGCTGTGACGAGGCGTCTAGGACCAACGTAGGTACGCTCCACGGCTGCCTTTAGTTGTGGTGGTTAGTCAGGGTACTGCAATCCAGTAGATTCCAACCTCTCTGGTGTATTGCCGTTTTTGCCTGCTCTCCTCAGCTACCAAATCATAACAATGAGGTCTTGGGAGGATCAGAGATCACGTGAGAGAAGATATCGGGAAATTAGTTCAGAGATATATGGAGGAGACAGGCTATAGATGGCCTTGTAGGTCAGTATTAGTAATTTGAATTGGATACACTGAGGGAGTGGGAGCCAGTGAAGAGATTTGCAGAGGGGAGAAGCGGAGGAGTAGCGAGGAGAGAGATGAATTAGTTGGGCAGCAGACTTAAGGATGGACTGGAGAGGTGCGAGGGTGTTAGCAGGGAGGCCACAGAAAAGGATGTTGCAGTAGTCGAGACGGGAGATGATGAGGGCATGCACAAGCAATTTAGTAGAGTGAGGTATGGGCATTTTGCATAAGCCACAATTTTCAAAAAGACACTCATATTTTTAATGGGACCTACTGCTGGTGTATCACCCTGTGAAGACCCCTCCCAACACCTCTTTCATCTGGTATGATGGGTGGGCAGAGGTTTGGCTTTTTTCTGTATGGAAATTTCAGCATAAAAGAACTGTTTAAAACATAGATTTGCTGAGTATAGAGTGGATGTACTTGACAAGCCTGCACAGAGCCACTGACCTCAACCCCCGTTGAGATAAGATGTCCTTATTCTCCCATGCATCGGGTGATAATTAAGCTGGTAACTTCATATCTAGAGTTATCTGCCTGATCACAATAGTGAGTGGCAGGTATTGCACATTTTTTCCAATTTCAACAAATAAGACATCGATAATACCTACCGCTTGTGCAAGTGTAAAGGTTCGTCTGATGCAGTAAACAACAGGAGGCAGAGAAGGGGTTAACAAAGATTTATTCAGAAAAACAGTTTCAGAATAAATGTTCAGGGAAAAACTCCACACAGGGAGATGATTGAGCAGATAAAGTACAAAGATCTCATCAACAGCAACGCAACAAACAGCATGAGAAGGGAGAAATGAAAGTATTGACTTATCGATTGGAGTCCTTGATGGGGAACAGTTGAAATAACTCCCGACGGCGTTGCAATCCGTTTACAAAGTCTCTGGTTCTACTGCGTAGGAACTAGATGCACTGTCTCCTGACTGTGCTGAAGTATCCAGCTGTGTTGACCTTGGGTCCGTTGATCTTGGGTCCGTTGAACTTGGGTCTGTTTAAGCAAGAATACAGTTCCTTCTGCTGGTTCCTTGGGAGTTACGCAGTACACCGGGAGCGCAAAGCCGTACAGGCCGTAGGAGTGACTAGGCCTCGCACGGGATCACAAGGTTCAGGAAGAGACGGGACATCAGCTGTACTGTACGCTAGGGGCCGAGTTCGTGGGGAGAAACCCGGTAGTGGCTGCAGGAGTAAGTCAGTCGGTAAAGAGCTGGCGTCAGTGGCGTTAGCAGAGTCGAGGAGAGGGAGTCAACCTTCGTCCTGCTCTGTCGTCGCCTTCCCGCCAAGTCTCACTTTTTCCTGCGCTCCACCCATTTTAAGTCTCCCACGCACCTTTCTGTCAGGTGCTCAGGCTCTTCCCACACAGACAGGTCACCCCCCTGCAACAGTGATGACGGCCCCTATAGTTCCAGCTCCAGAGCGTATCTCGGATCAATGACACGGTTCCTGTTCACCTTCTTACACTCCCCCTTTCCTTTCACTTGCCATTCCATGGGCGAGACATCCTGGAACACGTTATGTCTGTGTTGGTCTTTCTCAGCAACCTGTTGCCAAATGAATTGGTCCTGGTTGTACCGGTTGGGGGGCTGTCCAGCCGTTGTACATTTGGAGCGACGTAGATTGGAAGGAGCAGTGGAGTCCTCAAGTGCGGTTGTACCCGGCTGTTCTGATATTGGGGAAGCCAGGTCCGTGCCCACCGCAACATTTCCCTCTGAGATTCCAGGGTTCTGATTCTCAGACACATTTTTAAGCTGTTGTTCAGGACCTTCATCCTCTTCATCTTCCTCTACTGTGGGAGAGACCACCTTAGGAACTTCAGGTATTTCTTCCTCTGGTACAGGATCCTCGGAGAGGCATGGCCGGAGCATACTTCGGTGCACTACCCGGGTGGGGACACCCCCCTCTCCTTCTGGTTGAATTTTTTAGACGGGTCCTTTTCCGCCAACCCAATGCTTCATCCAGTATGGCCGACTCTCCCATCGATTCTCCAGTTTGTCCCGTGGACAGTTTTCCCTTGCCAACACCCGGTCCCCAACCGAAAGATCTGTCCCTCGCAGAGGGAGTTTCTCAGGGTGCTCCAGCTTCTGAAATCGAGTCTGCACCAGACGATGACAATGTTCTCGAATCCAGGTAGACACCCCCGTACGTGAGTAGTCCTCCCCTGGGTCCAATTCCAGCTCTGTGACTTCTTTTCCTTCGCAGCTGAACAACACAGAGTAGGGCGTGAAACCGGTGGTCTGGTGCACTCGATTGTTATAGGTCCATACCAGCTCAGACACATACTCAGGCCACCGAGCCTTGCGATCCTACTCCAAGGTTCTCAGCATTTGTATGAGGGTATGGTTAAATCATTCACAGGCCCCTTTTCCTTGTAGATGGTATAGTGTTTTGTGAGACCGGTCAAACTGATAGATCTGTTGTAACTCATCCATGACTCTCCCTAAGAAGCATATCAAAAAACTGACCGGCACATCCAAACATAGATCCAGTGTGAACAGGTGCTAAACCCAGAGTCACCAACTCACGCACATACAAGAAAAAAGGGTAGCACACTGCAGCGCTATAGCTTGCAAACACGAAATATGAAAAATGAATTGCATCACTGCCTTAGAAATATGAAAAATTGAGAAGTCTTAGCGCATAAGATGGCCAAATTATGTGAGCCTGATAGCCACGTCAAGGCTCTTCTCGTATATCAGGTCCTAACTAATGCCAATCCTCGCTTAGAAAAGTCTGTCTGCATGGGAACATATGAATCCTCTCTTAAGACTAAAATCTACATCTCTGTGGAGGGGTAATGAACCTGGTGTAATTCTACCTGAGCACTCCACCTGTTGGTCACAGGCTTTTTAATTACACCAGGTTCATTACCCCTCCACAGAGATGTAGATTTTAGTTTAAGAGAGGATTCATATGTTCCCATGCAGACAGACTTTTCTAAGCGAGGATTGGCATTAGCTAGGACCTGATATACGAGAAGAGCCTTGACGTGGCTATCAGGCTCACATAATTTGGCCCTCTTACGCGCTAAGACTTCTCAATTTTTCATATTTCTAAGGCAGTGATGCAATTCATTTGTCATATTTTGTGTTTGCAAGCTATAGCGCTGCAGTGTGCTACCCTTTTTTTCTTGTATGTGCGTGAGTTGGTGACTCTGGGTTTAGCACCTGTTCACACTGGATCTATGTTTGGATGTGCCGGTTAGTTTTTTGATATGTATTCATTTACCTTCTACCTGAGCACTCCACCTGTTGGTCACAGGCTTTTTAATTACACCAGGTTCATTACCCCTCCACAGAGATGTAGATTTTAGTCTTAAGAGAGGATTCATATGTTCCCATGCAGACAGACTTTTCTAAGCGAGGATTGGCATTAGTTAGGACCTGATATACGAGAAGATCCTTGACGTGGCTATCAGGCTCACATAATTTGGCCATCTTATGCGCTAAGACTTCTCAATTTTTCATATTTCTAAGGCAGTGATGCAATTCATTTTTCATATTTCGTGTTTGCAAGCTATAGCGCTGCAGTGTGCTACCCTTTTTTCTTGTATCTCCCTAAGAAGCAGGCTCCCTGATCAGAGAGAATCCGTTGCAGGCATCCATAGACCTGAATAAAGTTTTTACAGATAGCATGGGCAGCCGACTCTGACGTTTGATCTCGAGTGGGTATTACCACAGCGAACTTCAAGAAGTGGTCAATCATCACCAGACAGTGGTCATATCTCTGATGGTCAAGTAGTTAACAGTCAGCAGTTCCAGGGGTGCTGACATCATAATAGCCAGCAGAGTTTACAGGCTTTCTCAACCGATGATCTTAACTGAGGATGGTAGACAAAACGCTGTAGCCATTGCAAGGTTTTCTCAGCACCGAAATGGACTCCTCTCTCGAGAGCTTCAGCGGCGATTTTGGATAGCACCATATCTAGAATCACCACCTGCCAAGAGGTTCCCAATTCTTTATGTAGCTGGACCTTTCGATACAGCAGGACATTTCTCATCTGGAGTCGCTCCCACTGTCAAAGTATTTTCAGTGATTTTGGAGTAAGAGTACTTCTTTGTTCCTGTCTGGGTAATTGTTTCACAGTCACCCATTGCCGAAACACAGCGAGTTCATCGTCCTCCTGCTGTAAGCAGACCCACTCGTCCCTGGACCTTCCCAACACTCCTTCGCTCGGGGAGGTCCAAATTTGGTCCAGCGTAGCTGCCACCTTTCCAGCAGTCTTTCGAAATCAGGGAACTTCCTTATCTTCCAGCATCTCATCATTGTTCTTTCCAGGTGTTGCATGTCTTGCTCTGGACAAGGCGTCGGCATGGGTGTTTTCGGCTCCCCTCCTGTAAGCAATCTTATACTGAAACTTCACCATCCGGGCTACCCAGCATTATTCGAGGGCCCCTAACTTAGCGTTCTCCAGATGCACCAACAGATTATTATCGGTGCGCACCAACACTTCCGAGCCGGCCAGATATTCTGCGAACCTCTCCGTCATAGCCCACACCAACGCCAGAACTCCAGCTTGAAAGAACCGTAGTTGTCCGGAATGCGTTCGAAATCGTGAAGGGACCGACTAGCATAAGCGATCACCTTCTCTTTCCCATCCTGCACCTGTGACAACACAGCCCCCAACCCGTGTAAATGTCCGTCGGTGTGGAGAATGAACAGCACAGAAAAGTCCGCTTAGGCCAGCACCGGTGCTTCAGTCAGTGCTTTCTTCAAGTCCTGAAAAGCTTTTTCCTGTTTCTCTTCCCAACGGATGGGCCAGCCTTTTGCATTCAGGGGTACTCCTTTCAAGAGCTCTAGCAGGGGCTGCACCACACGGGAAAAGATTTTCCCAAACTGTCGGTAGTACCCAGTCAATCTTAGGAACACCCGGACGTCCTTCATGGTCCCAGGGGTTGGCCAGTCCTGAATCACCTTGAACTTCTCCCGGGACGGTTCCACTCCGTCCGCTGAGACGACATGACCTAGATAATCAATCTGAGTCCGGAACAAGTGGCACTTCTGGGGTTTAACCTTCAGTCCGTACTTCTGCAGGCGGCTCAGCACTTGCTCTAGTCACTGCAGGTAATCATCAAACCAGGAAGCATGGCCTTAAAGTTCAGGTCTCCTAAGTACCTCTCCATCAAACGTTGAAACGTACCAGGGGCGTTGGCCAGGCTAAATGGCATCCTGTTGAATTCGAAGAGACCCATGGGTAGAATAAAAGCCGTCTACGCCCGGTCCTTCTCTGACATGGGCACTTGCCAGTACCCACTAGCGAGATTCAACATCGAGAAGAATTTGGCTTTCCCCAAAGTGGACAAGGACTCTTCAATCCGAGGCAGAGGATATGGGTCTCGCACGGTGCAGGCGTTAAGCTTACGATAGTCTACACAGAACCTCAATGTTCCATCCTTCTTCCATACTAGCACGATGGGGGCCGCCCACGGACTTTGGCTCTCCCTGATGACACCTAGCTGTAGCATCTGACCGAGCATCTCTCCTGGTATAACCGAGGGAATTTGCCGGTAACATTCTCTGATAGGCGCTGTGTTCCCTGTTGGTATTTCGTAAGTAATACCCGTAGTACAGCCAAAATCATCCCCATTATACTCAGCTGCAGGGCGGTCCCGTCCAATGGGTGTCGCATGTCTGGGTCCGGCGACTCCCATCTTCTTATGATCGCCGTCCTCCTGCTTGCTTCGTGGCTCCCTGGCATCGTGCCCCTACGCAGGCGTACTTATCTGCAAAGTACTGCAGTCCGTAGGCGCTAGGAAAGGTCAGAGAGGCCCAGCGCCTGCACACTGCAGTACTTTGCTCTGCCCTCAAAAGGGCAGATAAGTACACCTGTGCAGGAGCGCGATGCCAGGGAGCCATGAAGCAAGCAAAGGGTGGCATCGCAAGAAGATGGGAGGCGCCAGATCAAGACCTGCGACAACCATCGGACTGGACCACCCTGCAGGTGAGTATAATAAAAGTTATTTTTCCCATCTTTCAGGTCAGATCAGGGGCTTATCTATAGCATTATAGAATGCTGTAAATAAGCCCTGAAAGGCTGTGGCCGTAACTCGTGTTGGCCAAACCTGGTGACAGGCTCGCTTTAAAGGGTGAAAGCTGGAGTTCCTCTGGTACCCGCTAGATAGAGTTGCTAGTACCAAATCTGTCTGAGGTTGCCTTTTTGAGATCATAACCTCAGACAAACATCACCCCATTGATATAAGACATCTTAAAAATAAAAGCATTAAATAGAAAACTTAATATAATGTAATATAGTATTACTTTAAACTACATAATATATTACATAATTTTAATACATAATAACAAAAAATATAATTTGTTTATATTTTAAAACATTCAGTTCTGTAAGAATAAAGCACTAATACAAGTGTCCTGTGAGTGTATAAGAGACTAAAAAAGGGATAAGAGTTAAAAATTATTGCCTGGATTATTCTGACACATGCCTGAAACAGTGACTAGAAATTTCATGGTTGTCACGCCAGTAAGCACTGAAATTCATCTACAATACAAAGATAAAGATGAGAGACATATAGGCATCTCTTGGGCATCATAAAAATAAACTACCCAAGCACTAATTGGTAAAGTGTTTCACTTGGGCAGCTAAGAGAAGATTTTCAAGCTGTAGAAAGCAATTCAAATATACATTTTTCTAACAGAACGCAAAAATGTCATAGTTTTACAGCTGAAAGTTCAACCATTTTATAATTTAGGATCAATGATATTCGCATGAATCATGCCACTGGTTTACTTAAAAGACAGTGACCTTTCACTTGGGGTCACTTCTGCCATGAGGCAGCATCTTACCTCATGCCGCAGTCTGAGACATCTACCCTTTAAGTATGATTTGACCGGTTCTTAAAATGACAGCCACCTCAGAGAACAGGTAGATGGCCAGGCCCTCTCTGTCTGCATTCCGTTGTATTTGCGTCCTGCAGATGTAAGAATTAGAGATGAGCGACTTTGCCTCTGGGAGGGTCAAGTCGGGTTTCGGACCACCCGACTTTCCCAAAAGTCGAGTCGAACTAAATAGGCCGACTATCGGAAAAAGTCGAAGGTCCGACTGAAACTCGAACCGACCCCAATGCAAGTCAATGGGGAAGAAAAGTCAGCAGTGATTGGAGGACAGTAAACACACCTACAGTGCCCATTTCAATGCCAACGACATCAATTCTTATTACTTAAGTTTGTCAACCTTAATTTACTTTATAATAATAGTAACGCATTGAAAACTGGGGGTTATTTGGCTAAAGTTGTGGGGGGGGCAGGGCTGGCTCCAGGTTTTCATGGGCCCCGGGCCAAAGAGTCTCAGTGGGCCCTGTTATGATTTGGTAGCTGAGGAGAGCAGGCAAAAAAGGAAATACACCAGAGCAGTTGGAAACTATGAGACTGCAGTACCCTGACTAACCACCACAACTAGAGGCAGCCGTGGAGCGTTCCTACGTTGGTCCTAGACGCCTCGTCACAGCCTGAGAAACTAACTACACCTAAAGATAAAAAGAGGAAAGCTATCTGCCCCGGAGCAGATCCCCCAAAGAACATAGAAAGCCCCCAAACATGTAATGACGGTTAGACAAGAAGAAATACTGACACAGACAGAAAATAGTATGAGCAAACGTTGGGGCCCAAACTTACTAAATAGAAAAGGATAGGAAGGGCACTTACTGCAATCCCAAAAAACCCTGAAAAGCACCAACTCTACTAATTTCAAAAACACCTGAGATCACACGACCTCTACCACCTAAATTAGCTCTCTGGTGTAACCAAAAACAAAACAGCAGCCACTGAAAAAACTGGAAAAAGCAAAAGTACAAACATCAGTGGCTGAACTGAACTGAGAGGCAAAAGCCCCCAGAGGGGACCCTGAAGGCCCCCACAGAAGTGCAGGACAAAATGCAAAAATCAAGCACAAAAACAAAAAGAAGAAAATGTCTTATCTGTTAGCAGGAGATTCAGACATGACACAGCAGGCTACCAAGGAAACAGGAATCATGGATTGAGACCAGAACAATTGATCACCGGCAACCCTGATGGGAAGGCGACTCCCTTATATAAGACCAGTCAGTAACACCTGATTCCCAATCCTCACAATCTTCACTGGACAGTCCAGTACCGTTTGTAACCACCAGAGGGAGCTTCTGCTCAGAACTCATTTCCAGCCTATTCACAACAGTACCCCCCCCTTGAGGAGGGGTCACCGAACCCTCATTTGAGCAACCAGGTCGGTCAGGATGAGTTCTATGATACGCACGGATGAGTCTCCTAGCATGGATGTCCGAAGCAAACACCCAAGAATTGTCTTCCTGACCATAACCTCTCCATTTAACCAAATACTGGAGTTTCCGTCTAGAAAAACGAGAATTCAATATTTTCTCAACCACATACTCCAGATTGCCCTCAACCAAAACAGGGTCAGGAGGCACAGTAGTAGGAACCACTGGCTCAACAAACCTCTTCAACAAGGACTTGTGGAACACGTTATGGATCTTAAATGTCCCAGGAAGAAGCAAACGAAAAGAAACAGGATTAAGAATCTCCATGATCTTATAAGGTCCAATGAACCTAGGCTTAAATTTAGGAGATGCCACTCTCATAGGAATATTTCTTGAGGACAACCAGACCAAGTCCCCCACTTCAAACCGAGGACCATCAGTCCTATGCCGGTTAGCAAACCGCTGGGCCCTCTCCTGAGAGAGGGACAACCTCTCCACTACCTGGTCCCAAATCCGCTGCATACGCTCCACAACAGAGTCAACACCCGGACAGACAGAAGCCTCCGTCTGTCCCGAAGAAAATCGAGGGTGAAACCCAGAATTGCAGAAAAATGGAGACATCAAAGTGGCAGAGCTAGCCCTATTATTAAGAGCAAACTCAGCCAAAGGCAAAAAAGAGACCCAGTCATCCTGATCAGCAGACACAAAGCATCTTAGATAAGTCTCCAATGTCTGGTTTGTTCTCTCAGTTTGACCATTGGTCTGAGGATGAAACGCCGAGGAGAAAGACAATTGAACACCAATTTTAGAACAAAAGGTCCTCCAAAATCTGGAAACAAACTGGACTCCTCTGTCAGACACAATGTTCTCAGGAATTCCGTGTAAACGAACCACGTGCTGAAGGAACAAAGGCACCAATTCAGAGGAGGAAGGCAACTTAGGTAATGGCACAATATGTATCATCTTGGAAAACCTATCGCAAATCACCCAGATGACGGTCATTCTCTGAGAAACAGGGAGGTCGGAAATGAAATCCATAGAGATATGGGTCCATGGTCTCTTGGGCACAGGTAATGGCATCAACAAACCACTAGAACGAGAGCAAGGCTTGGAGCGAGAGCAAGTCCCGCAGGACTGCACAAACTCCCTGACATCACGAGACAAGGTAGGCCACCAAAAGGACCGACTAACCAAGTCTCTGGTACCAAAAATTCCGGGATGACCGGCCAACGCGGAACAATGAATCTCAGACATTACACTCTTTTTCCACTGGTCCGGGACAAACAATTTCCCAACAGGGCAGCGCTCGGGCTTATCCTCCTGACACCCCTCCAGAGCCAGTCTCAAATTGGGCGAGATGGCGGAAAGAACTACACCCTCTTTCAAAATAACAGAAGGATCAGATAACTCAGGAGAGTCCGCCAGGAAACTCCTCGAGAGGGCATCCGCCTTAACATTTTTAGTGCCAGGAAGAAATGAAACCACAAAATTAAAACGTGTGAAAAACAAGGCCCACCTGGCCTGTCTAGGATTAAGTCGCTTGGCAGATTCCAGATAAACTAGATTCTTATGGTCCGTAAGGACCACCACCTGATGTTTGGCTCCCTCCAGCCAATGTCTCCACTCTTCAAAAGCCCACTTCATGGCCAATAACTCCCGATTACCCACGTCATAATTACGTTCAGTGGGAGAAAATTTTCGAGAGAAAAAGGCACAAGGGTTACTTTTAGAGGTCTCTGGATCTCTTTGGGACAAAACGGCACCTGCCCCAATTTCAGAGGCATCAACCTCCACCTAAAATGGTAGAAAAACATCAGGCTGCCGTAGAACAGGAGCAGAAGTGAATCTCTGCTTAAGTTCCTGAAATGCAGAGATTGCCTCAGGAGGCCAATTCACCACATCAGAACCCTTCTTGGTCAAATCAGTTAATGGTTTAACGATAACAGAGAAATTACCAATAAATTTACGATAAAAATTGGCAAAACCCAAGAATCTTTGAAGAGCTTTTAATGAAGTAGGTTGGACCCAATCACAGATAGCCTGAACTTTGACCGGGTTCATTTCAATAACAGATGGGGACAAAATGAATCCCAGAAATGAGATCCTCTGAACGCCAAAAAGACACTTTGATCCCTTCACATACAGAGCATTCTCTCTCAAAATCTGGAACACAGTCCGAACATGTTTTACATGAGAGTCCCAGTCATTGGAAAAAATCAAGATATCATCCAAATAAACAATCAGAAATTTATCCACAAAATCCCTGAAAATGTCATTCATGAAGGACTGGAAGACAGAAGGAGCATTAGTGAGCCCAAAGGGCATCACAAGGTACTCAAAATGCCCTTCAGGGGTATTAAATGCCGTCTTCCATTCATCCCCGTGCTTAATGCGAATAAGGTTATATGCCCCCTGAGGTCAAGCTTGGTAAACCAAGTAGCGTTTTTCACCCTGGAAAACAGATCAGAGATCAAGGGTAACGGATATTGATATTTCACAGTGATATTGTTCAAGAGACGATAATCAATACACGGCCTTAATGAACCATCCTTTTTGGCCACAAAGAAAAAACCGGCACCTAAGGGTGAAGAGGATGGTCTGATATGACCCTTCTGCAATGACTCCTTGATATAAGACCGCATAGCGTCATGTTCAGGTACAGACAAGTTAAAAAGGCGACCTTTAGGGAATTTACTACCAGGCACTAATTCAATAGCGCAGTCATAGCTCCTATGGGGAGGTAAGGATGCAGATTTACTTTCGCTAAACACATCAGAAAAATCAATCAAAAAGTCAGGAACATCCTGAGCCTGGGGGGAGGCAGAAAAAACAGGAGTGTTGGTATTAACACATTGGCAGCCCCAACTGGTAACAGACACAGATTTCCAATCCAAAACAGGATTATGAGACTGTAACCAAGGGAAACCCAGTACGATAATGTCATGCAGATTATACAGAACCAAAAATTTGCAACTCTCCTGATGATCAGGTTCTACCCTCATTATCACCTGAGTAGAGAACTGAGGTTTATTCTCAGCCAAAGGGGTAGAATCGATCCCCAGTAGGGGAATAGACTTCCGTAGGGGTATCAAGGGAAACCCACAACGTTTAGCAAAATCAAAATCCATCAGGTTAATAGCTGCTCCAGAATCAACAAAAGCCTGAGCAGAAAATGAGGACAGAGAGCATATCAGGGTAACAGTTAATAAAAACTTAGTCTGACCACTACCCAAGACAACTGAGCGAGCAAAACGTCTTCCCCGCTTAGGGCAGACAGAAATAGCATGAGAGGCATCACCACAGTAGAAACATAACCCATTGCGCTTTCGAAATTCATGACGCTGTGCCCAGAAACCACTCTATCACACTGCATGGATTCAGAAGCAGGTTCACAAGGCAACATTATTCCACGCATACCTTTCCGCTCACGCAAACGTCTGTCAATTTGAATCGCTAATGACATAGAATCATTGAGACCAGAGGGAACACGGAATCCCACCATAACATCCTTTACATTATCTGACAGTCCCTTCCGAAAAAGAGCTGCCAAAGCGTCGTCATTCCATTTGGTCAGGACTGCCCACCTACGGAATCTCTGACAGTATAACTCAGCGTCCTCAAGCCCCTGACTTAATGCCAACAAAGTTTTTTCAGCTTGATCAGTGACATTAGGCTCATCGTACAATAACCCCAAAGCCTGAAAAAACGCATCAACATCACTCAAAACAGGATCCCCAGGTGTCAGGGAAAAAGCCCAATCCTGAGGGTCGCCGCGCAGGAGAGAGATGACAATTTGAACCTGCTGCGCTGCGTTCCCTGAGGACTTAGATTTTAAGGCAAAAAACAATTTACAGTTATTTTTGAAATTCAGAAACTTAGCTCGATCCCCTAAAAACAAATCTGGCATGGGAATCCTAGGTTCCACAACAGGCAACCTAGCAAGATAGGTAGCAATACTCCGAACTTCAGTAGCAAGCTGATCCACACGGCCAGACAACTGTGCAAACTCCATTGAGAGAGAAAAAAAAAATCCTCCTCAGCACCCAGAGATACAGAGGGAAAAAAAAAGCAACAAACAGAAAAAAAAAATCTCTGACAACTCTGACAACTTTTTTTTTTTCTTTCCACAATATTTTTCCCTTCTGTGAGTACCATATAATTTTCAGTTAAGGCCGGTGATACTGTTATGATTTGGTAGCTGAGGAGAGCAGGCAAAAAAGGAAATACACCAGAGCAGTTGGAAACTATGAGACTGCAGTACCCTGACTAACCACCACAACTAGAGGCAGCCATGGAGCGTTCCTACGTTGGTCCTAGACGCCTCGTCACAGCCTGAGAAACTAACTACACCTAAAGATGGAAAGAGGAAAGCTATCTGCCCCGGAGCAGATCCCCAAAGAACATAGAAAGCCCCCAAACATGTAATGGCGGTTAGACAAGAAGAAATACTGACACAGACAGAAAATAGTATGAGCAAACGTTGGGGCCCAAACTTACTAAATAGAAAAGAATAGGAAGGGCACTTACTGCAATCCCAAAAAACCCTGAAAAGCACCAACTCTACTAATTTCAAAAACACCTGAGATCACACGACCTCTACCACCTAAATTAGCTCTCTGGTGTAACCAAAAACAAAACAGCAGCCACTGAAAAAACTGGAAAAAGCAAAAGTACAAACATCAGTGGCTGAACTGAACTGAGAGGCAAAAGCCCCCAGAGGGGACCCTGAAGGCCCCACAGAAGTGCAGGACAAAATGCAAAAATCAAGCACAAAAACAAAAAGAAGAAAATGTCTTATCTGTTAGCAGGAGATTCAGACACGACACAGCAGGCTACCAAGGAAACAGGAATCAAGGATTGAGACCAGAACAATTGATCACCGGCAACCCTGATGGGAAGGCGACTCCCTTATATAAGACCAGTCAGTAACACCTGATTCCCAATCCTCACAATCTTCACTGGACAGTCCAGTACCGTTTGTAACCACCAGAGGGAGCTTCTGCTCAGAACTCATTTCCAGCCTATTCACAACAGGGCCCCTTTAACACATACCACAATTCACGATGCTCAGATACGGCAGAGAAGTATAGGTATAGTACAATGCCAAAGACTTCACTTCTTACATTACATGAGTGCTATGTATTTTAAATTCTACAATAGCTCAAAAACCGGACAGTATAGTCCTCCATACAGTATTATGGGCACCACATAGTGCACCATACAGAATAATGAGCCCCATATATTGCTCTATACAGAATAATGAGCCCCATATATTAAGGGCTGCCACTAGGAATTTCGGGGCCCCATACTGGCAAAATTTTCTGGGCCCCCTTGAGACTCCACCCAAGCTCCACCCCAGCCCTGCCTCCACCCCTCAAACTGTCCACAGTCCCACCGCTCTCTCTTGGAAAAACTCCACTTCACACCAATCACACATTAACAGTTCCCATCACTGGATCACACATATAACCAGCAACTTTTGTTTTGGCCAAAAGATTTTTTAAGTCGCCACCACAACACGGTAGACACTTTTGGTTGACCTCTACTCTACTGTAACCTATTAAATATTTGATAAAATATGCAATACAATTTAGACATATTTTTATTTGTTTTTCAATTTTTAAAATGACCAATAATATCACATACAAGGAACAAATACCACCAGACCATGTCCAGACCACATATTACCACCACAGTGACCAAATAATATAATATACAAGGAACAAAAACCGCCACACCATGACCAGAACAGGTTACCACCACAGTGACCGAATAATACCACATACAAGGAACAAATACCACCGACACCATGTCCAGACCACATATTACCACCACAAAGTGACCAAATAATATCACATACAAGGACCAAATACAACAACACCATGACCAGACAACATATTACCACCACATAGTGACTGAATACTACAATACTGATCAGTAATAAAAAAAACACAATACTATCACCATAAGTGCCATTATACACAAGGATCTGTACTTAGTATGCAGTATCTGTGTACAGGTAATACAGTGATCAATGACATTATACACAGGAGCTCTGTATATAGTATACAGTGTATAGTGTCAGTAGATAGGTAACACACTGATGTCTCTAGGTGAAGTCCTTCATCTTTGTTTTTCATCTTTCATCCAGCACAGACCGCCATCACTTCTTCCAGCCAGGGCTCGTCTCTGCAGGAAATAACACGGTTATCTAGAGCTTCGATTGAAGAACACATTACTTATTTTTTTTCCCAACTACTACATTACACCACATGAAGAAAAAAAAGGCGACATCGTGTCGCTCTGCACAGTAACAGGACCTCCCCCATTTGAAACAGTATTTCAAAAAAATAAAATAAATACATCACTGCAGTAATAATATCCTGTAATTAGCCCCTATGGTAATAATATCCCCCATCCTGGCCCCCGTGTGTCTCATTCCTGGCTTCAGCCATATGTTCTCCCATCCCGCCCTCATGAGTATCCATTCTGCCCCACATGATCTCCCCATCCTGCCCCATGATACTGCCCCATCTGTCTCCAACCCTGCTCCCATGTCTCCAACCCTGCTCCCATGATCCTGCCCCATCTGTCTCCATCCCGTACCATGTCTCCATCCTGCCCCGTGTCTCCAATCATGCCCCTGTATCTCCATCCTGCCTCTGTGACTCCATCCTGCCCCTGTGTCTTCATCCTCCCCCCGTGCCTCCATCCTGCCCCCGTGCCTCCATCCTGCCCCGTTCAATTCTCCATTCTGTGAAACATATTGCCACTTTCAATTAAAAAAAAACTTTTTTCTTACCTGGCCGCACTCCCGCGGCGTTGATCTCTCCCGGCGTTTCAAGCACGCACTTGCCGGCGAAAATGACAGTGACGTCATACGCCGGCGACGTGTGCGCTGACGTCAGCTGCCAGCCTCCGATTGGCTAGCAGCTTTAACTATTGCCTTGTCTGAGACGCAGGTTCAGTTACTGCACAGGCAGAATCCTGCCGCTGGGGCCCGATCAGCAGAAGAGACGGGGCCCGATGTGGGCCCCCTCTGATGATCGGGCCCCATACGCCAGTGAGGGAAGTAATGCCCTGATGGCTGCCCTGCATATATTTCTCCATACAGAATAATGAGTCCCATATATGATGCTCCATACAGAATAATGGTCCCAATATAAAGCTCCATACAGTATATGATGGGCCTCATATATTGCTCCATACAGAATGGGCTCCATATAATGCTCCATACAGAATAGGCCCCATATGTGCTCCATATGATGCTCCATATATAAAGAGCACTATATGATGCCACATAAAAACTGAACCCCATATGATGATGGGTAAATGATGGGCCCCATATATGATGCTTCAGTGTATGATGAGCCCCATATAATGCTCCAAATATAATGGTCCCCATAGATAATGCTCCATATATAATGGGCTCCAGGTGATGGCCCATAAATAATGAACCCCATATGATGCTCTAGTATATGATGGGCCCCATATATAATGCTCCAGTGTGTAATGGGCCCATCTATGATGCTCAAGTGTATGATGGGCCCCATATATAATTCTCCAGTGTATAATGCTCCCCATATATTGCTCCAAACAGTAAAAAAATGAAATACCTCTCCTCGCTGTGCACTGCTCTACTCTGGACTCCTCAGCGTCGCCATATTCCAGCTCTCTGCACTGTGACTGTTCAGGCAAAGGGCGCACAGACGTGACGTCATCGCGCTCTCTGACCTGAATGTCACTGTCAGGAAACGCGGAAGACGTCACAGCGGTGGAGCAGGGAGAGGTAAGTATTGCAAGTGCTGGGGCCCTGAGCAAGCAGGGGGGGCCCACTTGTGGGTGCCGACACTGGCACAGGGCCATTCATAGTACGCCGGTGTCTCAGACGGCGAGTGGGCCCCCCCACCTGCGGGTGCACCATGTGCTGACGTCGGCCCTGGGGGGGTACAGCCCAGTTAGGGAGGTGGAAAACTGGCATATGTTGAGGTGTAGGCTTGACGTTCAGCAGCTGCAAATGGAGGAATTGGAGTAGTCGGAGGAAGAGAACGACAAAGTGAGCCATGTTGCTGGCAACCTATGTGTCATCAGGGGAAGGTGGTACAAAATCTTTTGAAACCCAGGCATGGTTCATTTTAATGAAGGTGAGATCACCAACATTTTGGGTCGACAGCCAGGTCCTTCTTTCTCTCAGGATTGATCCAGCAGCACTGAAGACTCTTTCTGATAGCACACCACCAGCAGGGCAAGCAAGCTCCTGTAAGGCATATTGTGCCAATTCAGGCCAGGTGTACAGTTTACAGGCTCAGTAGTCAAAGGGGAATGAACTGTGAGAGAGAACATCGATAGGGGAGGAGAGGTAATTTTGAACCATACTTGACAACTGCTGTCTCCTGTCTATTGCAATTAGTGTTGAGCGATACTGCTCGATATCTAAAAATATCGTATCGAAATGGTATCGCCGATATCACTAAATATCGTCGATATCCGATTCCGATACCGGAAGTCCAATGTAAGTCTATGGGAACAAAAAATCGCAACTAAAAAAAAACCTTTATTTCCTTGTAAACACTAAATATACACACATAGAATACATATATATATATATATATATACATGTCATTGTGACATATATATATACATATATGTATAGTTTATACACTTCTACATAGTAAAATATCCTCTGATTCAATTGCCGGGTAAAGCCGGCTTCTGTGAAAAGACAGAAGCACCCGACATGAAATGACACTTGGTGTACATAGGGTTAACAATGTCTTTTAATGTCGTTTGCAATCTGATTTGCACAAACAATTACATCAGTCTATGTGTGCAAAATTTCACACCTGTAGGGGTTAATTAAAGGTGTAAATTCGTTGTAAAAAAAACGGACTTTTTTGCTACGAATTTACACCTTTAATTAACCCCTACAGGTGTGAAATTTTGCACACATAGACTGATGTAATTGTTTGTGCAAATCAGATAGCAAAGGACATGAAAAGACATGGTTAACCCTATGTACACCAAGTGTCATTTCATGTCGGGTTCTGCATTTTCACAAAAGCCAGCAATTGAATTAGCGGCTATTATACTATGTTGAAGTGTATGAACTATAAATATAAATATATATATATGTGTCACAAATTCAATGACATGTATATATATATATATATATATGAGGTGTAAAATTGTTTAAAAAAAATGCGTGGGCTCCCGCCCTATTTTCGCAACCAGACAGACAAAGCCAGCGAATGGGGGCAGATAATAATAGCCCAGAGAGGGACCATTATTTTTGGCCCCCCCTGGCTACTAACATCTGCCCCCAGACACCCCAGAAAAGACAAATCTATAATTAGATTCGCCCTTTCTGGCACTTTGCCCGTCTATTCCCATTGCCCTGTAGCGGTGGCGAATGGGTTAATAAGGGGTTAAAATGACCTTGCAATTGAAAGGTCACTTTAAGCCAGGTTAATAATTGAGAGCTGTCAATTAGACAACTATCAATTATTAATCCTATTGTATGAAAGAAAAATCAAACACACACACTTTAATAAAAAAGAAGTTTAATGAAATAATCACACAGTTTTTGACCATATTTTATTTACCTGCTAAAACCATTTCCTGTAATAAAAATAAAATAATAAAGCAAAATTATTCTTACCTATCCCATGCACAGTCAGGTCCCACGGTGTAATCCTTCAGAAAGGGTTAATGTTTACTGCAGGGACCGCAGCTAATGCTGCAGCCTCACAGTAAACCCCCAAATGAATGAGCTCCTCTCCTGGCTGACAGGAGAGGAAGTGGAAAGCTTAATTGATTGCTTTCCACTTTCACTTCAGGTCAGCCAGGGACACCATCAGTGACGTCAGAGGGAACTGATTAACAAAAATAGGGGTTCCCTTCGAAAAAAAAATGGCGTGGGGTCCCCCCTATTTTTGTTAACCAGCCAGATGAAGCAGACCGCTGAGGCCTGGATTTTCAGGCTGTTAAGGAGCCAAGATCCATGGACCTTGCCAGCCTGATAATACCAGGCCACAGCAGTCTGCATATCTTGGCTGATTAACAAAAATAGGGGATCCCCTGGAAAAAAATTGGCGTGGGGTCCCCCCTATTTTTGTTAACCAGTCAGATGAAGCAGACTGCTGAGGCCTGGTTTTTCAGGCTGGTAAGGATCCAATATCCATGGACCTTGCAAGCCTGATAATACCAGGCCACAGCAGTCTGCTTAGCCTGGCTGGTTAACAAAAATAGGGGATCCCCTCGAAAAAAAAACGGCGTAGGGGTCCCCCTATTTTTGTTAACCAGCCAAGTAAAATGCAGACTGCTGCGGCCTGGTATTAAAAGACTGTCAAGGCCCATGGATTTTGGCCCTCAACAGCCTGATAATACCAGGCTACAGCAGCCCCACATTTGGCACATCAAAAGATGTGCCAATTGTGGCACTTTACTCGGCTCTTCCCACTGCCCTGTAGCGGTGGCAAGTGGGGGTAATAAGGGGTTAATGTCACCGTTGATTGCACGGTGACAATAAGCCCGGTTAATAATGGAGAGGTGTCAATAAGACACCGATCCATTATTAATCCCAAAGTTATTAAATGTTTAAAAAAAAGACACAGCAAGAAAAAAGTCTTTTAATGAAATAAAAGAGACAACACAGTTTTCATTAATTTTATTGTACTCTCATTCCTGCGACGCCATCGATCTCCTGTAAAAAAAGGAAAAAAACAAACCAACAGTATACCACCTGTCCGACGCAGTCCATAGTAACGACAGTCCCACGACGATCCAGCTCTGCTACATCGCAATGACAGGCAGAGCCTGTCATCGCGACGCAGCACAGCTGATTACCTGCTTCCCCGGCGGTGACGTCATCGGACTGACTGCTTTACGGCCGGGATTACCCAGCAGTCACTGCAGTTATCGCGAGAAACTGCATGTGACCGCCGGGGAAAGATGATGGCGGCCATGAAGCAGTCCAGGCCGTGACCGCCGGAGATCTTCTGCCAGGTAAGTGCCGCTGACTCCTGACAGACCCGACCGACGGACACTGACAATGACAGTGACAATCCCGATTCCGGTATTCGATATGACGAAAATATCGGTATTCGGAATCGAAAGGCCGATACAGCTAATATCGGCCGATATCCGATATTTGCAGTATCGTATCGCTCAACACTAGTTGCAATCAATTCAGCATTACCAGTCGTGTGAGCGGTACTCGAGAAATAAGTCCACAACATGGTCATGAAACCCCTGTCTCCAACTCCAAATCGGCTGTGTGCACCATGAACACCTCTTCCATGTTGCCCAGTACAGCTTGTGGTGAAACCTGCACCGCTGCTATGTGCTGGGAATGACTCTAACAAACAGTTTACCAGAGTTGCTTGTTTGTTCGCCAATATTAGCTCTAGGTTCTCCTGTGGCATGATGTTCTGTAATTTGCCTTTAAAGCGTGGATCAAGGATGTTGGCCAACCAGTAGTCGTCATTCTTCATAATTTTGGCAATGCGCGGGTCCCTTTTTAGGATCCGAAAAATATAATCACACATGTGGGCCAATGTTCCAGGTGTCAATGATTCACTGCAAGTGGTGGGTGGAGGAGCACTTTCTGCCAAATCCACATCCTTCCACTCACACACAAACCCTGTACCTGACCTTGACAAGCCAACATTTTCTCTTGCCTCCTGAGAAGCATCCTCCTCCCCAAAATAATCATCTTCCTCATCCTCCTCCTCCCCCTCTTCCTCTTCTTCCACAACCTCTTCCATGACAGTTCCCTGAGCAGACAATGCCTGACTGTCATCAAGGCTTCCCTCCTCCTCCTCCTCCGCTGCAGACGCCTGATCCTTAATGTGCGTCAAAGTTTGCAAGAGCAGACGCATAAGTGGGATGCTCATGCTTATGATGGCGTCGTCTGGGCTTACCAGCCGTATGCATTCCTCAAAATACTTAAGGACTTTGCAGAGGTCTTTCAGCTTTGACCACTGGTGGTGATGGCCTAGATGCAGTCTTTCGTTGGAAAAACATTGTGGTTCCCTGACTGCTTTGGCCTTGCGACGACACCTCAACATTTCTTGCTGGTGGTGTGCTAACCGGTAAGCTTACAGTGGGGGAAGCGATGTATCATTGCTGGTTACCTTCAGTCGGAGCAGGTGCACGTGTGCTACCTGAGATTTTGTAGTCCGTCCAATCTTGTAAGTGCATGGTGTTTAAATGTCTACGCATGCAACTGGTATTCAAATTTCGGAGATTTTTCCCTCGGCTAAAGGTCCTTCCGCACTTCTTACACATAACCTTTGCCTCATCAATAGGATTTTGGTCAAAAAAGTGCCACACTGCACTCTTCCTACTATGGGAAAACTTTTCAGGGCTTGCACGCTGTGCTAATTTAACCGTCTGGCCAAGCTGTCCTGCAACTCTTTTTGTTTTTTTAATACGCTTTTGGACTGCTACGGGCTTGCCAGATAACCGCAGCTGCGATGTCGATGCCTGCTGCGGATCCTCCTCCTCTTCTGAGCTATTGCCAGTGGCACCCTCTTCCCCCACTGGATGCCAATCCGGGTCAACAACTGGGTCATCCATCACCTCCTCTTCAATTTCATCTGCACCTTCCTCTGTGTCACTGTGTAAGGTGGTATAGTATGCGGGAAGGGGCACCTGAGTTTCATCAGGGTCAGATTCTGGCTCAGTAGACTGCAAGGGCAATTGTTGTGAATGGACTTGAAATGAGTTCTGAGCAGAGGCTCCCTCTGGTGGTTACAAGCGGTACTGGACTGTCCAGTGAAGATTGTGAGGAGTGGGAATCAGGTGTTACTGACTGGTCTTATATAAGGGAGTCGCCTTCCCATCAGGGTTGCCGGTGATCAATTGTTCTGGTCTCAATCCTTGAGTCCTGTTTCCTTTGTAGCCTGCTGTGTCGTGTCTGCATCTCCTGCTAACAGATAAGACATTTTCTTCTTTTTGTTTTTGTGCTTGATTTTTGCATTTTGTCCTGCACTTCTGTGGGGGCCTTCAGGGTCCCCTCCGGGGGCTTTTGCCCTCTCAGTTTAGTTCAGCCACTGATGTTTGTACTTTTGCTTTTTCCAGTTTTTTCAGTGGCTGCTGTTTTGATTTTGTTACACCAGAGAACTAATTTAGGTGGTAGAGGTCGTGTGATCTCAGGTGATTTTGAAATTAGTAGAGTTGGTGCTTTTCAGGGTTTTTTGGGATTGCAGTAAGTGCCCTTCCTATCCTTTTCTATTTAGGTAGTTTGGGCCCCAACGTTTGCTCATACTATTTTCTGTCTGTGTCAGTATTTCATCTTGTCTAACCGCCATTACATGTTTGGGGGCTTTCTATGTTCTTTGGGGATCTGCTCCGGGGCAGATAGCTTTCCTCTTTCTATCTTTAGGTGTAGTTAGTTTCTCAGGCTGTGACGAGGCGTCTAGGACCAACGTAGGAACGCTCCATGGCTGCCTCTAGTTGTGGTGGTTAGTCAGGGTACTGCAATCTCATAGATTCCAACTTCTCTGGTGTATTGCCTTTTTTACCTGCACTCCTCAGCTACCGAAACATAACAGGCAATGTAGTGCTCTGGGTGAATGTACCAGCAGAATCATATAGCAGTGGCTGTGCATCAGTGCACTCCATGTCATATTCATCTTGAACTGGGGAATTCAGGATTTGACTTGATAAGTTAGGCATGGTATGTGAAAAGAGCTCCATGGAGTAATCTGAAGTGTGGCCTGCCGCATCCTTCACTTTTGGTGGGGGTGAAGGACACAAGGAAAGGTGTTGTTCCTGACCAGGAGCCTGCATTGACGACTCAGTGCTTGCAGTTTTTGAAACTTCAGAAAATGAGGCGATAGAGCTGGAGGCTGTTTCGGCAATGTAAGCCAAAACCTGTTCCTGATGCTACGGCTTTAAAAGCGGTTTACCCATTCCCAGAAAAAGGAGCCTTCCAGGCCTTCTGGAGCCAGATGATGATGCAGGCTCAACACCTTCTGCCTTAGGCGCTATTGTGCTTTTGGCACTACCAGCAGATGCACCACCACCACCATCAGTACCAGCTGGCCCCCCGCTCACGTCCGCGGCCTCTTCCACCATACTTCCTCATGTTTGGGAAAATGTACCAAAAATACCAGCAGATATATGGTACTTTATGAGGAGCGTACAAATGTATACGGTGTAGGGGAAAAGTTTAATCTCCGTATATATTTCCGGAGTCACACACAGACGCTCTTTCAGTATGGATTAGACCGTAATAAAAAAAAAGAAGAAATACGGTACTGTATCACAAGCGTACAGCTGTATATGGTGTAGGGGAAAATTTAAATCTCCGTATTTATTTCCGGAGTCACACACAGACGCTCTCTCATTATGGATTAGACCGTAATAAAAAAAAAAGCAGAAATGCGATACTGTATCACAAGCGTACAGCATTATACAGTAAAGGGGAAAATTTAAGTCTCTGTATATATTTCCAGAGTCACACACAGACGCTCTCTCAGTATGGATTTGACCGTAATACAAATGGCAGAAAAATGGTACTGTATCAGAAGCGTACAGCAGTATACAGTAAAGGGGAAAAGGTTAATCTCCGTATATATTTCTGGAGTCACACACAGACGCTCACTCAGTATGGATTTGACCGTAATACAAAAGGCAGAAAAACGGTACTGTATCAGAAGCGTACAGCAGTATACAGTAAAGGGGAAAAGGTTAATCTCCGTATATATTTCCGGAGTCACACACAGACGCTCTCTCAGTATGGATTAGACCGTAATAAAAAAAAGCAGAAATACGGTAATGTATCACAAGCGTACAGCTGTAGACGGTGTACAGGAAAATTTAAATCTCCGTATATATTTCCGGAGTCACACACAGATGCTCTCTCAGTATGGATTGGACCGTAATAAAAAAAAACAGAAATACGGTACTGTATCACAAGCGTACAGCTATATACGGTGTAGGGAAAAATTAAATCTCCGTATTTATTTCCGGAGTCACACACAGATATTCAGCATATATTTGTCCGTGATACCAGCCGGTACACGGTAGTGTGTGAGGAGCGTACACCTCTATACGGTGTGTGAAAAAATGAACGCTCAGTAACTGTGAATAAAACTATCAGTGCTGTGTAAAAAGCAGTCTGCACAGCAGTGTACACACAGCAATACAGCTATCAGGCAGCCTAATAACCAGCGCTGCTGCACACAAGAAAATCCTCCCCTGTCACTGCACACTAACTGTACAGCACAATTGCTATCAGTACAAGCACATTAGAACGTCTTCTTAGATCTTTACTAGTGTTGAGCGATACGATAATGCAAATATCGGCTATCGGCCGATATTAGCTCTATCGGCCTTTCGATAATTCGTTTCGATATTTTCGTCTTATCGAATACCGGAATCGGATTTGTCACTGTCACTGTCTGTGTCCGTCGGTCGGGTCTGTCACTGTCAGTGTCCGTCGGTCGGGTCTGTCAGGAGTCAGCAGCACTTACCTGGCAGAAGATCTCCGGCGGTCACGTCCTGGACTGCTTCATGGCCGCCATCCTCTTCTCCCGGCGGTCACATGCAGTTTCTCGCGATAACTGCAGTGACTGCTGGGTAATCCCGGCCGTAAAGCAGTCAGTCCGATGACGTCACCGCCGGGGAAGCAGGTAATCAGCTGTACTGCGTCGCGATGACAGGCTCTGCCTGTCATTGCGATGTAGCAGAGCTGGATCGTCGTGGGACTGTCGTTACTATGGACTGCGTCGGACAGGTGGTATACTGTTGGTTTGTTTTTTTTCTTTTTTTACAGGAGATCGATGGCGTCGCAGGAATGAGAGTACAATAAAAGAAATGAAAACTGTGTTGTCTCTTTTATTTCATTAAAATACTTTTTTCTTGCTTTGTCTTTTTTTTATGCATTTAATAACTTTGGGATTAATAATGGATCGGTGTTTATTGACGCCTCTCCATTATTAACCGGGCTTATTGTCAACGTGCAATCAACGGTGACATTAACCCCTTATTACCCCGCTTGCCACCGCTACAGGGCAAGTGGGAAGAGCCGGGTAAAGTGCCACAATTGGCACATCTTTTGATGCGCCAAATGTGGGGCTGCTGTAGCCTGGTATTATGAGGCTGTTGAGGGCCAAAATCCATGGGCCTTGACAGTCTTTTAATACCAGGCCGCAGCAGTCTGCATTTTACTGGCTGGTTAACAAAAATAGGGGGACCCCTACGCCATTTTTTTTCGAGGGGATCCCCTATTTTTGTTAACCAGCCAAACTAAGCAGACTGCTGTGGCCTGGTATTATCAGGCTTGCAAGGTCCATGGATATTGGATCCTTACCAGCCTGAAAAACCAGGCCTCAGCGGTCTGCTTCATCTGGCTGGTTAACAAAAATAGGGGGGACCCCACGCCAATTTTTTTCGAGGGGATCCCCTATTTTTGTTAATCAGCCAAGATATGCAGACTGCTGTGGCCTGGTATTATCAGGCTGGCAAGGTCCATGGATCTTGGCTCCTTAACAGCCTGAAAATCCAGGCCTCAGCGGTCTGCTTCATCTGGCTGGTTAACAAAAATAGGGGGGACCCCACGCCAATTTTTTTCGAGGGGATCCCCTATTTTTGTTAACCAGTTCCCTCTGACGTCACTGATTGTGTCCCTGGCTGACCTGAAGTGAAAGTGGAAAGCAATCAATTAAGCTTTCCACTTCCTCTCCTGTCAGCCAGGAGAGGAACTCATTCATTTGGGGGTTTACTGTGAGGCTGCAGCATTAGCTGCGGTCCCTGCAGTAAACATTAACCCTTTCTGATGGATTACACCGTGGGACCTGACTGTACATCGGATTCGTAAGAATAATTTTGCTTTATTATTTTATTTTTATTACAGGAAATGGTTTTAGCAGGTAAATAAAATATGGTCAAAAACTGTGTGATTATTTCATTAAACTTCTTTTTTATTAAAGTGTGTGTGTTTGATTTTTCTTTCATACAATAGGATTAATAATTGATAGTTGTCTGATTGACAGCTCTCAATTATTAACCTGGCTTAAAGTGACCTTTCAATTGCAAGGTCATTTTAACCCCTTATTAACCCATTCGCCATCGCTACAGGGCAATGGGAATAGACGGGCAAAGTGCCAGAAAGGGCAAATCTAATTAGAGATTTGCCCTTTCTGGGGTGTCTGGGGGCAGATGTTAGTAGCCGGGGGGGGGCCAAAAATAATGGTCCCTCTCTGGGCTATTATTATCTGCCCCCACTCACTGCTTTGTCTGTCTGGTTGCGAAAATAGGGCGGGAGCCCACGCATTTTTTTCAGCAATTTTACACCTCAGATATATATATATATATATATATACATGTCATTGAATTTGTGACACATATATATATATTTATATTTATAGTTCATACACTTCTACATAGTATAATTCAATTGCCGGCTTTTGTGAAAATGCAGAACCCGACATGAAATGACACTTGGTTTACATACAGTTAACCATGTCTTTTCATGTAGTTTGATATCTGATTTGCACAAACAATTACATGAGTGTAAGTGTGCAAAATTTCACACCTGTAGGGGTTAATTAAAGGTGTAAATTCGTAGCAAAAAAGTCCGTTTTTTTTACAACGAATTTACACCTTTAATTAACCCCTACAGGTGTGAAATTTTGCACACATAGACTGATGTAATTGTTTGTGCAAATCAGATTGCAAACGACATGAAAAGACATGGTTAACCCTATGTACACCAAGTGTCATTTCATGTCGGGTGCTTCTGTCTTTTCACAGAAGCCGGCTTTACCCGGCAATTGAATCAGAGGATATTTTACTATGTAGAAGTGTATAAACTATACATATATGTATATATATATGTCACAATGACATGTATATATATATATATATATGTATTCTATGTGTGTATATTTAGTGTTTACAAGGAAATAAAGGTTTTTTTTTAGTTGCGATATTTTGTTCCCATGATAAGACTTACATTCGGATATTTAGTGCTATCGGCGATACAATTTCGATACGATATTTTTAGATATCGAGCACTATCGCTCAACACTAATCTTTACAGCCCCAACTCTCTCCCTACTGATAAATAGCAACCTCTCCCTACTGTTAATATCGGCAGAAGTACAATGGAGGTCGGCGGTCAGGGCTTTTATAGACACTATGACGCCCCCCAAAGCAAGCCAATCACTGCAATGCCCTTCTCTAAAATGGTGTTGAACGCTGCTCATGTCATCTCATTGCCCACAGTGTACGTCCTTGCTCATTGGCTGAAAAATGGCGCCTGCAAGCATTCTGGGAAATCCAACTTTGGCGCTTGTTTTGCCGACCGCATAGCCGACTTCACGCTATGGTCGGGTTTCGATCGGCGAAACCTGACTTTGGTGAAAGTCGGTGATTTTTGAATCTGACCGACCTGTTTCGCTCAACTCTAGTAAGAATAATTAAAGAAATGAGCAGCGTGCCGGTATTACAGAGACAGATGCAACATGCAGTAGCATAATGATGTCACTTGATTACTCTGCTCACATCGCTGCTGCGCCACAAAGAAGGCAAAAGTGTGAGGAGGGGGCACAGTATGGAGAGGTGGCAGTGTCAGAAGGGGTTATAGAATTGACAGGGGTGGGGTAATAGTGTGGACATAAAAACAACATAAAGGGAACAATGTGAAGAGGGGGCACGGTATGAAGAAGGATCAGTGTAACGGGACAGCATGGAAAAGGGGCTATCTGGGTTATATACAGTACAGTGTGGGGAGATATTATGGACAGGTGGCATTATGGGGGATCAATGTGAAGGGATGTCAGGAATCAAACCCAGTGTCTCTTGTCCACCGGCCGGCAGCTCTACCATCTGAGCTATTCTGCTGACTACAAAGCTCCTTGCTGAACCCAGATACCATTGACTGTTCTTCCTGATCGGCTTCACCCAGTGCTCTCTCGTTTGGCCTCTGATTGCCAATTACACGCCCTATATAAACCTGGCCCTGTGGGTGTGTCATTGTGAGATTATTGTGCTCTTAGCCTTTAGTCAAGTTTTCCCTGCTGTTCCTGCTGCTACAAACACTGCTCTCCTGTGAACTGACCTCGGCCTGCCTTCTGACTACGCTCTCCGCCTGATCCATTGCTACAAACACTGCTCTCCTGTGAACTGACCTCGGCCTGCCACCTGACTACGTTATCTGCCTGCTCCTCTGCTACCGAACTGCCTTTCCTGTGTACCGACCTCGGCCTGCCACCTGACTACGTAATCTGCCTGCTCCTCTGCTACCGAACTGCCTTTCCTGTGTACCGACCTCGGCCTGCCACCTGACTACGCTACCTGCCTCTGCTTTCCCTAGTGTTTGCAGTAACATCGGCTCCAACCCAGACGGGATCTTGACAGAATAATCTCGCGCCAAAATGGAGTCCGCTGTGAACACCCTGAGGCGGCAAGTTACGGAGCTTCAAAGTTTTTGTACTGACTCTCAAGGAAATATTCCAAGTTACAAACTGATTTCACGGGTCTACAACAGGAAGTAATTGAGCTACAAAAACAACTTCTGGACGTGCGCAATTCAGGGTCCGAATCAAACGCGCGGCTGCCGCTGCCTGCAAAGTTCAGTGGGGATCGCCAGCAGTACCGAGGATTCCTCATCAATGCCGCATATACTTCCAGATGCAACCTGCTCCCTTTACCAGTGAGAGGAAGAAAGTTTTTTTCATGATAAATCTCCTGACGGATGAAGCTCTTGCTTGGGCTTCACCTTATGTAGAAAAGGACTATGGCCTCCTTAATGACCTGGAAGCTTTCATCGCAGCTATGAATCAAGTTTTTGATGACCCAAACCGCTGTGCGACAGCAGAAACCAAATTACATAATTTGCGCCAAGGACGTCGCTCTGTTGCGGAATATACATCGGAGTTCCGTCGCTGGGTGGCCGACACCACCTGGAATCCAGCGGCCCAGAGAAGTCAATTTCGACGAGGGTTATCAGAACCAGTGAAAGACGAGCTTGCCAGGGTTGAGACCCCTGACCAGTTGGAGGACTTTATTCAACTATGTATCCGGATTGACCAGAGACTTACTGAAAGGAGAAAGGAGAGACTGCGAGCACTTGGGAATAGCCCTGGCTTCTCATTTTCAGCATCAGACCACCAAGAAAAGACGCAAGGCATGTCTGAACCGATGCAGATCGACGTCATCCGAAGACCACTCTCTGCACAGGAGAAGGAGAGGCGACGTGCAGAACATCTCTGCCTCTATTGTGGGGACCCTGGACACTATGCCATCAACTGTCCTAACAAAAGGACTATAGCCTTTACCAACAACAGGTCTGCCAGCAATACGGACCTTTCTCAGCAGTCTGATTCCATCTTGCAGACTATCTCATCAGTAACGCCAGAAATAGACAAAATACATACTACATCATCTCATTTTGTAATCCCCATTCAGGTTGTAATGGGCACCCAAAAAATACAATGCTCTGCCCTGTTGGATTCGGGAGCAGGAGGAAATTTTATGGACTTAAAATTTACACGTGATAATAATATTTCCAGTAGGACCAAATCCACACCAATTGAAATGGAAACTGTGGATGGATCACCCTTGTCTTCTGGACCTGTCACGCATGAGACAATCGAACTGGAGATTTGTATCGAACCGGATCATCATGAAGCTGTCAGTTTCCACCTTATTTCATCTCCGAAATTTCCGGTTATTCTAGGGATCCCCTGGTTTTCAGTCCATAACCCTTCTATCAACTGGGCATCAAGGACCATCACCTTTCCATCTGACTACTGTAAGAATAATTGTCATAAGGAACCCCCTGTTCTCCAACAAGTCCAAATCTCTGAGATTTCGCATGAGAAGGAAGAGAAACTACCTCAATATCAGCAGTTCTCTGATGTCTGCAGTAAGAAGAAAGCAGATCAATTACCTCCTCACCGTCCTTACGACTGTCCCATTGAATTGCTGCCAGGAGCAACCATTCCATTTGGACGGATTTACAATCTTTCCGAACCTGAATTGAAGGTATTAAGAAAGTTCCTGGATGAAAATTTAGAGAAAGGCTTTATTCGACCTTCCACATCTCCAGCTGGGGCACCCCTGTTCTTTGTTGAAAAGAAAGACTCCACTCTGCGGCCATGTATTGACTACAGAGAGATGAATAATATCACTGTCAAGAATCGCTACCCGCTACCCTTGATTCCTGAACTATTTGAGAGACTCCGTTCTGCGAAAATCTTTACGAAGCTGGATCTTAGAGGGGCTTACAACCTCATACGGATTCGCCCAGGAGATGAGTGGAAGACCGCCTTCAGAACGAGATATGGACATTTTGAATCTCTGGTTATGACCTTTGGCCTTAGCAATGCCCCAGCCACCTTTCAACATTTTATTAATGATGTATTTTGAGATTTCTTGGACCAATTCGTTGTGGCTTATCTCGATGACATTCTTATATTTTCAGACACCTTGGAAGAGCATCGCAGGCACGTCCAGTTAGTCTTGGAACGACTACAGGAGAACCATCTTTACATTAAACTTGAAAAATGTGAGTTTGAACAAACCAGTATCCAATTTCTGGGATATATCATCTCCCCAGAAGGTCTGAGCATGGATCCCGGCAAAATCAATGCTGTAGTGGACTGGCCTGTTCCAAGAAATTTAAAAGACGTCCAGCGTTTCATAGGATTTGCAAATTTTTACCGAAAATTTATAAAGAACTTTTCACGGATCATACTACCAATTACTACACTAACAAAAAAGACCAAAGCATTTTTCTGGTCTCCGGAGGCACAGGAGGCTTTTGACAAATTGAAAACTCTTTTTACGTCTGCTCCATTGTTAGTACACCCAAATCCTGAATTGCCATTTACTGTCGAAGTGGACGCCTCGGACTCTGCAGTGGGAGCCATTCTGTCTCAGCGAGTTGGGGACAAAATGCAAATTCACCCATGTGCGTTTCTTTCCCACACCATGTCATCTGCAGAAAAGAACTACGACATCAGTAATAAAGAACTGTTAGCCATTAAAGTTGCCTTCTCCGAATGGAGACATCTTTTGGAAGGTGCCAATCACCCTGTGACTGTCCTCATGGACCACAAGAATCTTGAATTCCTCCGTACAGCAAAAAGATTGTCTACAAGACAAGCACAATGGGCCTTATTTTTCTCAAGATTCAATTTTATAATTTCTTACCGGCCTGGTTCAAGAAATGGCAAGGCTGACGCCCTGTCCAGGATGTGTTCGGAACCTCAGGAGAGGTCTAGTAATGACGATACAATTCTAGGCCCTAAAAAATTTTTGGGAATATTGCACTCTAGAGGACTATGTAATAGAATTAAAGATGGATATCAAGAGGACTCTTTCCTTAACCATCCTTCGGAAGACGTCGATCTTTCATTCAAAGAGGGGTTTTGGATGCAGAAACACAAAATATATGTACCTGAATCTTCTCGCCTTGAAGTCCTCAAAAGTGTCCATGATTCTAAACTGGCAGGACATCCTGGAGTTGCAAAAACACAAGACTTACTACTTCGTTTCTTTTGGTGGCCTAATTGTAGGAAGGACGTGAGGAAATATGTTTCAACCTGTTTAACATGCGCACGAAACAAGACCCCACGATCGTCTCCTCTAGGACTCTTGCAACCACTCCCAGTTCCATCCAGGCCTTGGGGATCTATTTCCATGGATTTTATTGTGGAACTACCCCCTTCCAAACAGATGACCGTCATCCTTGTCATAGTGGACCGACTCACAAAAATGGCCCACTTTATTCCAACTGAAGGAATTCCTACTGCTGAAAAAACTGCAGAACTGATAATCAAAGAGGTATTCAGGTTACATGGAATTCCTGACAGCGTGGTGTCTGACAGAGGCGTTCAGTTTACGTCAAAATTTTGGAAGAGTTTCTGTACAGCCTTGGGAGTCACGGTGAATCTTTCTACCGCTTTCCATCCTCAGTCCAATGGCCAGACGGAGAGAACGAACCAGACTTTGGAGCAATACCTCCGTTGCTTCATTTCCTATCTTCAGGATGACTGGGTGGACTATTTACCAACAGCAGAGTTTGCCTACAACAACTCCATACATAGCGCTACATCTCAAACCCCATTTTTTGCCAATTATGGAGTACATCCAGTATTTATCCCTAATCTGCCAGTGAACACTCCCATTCCTGCTGTTAATGACAGGCTTGCAAAATTACAGGAATCCCAGAAGGAATTATCAGAGATATTACTCAAAACCCAGGAAGTATATAAGGAAGCAGCAGATAAACATCGGAGAGTGCCCCCTGCTCTTCAGGTTGGAGACAAAGTTTGGCTGTCCACTAAAAACCTTAAGACACATGTGCCATCCTCCAAATTGGGTCAGAAATTCATTGGACCTTTTCAAATTTCTGCAAAAATTAACCAGGTTGCTTTTCGTTTAAAACTTCCCAACAATCTAAAGATTCATCCAGTATTTCACATATCCTTGCTCAAACCCTTCTGTGAAAACCCGTTTCCAGGAAGAATTCAGCCACCTCCTCCACCAGAAAGGATCCGTGGTGAAGAAGAATACATTGTGGATAAGATTCTGGACTCCCGAAAATTCAGAGGTAAACTGCAGTATCTGGTGCAGTGGGAAGGTTACGGACCAGAGAAAAATTCATGGGAACCAAAGGACAACGTCCATGCTCCTGGACTTACAAGAGCCTTTCATCAGAGGTACCCAGATAAGCCAGCTCCTGAGATGTCCAGAGGCCATCCTGGAAGGAGGGGAGTACTGCCAGGAATCGAACCCAGTGTCTCTTGTCCACCGGCCGGCAGCTCTACCATCTGAGCTATTCTGCTGACTACAAAGTTCCTTGCTGAACCCAGATACCATTGACTGTTCTTCCTGATCGGCTTCACCCAGTGCTCTCTCGTTTGGCCTCTGATTGCCAATTACACGCCCTATATAAACCTGGCCCTGTGGGTGTGTCATTGCGAGATTATTGTGCTCTTAGCCTTTAGTCAAGTTTTCCCTGCTGTTCCTGCTGCTACAAACACTGCTCTCCTGTGAACTGACCTCGGCCTGCCTTCTGACTACGCTCTCCGCCCTGATCCATTGCTACAAACACTGCTCTCCTGTGAACTGACCTCGGCCTGCCACCTGACTACGTTATCTGCCTGCTCCTCTGCTACCGAACTGCCTTTCCTGTGTACCGACCTCGGCCTGCCACCTGACTATGTTATCTGCCTGCTCCTCTGCTACCGAACTGCCTTTCCTGTGTACCGACCTCGGCCTGCCACCTGACTACGCTACCTGCCTCTGCTTTCCCTAGTGTTTGCAGTAACATCGGCTCCAACCCAGACGGGATCTTGACAAGGGACAGTGTTAAGAAGCGGCAGCATGCGGGGCAGTGTGGATATAGGGACAGTGTGATGGAAAACAGAGGAGAGAGGATGGTGTGAAGTAGGGACAGCATGGAAGCCATGGTTCATAAGGGAGGATAGTTCATAAGGGGAATTGTGTGGCAGCTAAGTTCATAAGGAGGATGGTCTAGCAGTTTTAGTTCATAAAGGCAAAGAGTGTGGAGGCATAATTTTGTAAGGGAGGACAGTGTGAAGGTAATGCACCTAAAAAAGGATAGTGCATGGAGAACACAAAAGGATAATCATTTATTCAGGACACATCATAGGTAGATATTTTTTACAGGGGACATTATATTGATATTGGCATTTTTAAAGGCACCATATTGGGATCTTAACTGCATCCTGATTTTTGGAGGATTTTTAAGTCATCTTTATGTGCTTTTGCTATTTAATGTTAAGGATGTTAATGCTATTGCTATTTAATGTTAGGACTCGTAAGCGTGGGGACCCGTGACGAGTGTTACCAGCTTACGTATTTTGGCCAAAATATCAACTAATACCTCACATTTTTTATATGTGTTTTTTGCACTTCATTTTTCAGGGTGCAGTTGGCCCAATTCGGTCTTGTAAACTGTAGTGTCTGTTCACATTGGATGTATTTTGATAGCGCTGGGCAGCCCGCCTGATCTAATAGAAGGGCGTAACTAATAGGCTGTTAACCTGGATGCTGTGCATTGCCATAGTGTGAACAGCGCCGCATACAAGTCTTCATTGCCATAGGTTGTGAGCGTCTCATCGGTATTCTTGCACCTGTGTTGCTGCCATCTTAACTATAAGGCCGGAGTCACACTGGCGACAAAATCGGACGACTGCAATGCGATGAAATATCGCATTGCAGTTGGACCTATGTTAATCTATGGAGCAGCTCCCAGTATCCGATTTTTTGTGGTCCGTTTTAAACGTCCGAGTGCAATCGCAGCATGCTGCGATTGTCACCGATTGTGGGTCGACTATTGCCAATGCAAGTCTATGGGAGCGATGAAAAATCAGATTACAAACGGACCGCACGTGTGACTTGCGATTAAATCGCACTGGTGTCCTTATAAAAGCCGGCAATTCATCCCCGGCTATACTGTAAAAATCACACTGACAGCTTTAATAAAGAATAGAATCAATACATATACACACATAGAATACATATATATATATATATATATGTCATTGTGACATATATATATATATTTATAGTTCATACACTTCTACATACTGTAATAGCCGCTAATTCAATTGCCAGCTTTTGTGAAACTACAGAACCCGACATGAAATGATACATGGTTTACATACAGTTAACCATGTCATTTCATGTATTTTGATATATGGTTTTCACTAACAATTACATGAGTGTATGTGTGTGAAATTTCACACATGTAGGGGTTAATTAAAGGTGTAAATTCGTTGAAAAAATGCGTTGGCTCCCGCTGTATTTTCTCCACCAGACAGACAAAGCAAGCGAGTGGGGGCAAATAATAATAGCCTAGGGAGGGTGCATTTATTTTGTGCCCCCCCTGGCTACTAACATCTGCCCCCAGACACCCCAGAAAAGGCAAATCTATAATTAGATTAGCCCTTTCTGGCCCTTTGCCCGTCTAGGAGAAGAAGTGATTAGTGTGTGAAACTTAATTGATTGCTTCCCACTTTCACTTCAGGTCAGGTCAGGGTGACCTGACCTGAAGTGAAAGTGAGAAGAAATCAATTAAGCTTCAAACATTAATCACTTCCTCTCCTTTAGCCGGGAGAGGAACTTATTCATTCAGGGGGTAACAGCTCAGCAGGCAGCATTAGCTGCCTGCTAGCTGTAACCTGTTAACCCTTTCTGATGGATTACAGCGTGGGACCTGACTGTGCATCGGATATGTAAGAATCATTTTGCTTTTTTATTTCATTTTTATTACAGGAAATGGTTTTAGCAGGAAAATAAAAGATGGTCAAAAACTGTTTGCTTATTTCATTAAAATGATTTTTTATTAAAGTGTGTGTGTTTGATTTTTCTTTCATACAATAGGATTAATAATTGATAGTTGTCTAATTGACAGTTCTCAATTATTAACCTGGCTTAAAGTCACCTTTCAATTGCAAGGTGGCTTTAACCCATTATTAACCCATTCGCCACCGCTACAGGGCAATGGGAATAGACGGGCAAAGTGCCAGAAAGGGCGAATCTAATTATAGATTTGCCTTTTCTGGGGTGTCTGGGGGCAGATGTTATTAGCCAGGGGGGGCACAAAATAAATGCACCCTCCTGGGCTATTATTATTTGCCCTCACTCGCTTGCTTTGTCTGTCTGGTGGAGAAAATACAGCGGGAGCCCACGCATTTTTTTCAACGAATTTACACCTTTAATAAACCTCTACATGTCTGCAATTTTGCACACATACACTCATGTAATTGTAAGTTAAAACCATATATCAAACTACATGAAATGACATGGTTAACTGTATGTAAACCATGTGTCATTTCATGTCGGGTCTGTAGTTTCACAAAAGCCGGCAATTGAATTAGCGGCTATTACAGTATGTAGAAGTGTATGAACTATAAATATATGTATTATTCTGTCACCGATATATGTAAGAGACAGCTCTGATCCTTGTGAGTGACAATCTCCGATATAAGCAATGATAGATAGGAACTCACTATAACACTTCCTTCTTAATCTTAATCGTGCACAGATATCTTCTTGAGAAGGTGAACTTGAATGTAACTGAAAGGTTTATTGGCATTACAATACCTTGTGCAGATAAAAACATACAATTTCCTTCAGGCAAGAGGTATCATGGTGGCTTCAGAAGAAAGTATATAGAGGTCTAAAAGGAATGCTGTGTTAAAGCTCCTAGCATGAATGATGAGAAACACAGAATGACGAAGCACACAAGATGGATGCCGGAAAGGGAAAACAGTTGAGAGGAGTGAGAGAGAGAGAGAGCAAAGTATTATGGGAAATAGAATCCAAGACAGTACTAAACAATAACCACTAGGTGGCAGCAAAGTACACAGTAACTATGAAATGTCACATTAATACTGGCTGAGACAGAATACTCCCCGTCTGAAATCTTAGGATTTCACAATATAAACAACCTGTGCGATGTCCTTGAAGAAGAATATCGTAACCTGAAAAATAACAGCAGAAACTGTCAATGCAACAATAAAAACAGGTGTAGTCTAGTAAATGTGAACTGTCTACTGAAGTAATCCAATCGATCACCCATCTTCGGATTGGAGAAGCCGCATTATGCCAAACTGTCTCCAACCCATTTGTAATCCACTGGTCAAGATTTCCTCTGCAGAGAGAGAATTGTGACACACATGCCAGCCACGGCAGTCAGATTTGGTTGCTTTGTTGCGATAACATTGTACAATGTGCACTAATCTGGCAATGGTGCGTACAAGTTTCATCCATCTGGAAAAGCGTTCAAAACGCTGACAGCCCAAGCTACACCTTTCTCCTAATCTGGTAGAAAGGGCACTTACTTCTGGACGGATTTCGGGATCGTTGTCAGGATCCTGGAGACTGAAGATGTTATCGCTGGAGGTCTCTTCAGCTTGGTTTTGCAAAAACTCTGGACCTGTTAACCAAGAAGAATTTGCGAAGACACTAGAAGATACTGGTCGCGTTGCATGATCTTGACTTGTATGAAGAGATGATGGAGCGTAGCTTCGTGGTATGCAAACCTTGTCTAAGGCACACAGGGAATTTTCTTCCAAGACTCCCATTTTTGTTGTTTGTCAGTGGGCAATGGGGTATCCCAGTCTTTAACAGTTTCTGAGAGCTGTCTTAACAGTGCCTTGCCTTGTATGGTCAAAGGAGCTACAAACCCCAGAGGATCATAAAGCCTGTTCACTACTGAAAGAACTCCACGTTTGGTGAATGGCTTGTCTGCATGACTGACCTGAAAGATGAATGAATCCTTCCGCAAGTCCCACCGCAATCCTAAGCTTCTTTGAACAGGCGGGTTGTCGAGACTCAGGTTCAAGTCTCTGAATTCCACAGCATGGTCGCTAGGGTGGAAGGCTTCCATGACGGCGGTGCTGTTGGATGCGATTTTGTGTAGTCTCAGATTGGCCTTGGAAAGCATACCTTGTGTCCTTTTTAGCAGATCAATGGCCTCTTCAGCCGTGGACAAGGACTTTAGGCCGTCGTCCACATAGAAATCTCTTTCTACGAAGTTTCTTGCATCCTTCCCATACTCTGATTCACCATCGAAGGCTGTCCTATGTAAGCCATATGAAGCAACCGCTGATGAAGGACTATTGCTTAGCACATAGGTTTTGAAGGAGTTTACCCTGGATGGTTTGTGGCATTTTTCCATGCATACATCACCCATAATCACCCAGCCTAGGTCGAGTCTTTGTGCATATGGGGCATCATCTGGACCATTGCATTGTTGACGCACCTTATGGACCCTCAGGATATCCCTTCCGAGCAGGATCAGGATGTCAGCATTCGTGTCTATAGGAGGAATTTCTTTAGCTAGGTGCTTTAAATGGGAATGGTGAAGTGCAGCCTTTGGAGTGGGAATCTCCTGTCTTTCATCAGGTATATGGTCACACTCAATTATTGTCGGCAAGGGTATAGGCATGTTCTCTTTGATTGAAGAGATAACATACCCAATGGCTCTTTTGCCAAATGTCTCTACCCGACCGGAGCAGGTATTGAGAGTGTATGGTGTTGCTGGTCCTTGTATGCCGAAGATGTCAAAGAATTTGGGCTTTGCTAGAGACCTGTTGCTTTGCTCGTCTATGATGGCGTACATCCTAGTGGCTTTCTCAGGTTGCCCCTCAGGATACACTTTGACAAGACATACCTTGGCACAACACTTGGGGCTGCTTTCTTCTCCACATACTTCCATGCACGAAGAGGATACAGCAGTTTTAGTTGGCTCATGGCCTTGTGGCTCCCGCCATACCTTGACTCGGGCTTAGATACTGAAGGTTGAGCATTGTCTTCAGATGTATTTGGATGCATAGCTGTCACATGCTCATTGCTACTGCATTCAGCACACTTAACAATAGTTTTGCAGTCTTTAGCGATGTGGAATGAGGAGGCACAACACTTGTAGCATATTCCAAGCTCCTTGAGGATGTCTTTGCGCTCCTGCACGGGTTTTGCTCTGAGCCCACGGCATTCTCTCAAGGAATGAGGACTTCTATGGATAGGGCACATAAGACTGAGATTCTTTGCATTGCCTAGAGGGAAGCCTTGCTTAGTAAATGACGATGTTGCAAGTGGAATGTCTGTCTTTCTCACAGATACCGTCCTTTGAAGTCTTTATATTCACTCGTTGTTTTACCTTGCTTTGAGAATGATGATGAACAGGTCAAAGCAGGTTCGGCAAAGTCAAAGCTGGGATCATTTTTCATCTGAGCTTGGTCACTGATAAACCTGGCAAAATAAGAGAAAGATGGAAAAGACACTTTATGCTCTCTCTTGTACCTTGATCCCAAGTCTGCCCATTTGTCTTGCATGCCGTGTGGTAGCTTAGTGACCACCGGGTTCACACCATGTGCGGTGTCTAGGTAGCTCAGTCCTGGAAGACGAGGGTCTAGTTTGGCTAACTCCAATTCCTTCAGCAGATCACTTAGATCCTGCAGTTTGCGATTGTTTTTGTTTGTTATCTTTGGGAAGTTTTGCAGTTTCCTAAATAATGCGCTTTCTATAGCTTCCGCGCTGCCATAGGTTTGCTCCAGCCTCTCCCATGCTGCAGTGAGACCCGCATCTGAATGGCCAACATGGATTGCTCTTAATGTTCTGATGCGCTCTGTGGATTCTGGGCCTAGCCAATTGACAAGCAAGTCCAGTTGTTCCTTGGCGGTAAGGTTAAGACCTGTGATTACAGCTTCAAAGGTTGATTTCCAGGATCTATAGTTTTCAGCAGAGTCATCAAACTTTGAGAGACTACTGTTTACTAGTTCCCTGCGTATCATATATTTGGCAAACTCTGACATGTCTGTGTTCTCGTTCCTTGTTGCACGAGTGACTTGTGGTACCTCTGAGGTGTATAAGTCCCTTGGCGTGTAAGGATGAGACACTTGAGGCCAGAATGATGTTGCACGAGGGTTTAGGTGTAGTTTAGTCTCTGGAGGGTCTGCTTGTCGTAGCTGAAACTGTGGGTTGGTGCTGAAAGTTACCTTGTCACTATTGGGCAGTAGAATCTGTGGCTGGGCAGGAGCGTCTATGTGGTAGCTTGGGAGAAGTACCGGTGTGTGAGGGTTTAAGGCTTCTGACTCGTGATTTAGGTCATAATTAGCAGGATGTGTGGATGTTTGGTGTTTTAACACGTAATCCTTGGTACGTATAGCCGGATCTTCTATTTCTTCTAGGGAAGGACAGTCTAAGGCGGTCTCGTCAGCTACTGCTTGCTCAAACACCTTCAATTTAGCCATGGCAGCAGCTTCTTCCTTTTCTGTTTGGAGGATTTTCATCTGGGCCTCTGCCTCTGCTTCCTTCACTTTCAGCTGGGCTGCTATCTCTGCTTCCTTCACTTTCAGCTGGGCTGCTATCTCTGCTTCCTTCACTTTCAGCTGGGCTGCTATCTCTGCTTCCTTCCTAGCAAATGAACTCCTTACTCTGGCTTCTTCGGCATCAGCACGGATTTCTATTAGCTTCTCAGATAATGTCGATCTTTTGGAACGAGAAGATCTGGAGGATTGAGATGTGATTTTAGTTGAAGTCGATCGCTGTGACCTCACTTCTTGCAGGTGTGTGATGCGGCACTCTGCCTTGTCTTTGGCATCTTGCACGATAGCATTGTTTCTTTGGAGTAAGGTCTTTCGCTCAGTTAACTCTGCTAAGGCATCGTCCATATCAGAATTACCCAGAAATGTGGCATACTTTGTGGATAGCCACTGATAGCAATCATAGGCTTCAGATAACCGATGCAAAGCTGTGGTTAGGTCTGCTGTGTTATTCTTATGGCGTGAAATAGCTGCAATATACCGCTCGGTTCTTTCCCATAAGATACTCAGGTTATTGAGGAACTCATCGCTAGTTGCCTCAAAGCTCTCTCTGACCTTTTGAGTGGGTTTATTTGTGCGCTTAGGTCGAACACTTTGTTCAGGGATTAGCATAGAGTCTGCTTCTCGTGCATCTGTGTTGTCTGAGACTTGATGCGTCTGTTCTGATTCCACATCACAGGGATCCATACTATCTTTCATGGACATGTTTCTATACTTGTGAGATGCGGATGGCGCACACTTGCTAGCAGACTGTATCATATACACACAGGCACAAAGGACTTGGGCTTCCTATGCAAGCAGGAGTAAGAGGTATCTTTTCTGGTTAACAGTCTGTGAGGTAAACATGCAATAGGCCGCAACAACAGCTCCTTTTAGACTATTCTGTCACCGATATATGTAAGAGACAGCTCTGATCCTTGTGAGTGACAATCTCCGATATAAGCAATGATAGATAGGAACTCACTATAACACTTCCTTCTTAATCTTAATCGTGCACAGATATCTTCTTGAGAAGGTGAACTTGAATGTAACTGAAAGGTTTATTGGCATTACAATACCTTGTGCAGATAAAAACATACAATTTCCTTCAGGCAAGAGGTATCATGGTGGCTTCAGAAGAAAGAATATAGAGGTCTAAAAGGAATGCTGTGTTGAAGCTCCTAGCATGAATGATGAGAAACACAGAATGACAAAGCACACAAGATGGATGCCGGAAAGGGAAAACAGTTCAGAGGAGTGAGAGAGAGAGAGAGAGAGAGCAAAGTATTATGGGAAATAGAATCCAAGACAGTACTAAACAATAACCACTAGGTGGCAGCAAAGTACACAGTAACTATGAAATGTCACATTAATACTGGCTGAGACAGCATATGTATATATATATATATATATATATATACAAGAAAAAAAGGTAGCACACTGTAGCGCTATAGCTTGCAAACACGAAATATGAAAAATATGAAAAATGAATTGCATCATTACCTTAGAAATATGAAAAATTGAGAAGTCTTAGCGCATAAGATGGCCAAATTATGTGAGCCTGATAGCCACGTCAAGGCTCTTCTCGTATATCAGGTCCTAACTAATGCCTATCCTCGCTTAGAAAAGTCTGTCTGCATGGGAACATATGAATCCTCTCTTCAGACTAAAATCTACATCTCTGTGGAGGGGTGATGAACCTGTTGTAATTAAAAAACCTGTGACCACCAGGTGGAGTGCTCAGGTAGAAGGTAAATGAATACATATAAAAAAACTGACCGGCACATCCAAACATAGATTCAGTGTGAATAGGTGCTAAACCTAGAGTCACCAACTCATATACATACAAGAAAAAAAGGTAGCACACTGTAGCGCTATAGCTTGCAAACACGAAATATGAAAAATATGAAAAATGAATTGCATCATTACCTTAGAAATATGAAAAATTGAGAAGTCTTAGCGCATAAGATGGCCAAATTATGTGAGCCTGATAGCCACGTCAAGGCTCTTCTCGTATATCAGGTCCTAACTAATGCCTATCCTCGCTTAGAAAAGTCTGTCTGCATGGGAACATATGAATCCTCTCTTCAGACTAAAATCTACATCTCTGTGGAGGGGTGATGAACCTGTTGTAATTAAAAAGCCTGTGACCACCAGGTGGAGTGCTCAGGTAGAAGGTAAATGAATACATATCAAAAAACTGACCGGCACATCCAAACATAGATTCGGTGTGAACAGGTGCTAAACCTAGAGTCACCAACTCATATACATACAAGAAAAAAAGGTAGCACACTGTAGCGCTATAGCTTGCAAACACGAAATATGAAAAATATGAAAAATGAATTGCATCATTACCTTAGAAATATGAAAAATTGAGAAGTCTTAGCGCATAAGATGGCCAAATTATGTGAGCCTGATAGCCACGTCAAGGCTCTTCTCGTATATCAGGTCCTAACTAATGCCTATCCTCGCTTAGAAAAGTCTGTCTGCATGGGAACATATGAATCCTCTCTTCAGACTAAAATCTACATCTCTGTGGAGGGGTGATGAACCTGTTGTAATTAAAAAGCCTGTGACCACCAGGTGGAGTGCTCAGGTAGAAGGTAAATGAATACATATCAAAAAACTGACCGGCACATCCAAACATAGATTCAGTGTGAACAGGTGCTAAACCTAGAGTCACCAACTCATATACATACAAGAAAAAAGGTAGCACACTGTAGCGCTATAACTTGCAAACACGAAATATGAAAAATATGAAAAATGAATTGCATCATTACCTTAGAAATATGAAAAATTGAGAAGTCTTAGCGCATAAGATGGCCAAATTATGTGAGCCTGATAGCCACGTCAAGGCTCTTCTCGTATATCAGGTCCTAACTAATGCCTATCCTCGCTTAGAAAAGTCTGTCTGCATGGGAACATATGAATCCTCTCTTCAGACTAAAATCTACATCTCTGTGGAGGGGTGATGAACCTGTTGTAATTAAAAAGCCTGTGACCACCAGGTGGAGTGCTCAGGTAGAAGGTAAATGAATACATATCAAAAAACTGACCGGCACATCCAAACATAGATTCAGTGTGAACAGGTGCTAAACCTAGAGTCACCAACTCATATACATACAAGAAAAAAGGGTAGCACACTGTAGCGCTATAGCTTGCAAACACGAAATATGAAAAATATTTATGACTTCTCAATTTTTCATATTTCTAAGGTAATGATGCAATTCATTTTTCATATTTTTCATATTTCGTGTTTGCAAGCTATAGCGCTACAGTGTGCTACCTTTTTTTCTTGTATGTATATGAGTTGGTGACTCTAGGTTTAGCACCTGTTCACACTGAATCTATGTTTGGATGTGCCGGTCAGTTTTTTGATATGTATTCATTTACCTTCTACCTGAGCACTCCACCTGGTGGTCACAGGCTTTTTAATTACAACAGGTTCATCACCCCTCCACAGAGATGTAGATTTTAGTCTGAAGAGAGGATTCATATGTTCCCATGCAGACAGACTTTTCTAAGCGAGGATAGGCATTAGTTAGGACCTGATATACGAGAAGAGCCTTGACGTGGCTATCAGGCTCACATAATTTGGCCATCTTATGCGCTAAGACTTCTCAATTTTTCATATTTCTAAGGTAATGATGCAATTCATTTTTCATATTTTTCATATTTCGTGTTTGCAAGCTATAGCGCTACAGTGTGCTACCTTTTTTTCTTGTATGTATATGAGTTGGTGACTCTAGGTTTAGCACCTGTTCACGCTGAATCTATGTTTGGATGTGCCGGTCAGTTTTTTGATATGTATTCATTTACCTTCTACCTGAGCACTCCACCTGGTGGTCACAGGCTTTTTAATTACAACAGGTTCATCACCCCTCCACAGAGATGTAGATTTTAGTCTGAAGAGAGGATTCATATGTTCCCATGCAGACAGACTTTTCTAAGCGAGGATAGCATTAGTTAGGACCTGATATACGAGAAGAGCCTTGACGTGGCTATCAGGCTCACATAATTTGGCCATCTTATGCGCTAAGACTTCTCAATTTTTCATATTTCTAAGGTAATGATGCAATTCATTTTTCATATTTTTCATATTTCGTGTTTGCAAGCTATAGCGCTACAGTGTGCTACCTTTTTTTCTTGTATGTATATGAGTTGGTGACTCTAGGTTTAGCACCTGTTCACACTGAATCTATGTTTGGATGTGCCGGTCAGTTTTTTTATATATATATATATATATATATATATATATATATATATATATATATATATATATATATATATATATGTGACAATGACATGTGTATATATATATATATTGTGAGACAGTGAGGGTATGTGTGTTGAATGGGGTGTACATTTCACCTAGGTACTTTGCTGACGGGTATAGGGGAATGTATGGCTTTGTAAGCCTAGTAGTAGAGAAAGGTCACTACACCTTACATTCATTGCACACTTGCAGCTCAGGCCTGAAACTACTAAAGTGTTGATTAGGAGACCAGAAGTAGGTGTCTGCGAACACAGTCAGAGAGCTAGTGTAGTCTGGACACAGGAAGGTGTCCCGGCACAAGAAACAGTCTCAAGGTGTTAGAGCTGGCTTAGTCTGGACTAGAGTTGAGCGATACTTTCCGATATCCTAAAGTATCGGAATCGGAATGGTATCGCCGATATCACTAAAATATCGGCGATACCCGATACCGATACCGGAAGTCCCATGTAAGTCTATGGGAACAAAATATCGAAATTAAAAAAAACCCATTCTTGCCTTGTTGGTTAATTGTACATGAAGGAAAACAAGAAAGAGTAATGTAGAATGTATTGGGGAAGGTTGAGGAGACATTAAAGGCATAGATGTTTAACCCAATCAAATGGAATAGCATAAATATTTTTTTTTTTAAAGATGTTCGGATTGACGAAGAAATTGACAATGTTAACGTTTTTTATATTTTGGCAAATATGTATATTACACAACTTCCATGCTCTTCATCTTCACCTTTTTAACTTTTCACACACTTTCTCCTTCATAATCTTCTGCAGCATCATCTTTTTCATCAAATTATTCTTCATCTTCACCTTCTTTATCTTCTTCTTAAACTTCTTGCTATTCATCTTTGTTAACATTACTCATATTCTTCTTATTAAACTATTATTCTTATTCATATTCTGCTTCATCTTCTTCATCATATTCTTATTTGTGACAGAGAATCCTGTACTTGTAATCTGTCAAAGTATGAATTTTTCATCCTTCCGTTCTTGCTGTCACAAAAGATTTAAATTACAACAGTATTTGTCCGTGTTCAGTTTAGCCTGCAGCAGCAGGCATTTTCCAGGGGCACCACGAGGAGTAAACGGACTCACCCCCATACACTGCTTAGTCTTCTTCTGCTTAGAATTTAGAGCATATATTTTGCTCTTCATTTTGGTCTTATACTTCATGTTCTTCTGCTTTTAGATCTTCTGCTTATTGTTCTTGTGTCTCTTGTTCCGTATCTTGTATTTGTAGCACAATCTTGTACCAGCTGATGTTACTGGGACACGGTTACTAAGCAGGAGGTACCTGTGCTCCAAAGCACTACCAAGGACCAGCAGACGTTGCTGGAACTCGGATACCGAGATGGAGGCACCTAGGCCAAAGGCACTGCGGAGAACCAGTTGACGGTACTGGAACCCGGAGGGGCAGCAGAAGGAAAAGAGCCAATGGCACAACCGAGGACCAGCTGACGTTACTGGGACACGGTTACTAAGCAGGAGGTACCTGTGCTCCAAAGCACTACCAAGGACCAGCAGACGTTGCTGGAACTCGGATACCGAGATGGAGGCACCTAGGCCAAAGGCACTGCGGAGAACCAGTTGACGGTACTGGAACCCGGACGGGTAGCAGAAGGTACAAGAGCCAATGCAAGTAACGAGGACCAGCTGACTGTGCTGGAACCCGGAGGGGCAGCAGAAGGAAAAGAGCCAATGGCACAACCGAGGACCAGCTGACGTTACTGAACCCCAGTAACACAGGAGCAAGTGTTGACTGTGCTAACAGCACTTCCGAGCAACAACTGGCGGTGTTGGAGCCCAGGGTCAAGGAGGATGTTTAAATACTAGATCAAGTAATTTCCTTGTTACCTGTCAATTTTAAATGTCTATACTTCAAACAAGAGAAAGATAACCTTTACTACCATAAGATGATGATTTCATTTAAACTAATATCTAGATAAATAAAGAATTGACAAACATAAACACATACATTAACATGTTGAACAGCAATGCAAACCACAAAATAAATTAGTTAAGGAATCTGCTATACGGTTGTACATAAAAGCATACAAGTACATATCTGAATCCATTAATGATGGATAAGTAACAGTATGTACACCATTTTTATTGTATAGACAATGAATGTCTGACTTCAAAACATCATCAGCATTACAAGTTATCTGTGACATTACTAAAATGTTACATTTGCTGAATAATGTCACTAAACAGTTTATACAAAATTATACAATTTCCATCATGTAATACTCATAATATGTGGCAATAATCATGTTTATTAACAAACATAACCTTTAAAAAGTGCATAGTGCATAGTGAAAATTGCTATTTATGCCTGACTGTCGACTTGCAAGCATGACAACGGATAGATAAGGTATATATAGATGAGACTGCATAGCCACAGATGGTGAATGGCGATGTAATACTGTACCTCAATAAAGTGTGCGTCACTACTACATAATTTTTTTTATATAGCTTTATAAACAGGGTACGTGGATGTATGCTTGCGCCTTTGTTTTGACGCACAGACTGCCTTCCTGCTGAGACGCGTTGGGTAGTGAACAGTTGTGTGCAGTGTTCACTGTAGTCTGAGGTTTTCCTTTTTGGAGTGCAGATCACGCTCCAGTTAGTTCTTCAACCACTGCTGGTTGTAGTCTGCTGAGCGTGTGTCACTGGCACATCCTTGAAATTTTTCTCTAATTGTTGCTGCTCCATTCTATTACAAATAAATAAAATCTATTAGTGTGACGCGCTTCCATCCGTATACAATACATTGGTTGCAAACACTATAGAAGTACACAAAGGGGCCTTTCACACCTACTGAACAGTTGTGTGCAGTGTTCACTGCAGTCTCTGCGGAATAACCACACTTAGGCCTTATAACTTTTCAGACTTTCTTTATGAATCTACCAAGATGAAGAAGGCAGGGAGTAAGGCACGTGGTCGTGGAGTTTCTTCAGGGAGAGGACGTGGGGATTCTGTGGCTGCTGCGGCCCCCAGTGACACAGCATCCACCAGTTTTCCCCGGGCCGTGAGCGTTCCTTTATGCGCACTTTTGTAGGAGCTCGGAGTACCCCCCTGCTGCGGGAAGAACAAATTGAAGCCGTTGTTGTTTGGATCTCAGCCAATGCATCGACTTCAATTGCTTCCACCTCCTCTCAGGACCACAGCACTGTTGGGCAACCATCTGTCTCTTCACCGCCTGGCAAATTGCCCAGGCAGTCAGAGAGTTCTGTACAGGAGCCAGCTGAGTGTCTGCTTCTGTTCTCAGAATCTATTGGCTTGCAAACAGGGGCCCAGCCAAGCAGCATTCTGTAATGTGAAGAAGAGGGAGTATGCAGTGATGCGCAACAGCTGTGTCTCTCTGAATCTGAAGAGGCGGGTGAGACAGTGCCGATGGTCAGCACACCGCAGAACGCATCTGATGATGATGATGAGACCCAGGTGCCAGTTTCTGTTGAGCATGGTGCTGGCCAGACCACCCAACAGCAGGTGTTGGAAGAGGGTAGTGGAGATGATGAGGTCCAATACCCAACATGGCATGAAGAACAGGAAGGTGGTGGGAGCAGCTCAGAGGAATAATAATAATATTTATTTATATAGCGCCATCATATTCCGCAGCGCTTTACAGTTTAGCAGTTTCAGAACACAAGTCATAAGTAACAACGTTAACAATACAATAATTTAAGCTAAATAAGTCGCCCCTGCTCGTGACAGCTTACAATGTACAATGAGATGGGGGAGATACAAAGTATAGGTGTTTATATACAATGGTGCATTTACAATGATGTTCCAGCCATCTTAAGGGACTGAGGGATGGAGATAGTGAATGGGCTAGAGACACACACACACTTACACAGAATACATAGAATGACTTTGATTAGTGAATGTGATAGGCCGCTCTGAACAAATGTGTTTTGAGGGAGCGCCTGAAACCATGCAAATTGTGGATAGTCCTAATTTCTTGGGGTACAGCATTCCAGAGGATTGGCGTAGAGCAGGAGAAGTCTTGGAGTCGGGAGTGGGAGGTACGTATTAGTGCAGAGGTTAGTCGAAAGTCGTTTGCAGAGTGCAGCAGTCGGTTAGGCCGATAAATATAAATAAGGGAGGAGATGTAGGGGGGTGCTGCGCTGTGGAGAGCTATGTTGGTGAGAACCAGTAATTAGAATTGGATCCTATAATGAATGGGCAGCCACTGCCAGTGTAATGAGTGGCGAATAACTCTATGAAGGATATCTGCCACGTTTTGCGTGCGTTTGATGAGTCAACGCGGATGGCGAGTGCAGATGATGCACTAGTCAGCCTGACTGTCCCCCTTATCTGCCTGCTTCAAAAAACACTGCAAGCACTAAGGCATGAGGTTTTGGAAGAGGTGGAGGATGAGGAGTCACAAATTCCATCACCTTCTGGACAGTCAGCGCAACGTGGTTCCTCACAAAGGGCTGGAGGACTTTCAAAGTACCATGCTGTATCAACAATTGAACCTCCAGAGTCGCTGTCTATATTTTCATAACCATTACAAACTTTTAATGTATTTACAAAGCACATAATGTACATTTTTTGTCTATCCTTTTGTAATGCTATTGTGTTTCCATAAACTGATGTTACAGAATTATGATACAAAGTTTTTAAATTTTGAGTTTTAAATTTTGTAAATTTATATGTATTTGAAGGACTTTGTGAGGAGGATGAGGAGGAGTCAATGGAGGAGGAAGACATCGCTCCAGAGGGAGGTAGACAATGCTCTAGTCAGTATGTAGACCAAGGGTGGGGTGATGCACAGCAGGCGGAGATGACGCCTCTTGCAGGGGACAACGTTTCTTGGCCAGTTGGGAGTCTGCAGCACATGGTTGATTTCATGCTGCAGTGGCTGAGAAACGACCGCCGCATCGAACACATTCACACCACGTCTGATTATTGGGTGTACACCCTCCTAGACCCTCGCTACCGGGACAACTTACAAAGCCTCATCACACCGTTGAACCGGGAGCGTAAAATGCGGAAGTACCAAGACACACTGGTGCAATCCATAATGTTCTCCATTCCAGCCGAGAGCACTGCTGCTGCTACTGATTTACAAAGCAGCTCTGTGCGTCGAGGCAGTGGAGACAGCTCTGCAACAAGAGGGAGCACAAGCAGCGCCTCTGCACAGGGCAAGAACAGTATGTTCCAAATGTGTCGAAGTTTTGTGGCAGCGCCACCAATGTCTACACCATCCGAGACGGCTCCAGTCAGCAGGAGGCAACATTTCCGTAAGATGGTGACAGACTACATGTCTTGCCCTCTCAGTGTACTCCCAGATGGCTCTTCCCCATTCAAGTTTTGTGTCTCTAAGCTGGATACATGGCCAGAGCTTAGCCAGTATGCATTGGAGGTGCTGGCTTGATCTGCTGGCAGTGTATTATCGGAGCGCGTCTTTACTGCTGCAGGTGGTGTACTAACAGACCGTTGCATGCGACTATCCTACGATAATGTAGAACGGCTTACTTTTCTGAAAATGAACTAGGCATGGATCTCGCCTGAATTTGCCTGTCCGGTTTCAGATTAACTAACTGGTTGACAACGTTTTCCATGTCTCCTGTTATGTTCATCTTTCTACCACCTGAGCTATACTCCCTGGGCTACAACACTGCCAGTTGCTGCTCAGAAGTGTCGTGTCCACAGACCAATACACAAGCTATAGTGATAGTGGGGTTCAGTAACGCCTGCTGTTCCCCTGCTGTGTGTCCGGCAAAAATTACTGCTACCTAGCTACACATGTTTAAAAAAACATGACATGTTAAAGTGGCTAGTGCTACACATAGATATCAGGCTACACCCTTATTTCTAAGCTGTAAACAAGTGAAACGTCAAATTTAAAACCATTCAATGATTAGTGTTGGTAACAAATCTGTAACTAAATAATTGTGACATATTATGGCAGATATCCACATGTCTAACACAAATGCTAACACAAAAGCATACTTATGCTATAGGGTACTGATGGTGAACCTTCTCACTCCATAACTTTGACCAATCCAACTCACATCATGCCTCAAATGCTGCAATGTTGGAAGTGCATAATGTGGGTTGAACTTTGACAACAGCTGCAGTGCGAAGGTTATCCTTCTGTGTTCTTGGCTTTTAAATAAAAGCATACAAGTAAATATAATAATACATTGTTGATTAAGGGACATGATGTACACCTGTAATATTGTGCAAACAATGGATGTAGGACTATTCCTCTTCAACATTACTTATATTTGTGTCATTTGAAAAAATACATATTTTAGTTAAAAATTAAAAACCCATGTTCAGTAGCTGTGAAAGGCCCGTTTGTGTACTTCTATATTGTTTGCAACCAATGTATTGTATACGGATGGAAGCGCGTCACACTAATAGATTAGATTTATTTTAAATGGAATGTAGCAGAACCAATTGGAGATAAATGAAAAGGATGAGCCACTGAGACACGCTCAGCAGAGTACAAGCAGCAGTGCTTGAACATGTAACTGGAGCGTGATCTGCACTAAAAAAAGTAAAAAACACAGACTGAAGTGAACACTGAAACACAACTGTCCACAATCTGTGAAAAGCTCCTTTCTGTACTTCTATAGTGTTTGCAACCAATGTATTGTATACGGATGGAAGCGCGTCACACTAATAGATTAGATTTATTTTAAATGGAATGTAGCAGAACCAATTGGAGATAAATGAAAAGGATGAGCCACTGAGACACGCTCAGCAGAGTACAAGCAGCAGTGCTTGAACATGTAACTGGAGCGTGATCTGCACTAAAAAAAGTAAAAAACACAGACTGAAGTGAACACTGAAACACAACTGTCCACAATCTGTGAAAAGCTCCTTTCTGTACTTCTATAGTGTTTGCAACCAATGTATTGTATACGGATGGAAGCGCGTCACACTAATAGATTAGATTTATTTTAAATGGAATGTAGCAGAACCAATTGGAGATAAATGAAAAGGATGAGCCACTGAGACACGCTCAGCAGAGTACAAGCAGCAGTGCTTGAACATGTAACTGGAGCGTGATCTGCACTAAAAAAAGTAAAAAACACAGACTGAAGTGAACACTGAAACACAACTGTCCACAATCTGTGAAAAGCTCCTTTCTGTACTTCTATAGTGTTTGCAACCAATGTATTGTATACGGATGGAAGCGCGTCACACTAATAGATTAGATTTATTTTAAATGGAATGTAGCAGAACCAATTGGAGATAAATGAAAAGGATGAGCCACTGAGACACGCTCAGCAGAGTACAAGCAGCAGTGCTTGAACATGTAACTGGAGCGTGATCTGCACTAAAAAAAGTAAAAAACACAGACTGAAGTGAACACTGAAACACAACTGTCCACAATCTGTGAAAAGCTCCTTTCTGTACTTCTATAGTGTTTGCAACCAATGTATTGTATACGGATGGAAGCGCGTCACACTAATAGATTAGATTTATTTAAATGGAATGTAGCAGAACCAATTGGAGATAAATGAAAAGGATGAGCCACTGAGACACGCTCAGCAGAGTACAAGCAGCAGTGCTTGAACATGTAACTGGAGCGTGATCTGCACTCAAAAAAGTAAAAAACACAGACTGAAGTGAACACTGAAACACAACTGTCCACAATCTGTGAAAAGCTCCTTTCTGTACTTCTATAGTGTTTGCAACCAATGTATTGTATACGGATGGAAGCACGTCACACTAATAGATTTGATTTTTTTCTAATATAATGGAGCTGCACCAATTCCACTAAATAAAATAAAAAAAAAAAAAAAAAAGTGACACGTGCAGATGCCTACAAACAGCGGTGGATGCAGAGCAAACTGCAGCGTCACCTGCACTGTGACACACACACCTTGCACAGAGCTGTTAAAACAACACTGGCAAAATGAAGCTTTACACAGCGGTTGGTAAACTAGCCTGCCTCAAGCACAGTAGTACACAAAATCGCAATATCTAACTGTCCCTCAGAGTCAGCACAGCAGCGTTCTGTCCCTAACTGAGTTCACAGCACAGTGACGCTAAAATGGCTGCGGCGCCTTTTATAGTGCATTCTGACATCATTTCAGCAGCCAATCACAGCCATGCCATTAGTTAAGATGACCGCATCATTACAGGATGTGCCCACACTTCGTAGGATTCCTCATTGGCTGACTAAAATCACATTGCCTCTCAAAGAATTATGGGAACTTCCGATTCCGGTATACGATATGGAAAAAGTATCGGAATTAAGTATCGGAATTCCGATAACGCGAATATCGGCCGATACCCGATACTTGCGGTATCGGAATGCTCAACACTAGTCTGGACACAGGAAGGTGTCCCGGCACAAGAAGCAGTCTCCAAGAGTGTTAGAGCTGGCTTAGTCTGGACACAGGAA
>JARQOD010000001.1:668759115-668892422 GCA_033576555.1 Oophaga sylvatica | reverse complement strand
GGTGTCCCGGCACAAGAAGCAGTCTCCAAGAGTGTTAGAGCTGGCTTAGTCTGGACACAGGAAGGTGTCCCGGCACAGGAAGCAGTCTCCAGGAGTTTGAGCTATCTCAGTCTGGGTGCAGGAAGTACCCCGGACACAGGAGTAGTCTCAGTGCGAATCCGTGCGAATAGCGGCTGAATAGGAGTGGATCTCTCTCAAGTCTGGACATTGAAGGTGCCTTCAGACACAAGGAGGAGTATCTGTGAAACTCCATACTGGTAACATATATCATATGTGTTGTTTTGGGTCAGGCTGGTAGAGCAGGGACCCGGATAGACAGGGCAATCTATCTATGTGTAATTAGTGGCTAGACAAGCCTAGGTTTTCTGTTTATGCTTTATTTTTATCTGTTTGCTGTGGACTTTAATAAAGCTGGTTGCGGCCAGTTTTACACCAGAACTGCTGTCTGAATGAACTGTTTTCGTGCCATTCTGTCTACCCAGACAGCGATCCTAGAGCTATATCCCCTGGAAATGTTACAATTGGTGGAGAATGCTGGGGCAGCGCAGTGGCTGATACAGTTAGTGCTGGAGTGTGCATGCAGCACGGTGGCTTAGAGACAGCAATAAAGGTGAAGTCTGTTGAAATAGCAGCAGAGAAAAAAAAAAAAAGTGTGTCAGCAGAAACGTCTGTTTGGAGCAGTCTTAAAGAGACAGGAGCCCTAATAGACTTTGCAAAGAAAAAAAAAGTGTCTGCACAGCAGAGCTGAATTTTTTGTGGAGTGTGTATGTCTTGAGTGAAGACTGCCGTTGTTGAGACAGAGAAGTCTGACAGCATGGACGACGAGTGTGGATACAAGCATCTTGCTGTGACTCGGTGGGGGTTACGAAGATTGTCGTCGCACTCAAATCCGGTTTTCAGCTGGAACTCGGCGGGGTTGTGAAGATTGTCGTCGCACTCAAATCCAGTTTTGCTGTGGCTCGGCGGGGCCACGAAGATTTTTTCAAGGGAAAGCGGTGAAGTTCTGGTGTGAACAGTGCTCCGCGATGGCTGTGAACGGAGCAGCGAATGGGTCTGACAAGTCGGACCGCATATTTGAGAAATGTCTACTGGACATGCAACTGGACATGGTGCGGGAGCTATGGGCACCGTATGGAATGGCGGCAGTGGACCATTCTATGGACTCTCCGGGGGTGCCAGTGTTGTCACAGAATGCCCGGGGAGGTGGTAAGAGATGTTGTGAACTGAGTCCTAAGACTACTGCTGATTTTTTGTGTAAAAATTACCCTGCCGGTGTGGTTGTTAAAAAGGGGGCGGAGTCTAAAAAAGGGGCGGATTTTCACAAGAGTGTAGAGTGTGGAAAACTGAAAATTGTTACTGGTGGTGGGTTGGTACCTCCTAAAAATGACAATGTGACCGTTGATAACGGGGTAGCTCCAGTAGAAGGGGGTGACGTCAAAGTGGGAGGTGACCTGTTAGTCCACAACACCATGGGGAGTGACACAGACCCCGTAGCTGACTGGGACACTGTGAAAGTAAAAAGTGAGTTCAGTCAGGAGAGGCTAGACGAGGGAAGAGAGTCCTCCTCTCGTCGTAGACGGCGCAAGGGCCACAAAAAGGTTGTTCCGGTAGCACTCACTGAAAATGAAAATAAAGAGAATGTAGTGCTGTGTGCCGATGCTTCAAGTGTGGATCCTCCTTTAGAGGTAGAAGAGGAGGTGGCCAGTCAGGGCCAAGAGCTGGAACCTATTCGGCTGCAGTATCAGAGTGACATGCTGCAATTATGTGAAAACCTGAAGGACGTGTCCTCAGACCAGCGAGTCCTAGAAGGAAGCAACGAGGAAGTTATCCTGTGGCAGAATATGTTCTTTGCCATTAAAGAGGACCGCCGCAAAATCAAGGAAGAGGTTTTGCAGTTGAAGCGTGAGAAGGAGGCGCTGTAGGATGGAGTTTCTGGAAGTGAACAAATCCTAGAACGACTGCGCGAACAGCTCAACCAGTAGCTGTGTGACTCCAAGAAGGAGTGTGGTGAACGCAGTAGGGAACTGCAACAGATGAAGAAAGATTATGTGGATCTCCTCAGGGTCAAAGAAAAACTAGAAGAGGATAAGATGGATGCAGAGCAAATGCGCCAGGTGGTTGAGACCACTCTGCAGGACACCCGTGATGAAAATGGTGATCTGCGCAGAAAGACCCTAGGTCTGGAAGCTCAGGTGAAGGAGCTACAGATGTCCTGTGATACTCTCCAGAAGGTGGAGATGCGCCTTAAGGAAAAGCTCAGCCAAATGGAAGCTGAGCGGGAAAAGATGGAGGAGTCCATCAGAGAAGCTACAGACCAGGGCCAGGAGTTGGCCACTGGAGATGAGAGGCGTAAAGCAGATACTTCCTCAAGTGATGTGAGTTCAGATGATTCGGTGGATGTCGGAGCCGAGATCAAGGAGCTCAAGGAGTGGTTACAAGCCCAGTGGACGCAAGAGAAGCTTCAGAGACGGGCAGCTGAGAGGCGAATGGCGGAACTAGAGGAAGAAGTTCTCGGGCTTAAAAGTCGCCTGATACAGTGTCACTCGGTGAACAAGGCCTCCTTGGAGAAAGAAAAGGGCAAACACGTTGCACTCGCTCCCTTTTGCCAGGAGAAAATAGACCTGAGGAGAGCTAAGAGGGTGGTAACGGAAGATAAATGCGAAATGGAAGTGGTCCGGACGGAAATTCACGAAATTGTAGCTGTGAGTCAGCTCAGAAGAAGTGTAAAGGGGGAAGAAGCTGAAAGTCAGTTGTCCCTGAACCCTGAGCTGATTGATCGTCTGGAAACCACTGGTGAGACAGAAGCGTGTCGGTACAAGTGCCTCGTAGATGTACCCGAGGACTTGAGAGAAGAATGCACCCGTGAGTCTGTGCATGAAGCGTTTAGGAAGGCCGTGGGAGCCTGTAAGGTGTACTCGACTTCAGGAGCTAAACAGCTGGTGGTCTTGTCCACGACCGAAGTTACAGTGAAGAGGGTGGCAATCCTAAGTGACATGCACTGGCGATGTATTCGCACAAAGCGGTTTCTCCGGTTGAAGACAGAACAAACCGTTAGACAACTAAAGCTTATGAGAAAAGCTCACAGTCTACAGGAAGAGGTCATCCGGGTGCCTCATGTTCTGGTGAGAAAGCTGATTGGGAGAAATGGCCGAGCCATGCAGATAATGGTGAAGAAGTCTGGTGTGGTGAAAGTAAGCAGTCCACATGATCGTCGGGACTGGATACCAGATGAAGACGGCATGGTGTCATTCTACGCTATAGGAACGGAAGAAAGTCTTGAATATGTGCGCATGCTGGTGGCGTACCGTGTGACCTACCTGCGAGAGGTAGAACAATTGAATCTCGCTAGACAGCGAGTAGATAGACAGCATCATCTGAGCAGCAGAAGATGGCAGCCATCTAAGAATAGTGAGACCCGACAGAGAAAGGGCCCCCTAAATAACAGAACAGCTACGGCTGAAGTTAGGGACCTTTCAAGACGTCCTGAGGGTAGTGGGCGTGGGTTTAGAGGTAGTGAGACCTCCAGTAACTCAGGTTTGAGAGGCCCATACAGACGACCCGATAGAGTACGGGACAGTACGAAGTCTAACCGGACCTTAGATACCCAGGCAAGACCTGACAAGGTTACAATTGACCGCTGGGAGCGAAGGGGAGACCTGACAAGGTTACGACCCAGAAATGTGACTGGACGAAGTCTGTGACAATGACAGACGGTAGGTCCCTAAGGAATGAGCGAATGTCATTGACTAATGTTCCGGGGGGCTGAACAGAGCAAGGGACAAGTACATGGTCTCTGTGTGAACTGTGGGTTGAGGTGATTGGATATATTATGTGTTCAACCCCACAAGCTTAAACTTATGTGATGATCATGATAATGATGATGATGATAATGATGATCATAATGATGATGATAATTCTGATGATGCTAAGCATAATAGTGATGATATTGATGTTGGCAATGACAGTGGTGAGGATGAAGCTGATGAGGGCCATGACTGGTCCAGAGTTCACTGTCTCTGTTGGATTGTTGACCAGCCCTCCGGTCTGGATGACCAGCCCTCCGGTCTGGAGAAGAGGGAGGGGATATGTGAGACAGTGAGGGTATGTGTGTTGAATGGGGTGTACATTTCACCTAGGTACTTTGCTGACGGGTATAGGGGAATGTATGGCTTTGTAAGCCTAGTGGTAGAGAAAGGTCACTACACCTTACATTCATTGCACACTTGCAGCTCAGGCCTGAAACTACTCAAGTGTTGATTAGGAGACCAGAAGTAGGTGTCTGCGAACACAGTCAGAGAGCTAGTTTAGTCTGGACACAGGAAGGTGTCCCAGCACAAGAAACAGTCTCAAGGTGTTAGAGCTGGCTTAGTCTGGACACAGGAAGGTGTCCCGGCACAAGAAGCAGTCTCCAAGAGTGTTAGAGCTGGCTTAGTCTGGACACAGGAAGGTGTCCCGGCACAAGAAGCAGTCTCCAAGAGTGTTAGAGCTGGCTTAGTCTGGACACAGGAAGGTGTCCCGGCACAGGAAGCAGTCTCCAGGAGTTTGAGCTATCTCAGTCTGGGTGCAGGAAGTACCCCGGACACAGGAGTAGTCTCAGTGCGAATCCGTGCGAATAGCGGCTGAATAGGAGTGGATCTCTCTCAAGTCTGGACATTGAAGGTGCCTTCAGACACAAGGAGGAGTATCTGTGAAACTCCATACTGGTAACATATATCATATGTGTTGTTTTGGGTCAGGCTGGTAGAGCCGAGACCCGGATAGACAGGGCAATCTATCTATGTGTAATTAGTGGCTAGACAAGCCTAGGTTTTCTGTTTATGCTTTATTTTTATCTGTTTGCTGTGGACTTTAATAAAGCTGGTTGCGGCCAGTTTTACACCAGAACTGCTGTCTGAATGAACTGTTTTCGTGCCATTCTGTCTACCCAGACAGCGATCCTAGAGCTATATCCCCTGGAAATGTTACAATATATATATATATATATGTGTTCTATGTGTATATATCTATTCTTTCTTTTGTGATTTAAATACTATTCATTTGGATCCATTATATGTCCGTTCTGCAAGCCTGCGAGAAAATCTCGCAAGTCGGATGTAAATCGGATGTTACAACTACAGTCAGATGCGACTAAATCACATCTTTCCAGGAAAATCGGATGCCAGACGGATGACTGTTCATGACATTTTGGTGCGATAATCGACCGACTAAAACGGTCCGAGTTTTTGTCGTTGTGTGTGACTCCGGCCTATGGGTCCACTGCATCCTGATAGTGCATTTGTTTGGAGGCCTGGGCAGGTAAGCATCTCTGCCTTTTTGCTGGAAACAGCAACTGCTAACATCTCCTGACCATTGTTAAGGACATACTGGGGGCTGTAGGTTCATGTGATACAAGTGTATATGGAGGGAGCTCACCTGACATTGCAATTTGTAATTGTACTGAGTTTGGTGATTCATACATGCACTGATGATATTCTGATGTTGTATTTCTGTACTTATGGTGTTCTGGTGATGTGTTCATGTACTGATAGCGATCACAGTGCTGTATTCATGTGTTAATGGTGATACTGGTGATGTATTTGTAGATTGTAATTTCTATTTGTGCTTTTTTTATGTAATCTCTCCTCATGTACAGTACCATGGAATCAATAGTGCTCTAAAAAAATTACTAATTATAATAATAATCTTCCACATGATGTTCCACCCAGTCCTCACCCCTGCCCTCCTTGCCAGACTACAAACAGCAGAAATCTGCAGCAATTGGCACCTGTGTTTCACCATCATCAGAGATGTGCTGCAGTGGTCAGCTGACCATTTGCACTACCCTTCTCAAGTACACATACTCCAACAGAACATGTGATTTGGCATCAGTGCACTCAAGCTCTTCCAATTGTTGGTGAGCCCCAGGTGGATGAGCGACCGAACCACAGCCAGCGAAATCATCAAAAAGCAGTCTGCTACATGACTTGGGGCTCAGACTGCTTGCCTGATTTGCAAAGGGGGTGAGGTGGAAGACAGATGCCCAAGGGACCGGGAGGAATACCAAGCAAAAGAACTGAATGCAGTCTCAGCCAACCAATCTAAAACCACCTCTACTTGTTCTGGCCTCACTTTTCGTCCAGTGGTACTCGATCCTACAGTGGGGAAAGAATTCAGACCCCTTTAAATTTTTCACTCTTTGTTTCATTGCAGCCATTTGGTAAATTAAAAAAAAAATAAATCATTTTTTTCTCATTAACCCCTTCATGACCCAGCCTATTTTGACCTTAAAGACCTTGCCATTTTTTGCAATTCTGACCAGTGTCCCTTTATGAGGTAATAACTCAGGAACACTTCAACGGATCCTAGCGATTCTGAGATTGTTTTTTCGTGACATATTGGGCTTCATGTTAGTGGTAAATTTAGGTCGATAATTTTTGCGTTTATTTGTGAAAAAAATGGAAATTTGGCGAAAATTCTGAAAATTTTGTAATTTTCAAATTTTTAATTTTTATTCTGTTAAACCAGAGAGTTATGTGACACAAAATAGTTAATAAATAACATTTCCCACATGTCTACTTTACATCAGCAAAATTTTGGGAACAACATTTTTTTTTGTTAGGAAGTTATAAGGGTTAAAAGTTGACCAGCGATTTCTCATTTTTACAGCAAAATTTACAAAACCATTTTTTTTAGGGACCACCTCACATTTGAAGTCACTTTGAGGGGTCTATATGATAGAAAATACCCAAAAGTGACACCATTCTAAAAACTGCACCCCTCAAGCTACTCAAAACTACATTCAAGAAGATTATTAACCCTTCAGGTGCTTCACAGGAACTAAAGCAACGTGGAAGGAAAAAATGGACATTTTAATTTTTCCAACAAAAATTTTCTTTTAGCATCAATTTTTTCATTTTTACATGGGCATCAGGATAAAATGGATCCTAAAATGTGTTGGGCAATTTCTCCTGAGTACACAGATACCTCATATGTGGTCATAAACCACTGTTTGGGCGCACGGCACGGCTCAGAAGGGAAGGAGCGCCATTTGACTTTTTGAATGGAAAATATGCTGGAATATTTAGCGCTTGCCATGTCACATTTGGAGAGTCCCTGTGTGCCTAAACATTGGAGCTCCCCCACAAGTGACCCCATTTTGGAAACTAGACCCCCTAAGGAACTTATCTAGATGCATAGTGATCACTTTGAACCCCCAGGTGCTTCACAAATTGATCTGTAAAAAAAAGAAAGTACTTTTTTTTCACAAAAATTTTCTTTTAGCCTCAGTTTTTTCATTTTCACATGGGCAACAGTATAAATTGGATCCTAAAATTTGTTGGGCAATTTCTCCTGAGTACAGAGATACCTCATATGGGGTCATAAACCACTGTTTGGGCGCACGGCAGGGCTCAGAAGGGAAGGAGCGCCATTTGACTTTTTGAATAGAAAATATGCTGGAATATTTAGCGCTTGCCATGTCGCATTTGGAGAGTCCCTGTGTGCCTAAACATTGGAGCTCCCCCACAAGTGACCCCATTTTGGAAACTAGACCCCCTAAGGAACTTATCTAGATGCATAGTGAGCACTTTGAACCCCCAGGTGCTTCACAAATTGATCCGTAAAAAAAAGAAAGTACTTTTTTTTCACAAAAATTTTCTTTTAGCCTCAGTTTTTTTCATTTTCACATGGGCAACAGTATAAATTGGATCCTAAAATTTGTTGGTCAATTTCTCCTGAGTACACAGATACCTCATATGTGGTCATAAACCACTGTTTGGGCGCACGGCAGGGCTCAGAAGGGAAGCAGCGCCATTTGACTTTTTGAATGGAAAATATGCTGGAATATTTAGCGCTTGCCATGTCGCATTTGGAGAGTCCCTGTGTGCCTAAACATTGGAGCTCCCCCACAAGTGACCCCATTTTGGAAACTAGACCCCCTAAGGAACTTATCTAGATGTATAGTGAGCACTTTGAACCCCCAGGTGCTTCACAAATTGATCCGTAAAAAAAAGAAAGTACTTTTGTTTCACAAAAATTTTCTTTTAGCCTCAGTTTTTTTCATTTTTACATGGGCAACAGTATAAATTGGATCCTAAAATTTGTTGGGCAATTTCTTCTGAGTACACAGATACCTCATATGTGGTCATAAACCACTGTTTGGACGCACGGCAGGGCTCAGAAGGGAAGGAGCGCCATTTGACTTTTTGAATGGAAAATAAAGCTGGAATATTTAGCGGTTGCCATGTCGCATTTGGAGAGTTCCTGTGTGCCTAAACATTGGAGCTCCCCCACAAGTGACCCAATTTTGGAAACTAGACGCCCTAAGGAACTTATCTAGATGCATAGTGAGCACTTTGAACCCCCAGGTGCTTCACAGAAGTTTATAACGCAGAGCCGTGAAAATAAAAAATCATTTTTTTTTCTCAAAAAATGATTTTTTTAGCCCACTATTTTTTATTTTCACAACGGTTACAGGAGAAATTGGACCCCAAAAGTTGTTGTCCAGTTTGTCCTGAATACGCTAGTACCCCATATGTGGGGGGGAACCACTGTTTGGGCACATGTCAGGGCTCGGAAGGGATGTAGTGACGCTTTGAAATGCCGACTTGATGGAATGGTCTGCGGGCATCTTGTTACGTTTGCAGAGCCCCTGATGTGCCTAAACAGTAGAAACTCCCCACAAGTGACCCCATTTTGGAAACTAGACCCTGCAAAGAACTTATCTAGATGTGTGGTGAGCACTTTGAACCCCAAGGGCTACACAGAAGTTTATAACGCCCGAGCATGAAAATAAAAAAATCATATTTTTTCCACAATCAGGATCTTTTAGTCCCAATTTTTTTATTTTCCCAAGGGTAACATGAGAAATTAGACCCCAAAAGTTGTTGTCCAATTTGTCCTGAGTATGCTGATATCCCATATGTGGGAGAAAAGTACTGTATGGGCACACGTCGGGGCTCGGATGGGAAGTAGTGACGTTTTGAAATGCCCACTTGATGGAATGGTCTTCGGGCGTCATGTTACGTTTGCAGAGTCCCTGATGTGCCTAAACAGTAGAAACTCCCCACAAGTGACCCCATTTTGGAAACTAGATCCCCCAAGGAACTCCTATAGATGTGTGATAAGCACTTTGAATCTCCAAGTCCTTCACAGAAGTTTATAACGCAGAGCCGTGAAAATATAAAATCATTTTTTTTCCACAAAAATAATTTTTAGTCCCCAATTTTTTTTCCCAATGTTAACAGGAGAAATTAGAACCCCCAAAGTTGTTGTGCAATTTTTCCCGAGTACGCTGATACCTCATATGTTGGGATAAACCACTGTTTGGGCATACGTCGGGGCTTGGAAAAAAGGGAGCACTGTTTGACTTTTTGAACGCAATTTGCAGAATCAATGTGCGCATGTCGGAATAGGGACGCCCTGATGTCCTAAATATGGAAACCCCTCAATTCTAACTCAACCCTAACCCCAAACACCCTACCCAACCTAACCCTACACACACCTACCCAATACAACCCTATCATAACCCTAACCCCAACACACCCCTAACCTATCCAACCTAACCATAACCTAACTACAATTCCAACCCTAACCTAATTCAAACCCTAACCAAATTCAACCCTGACCGTAATTCACTTAACCCTAATCTAACCCTAGTTCTAACCTAAGGCTGGGTCATATGCTTTTACCAGCCCGTTAACACTAGGTTGACCGGCTGGTAACGGTAATCAAACCCAACGCGTTATGTCTATACCGCTACGCAGATGAATCAGCAGATAATCAGCGCGGTGCAAAAATCCGGTTAGCAAATCCGCCGCGGTCAGCAGCATAATCGCCGCGGATCAAGGAATGGCGATACAGCAAATCCGCCGCGGATAGCAGCAAATCCGCCGCGATAGCAGCAAATCAGCGGATCAGCAGAAATCAGCCGCGGATCAGCAGCAATATCCGCCGCGGATCCGCAGCGAAATCCGCCGCGGATAAGCAGCGAAATCCGCCGCGGATCAGCAGCGATATCCGCCGCGGATCAGCAGCGAATCAGCGCGGATCAGCAGCGAATCAGCCGCGGATCAGCAGCGAAATCGCCGCTGATCAACAGCGAAATCCGCCGCGGATCCGCAGCGAAATCCGCCGCGGATCAGCAGCGAAATCAGCCGCGGATCAGCAGCGATATCCGCCGCGGATCAGCAGCGAAATCAGCCGCGGATCAGCAGCGAAATCAGCCGCGGATCAGCAGCGATATCCGCCGCTGATCAACAGCGAAATCCGCCGCGGATCCGCAGCGAAATCCGCCGCGGATCAGCAGCGAAATCAGCCGCGGATCAGCAGCCATATCCGCCGCGGATCAGCAGCGAAATCTGCCGCGGATCCGCAGCGGATCAGCAGCGACATCAGCCGCGGATCAGCAGCGAAATCCGCCGCGGATCAGCAGCAAAATCCGCCGTGGATCAGCAGCGAAATCAGCCGCGGATCAGCAGCGAAATCCGCCGTGGATCAGCAGCGAAATCAGCCGCGGATCAGCAGCGAAATCCGCCGCGGATCAGCAGCGAAATCAGCCGCGGATCAGCAGCGATATCCGCCGCGGATCAGCAGCGAAATCCGCCGCGGATCCGCAGCAAAATCCGCCGCGGATCAGCAGCGAAATCAGCCGCGGATCAGCAGCGATATCCGCCGCGGATCAGCAGCGAAATCCGCCGCGGATCCGCAGCGGATCAGCAGCGAAATCAGCCGCGGATCAGCAGCGAAATCCGCCGCGGATCCGCAGCGAAATCCGCCGCGGATCCGCAGCGAAATCGGCCGCGGATCAGCAGCGAAATCCACTAGGAAAAAAAAAAAAATTCTTTATTTTATTATTTGTCCCTACCTATGACAGGGGGGGGTTCATTTACTTTTTTTTTATTTTGATCACTGTGACAGTTTATCACAGTGATCAAAATAAATTTTTGTACAATGGAGGGCGCACTGCGCATGCCCGGCCGGCGGGCGCACTGCGCATGCGCCCGCCATTTTCCAAGATGGCGGCGCCCATGAAGAATCCCGGGCAGCCGCCGGGACGGTTCCAGGACATCGGTGGACCGGGAGAGGTGAGTAGGGGACGTCGGAAGGTGAGGGGGGGGATCGGAAGGTGAGGGGGGGTGATCGCAGGAGCAGGGGAGCAGACAGCGACGGCGGTGACCGATCGCTGCCATCTTTCGATGGCGGCGGCCGATCACCGCCGTGACATGGTGTGGGGGGGGTCTGATCGCGGTCTCCAGCCATGGCAGATGCTATTGCAGCATCGGCCATGGCTGGATTGTAATATTTCACCAGTTTCATTGGTGAAATATTACAAATCGCTCTGATTGGCTGTTTCACTTTTAACAGCCAATCAGAGCGATCGTGGCCACGTGGGGGTTAAGCCACCCCCACTGTGGTGATGCGCAAGGGGTCCTGTGCCTGCGGGTCGGATGACCTTTCAGTGATTTCGGTCCCCCGACCCGCAGGAACATGATTTATAGCATGACGCCTACGTCGGCGTCATGGGTCGGGATGGCACAGGTTTTCATGACGCCAACGTAGGCGTCATGGGTCGGGAAGGGGTTAATGTACACTCTGCACCCCATCTTGACTGATAAAAAACAGAAATGTAGACATTTTTGCAAATTTATGAAAAAAAGAAAAACTGAAATATCACATGGTTATAAGTATTCAAACCCTTTGCTCAGACACTCATATTTAAGTCACATACTGTCCATTTCCTTGTGATCCTCCTTGAGATGGTTCTACTCCTTCATTGGAGTCCAGCTGTGTTTAATTGAACTGATAGGAGTTGATTTGTAAAGGCACACATCTGTCTATATAAGACCTCACAGCTCACAGTGCATGTCAGACCAATTGAGAATCATGAGGTCAAAGGAACTGGCCAAGGAACTCAGAGACAGAATTGTGGCAAGGCACTGATCTGGCTAAGGTTACAAAAGAATTTCTGCAGTACTCAAGGTTCCTAAGAGCAGAGTGGCCTTCATAATCATTAATTAAATGGAAGAAGTTTGGGACCACAAGAAGTCTTCCTAGACCTGGCCATCCAGCCAAACTGAGCAATCATGGGAGAAGAGCCTTGGTGAGAGAGTTAAAGAATAACCCCAAGATCACTGTGGATGAGCTCCACAGATGCAGTAGGCTGATGGGAGAAAGTTCCACAAAGTCAACTATCACTGTAGTCCTCCACCTGTCGGGCCTTTATGGCAGAGTGGCCCGACGAAAGCCTCTCCTCAGTGTCAGACATATGAAAGCCCGCATAGAGTTTGCTAAAAAAAACACATGAAGTACTCTCAGACTATAAGAAATAAGATTCTCTGGTCTGATGAGATGAAGATAGAACTTTTTGGTGATAATTCTAAGCGGTATGTGTGGAGAAAACCCGGCACTGCTCATCACCTGCCCAATACAATTACAACAGTGAAACATGGTGGTAGCAGCATCATGCTATGGGGTGTTTTTCTGCTGCAGGGACAGAACGACTGGTTGCAATTGAAGGAAACATGAATGCTGCAAAGTACAGAGATATCCTGGATGAAAACCTCTTCCAGAGTGCTCCGGACCTCAGACTTGGCCGAAGGTTCACCTTCCAACAAGACAATGACCCTAAGCACACAGCTAAAAAAACAAAGGAGTGGCTTCAGAACAACTCTGTGACCATTCTTGACTGGCCCAGCCAGAGCCCTGACCTAAACCCTATTGAACATCTCTGGAGAGACCTGAAGATGGCTGTCCACCAACATTCACCATCCAACCTGATGGAACTGGAGAGGATCTTCAAGGAAGAATGGCAGAGGATCCCCAAATCCAGGTGTGAAAAACTTGTTGCATAATTCCCAAGAAGACTCATGGCTGTACTAGCTCAACAGGCTGCTTCTATTCAATACTAAGTAAAGGGTCTGAATACTTATGACCATATGATATTTCAGGGTTCTTTTTAATAAATTTGCAAAAATGTCTACATTTCTGTTTTTTCAGTCAAGATCGGGTGCAGAGTGTGCATTAATAAGAAAAAAAATGAACTTTTTTGCATTTACCAAAAGGCTGCAATGAGACAAAGTGAAAAATTTAAAGGGGTCTGAATACTTTCTGTAATGTAATGGCACGTGGTACATCGGGCTGCAGCCGCTTACAGATCGATTTTTGGCCCTCTCTGTGATCTGTAAGTGGCTGCAGCCCGATGTACCATGTGCCTGTGCAGGTCCTGTGCTGACGAGCACATGCGTGACTAACGATCACGGAGGACACCTGATCTTTTTGCCCTGAGACTAGAATGGTGGCTGCTACCGGCCGGAGCAGCTCTGTTTGAAAGGTAATCACAGACCACACATTCCTGGACTTTAGGTATAATTAAGCTGGACTATCGCTTCTCATCGCTCCAGTGAACGTGGGTCATTAACTCTTCGGATCGTCGCCTCCTCCCTGCTTCCCCCTTTTCTTGTGACACTGCGAATGGTCTCATATCTCACATATGAGGTAATTATTTCTTTTAACTTAACACACTGCATATGAATTTGCTATAACCTTCTTTTTTACCAGTTTTTTGTACTTTTGGTGGTATATTGTGTAAGTGCATTTTTTGGTGGCATATTTTGTCGGTACATATTGAATAGAGCCATCTTTATGTAAACCCTCTAGGCATTAATCCCGTACACATTAGAGCCTCTGAGCGCAAAAGTAATTTATACATCTGGATTTTAACTTTGACACTTGTGGTGACTATTGTCTTTTACTTATGCTGCTAAAGTCTCTATATAATTAAGCGCCACTGTACTATTTTATAACTTATTTTTGACACCTGCCTTAAACTTTTGTTCAATACTTTACATGCATATATACAGTGGGTTCGGAAAGTATTCAGACCCCTTTAAATATTTCACTCTTTGTTTCATTGCAGCCATTTGGTAAATGCAAAAAGTTAATTTTTTTCTCATTAATGTACACTCTGCACCCCATCTTGAATGATAAAAAACAGAAATGTAGAAATTTTTGAAAATGTATTAAAAAAAAAGAAACATATATTACACATATTTGTACACATTATAAATACATAAAGACACATTACATAACATATAAATTTGAGGACAAAAGTTTTGAGATTGACACAAACAATAGTTTTCAGAAAGTTTACTGTTTCAATGTTTTTAGATCTTTTGTTCAAATATTTCTATGGTTACTGGAGTACAATTATAAGCATCTCATATGTTTTTAAACTTTTACTGAAAAATACATCAAGTTTATGCAAAGACTCAGTATTTATAGTGTTGTCCCTTATTTTTCCAGATATAGGCAATTTGCCTTAGCTGAAAATTAACTTCTAAGCCAAATCCTGGCTGTGTGGCAACCTATTCTTGCTTAATCATTGTTGGAAGTTTATCCCAATTTCTGAATTTTTGTTTGTCCATCTGCTTTTTGAGGACTGAGTAATTGGGTCTGTGGCATAATACATAAAACTCCAGTCCTACATTTTGTTACTCTGCAGACTCCCTTCCCTCTCTTTTTACTGCCAACTAGACACATATAGTGGTGGCCAAAAGTATTAGCACCCCTGCAATTCTGTCAGATAATACTCAGTTTCTTCCTGAAAATGATTGCAATCACAAATCATTTGCTATTTTTATCTTCATTTAATTTGCTTGCAAGGAAAAAAACACAAAAGAGAATGAAGCAAAAATCAAATCCTGGATCATTTCACACAAAACTCCAAAAATGGGCCAGACAAAAGTATTGGCACCCTCAGCCTAATACTTGGTTGCACAACCTTTAACCAAAATAACTGCGAACAACCGCTTCCTGTAACCATCAATGAGTTTCTTACAATGCTCTGCTGGAATTGTAGACCATTCTTCTTTGGCAAACTGCTCCAGTTCCCTGATATTTGAATGGTGCCTTCTCCAAACTGCCATTTTGAGATCTCTCCACAGGTGTTCTATGGGATTCAGGTCTGGACTCATTGCTGGCTACCTTAGAAGTCTCCAGTGGTTTCTCTCAAACCATTTTATAGTGCTTTTGGAAGTGTGTTTTGGGTCATTGTCCTGCTGGAAGACCCATGACCTCTGAGGGAGACCCAGCTTTCTCACACTGGGCCCTACATTATGCTGCAAAATTTGTTGGTAGTCTTCAGACTTCATAATGCCATGCACACGGTCAAGCAGTCCAGTGCCAGAGGCAGCAAAGCAACCCCAAAACATCAGGGAACCTCCGCCATGTTTGACTGTAGGGACCGTGTTCTTTTCTTTGAATGCCTCTTTTTTTTCCTGTACACTCTATGTTGATGGTTTTTCCCAAAAAGCTCGACTTTTGTCTCATCTGACCAGAGAACATTCTTCCAAAATGTTTTAGGCTTTCTCAGGTAAGTTTTGGCAAACTCCAGCCTGGCTTTTTAATGTCTCGGGGTAAGAAGTGGGTTCTTCCTGGGTATCCTACCATACAGTCCCTTTTCATTCAGACGGCGACGGATAGTATGGGTTGACACTGTTGTACCCTCGGACTGCAGGGCAGCTTGAACTTGTTTAGATGTTAGTCGAGGTTCTTTATCCACCATCCGCACAATCTTGCGTTGAAATCTCTCGTCAATTTTTCTTTTCCTTCCACATCTAGGGAGGTTAGCCACAGTGCCATGGGCTTTAAACTTCTTGATGACACTGCGCACGGAAGACACAGGAACATTCAGGTCTTTGGAGATGGACTTGTAGCCTTGATATTGCTCATGCTTCCTCACAATTTGGTTTCTCAAGTCCTCAGACAGTTCTTTGGTCTTCTTTCTTTTCTCCAGGATCAATGTGGTACACACAAGGACACAGGACAGAGGTTGAGTCAACTTTAATCCATGTTAACTGGCTGCAAGTGTGATTTAGTTATTGCCAACACCTGTTAGGTGCCACAGGTAAGTTACAGGTGCTGGTGATTACACGAATTAGAGAAGCATCACATGATTTTTCAAACAGTGCCAATACTTTTGTCCACCCCCTTTTTTAGGTTTGGTGTGGAATTATATCCAATTTGGCTTTAGGTCAATTATTTTTGTGTTTTTTCATTGAAGACTAATTAAATGAAGATAATAATACCAAAGAAGTTGTGTTTGCAATCATTTTCAGGAAGAAACTGAGTATTATCTGACAGAATTGCAGGGGTGCCAATACTTTTGGCCACCACTGTAAGTTACTGTAGGTCTGGAGTGGACTACATGAAAATGGCCGTCAGAGGCACCGAGATCTCAATCGTGCATGAGCCGCCTCCGGCAGCCATTTTCCCAGAGACCACCACATCAAAAAGCATGGAAAGTGCAGCGGCTCCGGGCTTTCACAAATTGTCAGCGCCACTCCTGCACCACTGGATGAAACCACATTCTACAATCTCGGGGTCCGCAGCATTGCGCCACTCCTACCTCCGCCGAACACCACCTCCTACAAGCCTTTGGCCCACAGCATCTCCTGCCTCCGACGCCAACAGCTGTCACGCTGGGTGAGGGATAAGCAAGGTGCACAACAACTGGGAGAGGGAGGGGAAGCCCAAACACTAGGGAAGGGGGAAGTGGAGACCCCGTAGGCAGATCTAACAATACCCTGTCTCGCCTGATGTCCCTAAATAGGTTACACACCTATCGCCGAGCAGGAACCTAATCGCTGCCTGACCCTGGTGATTGGCCATGGATAGGGAGGGGACGGGTGTGCACTAATCAACCCCCTCTACAACTAAAGACAGAGAGGGTGGACAAACAATTGGATCAACTTAGCTTGAGAAGACCACCGAGATATCACTCCAGCAATCCTCCAAGAGTACTCCAAGAAGACACCATCCAACTGCAAGTACTTCCAACCAGACAGAGGGAGATTGAGCTAACACCAGCTGTTGTGAATATGCTAGAAGCGGCTTCTGAGCTGGGGCTCCCTCCGGTGGTTTCTGAGGGTAATGAACTGATTAATGAATGGCCTTCAGCTGGCGCTGAATGGTAGGATATAAGTTGCCTGATTTCCCAGCAGCCTTGCCGGTTACCAATTGTTCTTCTGGTCTTGCTTGAAGCACTGCTAGTTTCCTGCTCTCCTTCAGATAAGTGTGTTCTGGGTTTTTTTTTTCTCTGTTTGATTTTCTCTGCTGGTTTGCTGCCTGCAGTGGACTGCAGCCTGTCCCCTTTTGGGGGTCTGGCGCTGCAATTGTGCTCCGTTTGTGTCTGCACTTTTGCTTTGCTCTTTTGTTACTTTTAATTTGCTGAATAGCGTTTTGTTACACCAGAGATATGATTTAGGCAGAAGAGGTCGAGTGATCTCAGGTTTTTTCGCAATCAGACGTGTTGGTATTTTTGTTAGGGTTTTTGTTGGATTGCAGTCAGAATTCTTTCCTGTACTTTTCTGTCTAGACAGATTGGGCCCCAGCGTTTGCTCATTCTATTTTCTGTCTGTGTCCGAGCTTTCTTCTTGTCTAACCGCCATTACATATTTGGGGGCTTCCTATTTTCTTTGGGGATCTGCTCTGGGGCAGATAGCTTTCATCTTTCTGCCTTTAGGTGTAGTTATCTCTCAGGCTGTGACGAGGCGTCTAGGATTAACGTAGGAACGCTCCACGGCTACCTCTAGTCGTGTGGTTAGTTCAGGTTACTGCAATCCAATAGGTTCCAGCCTCTCTGGTGTATTACCGCTTTTGCTATTTTTTGCCATTTCTCCTCAGTTACCGAAACATAACAGTGTAACCGGCCAACAGTGTAACCGGCCAAAACTGAAAATTATATGGTACTCAACAGAAGGGAAAAATAGTAAAAAAGGAACAAGAAAAAAGGGAGTTGTCAGAATTTTTTTTTTCTGTTTGTTGCATTTTTCCCTCTTTTTCTTTGGGTGCTGAGGAGGAATTTTTTTTTTTTTCTCAATGGAGTTTGCACAGTTGTCTGGCCGTGTGGATCAGCTTGCCACTGAGGTTCGGAGTATTGCTACCTATCTTGCTGGGTTGCCAGTTGTGGAACCTAGGATCCCCATGCCAGATTTGTTTTTGGGGGATCGATCTAAATTTCTGAATTTCAAAAAGAACTGTAAGTTGTTTTTTGCCTTAAGGCCTAAGTCCTCAGGGAACGCGGCACAGCAGGTTCAAATTGTCATCTCCCTGCTGCGCGGCGACCCTCAGGATTGGGCTTTTTCCCTGACACCTGGGGATCCTGTTTTGAATGATATTGATGTATTTTTTCTGGCTCTGGGGTTATTGTACGATGAACCTAATGTCACTGATCAAGCTGAAAAGACCTTGTTGGCATTAAATCAGGGTCTTGAAGATGCTGAGTTGTACTGTCAGAAATTTCGAAAGTGGGAAGTCCTGACCAAATGGAATGATCATGCTTTGGCAGCCCTTTTTCAAAAGGGTCTGTCAGAAAAAGTAAAGGATGTTATGGTGGGATTCCCTTTCCCTCTGGTCTCAATGATTCTATGTCTTTGGCTATTCAAACTGACAGACGTTTGCGTGAGCGCAAAGGTATGCATGAGATGGTGTTGCCTTGTGAGTCAGCTCCTGAGCCCATGCAGTGTGATGGAGTGACTTCTGGGACTCAACGTCATGAGTTTCGTAAGCGCAATGGGTTATGTTTCTACTGTGGTGACGCTTCCCATGCTATCTCTGTCTGCCCTAAGTGGGGAAGACGTTTTGCACGCTCAGTTGTCTTGGGTAGTGTTCAGACTAAATTTCTGTTGACTGTTACCCTGATTTGCTCCCTGTCCACATTTTCTGCTCAGGATTTTGTTGATTCAGGAGCAGCTATTAACCTGATGGATTTTGACTTTGCCAAACGTTGTGTGTTTTCCATGATACCCCTGCGGAAGTCTATTCCCCTACTGGGCATTGATTCAATCCCTTTGGCGGAGAATAAACCCCAATTTTCTACTCAGGTGATAATGAGGGTTGAACCAGATTATCAGGAGAGTTGCAAATTTCTGGTGCTGCATAATCTGCATGACATTATTGTACTAGGTTTCCCTTGGTTACAGTCTCATAATCCTGTTTTGGATTGGAAATCTGTGTCTGTGACCAGTTGGGGCTGCCAATGTGTTAATACTGACACTCCTGTTTTTTCTGCCTCTCCCCAGTCTCAGGATGTCCCTGACTTTTTGACTGATTTTTCTGATGTGTTTAGTGAAAGTAAATCTGCATCCTTGCCCCCTCACAGGAGCTACGATTGCGCTATTAGTGCCTGGTGGTAAATTTCCTAAAAGTCGCCTTTTTAATTTATCTGTACCTGATCACGATGCTATGTGATCTTATATCAAGGAGTCATAGGAGAAGGGTCATATCAGACCATCCTCTTCACCCTTGGGCACCGGGTTTTTCTTTGTGGCCAAAAAGGATGGTTCATTGAGGCCGTGTATTGATTATCGCCTCCTGAATAAGATCACTGTTAAATATCAATATCCGTTACCTTTGATTTCTGACCTATTTTCCAGAGTGAAAAGTGCTAGTTGGTTTACCCAGCTTGACCTCAGGGGGCGTATAACCTTATTCGCATTAAGCACGGGGATGAATGGAAGACGGCGTTTAATACCCCAGAGGGGCATTTTGAGTACCTAGTGATGCCCTTTGGGCTCACTAATGCTCCTTCCGTCTTCCAATCCTTCATGAATGATATTTTCAGGGATTTTGTGGATAAATTTCTGATTGTTTATTTGGATGATATCTTGATTTTTTTCCAATGACTGGGACTCTCATGTGAAACATGTTCGGACTGTGTTCCAGATTTTGAGAGAGAATGCACTGTATGTGAAGGGATCAAAGTGTCTTTTTGGCGTACAGAAGGTCTCATTTCTGGGATTCATTTTGTCTCCGTCTGTTATTGAAATGGACCCGGTCAAGGTTCAAGCCATCTGTGATTGGGTTCAACCTACTTCATTGAAGGCTCTTCAGAGATTTTTGGGTTTTGCCAATTTTTATCGTAAATTTATTGGTAATTTCTCTGGTATTGTTAAACCATTGACTGATCTGACCAAAAAGGGTTCCGATGTGGTGAATTGGCCTCCTGAGGCAGTTTCTGCATTTCAGGAACTTAAGCAGAGATTCATTTCTGCTCCTGTTCTACGGCAGCCTGATGTTTCTCTGCCGTTTCAGGTGGAGGTTGATGCCTCTGAGATTGGGGCAGGTGCCGTTTTGTCCCAAAGGGATCCAGAGACCTCTAAGAGTAACCCTTGTGCCTTTTTCTCTCGAAAATTTTCTCCAACTGAACGTAATTATGACGTGGGTAATCGGGAGTTATTGGCCATGAAGTGGGCCTTTGAAGAGTGGAGACATTGGCTGGAAGGAGCCAAACATCAGGTGGTGGTCCTCACGGACCATAAGAACCTAGTTTACCTCGAATCAGCCAAGCGACTTAATCCTAGACAGGCCAGGTGGGCCTTGTTTTTCACACGTTTTAATTTTGTGGTTTCTTTTCTTCCTGGCACTAAGAATGTCAAGGCGGATGCCCTCTCGAGGAGTTTCTTTGCAGATTCTCCTGAGTTATCTGATCCTGCTGTTATTTTGAAAGAGGCTGTGGTTCTTTCCGCCATTTCACCCAATTTGAGACTGGCTCTGGAAGGGTGTCAGGAGGATAAACCTGAGCGCTGCCCTGTTGGGAAGTTGTTTGTTCCAGACCAGTGGAAAAAGAGTGTGATGTCTGAGATTCATTGTTCCGCGTTGACTGGTCATCCCGGGATTTTTGGTACCAGAGACTTGGTGAGTCGCTCCTTTTGGTGGCCTGCTTTGTCTCGTGATGTCAGGGACTTTGTGCAGTCCTGTGGGACTTGCTCTCGTTCTAAGCCTTGCTCTCGTTCTAGTGGTTTGTTAATGCCATTACCTATACCCAAGAGGCCATGGACCCATATTTCTATGGATTTTATTTCTGACCTTCCTGTCTCTCAGAGAATGACCGTTATCTGGGTAATCTGTGATAGGTTTTCCAAGATGATACATCTTGTGCCATTGCCTAAGTTGCCTTCCTCCTCCGAGTTGGTGCCTTTGTTCTTTCAGCATGTGGTTCGGTTGCATGGCATTCCGGAGAACATTGTGTCTGACAGAGGAGTCCAATTTGTTTCCAGATTTTGGAGGACATTTTGTTCTAAACTTGGTGTTCAGTTGTCTTTCTCCTCTGCATTTCACCCTCAGACCAATGGACAAACCGAGAGAACAAACCATACCTTGGAGACTTATTTGAGATGTTTTGTGTCTGCTGATCAAGATGACTGGGTCTCTTTTTTGCCTTTGGCTGAGTTTGCTCTTAATAATAGAGCTAGCTCTGCCACCTTGATATCTCCATTTTTCTGCAATTCCGGGTTTCACCCTCGATTTTCTTCGGGACAGGCGGAGGCTTCTGTCTGTCCGGAGGTTGACTCTATTGTGCAGCGTATGCAGCAGATTTGGGACCAGGTGGTGGAGAGGTTGTCTCTCTCTCTCAGGGGAAGGCCCAGCGGTTTGCCAACCGGCATAGGACTGATGGTCCTCGTTTTAAAGTGGGGGACTTGGTTTGGTTGTCCTCAAGGAATATCCCTATGAAGGTTGCATCTCCTAAATTTAAGCCAAGGTTCATTGGACCTTATAAGATCATGGAAATTATTAATCCGGTTTCCTTCCGTTTGCTTCTTCCAGGGACATTTAAGATCCATAATGTGTTCCACAAATCCTTATTGAAGAGGTTTGTCGAACCAGTGGTTCCTATGGCTGCACCTCCCAACCCTGTTTTGGTTGAGGGCAATTTGGAGTATGTGATTGAGAAGATATTGGATTCTCGTTTTGCTAGACGGAAACTCCAGTTTTTGGTTAAGTGGAGAGGTTATGGTCAGGAGGACAATTCTTGGGTGTTTGCTTCTGACATTCATGCTGGGAGACTTATCCGTGCCTATCATCGAGCCCATCCTGATCGACCTGGTTGCGCAGGTGAGGGTTCGGTGACCCCTCCTCAAGGGGGGGTACTGTTGTGAATATGCTAGAGGCAGCTTCTGAGCTGGGGCTCCCTCCGGTGGTTTCTGAGGGTAATGAACTGATTAATGAATGGCCTTCAGCTGGCGCTGAATGGTAGGATATAAGTTGCCTGATTTCCCAGCAGCCTTGCCGGTTACCAATTGTTCTTCTGGTCTTGCTTGAAGCACTGCTAGTTTCCTGCTCTCCTTCAGATAAGTTTGTTCTGGGTTTTTTTTTTTCTCTGTTTGATTTTCTCTGCTGGTTTGCTGCCTGCAGTGGACTGCAGCCTGTCCCCTTTTGGGGGTCTGGCGCTGCAATTGTGCTCCATTTGTTCTGCACTTTTGCTTTGCTCTTTTGTTACTTTTAATTTGCTGAATAGCGTTTTGTTACACCAGAGATATGATTTAGGTGGAAGAGGTCGAGTGATCTCAGGTTTTTTCGCAATCAGACGTATTGGTATTTTTGTTAGGGTTTTTGTTGGATTGCAGTCAGAATTCTTTCCTGTACTTTTCTGTCTAGACAGATTGGGCCCCAGCGTTTTCTCATTCTATTTTCGGTCTGTGTCCGAGCTTTCTTCTTGTCTAACCGCCATTACATATTTGGGGGCTTCCTATTTTCTTTGGGGATCTGCTCCGGGGCAGATAGCTTTCATCTTTCTGCCTTTAGGTGTAGTTATCTCTCAGGCTGTGACGAGGCGTCTAGGATCAACGTAGGAACGCTCCACGGCTACCTCTAGTTGTGTGGTTAGTTCAGGTTACTGCAATCCAATAGGTTCCAGCCTCTCTGGTGTATTACCGCTTTTGCTATTTTTTGCCATTTCTTCTCAGTTACCGAAACATAACAACCAGCACCTTGCTGTTGAGACTGAAGGTATTTAAACCTTCAGCAATGGTGTATTAATTAGCAGCAAAAGTTAGAGGTTACTGTTGGGTCCTAGAGGGAGAAGGATATCACTCCATAACAGAGATGCAAAAATCAAGTAGGTGCTTGTAGAGCTAAACGCAATGACCATCTACAATCAGATCCAGGATGACTGTCTGTCATACCTGACACATCCGTGACATCAGCTTCCTTCAGCAGTGATCTTGCCATCGCAGCAGCCCGACAGGTAAGCTGCTGTAAAAGCGGATTATAATGCACACACAGCCTGTACCAAAATAGAATTGTAGGCTTTGTTTATGGGGATTGGATTGCTTTGTCCTCACATACTCTCTATATTGTGGCATGCAGGAGATATTTGGACTGTTTTATAGTAGTTTCATTTGCATTCTTTGATATAAATATCTGTATATCCATTCTTTTTTGAATGCACATATGTGGTATTATTGATTCAATTTTTTTGTATCAATAACCAGTATGCATTTTGAGGCATTTTTATGTCTTTTTGTCCCAAGGTTTATTTATAACATGTTTTCTCTATATTTATTCACTTGGGGCAATTGATATCTCTCTCTGACCCATAACTCCCCTGCAAGTGCCCTTTGGAGATTCACCAATAGAGATGAGCGGTGTTCGACTAGAACTGTTCGCCAATTTCAAATTCAAGCTGTTTTGGGCGGTGTTTGAGTCGTTCGACGAACCTGAACCTGAACGATTTGGATTTGTTCAAGATTATGTTCGATAACTGTTCGTGCACCTAAATCGTCACTGGATTTTTTAACAGTTATGCTGAGAATCACTGTTAATACACATTTTGAGTGTCCAACGTGGCGGGGGGAGGGGCATAGCTTGGATCTCTGCAGAGATAATGAAGATCTCCATTTTTTTTTCTCTTTCCCGCATTTCCAGTGGGCGGTGCAGTCTGTCAGCCTATCAGCAGCGCTCACACGGAGCGAGGTGCTTTTTTTCACACAAGCAAGGGCATGTGTCATTGGCTGTGTACGTCACATGTCCTTGCCCTATAAGACCCAGCCATTTCCCCCCTCGCCACCATTTTCTCCGTGCTGCAGCTCAGTGTTAGACGGCACTGTTGCTGTTAGCGCTATATTGTGTGTGCATTGTGCAACAGCAACTTGCAAGCGAAATCGCTGAGAAATAGAGAGGAAGGTTTAGGGAGTAGGGACTAGTTTGTAATTGCAGCCCTTTTGAGGGCTACGTTACATCAGTTCCTAGCAGTTTTAGCAGGCAGGTCTGTGCTCACTCTTAAATAGACAGATATGTCAACTTGGGACAGTGACAATTTGTAATTGCAGCCCTTTTCAGGGCTAGGTTACAGCAGTTGCTATCACTTTTTGTCAGCTACACCATCGTTCAAATCACTCCTAATTATTCGCTGCATCTATCCTGTTCAACAATTGTGTGCATAGTACCAGTGTGTGCTACTCATTCTATTAGGGCATCTATACAAAGCTCCAGCAGCCTTAAAAAAAAAATTCTATCTGCATGTTGCCTGTACAATAATTGTGGGCATAGTAGCAGTCTGTGGTACTCATTGTATTAGGCCATCTCTACAAAGGTGCACCAGCCTTAAAAAACAAAAAAAAATCTATCTGCATGTTGCTTGGACAATAATTTGGGCATAGTAGCATTCTGTGGTACTCATTGTATTAGGTCATCTCTACAAAGGTCCACCAGCCTTAAAAAACAAAAAAAAATCTATCTGCATGTTGCTTGGACAATAATTTGGGCATAGTAGCATTCTGTGGTACTCATTGTATTAGGCCATCTCTACAAATGTCCACCAGCCTTAAAAAAACAAAAAAAGTCTTAGTTACTTACCGTTAACGGTATTTTTCGAAGTCCATGACAGCACTACAGAGAGAGGGGATCCGCCCCTTAGGAACAGGAAACCTACAGATACAAAAGGGAGGCACCTCTCCCACGCATCAGTTGGATTACAGAGCATAAGAGGACTAGCCAGGTTAAATGGTATACAGCAAAAAATGTATGCATCACACAGTAACATTGATCAATTGTTTATTACATGTGGACTATATAAGAGGAAGAAGTGCACATAGAACACGGGTGGGAATCTAAGGGTGCTGTCATGGACTTCGAAAAATACGTTAACGGTAAGTAACTAAGACTTTATTCGAACGTCCATGACAGCACTACAGAGAGAATTACAGAGAGTAATAACTACTTAGGGAGGGACTACAGCCTGCAGCACCCTTAGTCCGAAAGAAAGGTCTGAGGAAGCACCCAAATCTAACCTATAATGAGTGTAAAACGTGTGTGGAGAAGACCACGTAGCTGCCTTACATATCTGGTCAATGGAGACTTCTGCCCTCTCTGCCCATGAAGTCGCCACAGCTCGGGTGGAATGCGCCCTTAGCTTCTCAGGTGCCGGCTTGCCCCTCGAGGTGTATGCCAGAGAAATTGCTTCCCTAATCCATCTGGCCAATGAGCTTTTTGTTATTCTACGGCCTTTGTTAATTCCCTGAAAAGAGACAAACAATGCATTGTCCCTTTTCCAGGGGTCAGTGACTGCCAGATATTGCAGTAGACATCTTCTAACATCTAGAGTATGGAGTTTTATCTCTTTTTGATTAGATGGATTAGGGATGAAAGAAGGGAGAACATTTTCCTGTGTTCTGTGAAAAGCGGAAGACATCTTAGGTAGGTATGCCGGATCAGGTCTAAGTATTATCCTGTCATTCAGGACCTGAGTGTAAAGGTACTGCCACACTTAGCGATCTCGTTAGCGATCACGATAACGACGCAATCGTTGGTGTGATCTCTTTTAGGTCGCTAGTAGCTGCCAAACAGGAGATCTCATAAACGACACATCAGCGGTCAGCGATCTCTTTAACGACTTTGGCGGTCGTTAGGATGTCATTAGCATGTACTGAGCACTTCTGATTCATAGGAATTTCCAGCATCGCTCCTGCTCTCTGCATCCTGCTAGCCTGCTTTGCAACTTCTGCGATCCTCTCTGTGACGCAAAAGAGAACTTACAGATATTGCGATCCACTCTGTGACGCAAAACAGTCATATGCGTCACAAACGAGGTTGCTCGTCGTTCGCAAAAGGTGCCAAACAGCGATTCAGGCTCACCAGCAGGACGCCAACGATCAAAAAACGGTCCAGAACTCTAGTGAACGATCAGCGACATCACAGCAGGGGCCACATCGTTGCTACATGCCACACACAACGAGGTCGCTAAAGAGATCGCAAAATAGTGACGTTTTAGTGATCTCGTTAGCGATCTAGTTTGCGATCTCGTTTAGTGTGGCATACCCTTAAGGAGACAGTCTAGATAGTGCCTGGATGTCACTTACCCTCCTAGCCGAAGTTAATGCTACCAGGAAGGCGGTTTTTAGGGAAAGAATTTTTATTGATGCCGCTGAGATAGGTTCAAAAGGGGGTTCTGTTAAAGCAGTGAGAACAAGGTTCAAATCCCATGGCATGATTCTGTTCTTTACTATGGGTCTCGACCTACCCACAGCCTTAATGAATCTACTGACCCAGTAATTATTGGCGATGTTGCAACTAAAGAGTGCTCCCAAAGCTGAAACCTGCACCTTAAGGGTGCTCGTGGAGAGACCTAAGTCCAGACCCTTTTGTAGGAATTCTAGAATCTGGGCTATCGGTGTTGGGTCCCCTGCTACCACCCCCGAGCTCTGAAGAAATTTTTTCCAAGTCCTAGCGTAGATTCTAGTTGTAACCTCTTTTCTGCTCTTAAGGAGAGTATTAATTAGATTAGCAGAAAACCCCTTATCTCTCAGCAGCGACCGTTCAAAATCCACGCCGTCAGGTGGAGGCCCGCTACTCGAGGATGGTAGACTGGACCCTGGGAGAGCAGATCGGGAATATCCGGCAGGACCCAAGGGTCGGCTATCGACATGTTCCTGAGACATGATAACCATGCCCTCCTGGGCCAGAAGGGAGCAACTACTATTACCCTTGCCCTGTCTTTCCTGACTTTCCACAATACTAGGGGGAGTAAGGACAAGGGAGGGAAGGCATATGCTAGATTGAAATCCCACTTTAATAGAAAAGCGTCCACTGCCAGAGGGCTTTCTTTGGGATTCAGAGAGCAGAACCGTCTCACTTTCCTGTTGCTTTTGGTAGCAAAGAGATCTATCTCCGGTTGACCCCATTTCTGCACAATCAGGTCGAAAATCGAAGTCTTTAACGACCATTCTCCCTGACTCAGGAGATTGCGGCTTAAGAAGTTTGCTTTGGTATTTTCTTCTCCCCTTATATGTAGAGCCGTTAGAGAAAGAAAGTGTCGTTCTGCTATCTGGAGTAGGCGCCTTGCCACTTCCATGAGAGGACCAGAACGAGTACCACCCTGGTGGTTGACGTAAGCGACTGTGACACGATTGTCGGGGAGCACTCGAACGTGGTGACCCTGTAGATAGACAAGGAGCTTTTTAATTGCTTGCTCTACCGCCGTTAACTCCTTCATATTAGAAGACATTTGTATTTGATCCAGCTCCCATAAGCCCTGAACCATAACATCCCCCATATGAGCCCCCCACCCAGAGGGGCTTGCATCTGTCGTGACTATCCGGGATATTTCATATTCCCAGGGAACCCCCTTAGACAGGTTCGTCTCTTCCTTCCACCAATCCAGGGATCTTATAGTAGTCTGGGACAAGGATAGCTGGCCTTCTAGGTAACCACCTAGAAAATTTTGATATAACAAGACCTCAGCTTGCAGCGTCCTTGTGTGAAATTGTGCCCACTGAACCGCGGGGATACAGGACGAGAGGGAGCCCAAAAGAGACATGGCCTTCCTAAGAGACATGGAGGGGTTATTGGAAGCGTTTAGGACCTGGTACCGTAAGCGAATCAACTTGTCTGACTGTAAACTACAGTTCTGATTCCGTGAATCCAGAATTAGCCCTAGAGACTGCTGAACCCTCATCGGATTCAAACGAGACTTTTTGGTATTTATTAGCCATCCCAGCCGCTCTAAGGTAGATATTGCTCTTTGCAGTTGCTCTAGGCAATGCTCTGCCGTCTTTCCAATGATAAGAAAGTCGTCGAGGTAGGGGACTATGAGCATATTGGATTCACGTAAGTGGGCCATGACTTCCGACATAACTTTAGTGAACACTCGTGGGGCAACCGCCAAGCCAAAGGGAAGGGCGCTATATTGAAAATGTCGCAGCGATTCCCCCATCTGGACTGCTACTCTGAGGAAACGCTGATGGTCCACATGGATCGGTACGTGGTAATAAGCGTCTTTCAGATCTAACACCACCATAAAGCAATTTTCAAACAGAAGCTTTATTGCTGAGCTGACCGTTTCCATTTTAAATGGATGAATAACAAGGAATTTATTGAGGGCTAGAGTTGAGCGATACTTTCCGATATCCTAAAGTATCGGAATCGGAATGGTATCGCCGATATCACTAAAATATCGGCGATACCCGATACCGATACCGGAAGTCCCATGTAAGTCTATGGGAACAAAATATCGCAACTAAAAAAACCCCATTCTTTCCTTGTAAACACTAAATATACACACATAGAATACATATATATATATATACATGTCATTGTGACATATATATATACATATATGTATAGTTTATACACTTCTACATAGTAAAATATCCTTTGATTCAATTGCCGGGTAAAGCCGGCTTCTGTGAAAAGACAGAAGCACCCGACATGAAATGACACTTGGTGTACATAGGGTTAACCATGTCTTTTCATGTCGTTTGCTATCTGATTTGCACAAACAATTAAATCAGACTATGTGTGCAAAATTTCACACCTGTAGGGGTTAATTAAAGGTGTAAATTCGTTGTAAAAAAAACGGACTTTTTTGCTACGAATTTACACCTTAAATTAACCCCTACAGGTGTGAAATTTTGCACACATAGTCTGATTTAATTGTTTGTGCAAATTAGATAGCAAAGGACATGAAAAGACATGGTTAACCCTATGTACACCAAGTGTCATTTCATGTCGGGTCACCCGACATGAAATGACACTTGGTGTACATAGGGTTAAACATTTCTTTTCATGTCCTTTGCTATCTAATTTGCACAAACAATTAAATCAGACTATGTGTGCAAAATTTCACACCTGTAGGGGTTAATTAAAGGTGTAAATTCGTTGTAAAAAAACCGGACTTTTTTGCTACGAATTTACACCTTTAATTAACCCCTACAGGTGTGAAATTTTGCACACATAGTCTGATTTAATTGTTTGTGCAAATTAGATAGCAAAGGACATGAAAAGACATGGTTAACCCTATGTACACCAAGTGTCATTTCATGTCGGGTCACCCGACATGAAATGACACTTGGTGTACATAGGGTTAAACCTTTCTTTTCATGTCCTTTGCTATCTAATTTGCACAAACAATTAAATCAGACTATGTGTGCAAAATTTCACACCTGTAGGGGTTAATTAAAGGTGTAAATTCGTTGTAAAAAAAACGGACTTTTTTGCTACGAATTTACACCTTAAATTAACCACTACAGGTGTGAAATTTTGCACACATAGTCTGATTTAATTGTTTGTGCAAATTAGATAGCAAAGGACATGAAAAGACATGGTTAACCCTATGTACACCAAGTGTCATTTCATGTCGGGTCACCCGACATGAAATGACACTTGGTGTACATAGGGTTAAACATTTCTTTTCATGTCCTTTGCTATCTAATTTGCACAAACAATTAAATCAGACTATGTGTGCAAAATTTCACACCTGTAGGGGTTAATTAAAGGTGTAAATTCGTTGTAAAAAAAACGGACTTTTTTGCTACGAATTTACACCTTTAATTAACCCCTACAGGTGTGAAATTTTGCACACATAGTCTGATTTAATTGTTTGTGCAAATTAGATAGCAAAGGACATGAAAAGACATGGTTAACCCTATGTACACCAAGTGTCATTTCATGTCGGGTTCTGCATTTTCACAAAAGCCGGCAATTGAATTAGCGGCTATTATACTATGTAGAAGTGTATGAACTACAAATATAAATATATATATATATGTGTCACAAATTCAATGACATGTATATATATATATGAGGTGTAAAATTGCTGAAAAAAAATGCATGGGCTCCCGCCCTATTTTCGCAGCCAGACAGACAAAGCCAGTGAGTGGGGGCAGATAATAATAGCCCAGAGAGGGACCATTATTTTTGCCCCCCCCGGCTACTAACATCTGCCCCCAGACACCCCAGGAAAGACAAATCTCTAATTAGATTTGCCCTTTCTGGCACTTTGCCCGTCTATTCCCATTGCCCTGTAGCGGTGGCGAATGGGTTAATATGGGGTTAAAGCCACCTTGCTATTGAAAGGTGACCTTAAGCCAGGTTAATAATTGAGAGCTGTCAATTAGACAACTATCAATTATTAATCCTATTGCATGAAATAAAAATAAAACACACACACTTTAATTAAAAATCATTTTAATGAAATAAAGACACATGTTTTTGACCATCTTTTATTTTACTGCAAAAACCATTTCCTGTAATAAAAATAAAATAAAAAAGCAAAATTATTCTTACCTATCCCATGCACAGTTAGGTCCCACGGTGTAATCCTTCAGAAAGGGTTAATGTTTACTGCAGGGACCGCAGCTAATGCTGCAGCCTCACAGTAAACCCCAAATGAATGAGTTCCTCTCCTGCCTGACAGGAGAGTAAAGGCTGGGTGTCACATAACGATACACCAGCGATCCCGACAACGATATGCACTTGTCAGGATCGCTGGTGTATCGCTACATGATCGCTGCTGAGCTGCCAAACAGGCAGCTCAGGCAGCGATCTGGGACAGCGACACTGCGGGTAACATCGCTTAAGGGCCCGTCTCACATAGTGATATCGCTACCGAGATCGCTGCTGAGTCACTAGTTTTGTGACGCAGCAGCGAGCTCACCAGCGATATCGCTGTGTGTGACATTCAGCGACGATCAGCCCCCTGCCGGGTATCGCTGATCGTCGCAGAAATGTCAGGACCTTTTTTTGATCGCTGGTTTCCCTCTGACAGGCACGCATCGCTGCGTGTGACAGGCGGGAGACCAGCGATCCACTGGTAACCAAGGTACACAGCGGGTTTCCAGGCACCGCGCAGCGCTTGGAAACCCGCTATGTACCTTGGATACCAGCTCCCTGCATCAGGGCGCTGGTATCCAAGGTACACAGCGGGTTTCTAGGCACAGCCCCGCGCCTGGAAACCCGCTGTGTACCTTGGTTACCAGCGGATCGCTGGTCTCCCGCCTGTCACACGCAGCGATGTGTGCCTGTCAGCGGGAAACCAGCGATCAAAGGTCCTGACATTTCAGCGACGATCAGCGATACCCGGCAGGGGGCTGATCGTCGCTGAATGTCACACACAGCGATATCGCTGGTGAGCTCGCTGCTGCGTCACAAAACTAGTGACTCAGCAGCGATCTCGGTAGCGATATCGCTATGTGAGACGGGCCCTTAAGTGGAAAGCTTAATTGATTGCTTTCCACTTTCACTTCAGGTCAGCCAGGGACACAATCAGTGACGTCAGAGGGAACTGATTAACAAAAATAGGGGTTCCCTTCGAAAAAAAAATGGCGTGGGGTCCCCCCTATTTTTGTTAACCAGCCAGATGAAGCAGACCGCTGAGGCCTGGATTTTCAGGCTGTTAAGGAGCCAAGATCCATGGACCTTGCCAGCCTGATAATACCAGGCCACAGCAGTCTGCATATCTTGGCTGATTAACAAAAATAGGGGATCCCCTCGAAAAAAATTGGCGTGGGGTCCCCCCTATTTTTGTTAACCAGCCAGATGAAGCAGACCGCTGAGGCCTGGATTTTCAGGCTGTTAAGGAGCCAAGATCCATGGACCTTGCCAGCCTGATAATACCAGGCCACAGCAGTCTGCTTAGCTTGGCTGGTTAACAAAAATAGGGGATCCCCTCGAAAAAAAAACGGCGTAGGGGTCCCCCTATTTTTGTTAACCAGCCAAGTAAAATGCAGACTGTTGCGGCCTGATATTAAAAGACTGTCAAGGCCCATGGATTTTGGCCCTCAACAGCCTGATAATACCAGGCTACAGCAGCTCCACATTTGGCGCATCAAAAGATGTGCCAATTGTGGCACTTTACCCGGCTCTTCCCACTTGCCCTGTAGCGGTGGCAAGCGGGGTAATAAGGGGTTATTGTCACCGTTGATTGCACGGTGACAATAAGCCCGGTTAATAATGGAGAGGTGTCAATAAGACACCGATCCATTATTAATCCCAAAGTTATTAAATGTATAAAAAAAAGACAAAGCAAGAAAAAAGTATTTTAATGAAATAAAAGAGACAACACAGTTTTCATTAATTTTATTACTCTCTCATTCCTGCGACGCCATCGATCTCCTGTAAAAAAAGAAAAAAAAAAAACCAACAGTATACCACCTGTCCGACGCAGTCCATAGTAACGATAGTCCCACGACGATCCAGCTCTGCTACATCGGAATGACAGGCAGAGCCTGACATCCCGACGCAGCACAGCTGCTTACCAGCTTCCCCGGCGGTGACGTCATCGGACTGACTGCTTTACGGCCGCGATTACCCAGCAGTCACTGCAGTTATCGCGAGAAACTGCATGTGACCGCCGGGGAAAGAAGATTGCGGCCATGAAGCAGTGCAGGACGTGACCGCCGGAGATCTTCTGCCGGGTAAGTGCCGCTGACTCCTGACAGACCCGACCGACGGACACTGACAGTGACAGTGACATCCCGATTCCGGTATCCGATAAGACGAAAATATCGGAACTCGGAATCGGAATTCCGATACAGCTAATATCGGCCGATACCCGATATTTGCAGTATCGGAATGCTCAACACTATTGAGGGCTTTTAAATTAATAATTGTTCTAAAAGAACCGTCTGGTTTACGGATCAAAAACAGAGGGGAGTAAAACCCTTTACCCCGCTCTGCTTCCGGCACCTCCACTAAGACTTTTTTAGCGCAAAGCTCCTGAACTTCCAACTCCAGAGCGGCCTGCTCCGATGGGGATGACCTGAGGGGGGTAATTTTAAAGTTATCCCGAGGTACCGAGGAGAATTCTAACCGCAGCCCTGTAGCTATGAGACCAAGGATCCAGCTACTGCTTGAGATTTCCGACCAGGCCGGGTAGAAGGCCATCAATCTGCCTCCTACCGGCATCGCTAGTCATTGCGAGGGTTTTTTGGTTTCCCTAGGCGGACCCCTAAACATAAACCCTGTACCTCTTCGCCTCTTTTCATCCCATTTGGCTCGCTCCCTGGACGACCTTCTGCGGCTGAACCTCCTTCTGCTGAAAGGTCTCTTTTAGGAAGGAGTCGAAAGACTGGGAAACTTTTTCTTGTCGTCCCCTGCCTTTTCCAAAAGTTTGTCCAGGACCGGGCCAAAAAGATATTCGCCGTCACATGGAATGGAGCAGAGGAGAGATCTGGCTTGAATATCGCCCGGCCAACATTTTAGCCACAACGGCCTTCGCGCTGCATTAGACAGACCTGCCGCTCTGGCAGCCATTCTTACTGAGTCCGCTGAGGAATCAGCCAGGAAAGCCGCCGCGTTCTGAATTATCGGCAAGGTCTTCCGAATTGACCCCCTAGAGGTTCCATCTGCTAACTGGGACTCTAATTGGTCTAGCCAGACCATCATTGATCTGGCTGTACAAGTGGCTGCAACCGCTGGCCTCAGGGCACCTGCCGACATCTCCCATGTCCCTTTCAAGAAGGAGTCTGCCTTCTTGTCTAGTGGATCTTTCAAAGACCCCATATTACCGAATGGGATGGAGGATTTTTTGGAAGCCTTCGCCACTGCTGCGTCCAGCTTCGGGGCCTTATCCCATCTCCCTGTCAAGGGATCTTCAAAGGGATATCTCCGTTTAAACGCTTGGGGTAAGGAGCCTCTTTTTTCTGGCTTCTTCCACTCTCTGTCTATAAGGCCTTGGATGCTACTGTTTAGTGGAAAGGATCTGCGTTTTTTCGGATCTAGACCACCGAACATCAGATCCTGTACTGAGAGTTCTGGTCTCGCCTCCTTTACCCCCATGGTGGACCTAACTAATTTGACAAGTTTGTCCATCTGGTCCAAGGGAAAACAAAATCGAGTAGCGTCTTCTTTAGAAGAAGAGGAAGAAGCCGAAGAGGAAGGCGAAGAGGGTCCTGAAACAACTTCACCCTTGTCATGGGCGGCGGGAGAATCTGAATCAGATAACACTGGTACAGTCCTACGCCTGGAAGATTCTCCGTGTCTTAAGGACGCCTTCATCTCCGCCCTTATTATCTCCTTCATGCTTTCGGTGAAATCTGGAGTCTCCTCCGCTATCTAAAAAGGGAAGGGTCATGGGGGGCGGGGGAGTTACTATCTCATCCCAGGCCCCTGCCCTTCCCCCTTTAATGCCCTACCGTCTGTCGCGTGCACGGCTGGCATAACCTTTTAGGGCAATCATCTGGCAGAGGGCAAGCACAAAAGGCACATTCCCTGTGCTTGCTTTTCACCGAACACTTCTTCCCCTAGTAACGGAACACAGAATGGGGGAAAACTGCATTACTGGGTATTCTAAGTCTGACGATCTCTTACCCAGTCCATACAGCAGTAGGTACCGGATCACGGGGAGGGGTCTTTTTCCCAGCTGAGGAACTCCTGCGGCTGACACCCCTGGCCATTGAAGAGGAGCGCTCTGTCTGCTGCTGCTGGCTCTCCTGCTGCACTGAGGGAGCTTCTGCAGTGTCCATTGCAAGAAATGCGGCAGAAGCGCTTTCCCAGCTTCATAGGCTCCTTATATCCTCCCCCGGATATCCGGGTCAGCAGGTGCTGCCAGGGGTCCACCCCCTCCTGCTCCCCACCCCACAGCTCCCCCTGCACTTCCCTGCCGTCCCCAGAGCAGGCGCCGCCCGGTACATGATGCAGCCGCGCCAATTTTTCAAAAACCGCCGGCCGGTGTCCCACTTCCGGTTCCAGCGGTGGAGACTCCGCCCCCTTTTCCGACGCCGCCAGGACCAGCGTTCCCACGGGGACCCCGCAGACCCGACCGCACCGCCGCAGGTACCCGAGCGGAGTCTCCCGCCGCATCGCCTCCCCAGCAGGGACGCAAGCGGGAGATCCCAAAAAATCCCAGCCACGCGTCACTGCTGAGAACAGCACGGCGGGGTTTTTTTAATTCTTCGCCGCGCGCCGCTACTGTGGGCGGCGCGCGGCGAAGAATTCAAAAAACCCCGCCGTGCCGTCCTCAGCAGTGACGCGTGGCGGGAAATTCAAGAAACCCCGCCGCACCGTCCATAACAGTGACGCGCGGCGGGAAATTCAAAAAACCCCGCCGCGTCGTCCATAACAGTGACACGCGGCGGGAAATTCAAAATTCAAAAAAAAATTATTTTTTCTTTTTTCGGCTGCACCACCTCCGGCCCCCACCATGACAGGACCGCAGGAGAAGACAGGAAGCAGGCATCGGGACCAGGGAGAGGGGGGGATACTTACCAACCGGCGCTGGCTGGGAGACAGAGATCCTCCAGATACTGCTCCACCTGCTCCGCACACTGTCGTGGAATCCTACCGGACCCACCGTGGCGCTTCCAGGGGCTTCGCACCGGTCGAGGTAGGAGATCCCCCCTGCTACCTGGGTCGACCGGCTGGCCTGGGTCCTCCTGAAGATCTTCATCTGTAGGAAACCCGTCCTTTAGGAACAGGAAACCAACTGATGCGTGGGAGAGGTGCCGCCCTTTTGTATCTGTAGGTTTCCTGTTCCTAAGGGGCGGATCCCCTCTCTCTGTAGTGCTGTCATAGACGTTCGAATAAAAATCTATCTGCATGTTGCTTGGACAATAATTTTGGGCATAGTAGCAGTCTGTGGTATTCATTGTATTAGGCCATCTCTACTAAGGTCCACCAGCCTTAAAAAAAAAAAATCTATCTGCATGTTGCTTGGACAATAATTTGGGCATAGTAGCCGTCTGTGGTACTCATTGTATTAGGCCATCTCTACAAAGGTCCACCAGCCTTAAAAAAAAAAAAATAATAAAATCTATCTGTTGCTTGGACAATAATTTGGGCATAGTAGCAGTCTGTGGTACTCATTGTATTAGGCCATCTATAGAAAGCTCCACCCGCGTTCAAATACTAAGAATTTTTTGCAGCCATCGTTTTTTGTGGAAACAACTCCACAGTTTTCAATTAGGTAACCACCAAAATGAGTGGCAAAAGGCCTGCTGCTGGTGGAAAGGGGAATAGGTGTGTTGTGAAGGGAAAAAAATGTTGTGTCCGTGGGGTAGGTGTTAAAGCAACAGTAATGTCTGCAGAAGAAAGACCATCTTCCAGCCAAACTAAGATGTCTACTTCTTTTAGTGGACAATGTGTAACGATCCCTTTCTTACGGGCACGCCCATCGATACAAATTCCAGATGAGGCACAAAAAAATAAGGTGCTTCAACAGAGATCAAGTGCTCCTTTAAGTCGCCTCTCCACCTCAACTTCAACCACACAAAAACTCCAGTCCTCAGAGGTGTCACCCCAATCGTACGTGCTTCCTCACAGCTCCAAAGTCTCCAACTGCCCGTCTGAGTATGGGGTAGAACAGATGGTTGAGTCTGCAGAGCTGTTTACTCATACTATAGCCTGGGAATCAGAGGTCGTCTCCACAGCTTCTGACCAGGAACCACAGGTGGCGTCACGAATATTTCTACAAACCTATAATCCCCTGTAAATATCCCCCTTTTCAGTGAGCGGCTAGGGCCATGGACCGAGCTGCGCTACCCGTGACATCCCCCATTGAAGTGAACGGGCTCGGTGCCGAGTACCCCACAGGCCCTGGCTGTGCGTCTCATTTTTGGCATCACGAACAGGATACGAAGCTCGTGGAAATGCGAGCCCTGTGTGCCTGAATGGACTGTTTTTGTGCAAGAGACTGTGTTGCTGTTTTTGTGATTTTTGGCGCCATTTGCCGCCATTTTGCCGCCATATTCGCGCCCTGAGGCGCTGGTGAAGAAGGAGGGCGTGTATTCGTGGGCGTACCCCCCCCTGTGGCGCGAAAGTTATGGCCGTCCTATCCAAATGCTGCTACAACGTCAGATCATGCCCCACTGCCAGGGAGATCCGCCTCCTCTTCATCTTCAGTGCAAGGAAGAGAAAGCGAAAGTCCCGCCTCCACGGAAAAGACCAGAGTGTTCCGGATGGAGAGCACAGTCTGGCCTGGAGTGAGATGGCGGAAGGACAGGAGTCGCTGTGTGGGGGAATGGCGGTGCGCAGACCCCGTTCCCCTGAAGTGGTGCAGCCTGTGCTCGAACCTTCCCAGGTCGGGAGGACGAAGAAATGATGTATCGTGTGGAGGAGGTGGATGCGGCGCTGCGGGATTTGGCCCGACACCGCGCAGAGATGGAGGCGATGGAGCGGAGCTGGCGTGCCCTGAAACTGCGGCTGCAGTGGGACCAGCTGCTCTCCCCCCTGGATGCCCAACTGCCACCCGCGCCACCACTGGAACCAGCGGCTGAAGAAGAACCGGAGGCCAGCCCCAAAATAGCTGTACCTGACCCCGCCGAGGCCGCGGCGGGAGGAGAAGAGGCTGAGGAGGCCTTGCCCGGACCGGAACGCCAGCCAGGCCTGGAACCAGAGGCCGCAGCGGTAGCAGCGGAATGCAGTGCCCCGGTAGGGACGACGGAAGAAACCCAGCCACAAGCGATGGAGATCGACTGGGAGGAAATGGAGCTCCTGGACGACGTGGAGTATGCCGCCCAGAAGGAGAACAAGTGGAGACGCCGTGAGCAGGAGCAGCGCAGCAGTGGGAGCAGCGTGAGGCACAGCGGCTTCGCCAGAGGTACCGGAAGCAGGATCTTGCCGATAAGGAGATCGTCCGGCGAGATAAAGGTACGCTCCGGGAACCGCGGCGCCAGGGGGCAATACGAGACTTCAAACTCCAGGGAGGCTGGGGTTTCATCCATGAGCCCGACCTATACCAGGAGGTGTTTGTCAACTGGAGGGATGTGGAGTCTCACCTGCCTGAAGGGCACCCGGGCAGATGTAGTCTCCTACACGCGGCATTGGGGGCTTAAGGGGTGGTATGCCCTGAACGTCTCCAGAGTCAGCGCCCCAGTCCCTGAAGCAGGAAACGCACCCCGCGTCTCAGTAGTCCCAGGCCCCAGCCACAGCTGCGCCCGGCCGCACACCTGCGTCTTATTCTGAAACGCTGAAGAGCGCAGCGGCTGCTAGTGCGCCCTCTACTGAGCCAGTCCGCGCACCTGCGTCACACTTGGAAACGCTGCAGAGCGCAGTGACTGCAAAAGCGTCCCTGCTGAGCCATGCCTGCACACCCTGCAGAGCCTAAGCTTAGGAGAGGCACCTGCTAGGCCTCCAGACAGTCGCAGAACGAAAATAGAAAAGAGAACTGTGGCTACCCAGACACTGGTAGCAGGACATGACTTCATGGTGATGCGATTCAGAACCCACAGTGTGCTTCCAGCCCCAGGTATGGAAGATGCTGCCATGTTTGCTGAAGACCAGTAGGACCCGGACAGGGTTTACTGTACTGTAAAAAGTTATGCTGAAGAGTTGCACTTTATTGTAAAAATGTTTACATGATTAATGCTTGAAGTATTGTACCCCAGTTGGGTAATGTGGTTTTCTCATGTCTATAATGTGGACTGCGTGGCTGAGGACTTTGCCAGCCCAAAAACTTTTATGTAAATAGTTGTCACCTGGTGCCCCATCTTGGTTTTACGTAAAACCGTGTCTACCTCTAAAGAAAAACCCGTTGTGGTGTGGCCTAGAGTGAGGTTTGCAGCAGAGAAGTCCTGCAGCCCACCCAGGACCACCGTGGGAGGTTTTGGACGGGTCCTCCACAAGAATCTTGTTATTTGCACTTGAAAGTATTTTCTACTTGTATTTGTATTTATTGCAACGTTTGAAGTGTCCTTACCTCCCGCAAGGGATGAGTTATTGTTTATTGTTGATGTTATAAAAATTTATTTCTTTTTCAGCCCGGGAGTGCTGATGATAACTAGGGGGGATGTGTAGCCCAGCTGCGCTTGAGGCCACATGTTACCCTGGAGGATGCACAGAAGGTAAACCCACAAATATACCCGATATTCATTCACACCTTCACATTTCCTGGAGCCACCAGAGGGAGCCCTTGGAGAGTATGCATATATATAAGGGTAGTGGAGAGACGGAGCAGTAGTGTTTCCAGGCAGTCTAGCTGAGAGTTAGCTAGTTGTTGGTGTTACCTCAGACGAGCAGAGAGGAAAGTTACCTTAGAACGTGACAAGCTGATAGTTCCCTAGAAAAGTGGAAAGTAGCTCTTGAAGTAAACATAGATCAGTCTGACGGAAGGTCCTGATAGCTACTTCAGACAGAGCCTCAGAAGGACGAGAAGGAAAGGGAACTGCAGGGCTTGAAGGACTGAAGTTTACAGCTTGAACTTAGTTTATTTTGTGTGGAGTCCAGTAATGGTGGGAAAGATTGCCACTTAGCCTGGTCAAAACTGAGTCAACTGAGGTATTTAGAGTGAGCAAGCGTGCCGACGCTTTGAGAGCGGTGAAGTGAAAGGAGAAACTGCCATCTACTGCTAGTGTGTGCTTATGTTAAAGGTGAGAGTAGGACGAAAGGCGAGTGAAAAGGAAAAGAGAGTGACAGAGGTTGAAACAGCATTGATCGCTTACCTCTACTCTGAACACCGGGTCCGAGCTTGCTAGCATCTACACGACTAGTAGGAGAAACCGGAGACCCTGTGGGACTACAGGTCGCAGGGGCCCAGCAGTGGTGATACGTAACCGAGGTCAGGAAGACGGGGGTCTAGCAGGACGCTGCATGCAGAGACACTGTTCTATCCATGAGAAGGCTTCACCACAAAGTCAGCCGGGCGTATATGAGAAGACAGAGTTAGACTTCGTTCCATACAGGTCAGAAACTCACACATAAAGGAGTACGGAGGCCCTACACCTACTCAGTGGGATTACTGGACGTGCATCCTCCACCCTGACAGCTTCCCAGGACGTGCCTGCAATTACCATCAGTAAGGGTACAGAAAGAGACTTTCGTGTGTGTGTCTGCCTTATTGCTCCTGCACCCCTACACCGCCATATACCCTGAGGGATCAGTCTTGCCTGTGGAAGACTTAACACCTTGCTGCCCAGTAACAATCCCTCAGAGGATCTACCCTGCAGCGCTGGTCACCCTGACCAGGAACCACAGGTGGCGTCACGAACATTTCTACAAACCTATAATCCCCTGTAAATATCCCCCTTTTCAGTGAGCGCCCAGGGCCACGGACTGAGCTGCGCTACCCGTGACATCCCCCATTGAAGTGAACGGGCTCTGTACTGAGTACCCCACAGGCCCTGTCTGTGCGTCTCAGCGCTACCACCAGTCTTGTCTCATGCCAACTGTTAAGCATCCTGAAACCATTTATGTGTGGGGTTGCTTCTCAGCCAAGGGAATCGGCTCTCTCACAGTCTTGCCTAAAAACACAGCCATGAATAAAGAATGGTACCAGAATGTCCTCCAAGAGCAACTTCTCCCAACCCTCCAAGAGCAGTTTTGCGATCAACAATGCCTTTTCCAGCATGATGGAGCACCTTGCCATAAAGCAAAGGTGATAACTAAATGGCTCAGGGAACAAAACATAGAGATTTTGGGTCCATGGCCTGGAAACTCCCCAGATCTTAATCCCATTGAGAACTTGTGGTCAATCATCAAGAGACGGGTGGACAAACAAAAACCTAAAAATTCTGACAAAATGAAAGCATTGATTGTGCAAGAATGGACTGCTATCAGTCAGGATTTGGTCCAGAAGTTGATTGAGAGCATGCCAGGGAGAATTGCAGAGGTCCTGAAGAAGAAGGGTCAACACTGCAAATATTGACTTGCTGCATTAACTCATTCTAACTGTCAATATAAGCTTTTGTTACTCATATGTTTGCAATTATTATATTTCTGTCTGTGATAAAAACATCTGTCAAACACACATAAAAACCAGAGGGCAGCAGATCATGTGAAAATATAATATTTGTGTCATTCTCAAAACTTTTGGCCATGACTGTAAAGTTGAGAACAGAGTTAGGCCTCGTTTCATACAGTATACATACAATTCCTTATTTCATAATAAAAAAAGGAAATAATAGAAGCAATCCATAAAATTAATATACTTTATTGAAAAAAATTAAAATTATTTAAAGATTAAAATAAGCAGAAAAATACCTCCAAAATAGGACTAAAGGGTATCCACATATATGTATATTATCAATATATATTGTAGCCTTTCCGGGGGGGTTTAGCTCTAGGATCGCTGTCTGGGTAGACAGAATGGCACGGAAACAGTTCATTCAGACAGCAGTTTGGTGAAAACTGGCCGCAACCAGTTTTATTAAAGTCCACAGCACACAGATAAAAACAAATCATAAACAGAAAACCTGGGCTTGTCTAGCCACTAAATTACACTTAGATAGATGGCCCTCTCTATCCGGGACCCAGACTCTACCAGTCTGTGCCCAAAACAACACATATCACATATGTTACCAGTATGGAGTTTCACAGACACTCCTCTTTATGTCCGAAGGCAACTCCAATGTCCAGACTTGAGAGAGGTCACCTCCTATTCAGTCGCTATTCGCACGGATTCTCACTGCGACTACTCCTGTGTCCGGGGTACTTCCTGCACCCAGACTGAGATAGCTCACACTCTTAGAGACTGCTTCCTTGTGCCAGGACACCTCCCTGTGTCCGGGCTAAAGACAGCTCCCACACTCTTGGAGACACCTTCTGTGTCTGGACCCCTTGTCCAGACTGAATGAGCTCTCTGACTGTGCTCCCAAGCACCTACTTCTGGCTTCCTAATCAATACCTGAGTGGCCACAGGTTTGAGCTGCAAACGTGTACTTGAATGGATGGTGTAATGACCTTTTTCCACCACTAGTTTTACAAAGGCACACATTTCCCTCATACAAGTCAGCAAAGTACCTGTGAAATGTACACCCCATTCAATACATACGCTCTCACTGTCTCACATATCCCCTCCCTCTTCTCCAGACCGGAGGGCTGGTCATCCAGACCGGAGGGCTGGTCAACAACCCAAAAGAGACAGTGAACTCCGAACACTGCCTCAGCACTATACTTCTATATAGGTCCGGTTAGACTCCGTACTGTCCTGTACTCTATCGGGTCGTCTGTGTGGGCCTCTCAAACCTGAGTTACTGGAGGTCTCACTACCTCTAAACCCACGCCCACTACCCTCAGGACGTCTTGAAAGGTCCCTAACTTCAGCCTTAGCTGTTCTGTTATTTAGGGGGCCCTTTCTCTGTCGGGTCTCACTATTCTTAGACGGCTGCCATCTTCTGCTGCTCAGATGATGCTGTCTATCTACTCGCTGTCTAGCGAGATTCAATTGTTCTACCTCTCGCAGGTAGGTCACACGGTACGCCACCAGCATGCGCACATATTCCAGACTTTCTTCTGTTCCTATAGCGTAGAATGACACCATGCCGTCTTCATCTGGTATCCAGTCCCGACGATCACGTGGACTGCTTACTTTCACCACACCAGACTTCTTCACCATTATCTGCATGGCTCGGCCATTTCTCCCGATCAGCTTTCTCACCAGAACATGAGGCACCCGGATGACCTCTTCCTGTAGACTGTGAGCTTTTCTCATAAGCTTTAGTTGTCTAACGGTTTGTTCTGTCTTCAACCGGAGAAACCGCTTTGTGCGAATACATCGCCAGTGCATGTCACTTAGGATTGCCACCCTCTTCACTGTAACTTCAGTCGTGGACAAGACCACCAGCTGTTTAGCTCCTGAGGTCGAGTACACCTTACAGGCTCCCACGGCCTTCCTAAACGCTTCATGTACAGACTCCCGGGTGCATTCTTCTCTCAAGTCCTCGGGTACATCTACGAGGCACTTGTACCGACACGTTTCGGTCTCACCAGTGGGTTCCAGACGATCAATCAGCTCAGGGTTCAGGGACAACTGACTTTCAGCTTCTTCCCCCTTTACTCTTCTTCTGAGCTGACTCACAGCTACAATTTCGTGAATTTCCGTCCGGACCACTTCCATTTCACAATTATCTTTCGTTACCACACTCTTAGCTCTCCTCAGGTCTATCTTCTCCTGGCCAAGGGAAGCGAGTGCAACATGGTTGCCCTTTTCTTTCTCCAAGGAGGCCTTGTTCACCGAGTGACACTGTATCAGGCGACTTTTAAGTGCGAGAACTTCTTCCTCTAGTTCCGCCATTCGCCTCTCAGCAGCCCGTCTCTGAAGCTTCTCTTGCGTCCAATGGGCTTGTAACCACTCCTTGAGCTCCTTGATCTCAGCTCCGACATCCACCAAATCATCCGAACTCGAGGAAGTATCTGCTTTACACTTCTCATCTCCAGTGGCCAACTCCTGGACCTGGTCTGTAGCTTCTCTGATGGACTCCTCCATCTTTTCCCGCTCAGCTTCCATCTGTCTGAGCTTTTCCTTAAGGCGCATCTCCGCCTTCTGGAGAGTATCACAGGACATCTGTAGCTCCTTCACCTGAGCTTCCAGACCTAGGGTCTTTCTGCGCAGATCACCATTTTCATCACAGGTGTCCTGCAGAGTGGTCTCAACCACCTGGCGCATTTGCTCTGCATCCATCTTATCCTCTTCTAGTTTTTCTTTGACCCTGAGGAGATCCACATACTCTTTCTTCATCTGTTGCAGTTCCCTACTGCGTTCATCACACTCCTTCTTGGAGTCACACAGCTCCTGGTTGAGCTGTTCGCGCAGTCGTTCTAGGATTTGTTCACTTCCAGAAACTCCATCCTGCAGCGCCTCCTTCTCACGCTTCAACTGCAAAACCTCTTCCTTGATTTTGCGGCGGTCCTCTTTAATGGCAAAGAACATATTCTGCCACAGGATAACTTCCTCGTTGCCTCCTTTTAGATCTCGCTGGTCTGAGGACACGTCCTCCAGGTTTTCACATAATTGCAGCATGTCACTCTGATACTGCAGCCGAATAGTTTCCAGCTCTTGGCCCTGACTGGCCTTCTCCTCTTCTACCTCTAAAGGAGAATCCACACTTGAAGCATAGGCAGACAGTACTACATTCTCTTCATTTCCATTTTCAGCGAGTACTACCGGAACAACCTTTTTGTGGCCCTTGCGCCGTCTACGACGAGAGGAGGACTCTCTTCCCTCATCTAGCCTCTCCTGACTGAACTCACTTTTTACTTTCATAGTGTCCCAGTCAGCTACAGGGTCTGTGTCACTCCCCATGGTGTTGTGGACTAACAGGTCACCTCCCACTTTGACGTCACCCCCTTCTACTGGAGCTACCCCGTTATCAACGGTCACATTGTCATTTTTAGGAGGTCCCAGCCCACCACCAGTAACAATTTTCATTTTTCCACACTCTACACTCTTGTGAAAATCCGCCCCTTTTTAGACTCCGCCCCCTTTTTAACAACCACACCGGCAGGGTAATTTTTACACAAAAAATCAGCAGCAGTCTTAGGACTCAGTTCACAACATCTCTTACCACCTCCCCGGGCACTCTGTGACAACACTGGCACCCGGAGAGTCCATAGAATGGTCCACTGCCGCCATTCCATACGGTGCCCATGGTTCCCGCACCATGTCCAGTAGACATTTCTCAAATATGCGGTCCGACTTGTCAGACCCATTCGTGGCTCCATTCACAGCCATCGCGGTGCACTGTTCACACCAGAACTTCACCGCTTTCCCTTGAAAAAAATCTTCGTGGCCCCGCCGAGCCACAGCACAACTGGATTTGAGTGCGACGACAATCTTCACAACCCCGCCGAGTTGCAGCAAGATGCCTTCGTGACCCCACTGAGTCACAGCAAGATGCCTTCGTGACCCCACTGAGTCACAGCAAGATGCCTTCGTGACCCCACTGAGTCACAGCAAGATGCTTGTATCCACACTCGTCGTCCATGCTGTCAGACTTCTCTGTCTCAACAACGGCAGTCTTCACTCAAGACATACACACACTCTACAGTCTTTTCCATAGAAAAATTCAGCTTTGCTGTGCAGACACACTTTTTTTTTTTTTTTTCTTTGCAAAGTCTATTAGGGCTCCTGTCTCTTTAAGACTGCTCCAAACAGACGTTTCTGCTGACACACTTTTTTTTCCTCTGTTGCTATTTCAAATAGACTTCACCTTTAATGCTGTCTCTCGCTACTGTGCCGCACGCACACTCCAGCACTAACTGTACTAGGCCCTGCGCTGCCCGCGTTCTCCACCAATTGTAGCCTTTCCGGGGGGTTTAGCTCTAGGATCGCTGTCTGGGTAGACAGAATGGCACGGAAACAGTTCATTCAGACAGCAGTTTGGTGAAAACTGGCCGCAACCAGTTTTATTAAAGTCCACAGCACACAGATAAAAACAAATCATAAACAGAAAACCTGGGCTTGTCTAGCCACTAAATTACACTTAGATAGATGGCCCTCTCTATCCGGGACCCAGACTCTACCAGTCTGTGCCCAAAACAACACATATCACATATGTTACCAGTATGGAGTTTCACAGACACTCCTCTTTATGTCCGAAGGCAACTCCAATGTCCAGACTTGAGAGAGGTCACCTCCTATTCAGTCGCTATTCGCACGGATTCTCACTGCGACTACTCCTGTGTCCGGGGTACTTCCTGCACCCAGATGAGATAGCTCACACTCTTAGAGACTGCTTCCTTGTGCCAGGACACCTCCCTGTGTCCGGGCTAAAGACAGCTCCCACACTCTTGGAGACACCTTCTGTGCTGGACCCCTTGTCCAGACTGAATGAGCTCTCTGACTGTGCTCCCAAGCACCTACTTCTGGCTTCCTAATCAATACCTGAGTGGCCACAGGTTTGAGCTGCAAACGTGTACTTGAATGGATGGTGTAATGACCTTTTTCCACCACTAGTTTTACAAAGGCACACATTTCCCTCATACAAGTCAGCAAAGTACCTGTGAAATGTACACCCCATTCAATACATACGCTCTCACTGTCTCACAATATTATATATATATATATATACACAATTTTCAATTATTAACAAGAAACATCTCATAATAATAAATATAAAGAGAACATTGGTCATTTAGTATAATATATCTTGTGTAATAAAATATCATATATAAGAAAAGAATTAATAAATAATATTTTTCAAGAAAAAATATATATAATTTATAATAATCCCCAGTGGGTAGATATATGATAATTACAAAACAAAAAGACCATAAAGAATTCTCACAAAAAAATGGTGAATGCAAAAAAGACTATGGTAAGTACTAAATGCAATTAAAGACTCAGCTGATACTAAGAAATCGCAGGTGCAAAATGATTATAAACAGGACAAAAATTAGCAGCTAAGTAGCTGAAAATATATAGTGCAACAAATAAATAACAATGTCCTCAATTAATCAAAGTGCATTGTGCTTAAGTAATAATCAGGGAATCCAATATGAAATGGAACCTTAAATAGCACATTCATATATAAAATGCTTAGTGCAGGAAACAAAGCTAGCTGATATATAGTGCATAGCCTAAATAGACCTATATTATCACCATAATAAATACATCAGGACGTTTATAAGAAAGCAGGGAGAGAGGTGAGAATAATCGCAATTCAATGATAAAGTATTAAATAAAGGCAATGCCAGATCCGAAGTTGTAAAAGCGATTCACCTGATGTGGATGAAAATAACCCGTCCTGTAACCCCGACGCGCGTTTCACCGCTCGGCTTCTTCCAGGGCGTGTAACCAAGTAGGGGGCAGAGAGTGATTTATACCCAGAGCGCCCAATAGAAAGATAGAGGGGAGTGGCTAAATGGTCATGTGCCGGGCAAATGACGCGTACCTTGTATCCAAGCCCACCGGCACAGCGTAACTCCTAGAATAATGCTCAGTGACACACACAGATGGCAAGCAAGCTATTGCTATGCCAACCATCACTATGCGATCAGTCACCTGTGCGAGCATCTCCCAGAGTTTACCGAGGTCCGGGCATATCCAGGCACGCGTGCACCGGAGCAGACCAAATAAGTATAATGTGAAGGCAAACAGAAATCCATTTATATATCCGAAATAAGATGATAAGATGTATAATAAAAAGAGTGCCTATTAAGAGTGAGATTAGAATAAAATTAATATGTGAATAATAAAGAGTGCATGAGAAAAAATTAATGATAATATAGATATTAGTGAAGAATATATTTATAAAATATAACATTCCATATAGAGTGACATAAATAACATATGTAATGAAAGCAATACTAAAATAAAACAAAGAAACACAAAATTGATATAGAAACATCAACAATTATAATAATATATAATTATAAGTGTATAATAATACAATATATAGAAAAAATCTAAAAATATATGCATATACATATATATTAATAATAAAAACACAATGTGCATAATATCTTTGCAAAACAAGAATCACTAGTGGTATAAAACTCATGGGCACCAATATTAAGTCCATAATATAGATGAAAAAAAGAGAAGAAATTTTTTTGGACTTCTATCTTCTATGACTTGTTTCTGTTTGCTTGAGTGATGTCATTGTTGCCAGAAGAATGATAATCCCCAAACCATTGATCGCAAAAGAGATACACTGAAAATTAAAAACACTAATGTGAATAGCCAATAAAATTAATATAAAACCAAACTACAGATAAATAAGATGAACCCCCCCTAAAAACAAAAACAGATTAAACTCAAAGAAATGATGCAAACGCAAAATTTTCATTAAGGCCCTGCGGATTAAGAGTACCCAATCTAAATATCCACTTACTTTCTAATGGGGCGAGGAGTTTGGCGGTATCTCCCCCTCTAAAGCCCAAGTTGACCTGGTCAATAGCTTTGATTTTCAAACCCCTAGGGTTGCAATTATGAACATTCTTAAAATGCCGTGGCAATGTTTTGAGAAGGGAAAAATCTTCTATATTGGCTGCTTTTTCAATGTCCAAAACATGTTCCCTAACACGAACACGTAGTTCGCGTGTAGTCAATCCTATATAAATTCTACCACACGGACAGGTGGCATGGTAAATTACAGCCTTTGAAGAACAAGTCAGATGTCGCCTGATTTCAAAATTCCTCGATCCATCATGATTAGAAAATTGTGTGGCTTTGGTAAGATTTAAACACCCCTTACACATTCCGCAAGGAAAAAAAACTTTTTTAGTCCCTGTATTATCTGTAGAGTGTCTCTGGGGGTCGTAATGACTATGGACTAGAAGATCTTTCAGATTAGCTGCCGTCTAGCTACACATGAGGGCATGGACGGCAGAACTTGTTTAAGAATAGGATCCATCTGTAGTATATTCCAATGTTTTTTAAAAATCATCTTCAATTCATTCCATTCATTACAATAATTCGAAATAAACCTAACTTGAGAGAGATCATCATTTTTATTATTACGACTAGTCCCATATAATAATTGATCTCTTGAGGTGTTCACAGCTCTTCTATAGCCTTTCCTAATGATTCTTCTGCTATACCCCCTTTCCAAGAATCTATCCGCCAGGTCCTGTGATTGTTTCTGAAAGGAATCTTCATCAGAACAAATACGCTTGGCTCTCAAAAATTGTCCCACAGGAATACCTCGAATCATAGCTGGTGGATGTGACGAATCAGCTCTCAAGAACGAATTAGTGGTGGTGGGTTTGCGGTAAATATCCGTATGTAAAAGTCCATGATCAGAGACAGAAATGTTTATATCCAAAAAATCTAAGACTCTTCCTGATTTGTATGTAAGTTTAATGTTCAAATCATTGGTATTTAACGACTGCATCAGTCCATCTAATTGTAGTTCATCACCTTCCAGATAAAAAATACATCATCAATGTATCGAATCCAATTATGCACTCTATCCATATTGGGAATGTTGTCATCCAAAAAATACTCCTTTCCCATGCTCCTAAAAACAGGTTTGCATATGAGGGCGCACAAGACGCCCCCATTGCAGTACCTTGTAGCTGCAAAAAAATTTCATACAGGTCAGAGACTCACATTATAGAAGTAAGGAGGCCCTACACCTACTCAGTGGGAAGAACTGGACGTGCATCCTTCACCCTGCCAGCACCCCGGGACGTGCCTGCAATTTCACCAGTAAAGGTACAGAAAGAGACTTTTGGGTGTGTGTTCACATTATTACTCCTATGGCTGAACTCCCTTCCTCCATCCTGCACCCCAGCACCCCGTTTACCCTGAAGGACCCCAGCCTTGCCTGTGGAAGGCTTAACACCTGGCTGCCCAACACCAACCCTTCAGCGGATCTGCATAGCAGCGCTGGTCACCTGACCAGGTCCCACAGGTGGCGTCACGAACATTTCTACAAACACTTTAATCCCCTGTAAATATCCCTTTTCAGTGAGCGCCCAGGGCCACTGACCGAGCTATGTCGCCGTGACATCCCCCATAGAAGTCAATAGGCTCGGTGCCAAGTACCCCACAGGCCCTGTCGGGCGACTCACACCCACATGATTAAAAATGCAAATATGACTGCAAAAAAGAAAAAAAATGAATAAAACCAACGTAAAAACGACATAAAAACAATGTACACAAGAAAAAATAAATGAAAATAAATAAATAACAAAATGCATATATTACGTGACTTTTTCAATAGTGAGGTTTAACCGCTCAGGGTCTGGAGTACCAAGTTTAAAAATCCAGAAACTCTCCCTTCTTATTAGATTATTATACCGATCAGGCATATCATGTGGTATCTGGTCAATAACAGTGAGATTTAACAAATTCAAATTATTTGGGTGCACTATGGAGAAATGTTTTGAGAGACTGTGTAGCATGAACCCATTTCGGATATTTTGACGGTGCTTGTTGAGCCTTGCATGCATCGTCTGTATCGTCCGACCGATGTACTGCAACCCACAACCGCACTCAATTAAATAAATAATGTAGCACGATTGGCAATTGACATGACAGTTGATTTTAAAACATGGTGCCTGTGGTACGAGATTGAAATTCTTGCACCCCATTCATAATAAAGACGCAACATAAACATTTAGAGGTCCTGCATGCAAAACAACCCGGATTAGAATTTATCCGGGTTGCAGATGAAGATAAGGACTTGAGAGTTGTGTTGCTGGGGGCAACTAGATTTCAAAGAGTTCGGTTTTTCCCAAAAATCGACAATAATTTTGGGCATAGTAGCAGTGTCTGCTAGTCAGCGGATTAACCCAGCTGTTAAGCAAGCTACACCACCTGTACTTTGGACACTTAATTTTTTCAAAGGAAACGCTTCGGGCCCCCGGGACAATCAGTGAAGAGCATCGGGGTGCAGGGCCGGCGTCAGCACCCGGCACACCCGGGCAAGTGCCGGGGCCCTGAGCAGGCAGGGGGGGCCAACTCGCCGTCTGGCACCACCGCGCCCGTTAGCGGAGGAGAGCGGTGTCAGCACCGCCACTGGGCCCCCCCCGCTTGCTCAGGGCCCCGGCATCAGCTGGCAAAATACTTACCTCCGCTGCCGCAGCTCCGGGCTCAAGGGGGCGCCGGCGCTTCCTCTCACAGCAGCGCCGCTGAATGACGTCATCATTCAGCGGCCGGCTGTGGCAGAGAGCGCGCGGGAGGACGTCGGACAGGTTGGTGTGTGTGTGTCTCTGTGTGTCTGTGTGTATGTAGTGCGGTGCTTTGTGGGTGTTGTGTGCTGTTGTTAGTATGTGAGAGATGCTTGTGTGTGTCTGTGTGTGATGATGGGCAGGCATGCTGATAATGGGGAGGCATTGAGATGATGATGATGGGAGATAATGATGATATGGGCAGGATGATGATAATGGGCAGGCATTGATGATGGGGAGAAGATGATGATGGGCAGGCATTGATGATGGGGAGAAGATGATGATAATGGGCAGGCATTGATGATGGGGAGAAGATGATGATGGGCAGGCATTGATGATGATGGGGAGGAGATGATGATGGGCAGGCATTGCTGATAATGGGGAGGCATTGATGATGATGGGGAGAAGATGATGATAATGGGCAGGCATTGATGATAATGGGCAGGCATTGATGATGGGGAGAAGATGATGATAATGGGCAGGCATTGATGATAATGGGCAGGCATTGATGATGGGGAGAAGATGATGATAATGGGCAGGCATTGATGATGATGGGGAGGAGATAATTATGATGGGCAGGCATTGATGATAATGGGGAGGCCATGATGATGATGGGGAGGCAATGATGATGATAAGGAGGCAATGATGATGATGGGGAGGCAATCATGATGATAATGGGGAGTCTTTCCACAGCGCCCTTTCCTGAGCCGTAACAGTGCAGAACGCAGTACAGCGCAGAGAAGAGCTCCATATTTTGTATGGAGCATTATATGGGGACCAGTATCCTGTATGGAGCATTATATGGGGACCAGTATCCTGTATGGAGCATTATATTGGGTCCAGTATCCTGTATGGAGCATTATATTGGGTCCAGTATTCTGTATGGAGCATTATATGGGGGGTGACATCCTGCATGGGGTATTATATGGGTGATGAGGGGGAGACTGTGGTGCCCATAATATTGTATGGAGGACTGTAGTGTCCAGTCTGTTCTGTGCGCTGTGAGGATTTGGCGGTTTTTGAGCTATTGTACAATTTACAATAGATATCACTCATGTAATGTAAGAAGAGAAGTATTTGGCATTGTACTGTACCCATATTTCTCTGCAGTATCTGTGCATCATGAATCGTGGTCTGTGTTAAAGGGGCCCACTGAGGCTCCTTCGCCCGGGGCCCATAAAAACCTGGAGTCGGCCCTGTCGGGGAGGCACCCCAAGGCACAGGGGCTGTGAGTGGCGGTAGGACGCATTGCGGTGGACCGCCAAGCTCGATCCTTATAAAAGCTTTTTAACTGCAGCAGCTTTACTGGACGCTACTGGAGCTGGCATTACCGCGGCTGCTGGCATGAGACTTGCCCTCCAATAGATCCTTGTAAAAGGATTTAAAGTGTACTTTTATTAGATAGACAATTTAAATTAAAAAGATTAGACCTGCCTCCACCGCAGTGGGGCTCGCTCGACCCACCAGCGGACAGGCACCAGTATTGGGAGAGGGGGGCTGGCCGTCAGGGTCCACCGCAGCTCTGTCACAAACCCGGCGACACGCAGGTCGCACGGGCAGGAACGGACTGGCCGTGTCGGCTTGGCACTTTTTTGGTTTTAGAAGGGCATGACATGCCTATATCTGTGTCTCCCCCTCCTTTTACTCTCTCACCTCTTCTTTTCGCATGACTATATGTACTTGTCACTTTTCCATGTGTTAGTTGTGTCTTGTGAGCAATTTGTCACCTTTTCGACACCTTTGAAGTGTTTTCTGTGTTTTTTGTGTTTCTATGTGTTTTAGTTTGCCTGCCATTGGTTTTAACGGTGTTCGAGGTGTTCGACGAACAGTTCGTCAAACAGTTCGTCGAACACACGGCTGTTCGGCGAACCGAGCCGAACTCGAACACTACTGGGGTGGCTCATCACTATTCACCTACCAGTGGTGTTTTTACTTATTTGTTTACTATTTTATTAATAATTATTATATATTTCATGTATTCTTATTTCATATGACTGCTCATATATGTCCTTGTCTTTCTTGCACAATATTTTAATGGTGTTTTAACTGTGTGCTGTTCTGTTTCCCTGGCAATTTTGTCTCAATAAAGCTTTTTCTATTTTGGTACAGGCTGTGTGTGCGCTGTTTACTTGTGTTTCTGTGTTTGTTCTTTTTCCATATACATTCTACTCATGAGCTGCACCTGGCCTTTGTTTTGATTTCTTATATATTTAGGTGGTGCCCGCCCTTACTCTATATTCTAAAAGCGGATTATAAGATGCATCACCATTTTATTTAAAAACGTTTTTTCCTATATCCCTCCCCAAAATTTGGGGTGCGTCTTATAATCTGGTGTGTCTTATAATCCGCAAAATACGATAGTTTCCCGCTTCAATCCTTTATTTAAACTTCATGTGCTTAGTGGAGTGACTTTGCAGCGCCAAGCACGCAAGGCTCATTTTCCACCAGTTTACTCTCCAGATGTTAAAAAGGTGTGACCGTAGAGCAACAGAAGCCTCTCATAGAGGTTAGTAAGCTCATCATTTTACAAACACAGTCATGACCTAAAGCAAGCTAATTAATTAGTCATGATGTAAGAGGAAAAAAGAAGGAAAATCTGGCACCAAAAATCAACCTCTGCCAGAACAGTAGCATTTCATGGACGTGTTTTTATCACCGAACCCAAGGGATCTCGGGTGCTACACCAATATAAAGTCATTTCAAATAATATAATTCTCCTGCATCCATGATTTAATCGATATACAACAAAGGATCTTTTAAGGGACAGTGAGTGCTACCTTTTTTTCTTACTATGGACAATAATGAATTAGTCAACAATAACATCCAGTACTAGTAAAAAGGAAACTCTTGTTCATGCCTGATACATAGCTCATCACATTAAATCTTGCTTGAAGCGTTAAATGAGTTGGCTGCTTTGGTAAATCTCTATTTATTTGGAAGGTTTTCTTGCCAAGGATTGATCAGAGTACCTTCTGAGGGAACCTATCATGGCTCAGTTTGGGGATTCGATAAGGTGACCTGTTGCTTCGTGGTCGGTTCTTCTGTCTGTTGAGCTACACTCTTTCCCTTCCCTGTCCAAATGCTGATTATTCCTATTTTTTTCATTCTCCTTTCTTGGTTTGCTCCTTTCCAGGTGTTTTCCATTTTCCCATTTTGGTTTGCCCTATCACGTTCTGGGTGGGGCTTTATATATTATCCTTTCACTGTACTTCCTTGCTGGCTATACTTAAAAGTGGATTTGTGCAAGGATTTCCTGTCCTTTAGCGAATTAATATACCGTGTTAGATTTACACCTTATATTCTGGCTGTGCTTCAGTTTCTCTACTTTCCCAGCACTAGGGTTGAGCATTCCGATACTGCAAATATCGGGTATCGGCCGATATTGGCTGTATCGGAATTCCGATTCCGAGTTCCGATATTTTCGTCATATCGGATACCGGAATCGGGATTGTCACTGTCACTGTCAGTGTCCGTCGGTCGGGTCTGTCAGGAGTCAGCGGCACTTACCTGGCAGAAGATCTCCGGCGGTCACGGCCTGGACTGCTTCATGGCCGCAATCTTCTTTCCCCGGCGGTCACATGCAGTTTCTCGCGATAACTGCAGTGACTGCTGGGTAATCCCGGCCGTAAAGCAGTCAGTCCGATGACGTCACCGCCGGGGAAGCAGGTAATCAGCTGTGCTGCGTCGCGATGACAGGCTCTGCCTGTCATTGCGATGTAGCAGAGCTGGATCGTCGTAGGACTGTCGTTATGGACTGCGTCGGACAGGTGGTATACTGTTGGTTTGTTTTTTTTCTTTTTTTACAGGAGATCGATGGCGTCGCAGGAATGAGAGTATAATAAAATTAATGAAAACTGTGTTGTCTCTTTTATTTCATTAAAAGACTTTTTTCTTGCTTTGTCTTTTTTTTAAACATTTAAAAACTTTGGGATTAATAATGGATCGGTGTCTCCATTATTAACCGGGCTTATTGTCACCGTGCAATCAACGGTGACATTAACCCTTATTACCCCGCTTGCCACCGCTACAGGGCAAGTGGGAAGAGCCGGGTAAAGTGCCACAATTGGCACATCTTTTGATGCGCCAAATGTGGGGCTGCTGTAGCCTGGTATTATCAGGCTGTTGAGGGCCAAAATCCATGGGCCTTGACAGTCTTTTAATACCAGGCCGCAGCAGTCTGCATTTTACTTGGCTGGTTAACAAAAATAGGGGGGATCCCCACGCCGTTTTTTTTTCGAGGGGATCCCCTATTTTTGTTAACCAGCCAAGCTAAGCAGACTGCTGTGGCCTGGTATTATCAGGCTGGCAAGGTCCATGGATATTGGATCCTTACCAGCCTGAAAAACCAGGCCTCAGCGGTCTGCTTCATCTGGCTGGTTAACAAAAATAGGGGGGACCCCACGCCAATTTTTTTCGAGGGGATCCCCTATTTTTGTTAATCAGCCAAGATATGCAGACTGCTGTGGCCTGGTATTATCAGGCTGGCAAGGTCCATGGATCTTGGCTCCTTAACAGCCTGAAAATCCAGGCCTCAGCGGTCTGCTTCATCTGGCTGGTTAACAAAAATAGGGGGGACCCCACGCCAATTTTTTTCGAGGGGATCCCCTATTTTTGTTAATCAGCCAAGATATGCAGACTGCTGTGGCCTGGTATTATCAGGCTGGCAAGGTCCATGGATCTTGGCTCCTTAACAGCCTGAAAATCCAGGCCTCAGCGGTCTGCTTCATCTGGCTGGTTAACAAAAATAGGGGGGACCCCACGCCATTTTTTTTCGAAGGGAACCCCTATTTTTGTTAATCAGTTCCCTCTGACGTCACTGATTGTGTCCCTGGCTGACCTGAAGTGAAAGTGGAAAGCAATCAATTAAGCTTTCCACTTAAGGGCCCGTCTCACATAGCGATATCGCTACCGAGATCGCTGCTGAGTCACTAGTTTTGTGACGCAGCAGCGAGCTCACCAGCGATATCGCTGTGTGTGACATTCAGCGACGATCAGCCCCCCTGCCGGGTATCGCTGATCGTCGCTGAAATGTCAGGACCTTTTTTTGATCGCTGGTTTCCCGCTGACAGGCACACATCGCTGCGTGTGACAGGCGGGAGACCAGCGATCCGCTGGTAACCAAGGTACACAGCGGGTTTCCAGGCGCGGGGCTGTGCCTAGAAACCCGCTGTGTACCTTGGATACCAGCGCCCTGATGCAGGGAGCTGGTATCCAAGGTACACAGCGGGTTTCCAAGCGCTGCGCGGTGCCTGGAAACCCGCTGTGTACCTTGGTTACCAGCGGATCGCTGGTCTCCCGCCTGTCACACGCAGCGATGCGTGCCTGTCAGAGGGAAACCAGCGATCAAAAAAAGGTCCTGACATTTCTGCGACGATCAGCGATACCCGGCAGGGGGGCTGATCGTCGCTGAATGTCACACACAGCGATATCGCTGGTGAGCTCGCTGCTGCGTCACAAAACTAGTGACTCAGCAGCGATCTCAGTAGCGATATCGCTATGTGAGACGGGCCCTTAAGTGATGTTACCCGCAGTGTCGCTGTCCCAGATCGCTGCCTGAGCTGCCTGTTTGGCAGCTCAGCAGCGATCATGTAGCGATACACCAGCGATCCTGACAAGTGCATATCGTTGTCGGGATCGCTGGTGTATCGTTATGTGACACCCAGCCTTTACTCTCCTGTCAGCCAGGAGAGGAACTCATTCATTTGGGGTTTACTGTGAGGCTGCAGCATTAGCTGCGGTCCCTGCAGTAAACATTAACCCTTTCTGAAGGATTACACCGTGGGACCTGACTGTGCATGGGATAGGTAAGAATAATTTTGATTTTTTATTTTATTTTTATTACAGGAAATGGTTTTTGCAGTAAAATAAAAGATGGTCAAAAACATGTGTCTTTATTTCATTAAAATGATTTTTAATTAAAGTGTGTGTGTTTTATTTTTATTTCATGCAATAGGATTAATAATTGATAGTTGTCTAATTGACAGCTCTCAATTATTAACCTGGCTTAAGGTCACCTTTCAATAGCAAGGTGGCTTTAACCCATATTAACCCATTCGCCACCGCTACAGGGCAATGGGAATAGACGGGCAAAGTGCCAGAAAGGGCGAATCTAATTATAGATTTGTCTTTCCTGGGGTGTCTGGGGGCAGATGTTAGTAGCCGGGGGGGGGCCAAAAATAATGGTCCCTCTCTGGGCTATTATTATCTGCCCCCACTCACTGGCTTTGTCTGTCTGGTTGCGAAAATAGGGCGGGAGCCCACGCATTTTTTTTCAGCAATTTTACACCTCATATATATATATATACATGTCATTGAATTTGTGACACATATATATATATATTTATATTTGTAGTTCATACACTTCTACATAGTATAATAGCCGCTAATTCAATTGCCGGCTTTTGTGAAAATGCAGAACCCGACATGAAATGACACTTGGTGTACATAGGGTTAACCATGTCTTTTCATGTCCTTTGCTATCTAATTTGCACAAACAATTAAATCAGTCTATGTGTGCAAAATTTCACACCTGTAGGGGTTAATTAAAGGTGTATATTCGTAGCAAAAAAGTCCGTTTTTTTACAACGAATTTACACCTTTAATTAACCCCTACAGGTGTGAAATTTTGCACACATAGACTGATTTAATTGTTTGTGCAAATTAGATAGCAAAGGACATGAAAAGACATGGTTAACCCTATGTACACCAAGTGTCATTTCATGTCGGGTGCTTCTGTCTTTTCACTGAAGCCGGCTTTACCCGGCAATTGAATCAGAGGATATTTTACTATGTAGAAGTGTATAAACTATACATATATGTATATATATATGTCACAATGACATGTATATATATATATATGTATTCTATGTGTGTATATTTAGTGTTTACAAGGAAAGAATGGGTTTTTTTTAGTTACGATATTTTGTTCCCATAGACTTACATGGGACTTCCGGTATCGGTATCGGGTATCGCCGATATTTTAATGATATCGGCGATACCATTCCGATTCCGATACTTTTGGATATCGGAAAGTATCGCTCAACTCTACCCAGCACCTTTTCCTTTTACCACTTTTAGGTTTCTGGGAGGTTATTCTAGTTTCATGTATCTTATGGTTTGCCTAACTATTCCCTCTCTCCCCTTTTATGAACGTGCTTTACGTTTCTCACCCTGGGTCTTTGTGTCCATCTGAACACCTTCCTCTCCCATTGGTAGTGTGTAGCAGCCTCTCCAATAGTTCCCCAGGAATCATGAGACACCCCTCAAGGGCTTTTTAGGGGTCAGGTCTGAGGCGGTGTTTTTTAGTTGTGCAGTTAGGGATTTATTAGTCTGTACAGGAACCAGTTGGGTATAGGTGTAGCTTCTCTCTATAGTAAGTCTTCCTTACTTTCTTTACCCCTGTGTGAGTGTGATACGTGCATAACAGAACCCTGCAGCAATTGTTTATTCCCCCTTACAGCACCACCATAGGGGAAAATAAGCATGTCACAATTGTCTGTGCATTAAAGCTTACATAATATAGTATTTGAAAACAAGTTTTTCCAAACCAGACCGCACTTCTGGTAGATGTTAAATTCCACTAATGGACAACTACTTAAACTGTTTATGGAGGAATAAAACCTTGACACTTTTGTAAGTAAGAAAAAAATAAAGATAAAACCAATGGCTTCATAAAATCTTGGTATAAAATGTCAAACATAAATACAAATCAAATAATTATTCATATTTTATATGATATTTTAATGGATACATTATGTGTTTACTGAGACGAGAATACCTAACATTATTATTCACACTTAAAATGTTATTTAGCCAAGTTTATGAAAAAAAATAGTCAGGCCATTAGCTATAAAGTACAGAGTTTATAGTTTTATAAATCAATCCAACATTAAAGCTGCAGTTGAAATCAAGTAGGCTTAGGTTTTGTACATCATTTTTGCATGTGTTTTTAAACAATATATAGCAATTCTATAATTTTGTTTACTTTTTTTCTTGTCCAACATTTTTCATGTCCCACTAAGGAAACAGAATCCCGATATCCTTTGATTAATGTTAGGCTGGGGTCACATTGCGTTTAGGCAGTCCGTTAGATGGACTGCGTTACACCGCGGTATAACGCAGTCCGTTAACACTGCTATTTACCCCATTGTCGGGCGCATCGCGACGCATGCCGTAAAGCGGCATGCGTTCGCGATGTGCCGTCATTCAGTGACGGAGCCTGCAGCGTCTGAGCTCCGTCACCGCTAGCACAGATAAATCATCTGATGATTCATCTGCGCTAGCGGGTATAGCATAACGCGATCGCGTTATGCTATACCGTTACCAGCCCGTCAACGCTCTGAACCTAGCTGTTATGATATGGTAGCCGAGGAGGACTGTAACAAAAGTAGCCAAGACAGCCACTCACCCAGAGTGGCTGGTAACTAATGGATTGCAGACCCCTAAACTAACCGCACAACTAGAAGCAGCCGTGGGACATACCTACGATGACCTAGACGCCTCGACACAGCCGGAGAGTTAGCTAAGCCGAAAGATAGAAAAGGGAAAGCTAACTGCCCCGGAGTAGCACCCCAAAGGAATAGGTAGCCCCCACACATATATTGGCGGTGAGACAAGATGAAATACAAACACAGGCAGAAAATAGAATAAGCAAACGCTGGGGCCCAAAACTGTCTAGATAGGACAGGACAGAAAATAATACTTTCTGCAATCCACAAAACCCTAGGAAAAATTCCAACACTTCTGTTTCCAAAAAAATACTGAGACCACACGATCTCTCCAGCTATATCGAGAACTCTGGTGTGAACATGTAGCTCCCCAGCAGCCACTGAAATAACAAGGACTGAAAAAAGAACAAATAACTGAGAAACAGAGACCAGCCCAGGCCCCAGCAGGGGGACCTGGCTGACCTCACTCAGAAAGCAGAAAAAAACTAAAGAAAACAAAACCACTGAAACAAGCAAGAATTAGCTTATCTGAAAGTTTGCAGGAGACCACAGAAGCTGACTTCTAAACTGGACCAGGAAGAGAGAACCAATCACCGGTGAGGATCATGGGAAAGTTACTCCCTTAAATCTCCCAGTCATGACTCCCAGATTGCCAATCGTCCGCAGCTGAAAGGTCTCTGTCAGTCAAGACTGGTTCATTAATATCAACAGCCACCAGAGGGAGCCCCAACTCAGAATTCAGAGAATTCACAACACTAGCCTTATACTACAATGCCTCAAATGCTTAGTTTAATTTCTTGTTAATCCAGTTAGGTACTATGATCAGTATTGGCCACTGCAACTGAGGGGTTAAATGGCCAGGGTAGTAGATAACTTCTAATTAGGAGGCCCATGCAGAAAGGTCTCAGCTGTACATTGCAGCTGACATACACTTCAGCTGGCAAAGACAAAGATTATAGGCAGCATGGCATCGTCAGGAACTGGCTAAACTTTGTCTGATTTGGACAATCTCCGAAGAGTTCTACAACAACAGACTGATCACATTTATTTTGTCTTATTTTTGGGACAATAAGAGATCAGCTATAATCGGTTCATGAACTTGGAAGCAACCCTGGATTTCGCTTTAGAACCTCTAAGGTAATGAAGTAATACAATAAAGCATTAGCATTAAATTTATCACGGATTAGAATTAATTAATAGGTTGTTTTTGCAGTTCATATTTTACATGCATAAATGATCTATGTTATTTTTACATGTTAGTGAGTATCTTTAGTTAATAAAATTGCAGTAAAATTCAGTCTGTAATCGTCATTTCTTAAATAATATACAGATCCCCCTTATATACAGTTTTCTGTTTGCTTCAAAGCTCAGATTTGTTTCTGTTTTGCTTTTTTATGTCTGTTCCATACCCTGGATGTGAGGTTTGTGCTTATCCAGGTTGCTGCTCTCTTCTATCAGCTTTTGTCCCTAACTTACTTCCTCTTGTACCTTCCTAAATTTCTATAACCTGTTTTCTATGCCCTTTCTGAGATCCTTTCTCCCTTAGGCCTCTTTCACACATCTGTTTTGCACCTGACGGCGCGATCTGGACTTTTTTTGTAAAACCGGATCCGGCGAAATGTAATGCCGGATCCGGTTTATTCCCATTGACTAACATTATTTCCGGATCGCGTCGCATGGCATTGTGGCGCGTCCGGTTTTTGCCGGATCCAGTGTCTGGTCACATTCCGGTTTCTGGAAAAAACGGCATCTGTAACATTTTTTGTCTCCGGCAAAAAATCCAGAAGCGCCGTATTCGGCGCTTCCGACTTTTGTCACAATGAAAGTCTATGAGCGCAGGAATGCGGCGGATCCGGCAAAAGCCGGATTCGGTGGCCAGATCCAGTTTTTTAAATTGATATACCAGCCCACAGCAAACATATATAAAAGCATGCAGTGGGACACTCAGCCATTACCATGCAGACAGACAAAAGAACAAGAGGCAGCCAGAGACGACGATGAGCACCAGCATCAGCTTCAGCTTCAGCATCAGCACCAGCACCAGCAGCAGATCCGGAAATGGAGCGACAGGACAGCAGACAGTAAATATCACATCCCCCACCCCAAAAATGTAATTACGCATCTTTCACCACTGCTGCCTCACTCCAAAGGTAACTTCTGGGCAGAGTTTGTCTCAGGAAAGGCGCACTGGCTCAGTGAGCTAGTGCAGTGTGGTGTCCTTGACACCCTGGTACTGTTTAAAAATCATGTTTTTGCTGTGATGGGGTTGGTCCCCCTGGTACTGTATAAAATGTGCATGTTTTTCCTGTGATGGGGTGGGTCCCCCTGGTACTGTATAAAATGTGCATGGTTTTCCAGTGATGGGGTGGGTCCCCTGGTACTGTTTAAAATGTGCATGCTTTCCCTGTGATGAAGTGGGTCCCCTGGTACTGTATAAAATGTGCATGGTTTTCAAGTGATAATGTTGGTCCCCTGGTACAGGATAAAATGTGCATGTTTTCCCTGTGATGAAGTGTGTCCCCCTGGTACTGTATAAAATGTGCATGGTTTTCAAGTGATAATGTGGATCCCCTGGTACAGGATAAAATGTGCATGTTTTCCCTGTGATGAAGTGTGTCCCCCTGGTACTGTATAAAGTGTGCATGGTTTTCAAGTGATAATGTGGATCCCCTGGTAAATGTGCATGTTTTCCCTGTGATGAAGTGGGTCCCCCTGGTACTTTATAAAGTGTGCATGGTTTTCAAGTGATAATGTGGATCCCTTGGTACCGTATAAAATGTGCATGTTTTCCCTGTGATGAAGTGGGTCCCCCTGGTACTGTAAAAAATGTGCATGTTTTCCCTGTGATGAAGTGGGTCCCCCTGGTTCTGTATAAAATGTGCATGTTTTCAAGTGATAATGTGGGTCCCCCTTGTACTGTATAAAATGTGCATGTTTTGCAAGTGATGGGTTGGGTCCCCCTGGTACTGTTTAAAATGTGCATGTTTTCCCTGTGATGAAGTGGGTCCCCCTGGTACTGTATAAAATGTGCATGTTTTCAAGTGATAATGTGGGTCCCCCTTGTACTGTATAAAATGTGCATGTTTTGCAAGTGATAGGGTGGGTCCCCCTGGTACTGTTTAAAATGTGCATGTTTTCCCTGTGATGAAGTGGGTCCCCCTGGTACTGTATAAAATGTGCATGTTTTCAAGTGATAATGTGGGTCCCCCTGGTACTGTATAAAATGTGCATGTTTTGCAAGTGATAGGGTGGGTCCCCTGGTACTGTTTAAAATGTGCATGTTTTCCCTGTGATGAAGTGGGTCCCTGGTACTGTATAAAATGTGCATGTTTTCAAGTGATAATGTTGGTCCCCCTGGTACTGTATAAAATGTGCATGTTTTCCCTGTGATGAAGTGTGTCCCCCTGGTACTGTATAAAATGTGCATGGTTTTCAAGTGATAATGTGGATCCCCTGGTACAGGATAAAATGTGCATGTTTTCCCTGTGATGAAGTGTGTCCCCCTGGTACTGTATAAAGTGTGCATGGTTTTCAAGTGATAATGTGGATCCCCTGGTAAATGTGCATGTTTTCCCTGTGATGAAGTGGGTCCCCCTGGTACTTTATAAAGTGTGCATGGTTTTCAAGTGATAATGTGGATCCCTTGGTACCGTATAAAATGTGCATGTTTTCCCTGTGATGAAGTGGGTCCCCCTGGTACTGTAAAAAATGTGCATGTTTTCCCTGTGATGAAGTGGGTCCCCTGGTTCTGTATAAAATGTGCATGTTTTCAAGTGATAATGTGGGTCCCCCTTGTACTGTATAAAATGTGCATGTTTTGCAAGTGATGGGTTGGGTCCCCTGGTACTGTTTAAAATGTGCATGTTTTCCCTGTGATGAAGTGGGTCCCCTGGTACTGTATAAAATGTGCATGTTTTCAAGTGATAATGTGGGTCCCCCTTGTACTGTATAAAATGTGCATGTTTTGCAAGTGATAGGGTGGTCCCCCTGGTACTGTTTAAAATGTGCATGTTTTCCCTGTGATGAAGTGGGTCCCCTGGTACTGTATAAAATGTGCATGTTTTCAAGTGATAATGTGTGTCCCCCTGGTACTGTATAAAATGTGCATGTTTTCCCTGTGATGAAGTGTGTCCCCCTGGTACTGTATAAAATGTGCATGGTTTTCAAGTGATAATGTGGATCCCCTGGTACAGGATAAAATGTGCATGTTTTCCCTGTGATGAAGTGTGTCCCCCTGGTACTGTATAAAGTGTGCATGGTTTTCAAGTGATAATGTGGATCCCCTGGTAAATGTGCATGTTTTCCCTGTGATGAAGTGGGTCCCCCTGGTACTTTATAAAGTGTGCATGGTTTTCAAGTGATAATGTGGATCCCTTGGTACCGTATAAAATGTGCATGTTTTCCCTGTGATGAAGTGGGTCCCCCTGGTACTGTAAAAAATGTGCATGTTTTCCGTGTGATGAAGTGGGTCCCCTGGTTCTGTATAAAATGTGCATGTTTTCAAGTGATAATGTGGGTCCCCCTTGTACTGTATAAAATGTGCATGTTTTGCAAGTGATGGGTTGGGTCCCCCTGGTACTGTTTAAAATGTGCATGTTTTCCCTGTGATGAAGTGGGTCCCCTGGTACTGTATAAAATGTGCATGTTTTCAAGTGATAATGTGGGTCCCCCTTGTACTGTATAAAATGTGCATGTTTTGCAAGTGATAGGGTGGGTCCCCCTGGTACTGTTTAAAATGTGCATGTTTTCCCTGTGATGAAGTGGGTCCCCTGGTACTGTATAAAATGTGCATGTTTTCAAGTGATAATGTGGGTCCCCCTGGTACTGTATAAAATGTGCATGTTTTGCAAGTGATAGGGTGGGTCCCCCTGGTACTGTTTAAAATGTGCATGTTTTCCCTGTGATGAAGTGGGTCCCCCTGGTACTGTATAAAATGTGCATGTTTTCAAGTGATAATGTGTGTCCCCCTGGTACTGTATAAAATGTGCATGTTTTGCAAGTGATGGGGTGGGTCCCCCTGGTACTGTTTAAAATGTGTCCAATTCATGACGAGATGTGGCATTCCGTACACCATAAAGCTCACTCCAGTCCATGTTGGACTTTTATATTTTTCAGCCAGGGCCAAGGAATATACATATATTCACTGGCCCTTTTTGTCTCTTTATTCAACAGCAGAAGACTCCAAAGAGAGTCAGCAGCAAGGGGAGAGGAGGAAGATTTGCAACAGGCAGAGGAGAGAAGGACAGCCAGCAGAAAGTAAATATGACATCCCCCATTCCCAAAAAATGTAATCAATTTTTTTCTTTTTCAGCCAGGGCCAAGGAATATACATATATTCACTGGCCCTTTGTGTCATTATTCCACAGCAGAAGACGCCAAAGAGAGGCAGCAGCAAGGTGAGAGGAGGAAGATTTGCAACAGGCAGAGGAGAGAAAGACAGCCAGCAGACGGTAAAATATGACATCCCCCATTCCCAAAAATGTTATCAATTTTTTTCTCTTTCAGCCAGGGCCAAGGAATATACATATATTCACTGGCCCTTTTTGTCTCTATTCAACAGCAGAAGACTCCAAAGAGAGGCAGCAGAAAGGGGAGAGGAGGAAGATTTGCAACAGGCAGAGGAGAGGAGGACAGCCAGCAGAAAATAAATATGACATCCCCCATTCCCAAAAAATGCAATCAATTTTTTTCTTTTTCAGCCAGGGCCAAGGAATATACATATATTCACTGGCCCTTTGTGTGTCCTTATTCCACAGCAGAAGACGCCAAAGAAAGGCAGCAGCAAGGGGAGAGGAGGAAGAAGAACAACAGCCAGAGGAGAGGAGGGCAGTCAGCAGATGGTAAATATGACATCCCCCATTCCCAAAAAATTTAATAAATTTTTTCTTTTTCAGCCAGGGCCAAGGAATATACATATATTCACTGGCCCTTTTTGTGTCTTTATTCCACAGCAGAGACCACCAAACAGCAGCAGCAGCACTCGCGGCTTTAGCCGAAGAAGCGGCAGCAGCAGCATCAGCTCCAACTGAGTCCATGGAGCTGCAGCCTGATGAGGAGACATCTTCTTCTGGGAGCCCTCCTTCTTATCGTCAGCATTTGGCGGTAAAAATATATATATTTTTTTTTTATTTTTATTTTTCTCCACAATCCATCTGTGTGATATATGTATTGATTGTCTATTTTTTAATAACAGGAATCGCAAGATGAAGAGGAGCTCCCAGAGGAAGAAGGACGGGGTGGAGAGATACCCGGAGTGGGCTCACAATTCGTAAGTAACACAACATCACACTACACACAACACAAAGAAAACTATTTACTACATACTTCACACAGCGCCCAATACATGCCTATATCACAAATTGTTATTTTTTCTTTTAGTCTCTCGGATTTGGTGAGCAGCAAAGAGGTCCTCACAGTGCCTCCCAGAGTCGTCGTCGTGAGAGCCGCGGCGGTTACCATCGTGTAAGATTTTTTTATTATTATAATTTTTTTTTTTTTTTTTTTTTTTTAGCAAATTTTTTATTTTTTATTAATTATTACTATTTTATTTTTATTTTTTTAAACATTTTTTTAAATTTTTACTTTTTTTTCTTTTGCACTTGCTAGTATGGAGGCTAATGTATTTTTTTTAATCTTTTTCTTTAACAGGCTTCACAGCATGCTCCCGACTCGGACGGTGAGGAGGAGGAGGGTTTGGATGTGGACCTCCTCGTCGATCTGGTCCGAGAAAGGGAGCCGCTGTGGAATATGGGGGACCGCCGCCATTCTGATCAGACAGTGACCCTACAGCTCTGGGAGGAAGTGGCATCGACAATGGTGGACCACTGGGAGGACCTCGATGTTCGGGCCCAGACTAAACACCGTAAGTATAGTTCAGGTTGCTGACTGTAAAGCTGTGTTTCCCAAACTTCAGTCCTCGTGGCCCCCACGGATCATGTTTTCAGGATTTCCTTTTGTGCAACACTATGGAAATACTGAAAACATGACCTCTGGGGGACACGAGGACTTAAGTTTGGGAAACACTGATGTTGTATAGTAACCAATGTGTGCTTTCTCGTTTCAGGAGAGAGAATTGTGAAGCGGTGGCGGTCTGTCAGGGATCGCTTCAAGAAGGAGTTCAACAAGGAGATGCGGGCCCCGAGTGGATCTGCAGGACGCCAGGGCAAGTACAAGTATGCACGAGCCCTGGCGTTCCTGCGGGAAACTATGGTCACCAGAAGGTAAATATTACCATAAAATGTTAACATCTATCCAATGGTTTTTTTTAGCCAGGGCCATTCAACATCTGTATATTAATTGTATGTTTTCTCTTTATTCCACAGAACGGTGACCAGCACTCGGGCGCCCGCAGAGTTGGACCCTTCTGGGGCGATCCCTCAGGAGACCGACACCGCGGGACACTTCGACCGCACCGGTACATCTGCACCTTCCCACCCTTCCCTCACATCCGATCCCGCAGTTCCCTCCACCGGCATTGGAGCATCGTGGCCGCCTGCATTACATGCATCTGCTGGTGAGGAGATAGCATTCCCTTTACCCCACCCTTCTGCCACTGCCACCTCTAGTACATCTGCGGCTACTGGGCGCCAGCGGCAGAGGGGCCAGGAAAGGAACTATGCGCCCGAGTTCTTGCATTTGAATGCATCTTTCCAGAACTGTCTCAAAGTATAATCTGAACAACTTGCCGCAGGCATTAATCAGATAACCTTCAGCATTTTGGAGGTAAAGACACTTCTGCAAACCTTGCATTCAGAAACAAGAACATCTCCAAATCACAGCTTTTTTAGGTCTGTGGCGGAGCGCATGGATATGCTATCTACTGACCAGCAGATGTATGTAATGCATACGTGCCACGCTGCTCTAGTGCAGGCTACCACCCAACCTCCTCCATCCACCCCAGTCGTTCCTCCACCTCCCCCCTCCAGCCGCCGTCCCTCCTCCCCCTCCTATTCAATACCAGCCTCCTCCCCAGCTCCAGCAACCTCCCCAGTACCAGCCACCTACCCAATTCCAGCAACCTCCCAAGTAACAGCCACCTCCCCAACTCCAGCCACTTCCCCAACTCCAGTCACCTCCCCAGTACCAGCAACCTCACCAGTACCAGCCACCTACCCCTTACCACACTCCTGCCTCTTACCAATCTCCTTCCCCCTTATAATTCCCTACCATATCATCTGCTCCTCCTGCCCAACCCTCCACTGCACCACCCATCACCTGTTCTGCCTCCAACTTGTCCTCCCATTCTCTAACTCTTTCCACCCCTTCACCTCTTACTGTTCCTTCACCACCACCATCCCGGTCCTCCCTCCACACTCCCACGGTCGAAGTGTCCCGCAGCCCCTCCAGCAGTATTTCCACCCCACACTACACCCAACTGTAAATAGTTGTTTTTGGCTTCAACAAAAAATAAAAACTTTATTTGAATAAAAAATAAATTTTATTAAAATTTCAACATTTTGCAAAAATGCAACTTTTTAAAAAATTATATTAAAAAATTATTTTTTTAATAAAAGTTAAATTGGTTTACAATTGTTGTCTGTCATTTCTTTATAGGATGTTAAGTTAAAAATGTAGTAAACCAGGTAAACATATGTGTATACACAAACACCAACATCAGTTAGGGTAATAGGTAAAAAATATCTACTTAACTTTGGGTAAAAGGAACATAAATTTTACCTTTTTGCCAAAGTTGTGTCCCGGGTTGTGTAGTATCCAAAGTATCTTACCTTTTTCCAAAACTTGTGTACTTTGTTAGGTTATCCCCTACAAGATACACATCTTTTTGAAAAAGGTGAAATACTTTAGGTTAAAAAAAAACCCAGCCAGGGACACAACTATGGCCAAAAGGTTACATACAGTACAAAACACACAAGAAGGTAGACAAGTTTCCTTTTAAAGGTTTATTGTGGGTACAGAAAGAGTTTTAAAAGAACAAATCAATTGATCACACTCTGTTATCCTGCCAGTCTACTCTACCTTCTGGTGACAGAAAGTATTGTGCAAAATGGTCCCTCATTCTTGAAACCGCAAGTGTACTCCGAGTAATATTGCTGTAGTCGTGCAAGGTTGTTTCTTGATAGTGGTCCTCAATAGAAATCGGTTCCTTGCTGATCACAAAATTGTGTAGGCCACGCACGCTTTTACAACGTCATCCACAGTCTCTGTCTTCAAGTTTATCGCAGTCAATAGGACACGCCATTTGGCTGTCATAATCCCAAACTCACACTCCACCATCCGTCTGGCTCTTGTGAGGCGGTAGTTGAAAATGCGCTTTGTTTGGGTCAATCCTCTGCTGGCGTACGGCTTCAAGAGGTGTTCGGACAGGTGGAATGCCTCATCACCTACACAGATGAAAGGCATAGGTGGCCCAGAGGTTTGAGGCAGTGGCCTAGGGGGTGGAAACTGAAAAGTGTTTCCATACAGTCTCTGCCCCACAGCTGAAAGTTTAAACACTTGAGAGTCATTGGACCGTCCATAAGCCCCAATGTCCACAGCAATAAATTTGTACTCCGCATCAGCAATAGCCATCAAGACGACCAAAAAATATTTCTTGTAGTTGAAGAATTCGGATCCAGTTCCTGCAGGCTTTTGAATGCGGATGTGTTTGCCATCAACAGCGCCCAGGCAATTTGGAAACTGGCAGATCCGGAGAAAACTGGTCTGCTATTTCAAGCCACCGGTCTGTAGTTGGCTCTGGAAGAAATTCTCCAACCAAAGAGTCCCACAGAGCACGACAAGTGTACTTAATGATGTCTGATAGTGTAGAAATTCCCAGGCGGTATTGGAAATGGAGCGATGACAGCGTTTCTCCTGTTGCAAGAAATCTGTAAACAAAATAGAAAAAATAAATTAGTTCACAATCACAGCATTACATAGCAGAACTCAGCTATAACAATTGGAGATACAAAAAAAAAAAATTAAAGGAAAGAAACACACATTTTTTGACCATCTTTTATTGTACTGATATTCCTTCGATTCCCTTGTTCTCCTGTGATAAAAAAAATAACAACAATACAAGTGTGCTCAAGCGAGCAGATCCAATACATATAGCTTACCTTATAGTGACCATGAGACGCTCCGCTGGAGAAATCGAGAAGCGACAATAGGTGTCAGATCTTCGGATTTGTTCTCCAATACGCTCCAGCAAAAAGTCAAAATTCTCTTTCTTCATCCGAAGATAGGCCAAAAATGTATCCGGATTTTCTCTCAGCTCCATGTTGAGTGTAGAATGCACACCACGGGTTAGTCTCTGTGCTGTGATGGGGTGGATCCACATACGGCGTCGTCAGTGGCGCTGACGCATAATGCGCTGCTCTATCTTTCTCTCATTCTCCATAACGATAATCTTCAAGCGATTCGCCTCCGCAGTTAAATCCACCAGATTCTTGAATATATTTCCAATAATAACATTCATCTTCGCCAGTCACTTGCTCTTCTCTCCGACCTGCACTTGCTCCTCTACAACCTGTCAAAGATGGGCTGTAGGAACAGTGTATATATAGTATTACAGTAGCCAATCATGTTTGGAACCCCAAAAAGGGCGTTTTTAAAAAAAAACGGATCCGTCTCATCCAGTTGTACATTCTAGTTGCTGGTTCCGGCACCTGACTTTGCACTGTGGGTAACTAAGCGACGTTACCCGCAGTGTCGCTGTCCTGATTGCTGCCTGAGCTGCCTGTTTGGCAGCTCAGCAGCGATCATGTAGCGACACACCAGTGATCCTGACAAGTGCATATCGTTGTCGGGATCGCTGGTGTGTCGCTATGTGTGACGGGGCCCTAAGTGCATCTCTGCCGCTGTGATCCAAGTATTTAATCTCTAATGGAAATAAAGAATCTTCTCCTAACAAATATCAAAGAGAACAAATGACCGCCATACACAACACAATTCACTATACCAAGACCAATAATACCACATACAGGGAAGAAATTCCACCACACCATGACCAGACCACATAGTGACCGAATAATACCACATATTACCAGAATATAGCAACCAAAACATACCACATACAAGCAGAAATACCACCACACTATAACTAGACTACATATTCCACCACATGGTGACCGAATAATACCACACACAAAGAAATACCACCACACCATGACCAGACCAAATAGTGACCGAATAATACCACATACAAGGAGAAATACTGCCACGCTGTGACCAGACCACAAGTTACCACCACATAGTGACCGAATACTACAATACTGATCATGAATACAAACCACAATACTAACACTATTACCACCAGTGACATTATACACAGGAGATCTGTATATGGTGTCAGTGTACAGGTAATGCAGTGATTACCAGTGACATTATACACAGGAGTGCTGTATATATAGTGTCAGTCTACAGGTAATACAGTGATCACCAGTGAAATTATACACAGGACCTCTGTATATAGTGTACAGGAAATACAGTAATCACCAGTGACATTATACACCGGAGCTCTGTATATAGTGTCAGTGTACAGGTAATCTAGTGATCAACAGTGACATTATACACAGGACCTCTGTATATAGTGTACAGGTATTACAGTTATCACAAGTGACATTATACACATGAGCTCTGTATATAGTGTCAGTGTACAGGTAATACAGTGATCACCAGTGACATTATACAGAGGAGCTCTGTACACAGTATACAGTATATAGTGTAAGTGTACAAGTAACACACTGACTCACCGGTGATGTCTGTAGTTGAAATCTTTCATCTTCATCAAGTGCCGTCATCACTTGTTCCAGCAAGGACTCGTCTCTGCAGAAGATAACACAGTTATTTATAGCTGATCCAGAGCACATTCCCCACTATTTTCCCCGACTATTACACTATGTCAGATGAAAAAAAAAATACATAGTGCCGCCCTGCACAGTAGCAGGACCCCCCCTTTTGTTCTTCCCCATGGAAGACAATAACCTCAAAAGTAAGTTAAATTACAGCAGTAGTAATGTCCCCTGATTGGCCCCTACCTTAATTATATCTCCACTTGCCACCATAAACTAATAATGTATGTTCCTCATCCTGACCTCCATACAGTAATTGTCACCCTTTTATTTAGATCCTGGGCCCCTTTATTTAATGTCCCCATCCTGGACCCCAATGTCCACTTTAATAAGGTCCCCATCCTGGGCCCCTTCCAGTAATAATGTCCCCATGCTGGGCCCCGTTATTTAATGTACCTTCCCTGGGCCCCTATGGCCACTACCTTGCCCAATCACAGAGGGGGGGATTCACCTCACCTTGTTGCGTTCCCTGGCGTCATCTTGTGGATTCATATTCGGCATGGTCGTTAAAATAGCTCCCGGCTGCAGCTATGACAGGGCACTCTGCTCTGTGACAGGCCGCGTGCTGACGTCACATAGCAGTAACATTGAAAGGACTCCAGCCTATCAAAGGCTGCAGGAGTCATTTAACATAACTGCTATGTGACATCGACGCATGGCCTGTCACAGAGCAGAGTGCCGTGTCATAGCTGCAGCCGGCATTCATCTTGATGTGCGTTGTCACCAGGGTCAGCTCCAGGTTTTCTTGGGCCTCGGGCAAAAGAGTATCAGTGGGCCCCTTAACACATGCCATGGTTCCTGATGCACAGATAAAAAAAATACAGCTATAGTACAATATATGGACACCACATAGTCTGCCATACAGTATTATGGGCACCACATAGTCCGCCATACACTATTATGAGCAACCACATAGTCCGCCATACACTATTATGGCTAAACACATAGTCCGCAATACCCTATTATGGGCAACCACATAGTCCGCCATACACTATTATGGGCAACCACATAGTCTGCCATACACTATTATGGGCAACCACATAGTCTGCCATACACTATTATGGGCAACCACATAGTCCGCCATACAGCATTATGGGCAACCACATAGTCCGCCTTACAGCATTATGGGCAACCACATAGTCCATCATACGGCATTATGGGCAACCACATAGTCCACCATACAGCATTATGGGCAACCACATAGTCCGCCATACAGTATTATGGGCAACCACATAGTCCGCCATACAGTATTATGGTCCCCATATACTGCTCCTCCATGCAGCACAACACAGGCCCCATGAACTGCTCCTCCATACAGCACATCACGGGCCCCCCTGCTCCGCTCCTCCATACAGCACATCACGGGCCCCCCTGCTCCCCCATACAGCACATCACAGGCCCCCCTGCTCTTTCATACAGCATTATGGGGCCCCATGCTCCTTCATACAGCATTATGGGACCCCCTGCTCTTCCATACAGCATTATGAGGCTCCCTGCTCCTCCATACAGCACATCACGGGCCCCCCTGCTCCGCTCCTCCATACAGCACATCACGGGCCCCCCTGCTCCCCCATACAGCACATCACAGGCCCCCCTGCTCTTTCATACAGCATTATGGGGCTCCGTGCTCCTCCATACAGCATTATGGGGCCCCCTGCTCCTCCATACAGCATTATGGGCCCCCTGCTCTAACATACAGCACATCAGAGGCTCCCCCTGCTCTTCCATACAGCACAATACAGGCCCCCCTGCTCTTCCATACAGCATTATGGGCCCCATGCTCCTCCATACAGTATTATGGGCCCCCTGCTCCTCCATACAGCATTATGGGCCCTCCTGCTCCTCCATACAGCATTATGTGCCCCCTGCTCCTCCATACAGCATTATGGGCCCTCCTGCTCCTCCATACAGCATTATGTGCACCCCAGCTCCTCCATGCAGCTTTATGGGCCCCCTGCTCCTCCATGCAGCTTTATGGGCCCCCCAGCTCCTCCATGCAGCTTTATGGGCCCCCCTGCTCCTCCATGCAGCACATCATGGGGCCCACGTAATGCTGCATACATAAAGAAAAAAAAATCAAATCCTCACCTCTCCCGTTCCACAGCAGGTCTGGGACAATCAGCGTCTTTCCAGACTCTGCAATGCTCAGGACAGAGAGGCTGAGAGCGAAGTGATGACGTCATAGCTCCCTCTGCCCTGAGACATCGCAGTCAGAGGGCGCTAGAGACAGCAGCTACCTGAACGAGGAGAGGTGAGTATTAGAGGTTGTACGCCAGGTGGTGGTGCCACCGGCCCTGGTCCTGGCTGTGCACTGGGACTGCGCGTGTCCCGTGCACTCAGGCGCCTGGGTCTCCTTCAGTTTTAAAGGGACCGCGTCCCTAAATTTTTTTTATCTTCTTTCTCCTCTCTGGGGCCCACCCGAAATTTCACCAGTGGTCCCGGTGGGCCAGTCCGACCCTGCACAGGAACACGGGCAGGTATGAATGGAACAAGGAAACAGGTAGGGACCTGTTCAGACTGGAGAGGCTGGGGCTGGTTCAGGACGGACAGAGACACAAACTGGAATGAGGTATATATGGGAACAGGTAGGGACCTGTTCAGATTGGTGGAGCTGGAACTGCAGGGAGCGGAGCAGGAGTAGAACCGCAAAGAGCGGAGCAAGGCAGAACCACAAGGAGGCAGAGCAAGTGCAGAGCAGAACCGAGGTAGGTGGAGCAAGTGCAGAGCAGAACCATAGGTAGGAGGAGCAAGTGCAGAGCAGAACCACAAGTAGGCGGAGCAAGTGCAGAGCCGAACAGCAGGTAGGCGGAGCAAGTGCAGAGCCGAATCGCAGGTAGGCGGAGAAAGTGCAGAGTCGAACTGCAGGTAGGTGGAGAAAGAGCAGAGCAAAACTGCAGTTAGGTGGAGCAAGTGCAGAGCAGAACCGCAGGTCGGCGGAGCAAGTGCAGAGCCGACCTGCAGGTAGGCAGACCTTAGATTCTTATGTTCTATTTTGAATAAGAGCTACTTTAGCATAAAATATCCTTAAATGGAACCCCACCAACCAACAACAACCAGCCCTCTAATAAGCCTTAAAAATATATCTTACACAATTCGAAAATAGTTGGGTGTTAGAAGTTGAGTGTTTTATCCTTGACTGCAGTGCTTATTTTACTCTATGGGCCAATAAGCGTATATCTTTTTCTATTATAATTAACACGTTTTTCTAAAAATGATGAATAGCTGTGTTGTGCTCATGTCAGGAACTTCGCCGTTCCACTGCTTTAACCAGGTAACACTGCAGACTGTAAACAGGCCACTGTGCAGTCATGTTTATAATAATTGGTTTAGTCTATTAATTAAACCATTGCCGCAGGTATAATGCCACTGACAGGTTCATTGTGATAGTAACATTAATGAGGCCATATGATTAATGGTCTCTGTTTACTCTGTTTTTTAAGGCTATGGATCTTTCCTACTTAAGGTGATTTCTAACAATGTAAAATTGCAACCCACTTTAACTTTCAGTACTGTGAGCTACAGCAGCCCCTTCTCCAGTAGCATTTAGTTGGTACATTGTGAACCTTAACAATTCAATCATCTGTAACAAAGAAAGAACGCCATGGGCTAGTGTCTCATTCCTGTACAATATGGATGAAAGATCAGCTGACATTACTTTCATTTCCCTATTGTTTCAATATACAGAGGAATATATCATTATTTACTAGATATAGGGATTTGTCTATTAGCATAAGTTCTGAATGGAAACTAGCTACTGCATAGAAATCTCGGTGGAATATACATTGATTTTAGTCACTGTTTAGTAACTGTAAAGACATACAATATGATTACAAATTAAAAGTTTAGTAGTTTACATGTATTATTTAAATTACTCTGTATTTTATATTAATTAATTAGACATCTATTTTCAGTAAGCCAGGAGGAAAAGACTGTTATCTATATGATGACTTCTGAATTTATGTGTTTCTTTCTTGTTCGTCAAGAATCTCAAATGTTGACTCCTAAAGTTTATTGCACTGTTTTCTTTGCAAAACAGGGATTCAGGGTCACTGAACATTGTTTGCTGATATGTTGATTACACATTGTCCAGGCCAGCTAACTTGTTGACTTGCAAACAGAGGAGTAAAAACTATGCAAATTGATTAAATAGTCAAACAATGCGAGGTAACCTTATAACTTCTTCTTGACCTCTGGATGCTGATTTGAAGGACAATAGTTGTGAACTACAAAAAGAGGATATGCACCTCTGTAACAATATGTACATCCAGACAGCCATGATATCTACAGAATAATAGAATCAGAGACTCTTTACAAAACAGCAGCCAAGACATCATGGCTCCATCACAAGGGACATAGATTTGACATTCTACAGGATACCAGCAAAGGGGACCACGGTCCTGGCTGAAAGAATACAGATCTGATCCATTGACCATCACTGAACTATGAATACGTTTGAGGTAGTCAGGATTTGGACATACCGGTCACCTGAGCCTCATAGATACATTTGGGAAAGCTTGGATTGGGACCCACCTGGCTAAATAGAGATGTTCAGAGAAGCCAGGATGTGACCCTCCGGTCACCTGGCCTCGTACTTCAATGGACTGTCAGCTTCCTAAACTTGTTGTTACCTTCTCTCTGCGTGTGCCACAGGTGGGGGTAGTTGGCCCTGGTAGCTCTGAAGTCACAGCTGCTCTTATCCCAGAGAGTCAGCAGAAGGGCGAGACACTGTAATTTTGCACCATCTTAGGTATTTTGCTGGGACTGTTCTACATGTTATTTGCCTGTTGTGGTTCAGTAAAATATTGCCACGCTGTTTTAGCCTCACCCTGTGTTGTCTGAGTAGTATTATGCCCAAGGTAAAAGGAGAGCGGGCGTTTGGTGGGATGATCCCTGGTCCATGCGGTTTCAGCTATCGGACTAGAGCACCCGCTGACCCCCGTGTCTCCACACTCCCACATTAAAATATATTGAACACAGGCTCTATTGCAATTACCATATATTGCTATAAATGTCTAATAGATGTGGGGTCTGGTAATGGGCAGTCCGATATTTTTTTTTATGTATTCTGGATCATTTCTCTCTACACACCAAAAAGAGCCAGCTCTTTTGAATTCCAAAAGGATTCCTATTAAATATGTGTTCACTATAGTCCAATGCGGTCGAATCCTGCCACCTGCAGCCATCTATTGGCATAGTATTTTGTCAGGCTGAGTGAGTGTCATCCTTTTACGCCTCGTGAAAAACAAGCAGAAAGTGCAAGAGGCTATCACTGGTGTGCCATTGTTTACAGAAGGGAGATTACTTTTTGTGACGGATCTGTCATAAACAACCCATCACTAGTAGAGGCAATATATGGGATGTGCTTGGTTTGATCACTGGCCTCCAAATGCAGGCGCAGAATGAACGAAGAAGGGTCTGTGCATGTGCATTGATCTTCTCATTCACTTACAGAGTTATGGAAAAAGGTGAGCTTGGCTGCTACAAATGTCAGAAGTAGGCAATACCCCTGTAATACTCCAACCAAAAAGACCATAGCTGAGTTTCATTTGGGAGGGTAACCAAGTCACCTCTCTTGTACGAAAAGTATTTTTTGGGTGTATTAAAGCTGCAGATTACATTTTCCTCATGCTCTATCCCTACGAGCTTGGGGGTTTGGTTACAATTAACTATTTTAATGCTGATCCACCTGTATTTACATAACTATTAAAAAGATGTTGACTATATCAAAATGATAGGTGTAATAAAAATGAGCTGATCAAGAACAAAGTGCATGTGAGATCCCAACATTAGGGACTTGTGTTTTATTGACAGAACTTATGGTTGTAGCAGTCCAAGTTAGCATGTGCACAAACTGCCCTACCATACAGCTCTGGCAAAAATTAATAGACCACCACATCAAAACCCTGTCTTGGGCAGCCCATTCTCCAGACCTGAACCCCATTGAAAACCTCTGGAATGTAATCAAGAGAATGATAGATAGTCACAAGCCATCAAACAAAGAAGTACTTCTTAAATTTTTGCGCCAGAAGCAGTGTGAAAAACTGGTGGCAAGCATGCCAAGACGCATGAAAGCTGTGATTAAAAATCATGGGTATTCCATAAAATATTGATTTCTGAACTCTTCCTGAATTAAAGCATTAGTATTGTTGTTTCTAAATGATTATGAACTTGTTTTCTTTGCATTATTTAAGGTCTCAAAGCATTGGGTTTTTTTTTATTTTGACCATTTCTCCTTTTCAGAAAAAAAAATATTTTATTGCTTGTAAATTTGGAGACATGTTGTCAGAGCTTTGTAGACTAAATGAACAATTTAGATTTTACTCAAAAATAGACCTATAAGAGAAAAATCAGACAAACTGAACATTTGAAAGTGGTCTCTTAATTTTTGCCAGAGCTGTATATAATGTGGTGTAGGCAAGGGGGTAGTGCTGGATAGAAGATATATTTCTCCAGGCAGGATAAAGTTTGACTGCTTTTTCCCTAAAGTTGAGGACCTGTAATGATGTCATGACCATGTGAGTTTCCAAAATGGGGTCACATGTGGGGGTTTCCACTGTTTAGGCACATCAGGTGCCCTCCAAATGCGACATGGCGTCCGTTCGCAATTCCAGCCAATTTTGGTTTGGAAAAGTCAAACGGCGCTCCTTCCCTTTCAAGCCCTGCCGTGCGCCCAAACAGTGGTTCCCCCCCACATATGGGGTATCAGCGTACTCAGGACATGTTGGACAACAACTTTTGTGGTCCAATTTCTCCTCTTACCCTTGGAAAAATAAAAAATTGGGGACTAAAACATCATGCTTGTGGAAAAAATATGATTTTTTTTCTTCACGGCTCTACATTACAAACTTGTGTGAAGCACTTGAGGGTTCAAAGTGCTCACCACACATCTAGATAAGTTCCTTAGGGGGTCTAGTTTCCAAAATGGGGTCACATGTGGGGGTTTCCACTGTTTAGGCACATCAGGGGCCCTCCAAACGCGACATGGCGTCCGTTCGCAATTCCAGCCAATTTTGGTTTGGAAAAGTCAAACGGTGCTCCTTCCCTTTCAAGCCCTGCCGTGTGCCCAAACAGTGGTTTTCCCTCACATATGGGGTATCAGCGTACTCAGGAGAAATTGCACAACAACTATATCGGTCCTTTTTCTCCTTTTTCCCTTGTGAAAATAAAAAAAATGTTTGTAAAAGATCATTTTTGTGACTAAAAAGTAAAATGTTCATTTTTTCCTTCCACGTTGCTTCAGCTCCTGTGAAGCACCTGAAGGGTTAATAAACTTATTGAATGTGGTTTTGAGTACCTTGAGGGGTGTAGTTTTTAGAATGGTGTCACTTTTGGGTATTTTCTGCTATATAGACCCCTCAAAGTGACTTCAAATATGAGGTGGTCCCTAAAAAAAATGGCTTTGTAAATTTTGTTGTAAAAATGAGAAATCGCTGGTCAACTTTTAACCCTTATAATTTCCTAACAAAAAAAATTTTGTTTCCAAAATTGTGCTGATGTAAAGTAGACATGTGGGAAATGTTATTTGTTAACTATTTTGTGTGACATATTTCTCTGTTTTAAGGGAATAAAAATTAAAAATTTTAAAATTGCAAAATTTTCAAAATTTTCGCCATATTTGCGTTTTTTTCATAAATAAACGCAAGTTATATCGAAGAAATTTTACCACTATCATGAAGTACAATATGTCACGAGAAAACAGTCTCAGAATCGCGAAGATCCGTTGAAGCGTTCCAGAGTTATAACCTGATAAAGAGAAAGTGGTCAGAATTGTAAAAATTGGCCCGGTCATTAACGTGCAAACCACCCTTGGGGGTGAAGGGGTTCATTTTCAATTTTCATCAATTTTCATTTTTATTTTTATATTTTTATTTTTTATTTTCAATAATCTTATAAGATCCCATAAGCACAATTAAAAATTTTTATTTTATTTTCATTTTTATCTTCATTTTCACTTTTTTCTTCAATTTTGTGGATTACTCCTTATTTTATTTCCTAATTTTCCTTTATTTTTATCTGAAATCAGTGGGCCCTATTAAATCTCCTTACTACCAGTCCATTCTCTTCTGATTCTCGCACTATTTTTCTCCAGTTGGTCTTTACAATTACCAGCATATATCTCCTCCGCCCTCCTTCTCCCTACTACGCCCATTTACTCCTTGCCAGCATCCAACATGGCGACCGCAGTCATTCCAGTACACTATGCGACATCACTTCCGGTTCCTACCACACTCGCATAAAGCAGGGCCCACCCTGCTTCCTCACACAACCGCAGTCTGCAGCCGTGGCAGGACGCTGGTGCGTCGCCTCTCTGATTACCCCACTCACAGGTACTTTCTGATCTCAAATCATGGGCACAAGTGCACCTAATTAGTAGATAGCACTCAATATGACTGCAAGCTATCTTTTTTTTTTTTTTTTTTCCCTCTAGCAACTCTGCTTTTTTGACTTATAACGCCTCCTGCCCCTACTACATTAGACATAGTGACAGGTAAAACCATACTTACTGGGAGGACGGCAATAGTAGGTGATGTTCCTATTTATATATTTATGCACTGTGTACCTCTTTCTTTATCCTAGTACCTGGAACCGCATAAAGGGGCGTTTAATTCTGTCTTCATTTAGTGCCTCAGTCTAAATATACCCACTACTAATGTAATTTGTAGTCTCCTTGCACTTCTCTCCAGTGTATCTTGAATCCAATTATTAAACGATTTGCAACTTAGAGACTCTCATAGAACTGAGCATTGCTACTGCTTATACATTGTTTGATCTGATTAATATCTGAGATTATATAGCGATACTATCTTGCTTTATCTGACATTATGCAGTTACCTTTCTTATTTAATTCTATATTACCACTATTAGTGTAATTTTGTATATATGTAATTATGTATATATGTTTATATTTTGTGTGTCATGTTCCTATGCTATATCTTAAAGCCTGTTTTCTTTGATCTCTCTACAGTACCCCATGATTAAGATACGGGAGTATCGAAACGTTGGGTATTAATCTATGTATGGGTATTAATGTATGGGTATCCAATCCCTTTATTTCTATTTTGTATGTGGCACTACAAGTTTGAAAGTGGAGAACTGTAATAAATATCACTTCTCAGCATCAACATTATCTCTTCTTTTTATGTGTGTGGTGAATTATACTCTTTCGATACTTGGGTTATGTCATTGGAGAGGAGTCATCAAACCCCAAGTAAACAAAGTGGAGGCAATTCAGAACTGGCCCCGTCCTCTCACAACTAAGCAGGTAAAAGCCTTTTTAGGTTTAGTGGGATATTACAGGCGGTTTATTCCCATCTTTGCAACCCTGTCTGCGCCTATAACAGACTGCTTGAAAGGGAGGAAATCTGTTATGGTCCGCTGGAACGATCAGATAGAGGAGGCATTTGTAAAGTTAAAATTGGTACTGTGTGGTACACCAGTTCTGGTTACACCCTGTTCTGCCCATCTGAGTACAGGGCAGTATGTTTTGTACTGTGTGCTGGTTTGTTTTTTATAGCACCATCCAGTGGTGGCTGAATTTATTGCCTGTGCCTTTAACAAGCAGATAGAGTATTGCATTGTGGGATTGAAGCAAGGTATGCTGGGAAGAAGAAGTTCCATTTTCTTCCATGTACTTCAGGGAACACACGTGTTCATGTGCTCTCCTGTAACCTCTCCAACTTGAGTTTGCTATCCTGGTAAAGCATATCTGGTAAGATCAATACCTTCTCTAGCAATGCAGTGTTTAGGAGGTTACTAACTGTATAGTAGCCAGTGTATAGGAGATGTTATTAGAATCCTGTGTAAAGTTTACATCATACTGTATACTTTCCTGTTAATTATAAAGTGTCAGCTGTGTGATTACTGCCCAATACTTATCTATGTCATTTGTATTTTTATAGTTTTACCACGCATGTTCTATACTGTTCACTAGAGTTGAGTGAAACAGGTCGTTCATTTTCAAAAATCGCCGATTTTCGCCAAAGTTGGGTTTTATGAAACAAAACCCGACCGTGGAGTGAGTTCGGTCACGTGTTTGGGACCATTTTGCTGGAGTCCGTTTTCCTCTACACTTTAAGCGCCTTGTCTCGGCCAATGAGCAAGGACGCAGGCTGTGGGCAACGTGATGACATAGCAGGCGGCCAGCACCATCTTAGAGAAGGGCATTGCAGTGATTGGCTGGCTTTCAGTGGCGTCACAGTGCATATAAAATCCCTCAGCGCCGCCCGCCATTTTACAACTGCCGAACTCAGTGTAGGGGAAGGTTGCTGGCGGTGCGTCTGAGCAGGGAGAGCGTTAGGCAGGGCTTAAACAAAAAAAAAAACTTTGTGCTGATAGCGATTAGCTGTACAGTAACTGTGCAGCGAGAGGGGAGGATTTTAGTGTGTGCAGCAATGCTGGTTCTTAGGCTGCATGCCTGCCAGTGACGCTGTCAAAATTGCTTGTGTGGACCATCAGATCTGATTACTAGGCTGCCTGCCTGTGATAAAGGGGCAATTAATTTGGTGGAGTAGCTGAGCTGCCTGCCAGTGACAGTGTACAAATTGCTTGAGTGGAGCATCACATCTAATTAGTAAGCTGTCTGACTGTGATAAAGGGGCAATTAATTTGGTGGAGTAGTACAGTTGCCTGGCACTGACAGTGTACTAATTGCTTGAGTGGAGCATCACATCTAATTAGTAAGCTGTCTGACTGTGATAAAGGGGCAATTAATTTGGTGGAGTAGTACAGCTGCCTGGCACTGACTGTGTACAAATTGCTTGAGTGGAGCATCACATCTGATTACTAGGCTGCCTGACTGTGATAAGGGGGCAATTAATTTGGTGGAGCAGTACAGCTGCCTGGCACTGACAGTGTACAAATTGCTTGAGTGGAGCATCACATCTGTATAGTAGGCTGTCTGACTGTGATAAAGGGGCAATTAATTTGGTGGAGTAGTGCACTGACTGTGTACAAATTGCTTGAGTGGAGCATCACATCTGATTACTAGGCTGCCTGACTGTGATAAGGGGGCAATTAATTTGGTGGAGCAGTATAGCTGCCTGGCACTGACAGTGTACAAATTGCTTGAGTGGAGCATCACATCTGTATAGTAGGCTGTCTGACTGTGATAAAGGGGCAATTAATTTGGTGGAGTAGTACAGCTGCCTGGCACTGACAGTGTACAAATTGCTTGAGTGGAGCATCACATGTGATTACTAGGCTGCCTGACTGTGATAAGGGGGCAATTAATTTGGTGGAGTAGTACAGCTGCCTGGCACTGACAGTGTACAAATTGCTTGAGTGGAGCATCACATCTGTATAGTAGGCTGTCTGACTGTGATAAAGGGGCAATTAATTTGGTGGAGTAGTACAGCTGCCTGGCACTGACAGTGTACAAATTGCTTGAGTGGAGCATCACATGTGATTACTAGGCTGCCTGACTGTGATAAGGGGGCAATTAATTTGGTGGAGTAATACAGCTACCTGGCACTGACAGTGTACAAATTGCTTGTGTGGAACATCACATCTGATTTCTGAATTCTACTGTAATCCATAGTGAGCCTGTGACAGTCTGTGTGTTACTCCTCAAATATATACGGAGATTAAAATTTTTCACTTTCACCGTATACAGGTGTACGCTTCTCATACAGTAACATATATCTTCTGTGATTTTGGCAAGATTTACACAAATATGAGGAAGTATGGTGGAAGAGGTCGAGCACGTGGTGTTGGTGGGCCACCTGCTACTGATGGTGGTGGTGGTGCTGCATCTGCTGCTAGTGCCAAGAGCACAATAGCACCTAAGGCAGGAGGTGTTGAGCCTGCGTCATCATCTGGCTCCAGAAGGCCTGGAAGGCTCCCTTTTCTGGGAGTAGGTAATTTGCTTTTAAAGCCTGAGCTTCAGGAAAAGGTTTTGGCTTACATTGCCGAAGCTGCGTCAAGCTCTATCGCCTCCTCTTCTGATATTTCAAAATCTGCAGCCACTGACTCATCAGTGCAGCCTTCCGGTCCGGACCAACCACTTTCCTTGGGTCCTTTACCCCCACTACAAGTGAAGGATGCGTCAGACCACACTTCAGATTACTCCATGGAGCTCTTTTCACATACCATGCCTGGGTTATTAAGTCAAATGCCTCATTCCCCAGTCCAAGATGAATCTGACATTGAGTGCACTGATGCACAGCCACTGCTAGATGATTGTGCTGCCCCATTGAAGCACATAACTACATTGCCCTTAAAGTCTACTGCGCCACAATGTGACCCTGCTGAAACTCATGTGCCCCTTCCCGCATACTGTACAACCGCAGACGGTGACAGAGAGGACGTTGCAGATGAAATTGAAGAGGTGATGGATGACCCAGTTGTTGACCCTGATTGGCATGTAGTGGTGGAAGAGGGTGCCACTGGCAGTAGCTCAGAAGAGGAGAAGGATGTGCAGCAGGTATCGAGATCGCATCTAGGTTTATCTGGCAGGCCTGTATGAGTCCCAAAAGGTCTTAAAAAAATAAAGTTGCAGGGACGGTTGGCCTGAGGGTCAAATTACCAGAGCGTGCAAGGGCTGAAAATGTATACCATAGTAGGAGGAGTGCAGTGTGGCACTTTTTTTAACAAAATCCTACCGATGAGGCTAAGGTTGTCTGTAAAAAATGCCTAAGAACCTTTAGCCAAGGGAAAAATCTAAAAAAATTGAACACCAGTTGCATGCTTAGACATTTGAACATGCACATGCAAGCATGGACAGAGTACAAAAACTCAGATAGCACATGTGCACCGACTCCTACTTAAGTTAGCCAGCAACGCTCCATTGCTTCCCGAACTGTAAGACCACCGGTTGGCACACCACAAGCAACAAATGTAGAGGTGTCGTCGCAAGGCCAAAGCAGTCAGGGAATCACTATGTTTATGCCACGAAAAACTGCATCTAGGCCATCACCACTATCACCATCAACCACCCACTCTCAGTCCCTCGTGTCCTACCGATAGTTCCAGCAGATGCAGCTGTCAGTATTCCGGGTTTTCTAGGTAACTTTGTCAATGATTTTGCCCTTTGTTAAAATGGAGTTTGCTGTTTTGTGTGCCCTACTTCCTGTTCGTTTGTTTAAAACCCGGCTCAGGTGTTGGCTTCCTTGCTGGAGTATTCTGCTTCTGTTCCCCTGCAACCCAGCTGCTTTGTTCCTCACAGACCTTTTGTGTATTTACCGGGAAAGTGCATAACCAGGTTATCTTCAGGTGTTTCTCAGCCACAGCAGTTTCTACCCATGGCTCTGGACATTCTCTGCATATGTAAGTTGCACTTACTGTGTTATCACTAACCTGTTGACTTGGGAATTTAACCCTTGGTTCACTCCATCTGGTAAGAACTGTGTTTCTGAACTGTTGCTGTTTAACCCTTCGTTCACTCCCTCTGGTGAGAGCTGTTGGAACTGTTACTGGAATCTTACTGACATATGAACTTGTTGTTGGACTTCACTAAATTAAGCCACAACTGAGATTAACTTGTTCCTGGACCTCCCTGTGTTTACTGCATATCTGGATCTGACTCTTCATACACCAGCGGTGTGTGAATCCAGCCACGTTACCTGTGCATCAGACTTACCTTGTGGTCACATTTGTGTGAGGACTCCGTCGTAAGAACTTTACTATATCGCTATAGAGGTTCAAGGACTTATATATTCGGATTCATATAACTGGACTTGTATATATATGGACTTGTTTCATTGCATGTCACTACGGGTTGTTTGTATATTGTTTTTGGGTGTTTTTGCTGTTTCACAAATACATTATTTGCATTCAAAGAAACCCATCTCTGATTGTTCATTGCCCCACGCTATCAGAATCCTCGAGTTCCTACAATAGTATTACAGGATACTCCAGCCTAAAAAGGGGATTCTGCTGGGGCAATGACGGAGACACGGGCAGACAAACTGTTCACCATAGTTAACTCCTTGCAGCAGGAGGTGGCGGCTGCACACAATCAGATTAGAGACTTGGAGTCTCGGGTTAATCACAATGCACAGGGTTTTGGTCAGGCTCTCCAAGATCTACGTACTAGGTTAGGAGTCCTGGAGGCCTTACCTACTGAGCCTACCTCATCCACCAGTATGCCCAAATTGCCTCCATTCCGTTTTAATGGTGACCGAAGTCAATTCCGTGGGTTTGTTAATCAATGTATATTATTTTTTGATGTACATGCCTCCTATTACCGGTCTGATAGATCTAAGGTTCTATGTATTATGTTGTTGACATCACGGGCACTGGCTTGGGCAAATCCTATGGTTGGAAGTCACGATACCCATCTAAATAATTTGGACAATTTTCTGGCAGCCATGGCGCAAATGTTCGACGATCCCAACCGCCGTGCTACCGCTGAATCTGCCTTGCTTTCCTTACGCCAGGGGAAACGGTCAGTCATAGAATATGTTACTGAATTTAAAAGGTTAGTGGTGGACACCCAGTGGGATAACAATGCTTTATTACCAATCTTTAGAAAAGGTTTGTCAAATGCAATCAAGGATGAGCTAGCTCGTTCAGAGTCTCCACAGGAGTTTGAATTGTTTATACAGCACTGTGTACGTATTGATATCCGTTTAACTGAACGCAGACAAGAAAAATGGGCCGCTGTAAATCGCATTACTAATTTCTCTCTTCCGTCCAAGGAAACCACAGGCAAAAACCCGCGAGATGGCTGAGGAGGTGCCTATGCAGGTGGACTCACTGCAGAGACATGAGAATAATGAACGCCGCGAATACCGTCTCCGTGAGTGCTTATGTTTCTATTGTGGTCAATCGGACCATTTCCTCATCAATTGTCCTAAATGTCCCAGGAGACCCAACAAGGTGTTGGCGGTAGTAGGGGATTATGATAACACAGACGCTGAGTCTGAAGTTTCGGAGACCAGTCTACATCTAGATGCGGTTTTCCCCCCAATACTGATGCGACTTCCCCTAAAGATCAAGGGGAGAAATATTCACATTGTTCTCTTCCTATTCAGATTCAGTGGGAGGAACAGTGGCTATCAAGTTCTGCCATGATAGACTCTGGAGCAGGTGGGAATTTCATGGATTCTTCTTTTGCAAAGGAACATGGTATAAAGACACAACTAAGAGCTTCACCAATCACTATGGAAACGGTGGATGGTTCCCCATTAGTTTCTGGACCAGTAGATCGGGAGACAGTGCCTCTGGAGTGTAAGATGGAACCAGACCATCAAGAAACACTTTCATTCATGTTAATATCTTCTCCTCATTTTCCTGTAATTTTAGGAATTCCCTGGTTACAGTCACAAAATCCAATCATCAATTGGGAAACCAAGGAGATATCCTTTCTCCCGAAGTGCAGTTCTGCCATCAGTCCAACTGTAGCGGCTCCAGTTATCCAGAACTTGGAAGAGGTGATACAGGTACCTACACTCCCTCTGATTTATCAGGAATTCTCAGACATTTGTGATAAAAGGAAGGCAGATCAGCTTCCCCCACATAGACCGTATGACTGCCCCATAGAATTGCTTCCTGGAGCAGCGATTCCTTTCGGCCAGGTTTACCCGTTGGCGGCTCCGGAATTAAAATCTTTACGAGAATATATAGATGAGAATTTAGCCAAGGGGTTTATCCGACCATCTTCTTCACCAGCGGGAGCTCCAATATTCTTTGTAAAGAAGAAGGATGGTACTCTAAGACCCTGCATTGACTACCGGGAGTTAAATAAGGTAACCATTCGTAACAGGTACCTGTTGCCCCTAATTCCAGAATTGTTGGAAAGAGTTCGCCAGGCCAAAGTATTTACCAAATTAGATCTTCGTGGGGCATATAATTTACTCCGTATATGGCCCGGAGACGAATGGAAGACAGCTTTTAGATGCCGGTATGGACATTTTGAATTTTTGGTGATGCCATTCGGACTCTGTAACGCTCCTGCTGCTTTTCAACATTTAGCCAACGACATTTTCAGGGATTTATTGGACCAATATGTGGTAATTTACCTCGATGACATCTTAATCTTTTCTGACTCCTTACAGGAACATCAGGGACATGTTAAAACTGTACTTAGACGTTTGAGAGAATAATCATTTGTACATCAAACTCAAAAAGTGTGAGTTCCATTGTTCTGAAATTCAATCTTTAGGCTATGTTATCTCGCCTCAGGGATTGAATATGGAGTCCAGCAAGATCCAGGCAATCTTGGACTGGCCGGTACCAGGAAACATTAAGGAGGTACAACGATTCATTGGCTTTGCTAACTTTTATAGACGGTTTATCCGAAATTTTTCAGAAATTGTCCGTCCCATCACTCTCCTCACCAAGAAGGGGAAGAAGTTTGAATGGTCTTCGCAAGCTCAGGAAGCCTTTGATCGCCTGAAGGGTTGTTTTACCACGGCTCCAATATTGATGCATCCGGATCCTGCACTGCCTTTTATCGTGGAGGTGGACGCGTCTGACTGTGCATTGGGAGCTATCCTCTCACAACGTACCGGAGACAAAGGTTTGCTGCACCCGTTTTGCCTTCTTCTCTCGTAGGTTATCTTCTGCAGAACTGAACTATGATGTGGCAGATAAGGAACTTTTGGCAATTATTTCTGCCTTTAAGGAATGGAGACACCATTTGCAGGGGCAACTCAGCAGGTAGTAGTACTCACGGATCATCGCAATTTGGAATTCCTTAAGTCTGCCAGGTGTCTTTCTCCTCGACAAGCTAGGTGGAGTTTGTTCTTGAACCAGTTTAATTTTATTATTTCGTACCGCCCAGGTTCACGTAATGGGAAAGCTGACGCATTATCCCGAATCCATACCGTGGATTCCGTGCCTGGGACCCCGTCTAAGACCATCTTGTCGGAGACCAATTTGTTGGAGTGCTCCGGAACCGGGACTTGTGGCAGGAGATCAAGCTGGCCTATGACGGTGATGTATTTCTTGCAGCTCCACCTGACGACGTGAATCTTGTCCTTCAGAATGGTGTGTGGCTTAGAGATCGATGTATTTATGTCCCAGAGGCTGTAAGACTTCGAGTTCTCAAATTGGTCCACGACTCTAAATTGGCTGGTCATAGGGGGGTACAGAAGACGCAGGAATTGTTAACTCGTTTTTTTTGGTGGCCTACCTGCTTGAAGGATGTGAATGACTATGTCCGCTCTTGTGAAGTTTGTGCCCGGTACAAGGTTCCTCGCGTTTCACCTACTGGTCTTCTTAAACCGCTACCTGTACCGTCTCACCCTTGGGGGTCTATTTCGATGGACTTTATTGTGGAGTTACCCACCTCTGGTGGTAAAAATACTATTTTGGTGGTAGTAGATCGTTTAACGAAAGCTGCTCATTTCATTCCGTGTGCTGGTCTTCCCTCAGCTACAGAGACAGTAGATCTAGATATCCAGAACATTTTCCGGCTGCATGGGGTACCAGATGAGATCATTTCTGACCGGGGAATACAATTTACCTCTAGATTTTGGAAAGGATTTTGTTCTGCGCTCCACATTAATGTTTGCTTGTCTTCTGCATACCATCCTCAGACCAACGGGCAGACCGAATGGACAAATCAAACCTTGGAGCAATATCTACGCTGTTACGTCAGTCATTTGCAGGACGATTGGCTGAAGCTACTTCCTTTAGCGGAATTTTCGTACAACAACTCCCAAAGCAGTTCCACGAAGGTAACGCCTTTTTTTGCCAACCTGGGTTATCATCCATTTTGCCTAGGTCTCCGGTTACTATTTCGGTACCAGCGGTTGAAGACAGAGTGACGGCGTTGCAACGTAATCTTGAAGTTTTGAAGGACTCCCTGACCACAGCACAGGAGCGTTACAAGAAGTCGGCCGATAGATTCCGGAAACCAGCACCTATGTATAAGGTAGGAGACTTGGTTTGGTTGTCCACCAAGAATCTAAAATTGGGTGTTCCTTCGCAGAAACTGGGACAGAAATTCATCGGTCCATTCAAGATCACTGGGATTGTGAGCTCTGTTGCCTGTCGGTTGAAGCTACCACGGACTTTAAAGGTACACCCAGTATTTCATGTTTCCTTATTAAAACCAGTCTCTCCTAACACGTTTCAGGGACGTATCGTACCTCCCCCTCCACCAGTGTTGGTTGATGGCGAAGAACAATTCGTGGTACAGGATATTGTTAATTCGAGACTTCATAGAAACTGGCTTCAGTATCTAGTTAGATGGCAAGGTTACTCTCCTGAAAATGATTCTTGGGAACCAGTAAGTAACATCAATGCGCCCCTGAAGATTGCTCAGTTTCATCGGAGATACCCGGACAGGCCTGGTCCAGGACCGTCCGGAGGCCGTCTTTAGGGGGGGAGTAATGTCAGTATTCCGGGTTTTCTAGGTAACTTTGTCAATGATTTTGCCCTTTGTTAAAATGGAGTTTGCTGTTTTGTGTGCCCTACTTCCTGTTCGTTTGTTTAAAACCCGGCTCAGGTGTTGGCTTCCTTGCTGGGGTATTCTGCTTCTGTTCCCCTGCAACCCAGCTGCTTTGTTCCTCACAGACCTTTTGTGTATTTACCGGGAAAGTGCATAACCAGGTTATCTTCAGGTGTTTCTCAGCCACAGCAGTTTCTACCCATGGCTCTGGACATTCTCTGCATATGTAAGTTGCACTTACTGTGTTATCACTAACCTGTTGACTTGGGAATTTAACCCTTGGTTCACTCCATCTGGTAAGAACTGTGTTTCTGAACTGTTGCTGTTTAACCCTTCGTTCACTCCCTCTGGTGAGAGCTGTTGGAACTGTTACTGGAATCTTACTGACATATGAACTTGTTGTTGGACTTCACTAAATTAAGCCACAACTGAGATTAACTTGTTCCTGGACCTCCCTGTGTTTACTGCATATCTGGATCTGACTCTTCATACACCAGCAGTGTGTGAATCCAGCCATGTTACCTGTGCATCAGACTTACCTTGTGGTCACATTTGTGTGAGGACTCCGTCGTAAGAACTTTACCGCCCTCGCTATAGAGGTTCAAGGACTTATATATCCGGATTCATATAACTGGACTTGTATATATATGGACTTGTTTCATTGCATGTCACTACGGGTTGTTTGTATATTGTTTTTGGGTGTTTTTGCTGTTTCACAAATACGTTATTTGCATTCAAAGAAACCCGTCTCTGATTGTTCATTGCCCCACGCTATCAGAATCCTCGAGTTCCTACAATAGTATTACAGCAGCTCTCAAGTCCAGCTCACCCTAGCAGACGCTCTGAGTAGGAAAAGAAAGTACTCAGCCTCTCATCCTCGTACACAGGGTTTGAACGCCTGCATTGCAAAACTGATCTCATTAGAGATGATGCACTTCTGTTTGGTTGAAAACCCACCGTTCTGAGAACTCATGACCTACGCTGTCCCACGCTATGACATACCCAGTCGCCACTTTTTTTCGAGAAAAGCCATCCCTGCCCTCCACCAGCATGTGAAAGACCACATTGTCCATGCACTGCAGCAATCAGTCAGTGGAAAAGTGCACCTCACAACAGATGCATGGGCCAGTAGGCATGGCCAGGGCCATTACATGTCCATAACTGCGCACTGGGTTAATGTGGTGGATGCAGGGTCCACAGAGGATGGCGGTGGTGGGACAGTGCTGCCTAGCCCACGTTATAGGCAACAGTTGGCTGTAGGCGTTGGCCCCCCCCTCCTCCTCATCCTCCTCCAGAAGCGAAAGCTCGTCAGCAGAGCGCAGACGCACGAGCACTCCATCCGCAACTGGCAGTGTTGCAGACGAGGTGTCCCACCATCGAACAGCTAGTGGTAAGCTTCAGCAGGCTGTTTTACAAATGATGTGTTTGGGCGACAAGAGACACACCGCTGACGTACTGTCCCAATACTTGCAGCGAGAAACAGAGACATGGCTGTACAGTATACATCTTGAGCCTGGCAAAGTAGTCCGTGATAACAGCCGTAATTTTGGGGCGGCTATATCCATGTAAAACTTCGACACATACCTTGCCTGGCTCACACCTTGAACCTGGTGGTGCAGTGCTTTTTAAATAATTATCCGGAGTTAAAAGCTCTGCTCCATAAAGTGCCAAAACTGTGTTCGCACATCCGTCGCTCCCCCGTAGACTCCAGTCGCATGCAGAAGCTACAGCAAACTCTCAAGCTCCCCAAGCACTGCATAATCATAGATGTTGCCACAAGGTGGAACTCCACCATGCACATGGTTGAGAGGCTGTGCGAACAGAGGCAGGCTGTAATGCATTTATGGGAGGATACACGGGCAGGTAGTTCTAGGGCAGACATGGAGTTGTCGGGTGTGCAGTGGTCAAAGCTGAAAGACCTCTGTAAAGTCCTTTAGTGTTTTGAGGAATGCACACGGCTGGTAAGCGCAGACGACGCCATCATAAGCATGAGCATCCCACTTATGCGTCTGCTCATGCAAACTTTGACGCACATTAAGGATCAGGCTTGTGCAGTGGAGGATGACGACGAGGAAGAGTGAAGTCTTGATGACATTCAGCCATTGTCTGTTCAGGGAACTGTCCTGGACGAGGTGGAGGCAGAAGAGGAAGAGGAGGGGGCGATGATTATGTAAGGGAGGAGGATGCTTCTGAGGGTCCAAGACAAAATGTTGGCTTGCCAAGTTCAGGTCCAGGGTTTGTGCGTGACTGGAGGGATGTTGATTTGGCAGAAAGTGCTCCTACATCTACCACTGGCAGTGGGTCACTGACACCTGGAACATTGGCCCATATGTCTGATTATGCTTTGAGGATCCTAAAACGGGACCCCCGAATAGTAAAAATGATGAAGGATGACGACTACTGGTTGGCCAGCATCCTCGATCCACGCTATAAAGGCAAATTACAGAATATCATGACACAGGAGAACATCGACCTAATATTAGCCAACAAACAAGCAATTCTGGTAAACCGTTTGTTAGAGGCATTCCCATCTAACAGCTGCTTTGCAGGTTCTACCACGAGCCGTCCTGGGCCAAATGGAAGAGGTGTTCATGGTCGATACAGCCGAAGTGGCGTTGAAGAAAGGGGTTTCATGACTATGTTGTGGACTGATTTCTCACGGACACCTCACACGCATGGTAATAATCTGCGATCTATAGCAACTGACAGGAGACAGTAATGGTTACAAATGACTTCTCCTCCCTTATCGATGTTCTCCCTCACCCATCATTCCCCTTTGACTACTGGGCTTGTAAACTGGACACCTGGCCTGAATTGGCACAATATGCTTTACAGGAGCTCGCTTGCCCTGCTGGTAGTGTGCTATCAGAAAGAGTCTTCAGTGCTGCTGGATCAATCCTGACAGAAAGAAGGACCCGGCTGTCGACAGAAAACGTTGATGATCTAACCTTTATTAAAATGAACCATGCATGGGTTTCAAAGGATTTTGTCCCACCTTCCCCTCGGGACACATAGGTTGTCAGCAAAATGGCTCGTTTTGTCGTCGTCTTCCTCTAAATTCTCACATTCCTCCATTTTCAGCTGCAGAACCTCCAGCATACAGCTCAACCTACAGTTAGGTCCATAAATATTTGGACAGAGACAACATTTATCTAATTTTGGTTCTAGACATTACCACAATGAATTTGAAACAAAACAATCAGATGCAGTTGAAGTTCAGACTTTCAGCTTTCATTTGAGGGTATCCACATTAAAATTGGATGAAGGGTTTAGGAGTTTCAGCTCCTTAACATGTGCCACCCTGTTTTTAAAGGGACCAAAAGTAATTGGACAAATGACTCCAAGGCTATTTCATGGACAGGTGTGGGCAATCCCTTTGTTATGTCATTCTCAATTAAGCAGATGAAAGGCCCGGAGTTGATTTGAGGTGTGGTGTTTGCATTTGGAAGGTTTTGCTGTGAAGGAAACATGCGGTCACAGGAGCTCTCCATGCAGGTGAAACAAGCCATCCTTAAGCTGCAAGAACAGAAAAAAACCCATCCAAGAAATTGCTACAACATTAGAAGTGGCAAAATCTACAATTTGGTACATCCTGAGAAAGAAAGAAAGCACTGGTGAACTCATTAATCCAAAAAGACCTGGGAGCCCACGGAAGACAACAGTGGTGGATGATCGCCGCATACTTTCTTTGGTGAAGAAGAACCCGTTCACAACATCAACTGAAGTCCAGAACACTCTCAGTGAAGTAGGTGTATCTGTCTCTAAGTCAACAGTAAAGAGAAGACTCCATGAAAGTAAATACAAAGGGTTCACATCTAGATGCAAACCATTCATCAATTCCAAAAATAGACAGGCCAGAGTTAAATTTGCTGAAAAACACCTCCAGAAGCCAGCTCAGTTCTGGAAAAGTATTCTATGGACAGATGAGACAAAGATCAACCTGTACCAGAATGATGGAAGCCAAAAGTTTGGAGAAGAAAGGGAACGGCACATGATCCAAGGCACACCACATCCTCTGTAAAACATGGTGGAGGCAACGTGATGGCATGGGCATGCATGGCTTTCAATGGCACTGGGTCACTTGTGTTTATTGATGACATAACAGCAGACAAGAGTAGCCGGATGAATTCTGAAGTGTACCGGGATATACTTTCAGCCCAGATTCAGCCAAATGCTGCAAACTTGATTGGACGGCGCTTCATATTACAGATGGATAATGACCCCAAGCATACAGCCAAAGCTACACAGGAGTTCATGAGTGCAAAAAAGTGGAACATTCTTCAATGGCCAAGTCAATCACCAGATCTTAACCCAATTGAGCATGCATTTCACTTGCTCAAATCCAGACTTAAGAGGGAAAGACCCACAAACAAGCAAGACCTGAAGGCTGCGGCTGTAAAGGCCTGGCAAAGCATTAAGAAGGAGGAAACCCAGCGTTTGGTGATGTCCATGGGTTCCAGACTTAAGGCAGTGATTGCCTCCAAAGGATTCGCCACAAAATATTGAAAATAAAAATATTTTGTTTGGGTTATGTTTATTTGTCCAATTACTTTTGACCTCCTAAAATGTGGAGTGTTTGTAAAGAAATGTGTACAATTCCTACATTTTCTAACACATATTTTTGTTCAACCCTTCAAATTAAACGTTACAATCTGCACTTGAATTCTGTTGTAGAGGTTTCATTTCAAATCCAATGTGGTGGCATGCAGAGCCCAACTCGCGAAAATTGTGTCACTGTCCAAATATTTCTGGCCCTGACTGTATGTAACTTTTTGCCACTTCTCTATCTGGCCTGCCCCCCAACTGGGCCGGGGTCACCTCCTGGCGCCCCCGGGCTAGTGCCGGTACCCTGAGTAGGTGGGGGCTCCCACTCACGGGCGACGGCACTGGCACAGGGTCCCTCATAGTACCAAAAAGTGGCTCTGACGGTGGGATGGGCCCACTCGCCATCAGACAAATGTTCGTACTATGAGGGGCCCTGTGCCAGTGCTGGTGCCCATGACTGGGCCCCCCTGCTTGCTTATGGCCCCAGCACTCGCAATATGTAACGAATGGAAGCGGAGGCAGAGATGGTGAAGTTCACATTCGTCTTTTATTTTTGAAGTGGAGACCGCGGTCCGGGGGGCTCCGAAGGGGGCGTAACTATTGAGCCCCGGGTACCCATAGTAAGGCCCCTCGAACAGGACCAGAATGGAATACCCGGAAGACACATGTGCTACCTCCAGTCACACCCCGGACACGAGGCAGCCATCCCAAAGGGACCAAAAGGGGGTAACAGATATGATAGCAGAAACCGTGAAGAGGTAGTCGCAGGTGAGGAAGGTCCTGGTTCAGGGTAGATGGTAGCAGGCTGGCTCGTTTTGTCGTCGTCTTCCTCTAAATTCTCACATTCCTCCATTTTCAGCTGCAGAACTTCAGCATACACCTCAACCTATGTAACTGTAATGTATGTAGTACAGTTCATATAGCGTCTTGTGCTTGGGTGCGATGAACATACATGAGACACAGGTTTGATATAGAAAAGTCCTGTATTACTTCATACAAGTTGGCAGAAATAGTCACACAGTTTGCAGACACAGAAACAGGAGACACAGCAGGCCAGAGTAATCCAAGCTCAGCAATCACTCTCCAATACAGATTCAGGATCTTCTTCTTTGTTACCGTAAGTCCATGCAAACGTGGGTCTTTAAAAGAGCAGGGTTCAGAGTCCACAAGTGCTTCAGAGTTCCTCAGTAGGAATAGCTGGAGTACAAGGTCCAAGGCTTACAGGAGTCAAGTCACAGGTTCACTGCAGGCTAGATTCTGAAGCACTGATTGCTCAGCTGTGGCTGCTTAAGAAGCAAAGGAGAGAATCAGGGCGGGAACATGCAAGCTGGAAACTCCATTTTGACTGAGGGCAAGATAGCTGCAGCAAGACAGAAAGTAAAATGGCTGACGAACAAACTGAGTTTCAGGAATATATACATAGAACCTTACATTACTCCCCCCTTAAGGACAACCTCCGGATGACCTCAGACCAGGCTTGTGTGGGTACCTCTGATGAAACTAACGGAGCAAGCGAGGAGCATTAACGTTATTGACCGGTTCCCATGAGTTGTCCTCCACTGGGTAGCCCTGCCATTTAATCAGATATTGTAACTGATTTCTATACAACCTGGAATCTAAAATCCTTTCCACCACAAATTCTTCCTGACCATCGACTAGCACTGGGTCAGGGCAAGGAGAGGAACGTCCAGGAAACGTATTGGGTGTCGCAGCCTTTAGTAGGGATACATGAAAGACAGGGTGGATTCTCATAGTTCTGGGCAGTTGAAGACGACAAGCAACGGCACTTATAATTTTACTGATTTTATAGGGTCCAATGTACTTATGTCCCAACTTAGACGATGGAATCCTTAACTTAAGATTTCTGGTTGACAGCCAGACCAAGTCTCCTACCTTGAAAGCTGGTGCAGGTTTACGAAATTTATCTGCTGCTTTCTTGTACCTTTCTTGAGCCGATTCCAGATTTTCCTTTAGAAGATCCATATTCTTCTGTAAAGACGTGATTCTTTCAGCCACTGCTGGTAAAGGCGTTTCTATGGGAAATCGTGGTAGAATGTTAGGATGATAACCTAGATTAGAGTAAAAAGGAGACTGTTTAGTGGAGGCACTCTGAGAGTTGTTATACGAGAACTCAGCTAATGGAAGTAGATCCACCCAATCATCCTGTAGGTGGCAGATAAAGCAGCGGAGATACTGCTCCAGGGTTTGATTGGTTCGTTCGGTCTGTCCATTAGTCTGGGGATGAAAAGCAGAAGAAAGGTTTACTTTAATGTCCAATGCTGCACAGAAATTTTGCCAAAACCTAGAAGTGAATTGCACCCCTCGATCCGAAATAACCTCATCCGGTACTCCATGTAAGCGAAACACATCTTTAATCATCAAATCTGATGTCTGTTTTGCAGTGGGTAAGCCGACACAAGGGATAAAATGAGCTGCCTTTGTTAGACGGTCAACCACCACTAGAATGGTGTTCTTCCCCTGAGAGGTTGGTAACTCCACAATGAAGTCCATAGAAATGGATCCCCACGGGCGGGACGGGGTGGGAAGAGGCTGTAACAGACCAGTTGGTGAGGAGCGAGGTGTTTTGCATCTTGCACAGACCTCACATGAAGTGACATAATTCAAAACATCCTTCCTGCAAGTGGGCCACCAAAAGAAACGAGAAAGAAATTCCTGTGTCTTTAGAATTCCTCTATGCCCAGCTATCTTGGAATCGTGAATGAGTTGCAATACTCTCAATCTGACTGTTTCAGGAATATACAGGCGTTGTCCCTGAATCCACACACCATTCTTAAAGACAAGACTTACGTCCCTTGGGGGTTGTGCCAAAAAGGAATCCGCATGGTATGCTTCCTTGATGTCCTTAAGTAGGTCTTGATTATGAATTACTCCTAGGAATCTAGAGTCAGGAAGAATAGTCTTAGGAGGAGTAATTGGACGTGTCTCTGCTGAGTAAATCCTAGAGAGTGCATCAGCCCTTCCATTGCGCGATCCTGGTCTATAAGAGATGATAAAATTAAATTGGTTTAAGAAAAGATTCCAGCGAGCCTGGCGAGGAGTCAGGCACTTAGCCGACCTGATAAACTCAAGGTTACGATGGTCTGTCAGGACGACTATTTGCTGTGCAGCTCCCTGAAGAAGGTGTCTCCATTCTTTGAAGGCGGCAATAATGGCCAACAACTCTCTATTGCCCACATCGTAGTTCCTCTCAGCCGAAGACAACTGCTGGGAAAAGAAGGCACAGGGATGCAAGACATTCTTCTCACCTGTTCTCTGAGAGAGTATAGCTCCAACGGCACAGTCTGAAGCATCCACCTCTATTATGAAGGCAAGCTCGGGGTTGGGATGTACTAGGATAGGTGCAGTGGTAAATTTATCTTTTAGACGGGAAAATGCTTCCTGGGCTTGGGGAGTCCAGGAAAACCTAGACTCTTTCCGGGTAAGTTGAGTGATAGGTGACACTACCTCAGAGAAATTTCTAATGAAACGTCTATAGAAGTTGGCAAACCCGATGAAGCGCTGTACCTCCTTCACATTTCTAGGACTTGGCCAATCCTTGATGGCTTGGGTTTTGCTTCCATCCATACTAATTCCTTGTGTAGACAGTACATACCCCAGAAATTGAATTTCGGTCCTATGGAATTCACACTTTTCAAGTTTGATGTAAAGATGATTTTGTCTTAGACGTTCCAAGACCATTCTCACATGTCCATGATGTTCCTCTGTGGAGTTAGAAAAAATTAGAATATCATCCAAATAAATTACCACGAATGTATCTAGGAGATCCCTGAAGATGTCATTCACCAAGTGTTGGAAAGTGGCTGGGGCGGTACTCAGACCAAAAGGCATAACTAGATATTCAAAGTGTCTATAGCGTGACCTGAATGCAGTCTTCCATTCATCCCCAGGTCTAATACGGACTAAGTTATAGGCCCCACGAAGATCTAGTTTAGAAAAAATTTTGGCATGTCGCACTCTCTCCAATAACTCAGGGATTAAAGGCAATGGATAACGGTTTCTAATAGTAACCTTATTGAGTTCCCTATAGTCTACGCATGGTCTCAGAGATCCATCTTTCTTCTTTACAAAGAAGATGGGTGCACCTGCAGGAGATGAAGAGGGGCGTATGAAGCCCTTGGCTAGATTTTCATCTATGTAATCCTTTAAAGCCTTTAGCTCGGGCCCCGCCAGGGGGTAGATCTTACCAAAAGGTATCTCTGCTTCAGGCAATAATTCAATTGGACAATCATATGGACTGTGAGGAGGAAGCTGGTCAGCGTTCTTCTTGTCACATAAATCCACATAGTCCTGGTATACAGCTGGTAGTTCAGGGACTGACATGATTCCTTTAGGAACAGAGCAAGCTGAAACTTTTGGACTCATCTGTTTCTCTGGAAAGTGTAATTCCTTGGTCTCCCAGTTAATGGTAGGATTCTGAGCCTGCAGCCATGGTAGCCCTAGAATAATGGGAAAGTGGGGAGAAGAGATAAGCATAAAGGACAGTTTCTCTTGATGATCTTTACCCATAAGAACCCTCAAAGGCTCTGTTTCCTGATCCACTGGTCCAGAGGTCAGCAGGGAGCCATCCACAGTTTCCATCTGTACTGGAGTAGCCTTCTTCACTGAACGTATTCCCTGTTTCAGAGCAAAGGAGACATCCATAAAATTTCCACTTGCCCCTGAGTCGATCATAGCAGAGCTAGACACCCAAGCTGAGTCAACCCAGAGTTTGATGGAAAGAAAGCAATGAGAATTGTTTTTCTTACAACTCAGCTGGGACACCGCTGAGGAAACTTGAAAAATGGAGCGTTTACACAGTCAACGTCCTCAGAGGTAACAGAGTTTAAGTCCGAGAAATCAAGATCTGTTGCTGCAGATCTCTCTGGAGCCTGAGGCTCGGACCTGACAGATCCCCTCTCGCAACACTCACAATGAATGAGTGCTGCAGTAGTCTTACGAGAACGGCTGGGGCAGTTTATAATGAAGTGCCCTGACTTACCACAATAGAAACATAGATTCTCCTTAAAACGATGTTCCTTGCGTGCATCACTAACCCGTCGTTGTAAAGAGTCTACCTGCATGGGTTCAGGTTCAGGTTCCCGTGTAATCCTACTCAAAGGTTCCTTAGCTGGAGAGGAAGGTAGGAAAAGGTTAGTACGATTGCTTTCGAACCATCTCTCTTGCCTGCGTTCAGTCAGACGAGTATCAATACGGATGCAGTAGTTAATAAAGTCACCTAACGCAGTGGGAGGGTCGGCACGAGCAAGTTCATCCTTAATCAGTGGAGATAACCCCTTTCGAAAAATAGATTTTTTGGCGGAACTGTCCCAGGTGGTATCAAGGGCCCATCTCCTGAAATCCAAGGCATATTCAGCTACCGAGTGCTTACCTTGGCGCAAAGCTAACATGGCTGCTTCAGCTGTTGCACCTCGATTGGGGTCATCAAACACCTGCCCCATGGCTGAAATAAAATCATCAAGGTGATTCAAACAATCATCCTCAGTCTCAATCAGAGGGTTTGCCCACATTAAAGCCTTGTTGGTAAGCAACATAATTATAGTAAGCACCTTAGATCGTTCAGTGGGAAATTGTGAAGCATGTGCAGAAAAAAAAAGATTGCATTGATTAATAAATCCCCTGAATTTCTCACGTTCACCGCCAAAACGAAAAGGGGGCAACTTGGGAATCCCAGCACTCGGGGCTACGGCAGGAGCCTGGACTCGCCCCTCTAGAACCTCAATCCTGGCTCGCAAATCCTGGGTAGTCTGTCCAACCACTTGCAAATTGTGATTATTGAGGTCCTGTAGATTTGTAAAACGGGTCTTTATATTCTGCAAATCTGCAAGGATATTATCAGTCACTCCGCAAAGTTCCTTTATGCGGGCCTCCATTTTCCAGATCTTTTAAGACAGGATTACTGGAACAAGAGGAGAGAAAAAAAAAACAATAGTGTTCACCTGTGGCAACACTGCAGAGAGAAAAAAAAATTAAGGGAACTGCTCACCTGGAATGGTTGTGAGAAGTCACAACCACTATCATCACAGAAAGTTTCAACCAGACATCTGGAATGGTTGTGAGAAGTCACAACCACTGTCATCACAGAAAGTACAACCGGACGTCTGATATCCACAGTACAGCAGACACAGCCTTCCAGACCCAGCAGACACTAACGTTTTGGCTTCAGAATCTTGTAATGTATGTAGTACAGTTCATATAGCGTCTTGTGCTTGGGTGCGATGAACATACATGAGACACAGGTTTGATATAGAAAAGTCCTGTATTACTTCATACAAGTTGGCAGAAATAGTCACACAGTTTGCAGACACAGAAACAGGAGACACAGCAGGCCAGAGTAATCCAAGCTCAGCAATCACTCTCCAATACAGATTCAGGATCTTCTTCTTTGTTACCGTAAGTCCATGCAAACGTGGGTCTTTAAAAGAGCAGGGTTCAGAGTCTACAAGTGCTTCAGAGTTCCTCAGTAGGAATAGCTGGAGTACAAGGTCCAAGGCTTACAGGAGTCAAGTCACAGGTTCACTGCAGGCTAGATTCTGAAGCACTGATTGCTCAGCTGTGGCTGCTTAAGAAGCAAAGGAGAGAATCAGGGCGGGAACATGCAAGCTGGAAACTCCATTTTGACTGAGGGCAAGATAGCTGCAGCAAGACAGAAAGTAAAATGGCTGACGAACAAACTGAGTTTCAGGAATATATACATAGAACCTTACAGTAACTTTTTGCCACTTCTCTATCTGGCCTGCACCCCCCCACTGGACCGGCGTCATCTCCTGGTGCCCCCGGGCTAGTGCCGGTACCCTGAGTAGGTGGGGGCTCCCACTCACGGGTGACGGCACTGGCACAGGGTACCTCATAGTACCAAAAAGTGGCTCTGACGGTGGGATGGGCCCACTCGCCATCAGACAAACGGGCGTACTATGAGGGGCCCTGTGCCAGTGCTGGTGCCCATGACTGGGCCCCCCCTGCTTGCTTATGGCCCCAGCACTCGCAATATGTAACGAATGGAAGCGGAGGCAGAGATGGTGAAGTTCACATTCGTCTTTTATTTTGAAGTAGAACCTCGAGACCGCGTTCCGGGTGGCTCCGAAGGGGGCGTAACTAGTGAGCCCGGGTACCCGTAGTAAGGCCCCCGAACAGGACCAGAATGGAATACCCGGAGGACACAGGTGCTACCTCCAGTTAGACCCCGGACACGTGGCAGCCATCCCAAAGGGACCAAAAGGGGGTAACAGATATGATAGCAGAAACCGTGAAGAGGTAGTCGCAGGTGAGGAAGGTCCTGGTTCAGGGTAGATGGTAGCAGGCTGGCTCCAGTAACCTTGTCACCATCCACGGATTCGGATGGCTGATGCGGAACGGGATGACGCTTGCACAAGTGATAGCAGAGTTTGTCAGAGATAGCCGGGTACAGGATACCAATGATCTGTGGAGACAAATAGAATGAGCGAAGCACTGAGACTGCTAACGCAGCGCAGACAAATCAGAGTCAGAACCGGATGTAGCAATGGTAGAAACACGTTGCTCCGGCACTCCCCCTATGGTGGAGTGGCCAGATATAGTAATCAGTGTGCTGCCATTGGTTCATTGACATTTTCAAAAAATGCACGCTGTCCCTTTAAGAGAGATGGTGAGGGCGGCCTTGCGTCCTAAGCATTCTTCATGAGGCCTGCTGGACTCTGGGAAGCAGAGGGAGAAGGAGACATCAGCCCGTGCACAGGCTGCTGCAAAGGGACAGCTTGAAGAGCAGAAGGTGAGTGACCAGGACGGCGTGCAGAGCCAGCACGGGGACCGAGTGTAACACAATAGTTACCTCTCCCTGCCCAACAGCTGTGGAGTCTTGGCAGTGAAATCATTCACGGGGCAGCCACTACCAATTTTGGTAACTGATCCATGCTGGTTAAGACTTAGCTATGGCCTGTCCTGCTGGGCTCTACCTTACGATGCTCAATGGCATTGGCTACCATTTTCAATGGACGTCGACTCACAATTGGATGCATTGGCGGTTTATGGTGATCTTGTTTCACACTTTTCCTTGTCACAGACGTCTGATATTCGTGGCACCCTTTTTAAATGTCTCCTCTCCTGCCAATCCAATAGTATTGCCATATGTTTATATGCTTTGTGAACATGAACAATACAAACATTAAGTAACCGAAAAAGCTGAAAAATATTTAGACAGACTGGTTTACTAGGTCTGTGTGTTAAGAATAAGATGTCGATTTTTTTAAACTGTACCCATAAATGTTCTTGAAACAATGACCACACTTTTGTATATACATAAAGAATTGTGTGAGAAACCTGTTGCCACGTTGCGTTTAGAAAGTCTAAGGGTTACCGGCCGATGGGCCATACTAGGTTGAAGGATCAAACATGGCAGCTGGATCATTGCCAAAAAGGAACAGGAGCCTGAAATTGGGGGCCATTGGACATGATGGCCAAACATGGCCTGCTGCAGCTGTTATGTGGTTTGGCTGGTGACTGCTATGCCTAGCCTGAAAATAATCACTGTTCAACGCAATTTTTCATGCCAAAGGTTTTAAAACATATTTTAACTCAATTTTGCCTGCTGATTACGAATATGAACTCTGTGTTTGGCTATCACATCCGGATTTAGAGATATTTTCCATTTTTGATGAAAATTACTACTATCGAATGTTTTATGATAAAAACACATGATTTTCGGTACTACATTTTGTATATTTTTAATGAAGGAATAACAAAGATTACAAAGTCTATGTACAGCAAATCAAATATACTTACAGAATTCAAATACCAAATATAAAAACACATATATATGCCACACAGATGAATCGCAAATGGCAGTTACTTGAACTTTCTTCTCTTGGCTGAATTGTGATGTACAGCTTCTGGGCTGTCTCTCATCAAGCTCCTGCAATAGTCAGCCATCATGTGTGAGTCCCACCGGCCTTGATACCGTTCTTCCATTGTTTTAATGTCCTGATGAAAACGCTCCCCTTGTTCCTCACTCACATCCCCAAGGTGCTCTGGAAAAAAGTCAAAATGGCTGTGTAAATAGTGAATCTTGATACTCCTTCTACATCCAAGATTTTGCAGACTCATTAGTAGCTCTTCCACAATGTCTTCATGGTTGTCTGCTTTCTTATTCCCTAGAAAATTCTGCACCACATTTTAAAATGCATTCCAAGCTCTTTCTTCTGTCTCATTCATTGATGTGATAAAATTTGGGTCTCTCAGAAGTGTTCTTATTTGAGGTCCATCAAATATTCCAGCCTTTTTCTTCTCTTCACAAACACCAGGAAAAGTTGAACATATATAGTTAAAGCATTCTCCACAGTGATTGAGAGCTTTGACGAACTGCTTCATCAATCCAAGTTTTATGTGCATGGGAGGAAAGACAATGTTCTTCTTATCCACTAGAGGATCATGGATGACATTCTTATCGCCAAATGCCAAACTCTGTCGCTGAGGCCATTAATTTTTCAACCAATGCTCTGCTGTAGCTCAACTGTCCCAGTAGCACAGAAAACAAGGGTGTTTTTTGTACCCTCCTTGCAGACCCAAAAGAAAGTTAACCATTGTAAAATCAACACAAATTAACCACCCATGAACATTATATTGTAACCTCTCTAGAACAATCTTGATGTTTTTATATTCTTCTTTACATTTTACAGAATGACCTATTGGTACAGAGCCATACTTATTTCCATTATGTAATAGAACACATTTTAAACTTCTTTTGGAACTATCCATAAAAAGCCTCCAATCCCTTGAATCATATGCTGGAAGTCCCATAAAGATAAGTAGCCCTTCAACATCAGTACAATAGACAAGCTGGCCATCTGAATGGAAGTACTTACGCAGTTCTGCTTCACTGTCATGATAAAATGAGACACTTGTACCGGGTTTCAACATTCTATTCTCTTGAAGTCTTCTTGAAGCCAATAGTTCAGCAGACTGTTTTGGTAGATAAAGATCTCTAACCAGATCATTCAAAGCAGACTGAGTAAACAGAATTGCTTTGTCACTATCTTCATGACATTGCTGAAAAATATCTGGACTGTCTTCTTCATCAGTATAACAATGTGAGGAGAGTAGTGTTGAGCATTCCGATACTGCAAATATCGGGTATCGGCCGATATTTGCTGTATCGGAATTCCGATTCTGAGTTCCGATATTTTTGTCATATCGGATACCGGAATCGGAGTTTTCCGACCAAGTCTATGGGAGTTCCTTGTCACAGAGCGAAGGCTGTGACACAGGAACTCCCCGAAACAGTGTTAAAAAAAAATAACCCTTCTCACTTCTTTAAGTAAGAGCACGGTGAGGATAAAAAGTAGAATATTTACTTGTATGGATAAAACAAAACTTGTTTAATGTTCATTCAGAAAAAGTGATTACAAAAATGAAGAAAAGTAAGTTCATAGCATACAAAAAGAAGTACAAAATAAAACAAACATTCAATGGTTCTTACATATGGTCTTGAGGCATGATGTGGTCCGTGTTGGAGATTCTCAAGGTATGAGAGATCTGCCTGAACAGGAATCGGACCGGTTTATATTCTATTTCGATCCATAGACTTACATTGGTTTCTATTTTCTCCTGTCTTATAACCACAAATAGTGATTTGCCGCTAAGTTCGTTCTTTTACCATATTAGAAGAACATTACTAACTTATGGAATATGCATTAGTTGTTTATATGACACCTTATTTTGAAAAACTTAAGCCTATGGCCTATGACCTTTGGAACCATTTACTACCTCCAAATAGTCACAAATTGACAGTTCTGACAAGAGACTTACAATTATGACGACCAGGGAACAGATGTCTCTACCAGCATCCTCAGAATTAACTCATTCATTCACTAACCAGAGTCTCTGCTTGCTAGTTAGACTCCATATTATATATGTTCAATGATCTATATTTTATTATTGAAATACTAATATTTTACAGTCCCCCCTGATTATGATTTAAGAAATATCATAATCAATCCTAAACTCATTCTTTCACCATTCGTATCACATTCATTCTTTATTCTGAAAACCTTGTATCAACATCTGTTTTGAATGTCATCAGAATTTCCAAACGAAAATAAATTTAAATCAGAGAGTTAAATTTTTTCGTTTTAACAGCTCTCTCAAAATGTCATCTTCCTTTTTCATTTCTGTCTTTATCTTCTTATAAATTCTCTTAATTTTACACATGATAACTATTTGATATATGATACACAGCAAAACTATAATGAATATAATCACAATCGGATTAGATAATACATTTCCTGCTGCCATTTTCGCTGAAGACTGTGACCAACTAGTTACTGATTTTCCTAAATTTCTCCACCAAGATGAGCCTGACATACTCGTCCATTCATGTTCAATATCATTTAAATTACCTTGTTCATGTCTAAATACAATTTCAGCTTCTTTTAATTGTTTTGTTAACAAATTTAACAAACCCTTGTCTTTCTTTATCTCATTTGTCCACCTATTCCAAGGAAAATTATTTATTTGGGACAAATTGAACTGTATTGGAAGGATTTTCAGATTTCTTGAGCCTATTGACGTAATATTAATGCTTCCTTCCTTCTTTGTGAGAGTTTTCACATTTCCTTCAATACAATATAAACCTATTGTCAGATTTTCAGCATGTACACAAGATGAAAAGAATGTAGAAACCACTTCTTTTTCTGACATAACTTGGAAACAAATCTTATTAGCGCTTACTGGTGTCACCAAGTCATGTATCGTGTGTACATTCTCAACTCTGGCATGACATGAGGTATGATTATGGAAACATGAATGATAAATGACTTTATCTTGTCCAGGTAAACACATTACCTTAGAAACAAAATTTAAGCATGAAGAAATGTCCAATTGTTCGGTGTTTGTGCCGTCAAATGCAAAATCTGTGTACTGTAAATGATAATATAACAATTGTGTATGACTAACAGGAATTCCCAAAACAGTTATAGGAACCAGGGTTTCTTCTCTTCCTGACACTGGAATTAGTGATGTTCCTACACAAATGTTCTGTTCACATCCTAACCACTTATTTACCCATAAATCTGTATGATTTAATGCAAAATTATATTCTGTAGGCAAATTTCTCATTAATCCTAAAGGTGTAATTCCACTTTGTAATGCTTGTGCAATCATCTTCAGATTGGTGGAATATTCAATCTGAATTTCAAGACATGTTTTAGCTACTTGAGATTCCTGTTCACTTTCTATTAAAGCTAAAGTAGCCTCTTGTAGATGTGATACAGAAGATCCCAGTACAGCAGCAGTGTCCAAAACCATCTTTTCAAGGAGTTGATTCAAACTTTTCTGAATCTTCACCCCTTTACCTCCAATATACCCAATATTTTCTAGATCGGATTTAAGTGTATGAATGTCTATACTATTAATTAGACTTCCCATTGTTCCTAATCCCCCCAAAATACCTTCTAACACTCCTCTCTTACTTCTAACCTGTGTTGAAGTTCTTTTCCCAAACCATTGTTCTATTCCCATTTCCATGTTAATGAGATGTGATTGACATTGGGGATATCTAGAAGAGATTTTCCAGTTAGACATGTTAAAAGTCCATATCATGGTCATGAACACTCCATCTCGTAATAGAGGTCTAGATTGGAATTGGTTGATTTGGAAAGGCGTAGATGGTTGAAATCTTGTCTGTGTGCATACATTATCTACTGCTGACCATATATTTACCTTTACATCTTTACATTGTTTGTAATTATTTTTTGTTAAAACGCAACATTGATACAATCCGGAATCCTTAGGAGATGGATTGTCTAGAGAAAAAATAAAATTCTTATTCAACCATCTCACATTACCGGATTGACCTCTGTGTATAACATTTGTTGGACCATTCGAAAAACTTCCCAAAAATAATCTATCTTTGGTCCATGTTAACAGAGATTCTGAAGGTAATTCCAACCTTGTGTTGCATTTTAATAATAAAGGAGACATATGTTCTTGACTATGTACCGCTTGTGGTGTAACCCTTACTTCTGGCGCTATAGTATTAGTTACTGTAAAAACTACAGACACCTGTACCTGTACTGATTCTCTGGTTATCTGGAAGTTCCAAGTTTTTACCCAATCTTCATCTCCTTCTGTAATGGAAAGTAATGAAGGATCCAAAATGTTTCCAAAAAGTTGTGTCCTTAACCAAATATCTGCTTTGGATCTTCCAACTCTCCCTTTTGAGATCATATCATTTGTTATATCACCTGACCACACAGCTTTTTCTTCCCCTCTTATCTCAATATTCCAGTATAACGTATCGGTAGGATTACATTCCCAAGTACCTGTCTTATTATTATGTATATAATCATCTTGTCTGTTAAACCTAGTTCTGAGGTAATCCCTGTGGTAGCATTCTAATATAAAGAGATATGTCGTGACTAAGTGTACCGCGCATTGTGGTGTAACCTTACTTCTGCGCATAGTATTGTTACTGTAAAAACTACAGACACCTGTACCGGTACTGATTCTCTGTTATCTGAAGTTCCAGTTTTTACCAATTCCTCCTTTGTATGGAAGAATGAAGTCCAATGTTTCAAAAGTTGTGTCTCCTTACCCAATATCTGTTTGATCTTCAATCTCCCTTTATGAATCATATCATTTGTCGTAATCACTGACACACAGCTTTCTTCCTCTTATCCAATATCCAGTAAACGATGGTAGGGTTCCATCCCAAGTACCTGTCTTATAAATGTATATAATCTCCTGGTAACGTGTAAACCTATCTTAGTCCTGGGAGCACGAATTGAATTGCGTGTATGAAGTGTAGCGCAATGCACATTTACACCATAACCATGCAAATGTTTCCGTATATCTACTGATCGTCGGAAGTCTCATCTTTTTGGTTCTAGCTCAGATCCTCTTGTTTCGTGAATGTAAATTTCTTTAAAGGTTCATTCACTCACTAGTATTGTCCTTGATGTAAAATATCTTCTGCGATAATCACAGTGAAATAGTACCGAATAGCAGAATGTGATTCCCCATCAGTAAAGCTTCCTGGGAAATGCTTCTCCTAAGGATTGGTTTGAATCCCTTCATCAAGGCCCGAATTTCCTATTCCAGTTCTTATTGGAATCCATTTCTTCCTAAAAAAATGCAGATCATTATTTTGGACATACATTTGATTGATCACATGTACCATAGAGTGACGATACTTTCAACCAAAAGTATCGAATCGAATGGTATCGCGATACCCAAAAATATCGGCGATACCGTACGAAAATCCAATGTAAGCTAGGAACAAATATCGATTAAAAAACCATCTTCCTGTGTTAATTGGACATGAGGAAACAACAAGATAATGTAGAATGTTTTGGGGAGTTGAGGAGACATTAAAGCATAGATGTTTACCAGCCGAAATTGGAAAGCATATTTTTTTGGAATACTATTGACGAAGAATTGACATGTTGTTAACCTTTTTTCTATTTTGGCAAATATGTATGTTTCACAACTTCCATGCTCTTCACCTTTTTAACTTTTGACACACTTTCTCCTTCATAATCTTCAGCAGCATCATCTTTGTCATCAAATTATTCTTCATCTTCACCTTCTTTATCTTCTTCGTAAACTTCTTGTTATTCATCTTTTTGTTAACATTACTCATATTGTTCTTATTAAACTATTATTCTTCTCCATATTCTACATCTTCATCTTCTTCCTCTTCATCTTCTTCATCATATTCTTATTTGTGACAGAGATTCCTGGACTTGTAATCTGTCAAAGTATGAATTTTTCATCCTTCCGTTCTTGCTGTCACAAAAGATTTAAATTACAACAGTATTTGTCCATGTTCAGTTTAGCCTGCAGCAGCAGGCATTTTCCAGGGGCACCACGAGGAGGAACGGACTCACCCCCATACACTGCTTAGTCTTCTTCTGCTTATAATTTAGAGCATATATTTTGCTCTTCATTTTGATCTTATACTTCATGTTCTTCTGCTTTTTGATCTTCTGCTTATTGTTCTTCTGTCTCTTGTTCTGTATCTTGTAGTTTGTTGTAACCTTCTTTTTCCTGTTGGTGATCTTCTTCTGGGTAATCTTATATTTCTTCTTTGTGATGGTGTTCAGGCTGGTTGGCTTGATGCTCGTCGTCCTTGGGGTCGTCATCTTCTTCGGGGTGGTCTTTAGGGTCGTCTAACTTCCGAGAACCAGTTGACGTTACTGGAGCCCGGACGGTAGCAGAAGGTACAAGAGCCAATGCAAGTAACGAGGACCAGCTGACTGTGCTGGAACCCGGAGGGGCAGCAGAAGGAAAAGAGCCAATGGCACAACCGAGGACCAGCTGACGTTACTGGGACACGGTTACTAAGCAGGAGGTACCTGTGCTCCAAAGCACTACCAAGTACCAGCAGACATTGCTGGAACTCGGATACCGAGATGGAGGCACCTAGGCCAAAGGCACTGTGGAGAACCAGCTAACGGTACTGGAACTCGGACGGGTACCATAAGGCACCCATGAAAATGTAAGTTGACAGGCCGCAAGCCGTCTGCAGTTACCAAATCACACAGTCCTAGAGTGGGTGCTTGTCCTATTTTCACAACGGAAAGAGCCTTTATTTACATATCCCACAGCACACATAGGAATCACCTAAACTGCAGGCACCATAGAGTCGGATAACCGGAATGCAACATGACAGGACAACTTATTGGAGGCTAATTTACGTTGACACTGCCAGGAAACAGCTGTGGTGCTGTAAACAGGGTGGGCATGAGTCAGTACCCGTGCCAATTACTTACGAGCAACAACTGGCGGTGTTGGAGCCCAGGGATGAGAGGAGGACAGGGTGGAGGCAGCATGACTTTTTGTCGCACACACAGCAGGGGAACAGCTGCCATTACTCAACCCCAGTAACACAGGAGCAAGTGTTGACTGTGCTAACAGCACTTACAGGCAACAACTGGCGGTGTTGGAGCCCAGGGTCCAATGCATCGACTTCAATTGCTTCCACCTCCTCTCCGTAACACAGCACTGTTGATCAACCATCTGTCTCTTCACCGCCTGCCAAATTGCCCAGTCAGTCAGAGAGTTCTGTACAGGAGCCAGCTGAGTCTCTGCTTCTGTTCTCAGAATCTGTTGGTTTGCAAACAGGGGCACAGCCAAGCAGCATTCTGGAATGTGAAGAAGAGGGAGTATGCAGTGATGCGCAACAGCTGTGTCTCTCTGAATCTGAAGAGGCGGGTGAGACAGTGCCGATGGTCAGCACACCGCAGAACGCATCTGATGATGATGAGACTCAGGTACCAGTTTCTGTTGAGCATGGTGGTAGCCAGACCACCCAACAGCAGCAGGTGTTGTAAGAGGTTAGTGGAGATGATGAGGTCCAAGACCCAACATGGCGTGAGGAACAGGAAGGTGGTGGTAGCAGCTCTGAGGAAGCGATTGCCCCAACGGTACAAACAGGAGGGAGAGTTAGGCTGCATACTCTGTTGCCTGTAGCTTCCATTTTGGCACCTGTTCGGATTTCTCTTCCAAAAGTCTAAACGGACGCTCCCAGGACTTGCACTGCGTGGTCCTTTTTTCACACACTTGCAGATGATATTTGCTATGTCAAATGCAAGCTGTGTAATCAAAAAGTAAAAAGAGGTAAAGTGTCAGTAACCTCAATACCACAAATATGTCTAAAATTGTGCGTAGAAAACACATAGGTGAGTTACAAAGACACACTGAAGATGTACAGTCTATAGAGAATCACAGCACAAGTTTAACTGCATATGTCATGGTTAAATTTGAAATTTTTATTGCACACTTGATGTGAAAAAAGAAAATAGCTATGAGACGACTGACTGACGTTTTGGGCAACGCAGTGGCCTTTATCAAATAGTCGCTGGAAGAGATAGAAAAATTTACAGTCAATGACAATGTATAATATATACATAGGGTGAAGAATATATATACATAGGAATTAGGCAACATGTTAAACATTTGGGTGATACTGTAGAACACGGAGAATTATCCCTCTAGGGTATGCGGGTGGATAATGTAGTTTTTTGTTGATTTTTGTGAGTGTGTAGAAAACAGGGGTGATGGGGTATTGAATATTAAGGAATGTCATAGTCTTACAGTCTATGGTGATCAATTAAAGATGTTTTGTCAGGATACGATCAATTTTTTGACAGATGTAAAATGTAGGGTCACAATTGAGTTGTCTGTAGGTTAGGTTAACTGACAGTTGTCTATGAATTTCGGCAATAGATTGGGTCTTATTCATAATAACGATAGCACCCCCCTTATCTGCTTGTTTAATAATAATGTTGGGGTTATCTTTCAGAGATTTTATGGCTTGTTTATCTGTGGGTGTCAGGTTGTGGCGTATCGGGTGTAGGCCCAATCTCGGCAAACCATCCACGACCACAGGCTCTGAATGCTGGCATTGCAAAACTCCTGTCCCTTGAAATGCTGTCATTCAGGCTGGTGGAGACTGACAGTTTACGGAACTTAATGGCATTGGCAGTCCCACAATACAATGTGCCAAGCTGATTTTATTTCAGCAGGCAAGCCGTCCCTGGTCTGCAAAACCATGTTGTTGAGGTTAAAATTAAACATGCGCTACTAAACTCCGTCAGTAGCAATGTCCACCTGACCACAGCTGCGTGAACCAGTACCCATGGCCAGGGACGATACCTTTCCCTTACTGCCCATTGGGTCAATGTTGTGGAGCCGGGTACAGATCTTGCGAGTGGCGCTGTACGTGTTCAGGCAACTACAAGGATTGCGGGAATCAAGTCTGTACACATTGACTCCTCCTTCTCCAGTTCCTCAGAAACATCGTTGCAGGAGCCGTCACGGTCTACCTCCACATGGACCCGTGAACGCTTAATAAGAATCTTTAGTTATATAGCGCCAACAGATTACGCAGTGCTTTACAGTTTAACAGTTTCCGAACACAAGTCATAAGTAACAACGTTACCAATACAATAATGAAAGCAATATAATCCGCACACGCTTGTGAGAGCTTACAATTTACAAATATGTGGGGGAGATACAAAGTACAGGTGTTTATATACAATGGTGTATTTAGAATGATGGCCCAGCCATTTTGAGGGAGTGAGGGATGGATGGAGATAGTGAATGGGCTACACACACACACTTACACATAGAATGACTTTGATTAGTGAAGGTGATAGGCCGCTATTATTATTATAGATTTTTATAGCGCCATTTATTCCATGGCGCTTTACATGTGAAGAGGGGCAAGTATAGACAAGTACAGTAAACATGAGCAATACAAGGCACACACAAGTACAGAAGGAGAGAGGACCCTGCCCGCAAGGGCTCAGAGTCTACAGGGATGGGTGAGGATACACTAGGAGAGGGAAGACCTTGAAGAAATGTGTTTTGAGTGAGCGCCCAATAACATGCAAATTGTGGATAGTTCTAATTTCTTGGGGTACAGCATTCCACAGTATTGGCGCAGCGCGGGAGAAGTCTTGGATTCGGGAGAGATGTTCTTTAGGTGTAGGCGGCAATAGCGGGCAACAGATTGTATATGGGAGGTGAAGGAGAGATTGGTGTCAAACATAACACCCAGACAGCGAGCCTGTTGACCGATATGAGCACAGACGTGGCCAAACATCAACAGGCCGTCCTGAAATTAATTTCCATGGGGAATCAAAGCCACACAGCGCTGGAGCTCTGGAATGCCATAAAGCAAGAGAGCGACATGTGTATTTTGCCAGCGAATCTCCAGCCAGGCTTGGTAGTGTGTGACAATGGCCGAAATCTGGTGGCAGGTCTGGGCCTAGGCAACGTCACTCACATACCATGTCTGGCACATGTGCTAAACTTTGTCGTCCACAGTTTTTTGAGGGACTATCCGGATCTTGATTCACTGCTGCACAAGGTCCGCCTACAGTGCGCTAACTTGCGACGTTTCACCATGGCCAGATCGCGCATTGCAGCTCTGCAACGCAGATTTTGCCTTCCTGAACATCGCATCATATGTGACGTACCCACCAGGTGGAATTCCACGTTACATATGTTGGAGCGGTTGTGTGAGCAGCAGTCAGCAGTAATGGAGTATCAGCTGCATCAGTCGCAATCAACTCGCAATTTGCGCCGTTCACTTCACCACTACTGAGTGGGCCCCTACTATAATAATCTTTATTTATATAGCGCCAACAGATTCCGCAGCGCTGAACAGTTTAACAGTTTCATAACACAAGTCATAAGTGACAACGTTAACAATACAATAATTAAAGCAATATAAGCCGCCCCTGCTCGTGAGACCTTACAATCTACAATGAGGAGGGGGAGCTCCAAAGTACAGTTGTTTATATACAATGGTGTATTTACAATGATGGTCCAGCCATTTTCAGGGAGTGAGGGATGGATGGAGATAGTGAATGGGCTATACACACACACAGTTACACATAGAATGACTTTGATTAGTGAATGTGATAGGCCGCTCTGAACAAATGTGTTTTGAGTGTGGAAGTAGGGCTGTTAATGGGGATGTTGAAGTCTCCAAGGATAAGGGTTGGTACTTCTGAGGACATGAAAGTGCGGCAGCCAGGCAGAGAAGTGGTCAAGGAACTGTGTGGGCGAGCCTGGGGTCCGATATATTACCGCTACTCTGAGGGAGAGGGGACGAAAGAGCCTGATGGTGTGGACCTAATAATTTGCAAAATCTTAATCTAAAATTTACATGTTACATATTTACATCTAGTATAAAACATTTAACCATTAAGCCTACTTACAGAACAAGGAAGTGTAAAAAACTTGTGCTTAAAAAAAAAAGTGAAAATAAAATGTAGAAAGGGCAGTGTAACAAATAATTTAGGAAAAAGATAAACTAACATCAAGTGCTGTGTGCTGTGTAAGAGCCAGACACATTAACATTAAATCAGTCTGGAATAGCGGTGATTTTCTCCCCATAACCCGAGTAACATTCTGGGGAGAGGGGTGTAGAGTCAAAGATCAGCAACTAGCTACGGTAGATCAAATACCTGAAAAAAAAAAAAAGTTATTTAACATTCATAACATACATTTTATTTTATAAAAAAACAAAAAAAAATTATTTAACATTCATAACATACATTGTATTTAACCAAAAAAATAACAAATTTATTTAACATTCCTAAGATATAGTTTTTATGTTTTAAAAAAAATTTAATACACAGCAGGATCTTTAGTAAAAACCAGACTTACCACTGTAACCTCTTAATCCTTGCAAGCTTCAACACAACGTTGACAAGGTACACAGCAGGGGTGGTCGGTCTCCTAGACAACGAGCAAACTCCTTCATGTTGAGAGAGGCCACCATCTCCTTAGCTTTCAGGTACTTTTCTGTGGGAATGAGCTTGTCTCCAACCAGCCAGGAATATCCATTGAATGCCACACCATGGTTTGGTATTAGCACCCAGCCAGTACCAAAAGTGAAGCCAACCACAGTTCCCATTTCTCATGAACTTTATTTGATATACTGGCTGGCCAAACATTAGTTTCTCACAAAGGAGCTGAAGACCCTGAGTGGCAGTAGGTGCAAGTCTCTCCAGCATGACCTGTTTGTTAGATATTTGCCGTCTACACACCTAAAGAACATCTCTAGAATCCGCCCTTTTCTCACCATGGAAACAACAAAAACCCTCACTGTAGCATTGATCCACTCCCGCCTGGACTACTGCAATGCTCTATTACTTGGCCTCCCCATTACTCGACTATCCCCTCTCCAGTCCATCCTTAATGTAGCAGCCAGGGTCATCCATCTGGCTAATCGGTACTCGGACGCGTCCGCTCTTCGCCAGTCCTTACACTGGCTGCACATTCATTATAGGATCCAATTCAAAGTACTGGTTCTCACCCACAAAGCTCTCCACAGTGCAGCACCCCCCTACATCTCCTCCCTCATTTCTATCTATCGGCCTAACCGACTGCTGCGCTCTGCAAATGACTTTCGACTAACCTCTGCAGTAATCCATACCTCCCACTCCCGACTACAAGACTTCTCCCGCGCTGCGCAAATCCTCTTGAATGCTCTACCACAAGAAATTAGGACTATCCACAATTTGCCTGGTTTCAGGCGCTCCCTCAAAACACATTTGTTCAGAGTGGCCTATCACATTCAATAACCAAAGTCGTTCTATGTTTAAGTGTGTATGTGGAGCCCATTCACTATCTCCATCCATGCCTCACTCCCTCAAGATGGCTGGACCATCATTGGAAATGCACCATTATATATACACACCTGTACTTTGTATCTCCCCCACCTCATTGTAGATTGTAAGCTCTCACGAGCAGGGTCGGCTTATTTTACTTTAATTATTGTATTGTTAACGTTGTTACCTATGACTTGTGTTTTGAAACTGTTAAAGTGTAAAGCGCTGCGGAATATGTTGGCGCTATATAAATAAAGATTATTATTATTATTATTATATCAGAGGGAGAAGAGGATTGGGCCTTGACAAGGTGCCCGATTGCATCTTAAGTGTTTTGAATGTTGGAGCCAGTCCACCGTATAAAAGCAGCCATACAGTGTCCGGGTACCTGCTTGGATTTCGATCAAAATGAAGACTACTTTGATGTACATGTACACCAATTAGAGAAAAATGACAAGGATGAGGCAGTAAGACACGCTCAGCAGAGTACAAGCAGCATTGCTTGAAGAAGTAACTTGAGCGTGATCAAAATTGAATAAATTAAAATCTCAGACTACAGTGAACACAACTCTTAGCTGTGAAAGGGCTTTTTGTGTCCTTCTACAGTGTTTTCAACCAATGTATTGGATACGGATGGAAGCACGTCACACTATAATTTCAATTGAATTGAGCAGCAAGAATTACACTACAGAAAAAAAAAAAAGAGTGTGAGAGTGACATGTGCAGATGCCTACATACAGCGTTGTATGCCGAGCAAACTGCAGCGCGTCACCTGCACTCACACACACACCTTGCAGACCTGTGAAAAAAAACACTGCAAGGCAAAAGGAAGATGTACACAGTGGTTGGTAAAGTAGCCTGCCTAAAGCACAGTACACAAAATCGCAATCTCTAACTGTCCCTCAGAGTCAGCAGAGCAGCGTTCTGTCCCAAACAGAATTAACAGCACAGTGACGCTAAAATGGCGGCTTTATCCGGCAACAATACCTTCCTTGTGTCACGGTTAGGGTAGCGTGTGTCTATTATATGAGTGTCTGTAAAATGTAACGTTACGCAGACTTATTCTGCCCTTGGGACGCAAAAAATAAGACAGCAGTAATCATTTACTGTATAAAACTCCACCTATGCGCAACAAAACAAGCACGTTCCCTCTTATGGTTCCTGCGCTGACATGTGAGTAGGGAGTTTGGACGTTCCTGAATTTATCCCAGGTATCCAAGCATATCAGGCCGATGGGAGAGCATTAAAACCACCCACGGTGGTGACTTAAATATGGTGAATCTAAACAGTGAAGAACTGTAGGTCGATGCGAATGAATGTGCGATCACATGACACACGTTTATAATAACCCTTGCTAGACACGAGTAACTTTGTAGACATTTTGACACACCTGAACCCAGATGGCAGTGAATATTCATTCTATTCGGCGCCACATGACTCTTGGTCCAGAATAGATTATATATTGCTAGCACACGAGCTATTAAGGGGAGTGGAAGAGGCAGATGTGCACAGCATAGCTAAATATGACCACGCGCCCGTATCAGTGACTCTGCCAGATATGGTGCAGATGGGGCCAAACCAAACTTGGCGCTTCCCGACCTATTTGTTAATGGATGAGAAGTTTCGACATCATGTGAAGCAATGGTGTTTTTAATATGTAAGGGATAATGGAGATACTAGGGATAGGCCGGAACTTTTATGGGCAGCAGGGAAGGGAGTAATGCGCGGGAAACTAATAGGTTATCAGACAACGCTAAAAAAGAAGATCGCGACAAACTACTCGCAGGCTAGCAGGATATTACGCGATAGGTACACGGCAAACAAGACAAGTTCATCAACACAGGTTAAAAATAGATGTAAGCAGGCTAAGGCTGACTTACACGTATGGGTATATCGACGAGAGACAAGCAGTAATAACAATTATAGAGCCGATGTATATCGTTATGGTAGCAAATGAGGGAGACTATTATCACGACTAGCGAAAGGAAATCACATTCGTCATCAACATATTACAGCGTTAACGAATAAACATGGGATCATGAACACAGACCCTCGAACCATAAACACCATTCTACAAGAATCCTACGCTGATAGGGCGATCACAAGTGGCCTTTGTTTGCTACTTTGTTGGCTACTATCAGTCTCACTATGCATAACACATGTGTGCAGTGGGCAGTATTACCTTTGCCTTCGGTGGAGTAGGAAAACCCCTCTCCTATCGAAGTGTTAGTTGGGGAGATGGAAGATTTGACACCGGGACCTGAATTGTAATACTTAAATGTGACAGGTGACAAATTTGTTAAGGCGCAACTCCGCGGCCCCTACGTTGAGTCTAGCCCGTGAAAATTTACTGGTTGTCAATGGGGAACGCCAACACCCCGGGGCAGCTACAGTATTTCAACAATTAGAGCTGAACCAAGATTTGCTGTATCAGGTTTATAAAATACATGTTGAAATTTTTTAACAATTGCTGCTACCGCAGTCATATCGGAGGTTGGTAATGGACTTAGCGCATGCGCATGTACTAGGGTGACATTTGTGCCAAAAGAAAACCCTACACAGAATTATACAACGGTTTTACTGGCAGGGGGTCTATCAAGAAGTTAAACGGTATTGTAACTCTTGTCGCATGCGCCAGGTACACAGTCCTCAGCCTCATTTAGTGAGTCCCTTGGTGTCATTAAAAATTTTAGAGGTCCAGTTTGAGAGAATACCCATGGATCTGGTGTAGCCGGTTAATAAATCAGCAAGGGGTCATCAACAGGGGCAATAAAAGGGGCACTGTGTGGGTCACCAGTTTTGAGCACACCCGAGTTCAAAAGAGAATTCATTGTCCAGACTGATGCGTCAGAGGTAGGTATGGGTGCCGTGTTGTCTCAGGACTGGAGCTTAACGGGGAGGAGCATCCCATTAGTTTCCTGAGTCGAAAACTTACTCCATCAAAAAACAGAGACAGCATTGTAGAGAGAGAGTGCCTGGCGATAAAGTGGGCACTGGAGTCGTTGCGCTACTATTTGTTGGGGATAACATTTTGTTTTGTAAATGATCATTCCCCTGTGACTGGCAGTGTTGTAGCCCAGGGAGTAGAGTTCAGGTGGTAGAAAGATGAACATAACAGGAGACTTGGAAAGCGTTGGCAAACAGTTATTTAATCTGAGAACGGACAGGCAAATTCAGGTGAGATCCATGCCTTGTTCATTTTCAGAAAAATAAGCCGGTCTACATTGTCTGAGGATAGTCGCATGCGACGGTCTGTTAGTACACCACCTGCAGCACTAAAGACGCGCTCAGATAATACACTGGCAGCAGGGCAAGCCAGCACCTCCAAGGCATACCACACATCAAATACAAATATAACAGTAATAATAATATTATTAATAAAAAATGAAATTGCACACACAGTACACAGACACAGCTCATATGTGTGTATAAGAGAGAGTGTTTCTGTGTGTAGTTCATGCCTCTAGCCTAGAAGATCAGTCTTGCTAAAATCTTTAACACTGACCCCTGTTCTGTTCTTAAAATGGTGGATGCTGAACTGCTTCTCAGCCCCCTCATACACAATCATTATGTGGCACTGCTGGGCTCAGTCAGAGGCATCAAATTGAACTAGGCTGTCCTGAGTCATTCTCAATAGAACATTTTGTTCAGCAGTTCATCTAGTTCATTTAGTTCAGAGGTCACATGATGCATTTCCTATCAGCTCCTCACAGGATAGGGTGGAGAAAAACTGAACTAAATGAACTAATCTTTTGAACTAATCTTTTCAGTGAACTAGTTCATGGTGAACTAATCAACAAAATTAACTAGATTTCCCATCACTATGGTGTACACCTTGGTGGCGCTGTCACAAAACTTCGCCACATTTGTAACATACAGCTCTTGCCCTGTGCAGAGGCGCTGCTTGTGCTCCCTCTTGTTGCAGAGGTGTCTACAATGCCTCGACGCACAGAGCTGCTTTGTAAAGCAGTAGCAGCAGCAGTGCTCTCGGCTGGAATGGAGAACATTATGGATTTCAACAGTGTGTCTTGGTCCTCCAGCATTTTACGGTCCCGGTTCAACGGTGTGATGAGGCTTTGTAAGTTGTCCCGGTAACGAGGGTCTAGGAGGGTGTACACCCAATAATCTGACGTGGTGAGAATGTGGCCGATGCGGCGGTCGTTTCTCAGGCAGTGCAGCATCAACCATGTGCTGCAGACTCACAACTGGCAACAAACGCTGTCCTCTGGAAGAGCGTCACACTAATAGATTTTTTGTAAATTTAAAATAGAATAAAGCAGCAGCAATTTTTGAAAAAATTACAAGGATGAGCATTGACAGACACTCAGCAGAGTACACGCTCGGTGGTTGAAGTAAGTGGAGCGGGATCTACACTCCTACAAAAAATTAAAGCTCAGACTAGAGTGAACACTGAAACACAACTGTTCACTTCCTGTGAAAGGCCTTTGTGGACTTCTATTATGTTGCAAGCAATGTATTGTATTTTGATGGAAGAGCGTCACACTAATAGATTTTTGTAAATTTAAAATAGAAAAAGCAGCAGCAATTTTTGAAAAATTACAAGGATGAGCCAGTGACAGACACTCAGCAGAGTACACGCTGCGGTGGTTGAAGTAAGTGGAGCGGGATCTACACTCCTACAAAAAAATTAAAGCTCAGACTAGAGTGAACACTGAAACACAACTGTTCACTTGCTGTGAAAGGCCTTTTTGTGGACTTCTATTATGTTTGCAAGCAATGTATTGTATTTTGATGGAAGAGCGTCACACTAATAGATTTTTGTAAATTTAAAATAGAAGAAAGCAGCAATTTTTGAAAAATTACAAGGATGAGCCAGTGACAGACACTCAGCAGAGTACACGCTGCGGTGGTTGAAGTAAGTGGAGCGGGATCTACACTCCTACAAAAAAATTAAAGCTCAGACTAGAGTGAACACTGAAACACAACTGTTCACTTGCTGTGAAAGGCCTTTTTGTGGACTTCTATTATGTTTGCAAGCAATGTATTGTATTTTGATGGAAGAGCGTCACACTAATAGATTTTTGTAAATTTAAAATAGAAGAAAGCAGCAGCAATTTTTGAAAAATTACAAGGATGAGCCAGTGACAGACACTCAGCAGAGTACACGCTGCGGTGGTTGAAGTAAGTGGAGCGGGATCTACACTCCTACAAAAAAATTAAAGCTCAGACTAGAGTGAACACTGAAATACAACTGTTCACTTGCTGTGAAAGGCCTTTTTGTGGACTTCTATTATGTTTGCAAGCAATGTATTGTATTTTGATGGAAGAGCGTCACACTAATAGATTTTTGTAAATTTAAAATAGAAGAAAGCAGCAGCAATTTTTGAAAAATTACAAGGATGAGCCAGTGACAGACACTCAGCAGAGTACACGCTGCGGTGGTTGAAGTAAGTGGAGCGGGATCTACACTCCTACAAAAAATTAAAGCTCAGACTAGAGTGAACACTGAAACACAACTGTTCACTTGCTGTGAAAGGCCTTTTTGTGGACTTCTATTATGTTTGCAAGCAATGTATTGTATTTTGATGGAAGAGCGTCACACTAATAGATTTTTGTAAATTTTAAATAGAAGAAAGCAGCAGCAATTTTTGAAAAATTACAAGGATGAGCCAGTGACAGACGCTCAGCAGAGTACACGCAGCATTAGTTGAAGTAACTGGAGCGTGATCTGCACTCAAAAAAAAAAACTCACAGACTGCAGTGAACACTGAAACACAACTGTTCACTTGCTGTGAAAGGCTCCTTTGTGGACTTCTATAGTGTTTGCAACCAAGGTATTGTATACGGATGGAAGCACGTCACACTATTATTTCAATTACATGGAGCAGCAAGAATTACACTGAAGAAAAAAAAAAGAGTCTGTGAGTGACACGTGCAGATGCCTACAGACAGCGTTGCATACAGAGCAAACTGCAGCGTCACCTGCACTCACACACACCTTGCAGAGCTGTTAAAACAACACTGCAGGCAAAAGGAAGCTTTACACAGCCGGTGGTAAACTAGCCTGCCTAAAGCACAGTACACTAAATCGCAATCTCTAACTGTCCCTCAGAGTCAGCAGAGCAGCGTTCTTTCCCTAACTGAGTTCACAGCACAGTGACGCTAAAATGGCGGCGGCGCCTTTTATACTGCATTCTGACATCATTTCAGCATCCAATCACAGCCATGCCATTAGTTAACATGACCGCAGCAGTACAGGATGTGCCCACACTTCTTAGGATTCCTCATTGGCTGACTATAATCACATTGCCTCTCAAAGAATTATGGGAACTTCCGATTCCGGTATACGATATATGAAAAATATCGGAACTAAGTATCGGAATTCCGATACAGCTAATATCGGCCGATACCCGATACTTGCGGTATCGGAATGCTCAACACTAGTACCCACACTTTTTGTTGTCTGCGGGTATTTTTGACCACATTAGATGCTGGTTGCACAAGAATCATAACTTGTCCCATGGTTTCAATGATCTCAAAGGGACCTTCCCAGTTACTTTCCCAAGGTCCACTCTTCCTGAAAGTTTTAATCATCACTAGAGCCCCTTTCTTGAATTTGGATTCGTATGGTGGCTCCATTCTCTGCATTCTTGATGCAGCATGTGGAAGAATCATTTTCAAGTTCTCCTGTAACAATTGCAACCATTTGGACCTTGCAACAGCATCTTTTTGAGGTGTAGACAAAAATGGTTCATGTGGAAAAATCAATGGCATTTTTCTTCCTGTCATTAGTTCAAAAGGAGTAAATTGAGTTGTGGAAGAAGTTGTTCCTCTCACACTCAACAGTACAAAAGTGTTACCTTTGTCCAATAACATCTTGGTAATTCTGGATTTTATTGTTCTATTCATCCTTTCCACAATACCAGCAGACTGTGGATGGTAAGGTACATGGAACTGTTGTTGTACCCCTAGAATAGTAGAAAAAAGAGGGGGGGAAGCCAGCGCAGCACATGATCAGCATGAAATAATTTGTGTGCATGTGCACATAATTCTAACTGTTTTTTTTTTAAAATTGAGACATTTGGCAAACAATTGATCAATTCTTTGAGCTACCCCGCCACGACAAGGCATTCTCATATGGGGCAGTACCTACTCTAAGCTAATCATTTTCATTGTGCCATTACGGCCTCCTAAATAATTAAAAGCATAACTGCAAAAAAACATAACTGCAAAAAAATGTAAAGCAAGACTGCAAAAACTGCAAAAGTACCTGGAGCATAACTGAATCACCCCCGGGTGCCAGTCCGACAGATGCAGGTAAAAGGCCGACCAGGTCCAAGGATGGACATGTCAGATCTGACCTCCACATCCGCCAAACCAGCAACCACAGATAAAGAGTGAAACAGGCACAGGCACAGGTGCACAATTACAAATAGCCTGGGGCAGGGCAGGGCTGCTGTATGTGTGTATAGCAGCTCAAGTCAATTGTAAGAAAAAAAAAAAAAACAGATAAAATGGCATGCATGACCCAGCCGCCACGGCAACCAGTGGTGGTTAGCCACTTACCAATACAAGAAAAAAGAGGGGGGGGAAGCCAGCGCAGCACATGATCAGCATGAAATAATTTGTGTGCATGTGCACATAATTCTACTGTTTTTTTTTTTAAATTGAGACATTTGGCAAACAATTGATCAATTCTTTGAGCTACCCCGCCACGACAAGGCATTCTCATATGGGGCAGTACCTACTCTAAACTAATCATTTTCATTGTGCCATTACGGCCTCCTAAATAATTAAAAGCATAACTGCAAAAAAACATAACTGCAAAAAAATGTAAAGCAAGACTGCAAAAACTGCAAAAGTACCTGGAGCATAACTGAATCACCCCGGGTGCCAGTCCGACAGATGCAGGTAAAAGGCCGACCAGGTCCAAGGATGGACATGTCAGATCTGACCTCCACATCCGCCAAACCAGCAACCACAGATAAAGAGTGAAACAGGCACAGGCACAGGTGCACAATTACAAATAGCCTGGGGCAGGGCAGGGCTGCTGTATGTGTGTATAGCAGCTCAAGTCAATTGTAAGAAAAAAAAAAAAACAGATAAAATGGCATGCATGACCCAGCGCGCACGCAACCAGTGGTGGTTAGCCACTTACCAATACAAGAAAAAAGAGGGGGGGGGAAGCCAGCCAGCACATGATCAGCATGAAATAATTTGTGTGCATGTGCACATAATTCTAACTGTTTTTTTTAAAATTGAGACATTTGGCAAACAATTGATCAATTCTTTGAGCTACCCCGCCACGACAAGGCATTCTCATATGGGGCAGTACCTACTCTAAGCTAATCATTTTCATTGTGCCATTACGGCCTCCTAAATAATTAAAAGCATAACTGCAAAAAAACATAACTGCAAAAAAATGTAAAGCAAGACTGCAAAAACTGCAAAAGTACCTGGAGCATAACTGAATCACCCCCGGGTGCCAGTCCGACAGATGCAGGTAAAAGGCCGACCAGGTCCAAGGATGGACATGTCAGATCTGACCTCCACATCCGCCAAACCAGCAACCACAGATAAAGAGTGAAACAGGCACAGGCACAGGTGCACAATTACAAATAGCCTGGGGCAGGGCAGGGCTGCTGTATGTGTGTATAGCAGCTCAAGTCAATTGTAAGAAAAAAAAAAAAAAAAAAAACAGATAAAATGGCATGCATGACCCAGCGCGCACAGCAACCAGTGGTGGTTAGCCACTTACCAATACAAGAAAAAAGAGGGGGGGGAAGCCAGCGCAGCACATGATCAGCATGAAATAATTTGTGTGCATGTGCACATAATTCTAACTGTTTTTTTTAAAATTGAGACATTTGGCAAACAATTGATCAATTCTTTGAGCTACCCCGCCACGACAAGGCATTCTCATATGGGGCAGTACCTACTCTAAGCTAATCATTTTCATTGTGCCATTACGGCCTCCTAAATAATTAAAAGCATAACTGCAAAATAACATAACTGCAAAAAAATGTAAAGCAAGACTGCAAAAACTGCAAAAGTACCTGGAGCATAACTGAATCACCCCCGGGTGCCAGTCCGACAGATGCAGGTAAAAGGCCGACCAGGTCCAAGGATGGACATGTCAGATCTGACCTCCACATCCGCCAAACCAGCAACCACAGATAAAGAGTGAAACAGGCACAGGCACAGGTGCACAATTACAAATAGCCTGGGGCAGGGCAGGGCTGCTGTATGTGTGTATAGCAGCTCAAGTCAATTGTAAGAAAAAAAAAAAAAAAACAGATAAAATGGCATGCATGACCCAGCGCGCACGGCAACCAGTGGTGGTTAGCCACTTACCAATACAAGAAAAAAGAGGGGGGGAAGCCAGCGCAGCACATGATCAGCATGAAATAATTTGTGTGCATGTGCACATAATTCTAACTGTTTTTTTTTTAAATTGAGACATTTGGCAAACAATTGATCAATTCTTTGAGCTACCCCGCCACGACAAGGCATTCTCATATGGGGCAGTACCTACTCTAAGCTAATCATTTTCATTGTGCCATTACGGCCTCCTAAATAATTAAAAGCATAACTGCAAAAAAACATAACTGCAAAAAAATGTAAAGCAAGACTGCAAAAACTGCAAAAGTACCTGGAGCATAACTGAATCACCCCGGGTGCCAGTCCGACAGATGCAGGTAAAAGGCCGACCAGGTCCAAGGATGGACATGTCAGATCTGACCTCCACATCCGCCAAACCAGCAACCACAGATAAAGAGTGAAACAGGCACAGGCACAGGTGCACAATTACAAATAGCCTGGGGCAGGGCAGGGCAGGGCAGGGCAGGGCGCTGTATGTGTGTATAGCAGCTCAAGTCAATTGTAAGAAAAAAAAAAAAAAAAAAACAGATAAAATGGCATGCATGACCCAGCGCGCACGGCAACCAGTGGTGGTTAGCCACTTACCAATACAAGAAAAAAGAGGGGGGGAAGCCAGCGCAGCACATGATCAGCATGAAATAATTTGTGTGCATGTGCACATAATTCTAACTGTTTTTTTTTAAATTGAGACATTTGGCAAACAATTGATCAATTCTTTGAGCTACCCCGCCACGACAAGGCATTCTCATATGGGGCAGTACCTACTCAAGTCAATTGTAAGAAAAAAAAAAAAAAAAAAACAGATAAAATGGCATGCATGACTCAATTTTAAAAAAACAGTTAGAATTATGTGCACATGCACACAAATTATTTCATGCTGATCATGTGCTGCGCTGGCTTCCCCCCCTCTTTTTTCTTGTATTGGTAAGTGGCTAACCACCACTGGTTGCCGTGCGCGCTGGGTCATGCATGCCATTTTATCTGTTTTTTTTTTTTTTTTTTTTTTCTTACAATTGACTTGAGCTGCTATACACACATACAGCAGCCCTGCCCTGCCCTGCCCCAGGCTATTTGTAATTGTGCACCTGTGCCTGTGCCTGTTTCACTCTTTATCTGTGGTTGCTGGTTTGGCGGATGTGGAGGTCAGATCTGACATGTCCATCCTTGGACCTGGTCGGCCTTTTACCTGCATCTGTCGGACTGGCACCGGGGGTGATTCAGTTATGCTCCAGGTACTTTTGCAGTTTTTGCAGTCTTGCTTTACATTTTTTTTTGCAGTTATGTTTTTTTGCAGTTATGCTTTTAATTATTTAGGAGGCCGTAATGGCACAATGAAAATGATTAGCTTAGAGTAGGTACTGCCCCATATGAGAATGCCTTGTCGTGGCGGGGTAGCTCAAAGAATTGATCAATTGTTTGCCAAATGTCTCAATTTTAAAAAAACAGTTAGAATTATGTGCACATGCACACAAATTATTTCATGCTGATCATGTGCTGCGCTGGCTTCCCCCCCTCTTTTTTCTTGTATTGGTAAGTGGCTAACCACCACTGGTTGCCGTGCGCGCTGGGTCATGCATGCCATTTTATCTGTTTTTTGTTTTTTTTTCTTACAATTGACTTGAGCTGCTATACACACATACAGCAGCCCTGCCCTGCCCCAGGCTATTTGTAATTGTGCACCTGTGCCTGTGCCTGTTTCACTCTTTATCTGTGGTTGCTGGTTTGGCGGATGTGGAGGTCAGATCTGACATGTCCATCCTTGGACCTGGTCGGCCTTTTACCTGCATCTGTCGGACTGGCACCCGGGGGTGATTCAGTTATGCTCCAGGTACTTTTGCAGTTTTTGCAGTCTTGCTTTACATTTTTTTTTTTTGCAGTTATGTTTTTTTGCAGTTATGCTTTTAATTATTTAGGAGGCCGTAATGGCACAATGAAAATGATTAGCTTAGAGTAGGTACTGCCCCATATGAGAATGCCTTGTCGTGGCGGGGTAGCTCAAAGAATTGATCAATTGTTTGCCAAATGTCTCAATTTTAAAAAAACAGAATTATGTGCACATGCACACAAATTATTTCATGCTGATCATGTGCTGCGCTGGCTTCCCCCCCCTCTTTTTACCCCTAGAATAGTACAAACTGCATGCATGATTTTTCCTGTAAAGTGACTTCCTCGATCAGAGGTGATCATTCTTGGGATCCCCCAAGTACAAAAGACATGATTAACTAATGCTCTAGCTGTAGACAAAGCATCATCTTTCCTGACAGGTAAAATTTCAACCCATTTAGAAAAAACATCTACTACAACCAATGCATACCTGAGACCATTTTTACCTGATGGTAACGGTCCAATGTAGTCGATTTGTAATGTTGACCATGGACCATCTGCAGGTGCGGTTCGGAGTAGTGGCGGTTTCTGTCCTTTTGGTCTTGGATTAATTTGGGCACAAATGAGACATGATTGAACAACACTTTGTACTGTCTCTTCCATCTTTTCCCAGTAAAATTTCTCTCTGAGAATGTCTAACAATTTCTGTTGGCCCAAATGACCCAAACTTTCATGATTGTATTTTGCGAACTCAACCTGTAGATGTTTTGGTACAACAGGACGCAACTCCCCGTTTAAGTCATGACACAAAAGCCCGTTTTCACAAACAAAGGGAGGTTTTGGATCAACCCGGGAAGCAACAAGAGATGTATCTTTTTCTTGTTCTTCCGCAAAAGAAGGGATATTCGTGTCTGTTCTTTGAACTGCTGAAACCTCAAGAGGTTCAGGTTCAAACACTTCTCCTGTCAGGGCGGCCTCTTTGGCCAAAATATCTGCGGTTGCATTTCCAACAGATAATTCGTCATTTGATTTTTTATGGGCAGGGACCTTGACAATAGCAAAACCATTAGGGTTTTTTGATGCTATTTCAAAAATTGTTTTCAGCGTGTCACTATGTACTAGAGTCTTATTAGAAGAATCTACATAGCCTCTTTTTTCCCAGACTGGCAAATAATCTGTCAGTGATCTAACAACATAGGAGCTATCACTGTAGATTACCATGGGACGCTGATCATCAGCTTCATTCAGCTGCAGTACCATTTTTACAGCTTCTAGTTCTGCTCTTTGGGCTGAAAAATGACTTGGTAATTTGTAAAATAAAAATGACAACCTGCGCCTCCAGAGTAATCCAATCAGGACTAAACCCCTGCACTAAAAATGTGTAACGGGTACATATAACTATGACAACTCAATGGAGTAAAGGCATGCTTGCATGTAATGGCAGTATGCTTACTGGCAGAGGTGCAGGGAAGTGAATCCGAAGAGGAGGAGGGAAGTCCCAGCTTCGTGCAAATGTTCCCCGGCCTGCACACACAGATGAAAGACACAGTCCGTGTTCAAAGCAGGGAGCGTCCTTCCTGCAGTTGGAGTAAACTTGCTGTGTGAAGTCGTTCAGTGTCCGGGTGCTGGGCGGCGTTCTGAGGCCACGAGACGTCGCTGTTCTGAAGCAAACAGGACGGGGGACGGGACAAAAAATGGTGACGTCACCTGGGTAATGGAGGCAGGAAGGGTCAAAAAGTATCCGACGCGTTTCAAAGGTACACGGACCTTCTTCATCATGGATAGAGACCCGGAGACTTGCCTGCCTTATATAGATGTAAGAGCCCCCTTACCCCTCCTTCTAATTCAAGATAAGAAAAAATGCTAAGTGAAAGGACATGTGGTTTAATCAAGGCTATAGATGCTGAGGCGTTAACCCTATAGAGTCTGAACAATACTTGCTTTGCAAGTCCTGTAAGTTACTCTAAAATTTAAAACTATTATTTTTATTATTAATTCATTAAAATGGATGTCTTTACTTATAAATGTAAATGTGACCACTGTCACATGGTTTTGCTGCAGTATGCCACGTAATAGATGTGTGAAATAAAATAAAATAAAATGAAATGCAATATAACAAATGTATTTTAATAAAAACTGCCACCAGAATAAGTATACTAGTACCTATCTGGATACACACGTTAATGCATGTGTATATAACATGTGAGACAGTGAGAATATGTGGGTTAGATGGGGTGTATATTTCACCTGGGTGCTTTGCTGACTGGTATAAGGGAGGTGTATGGCTTTGTAGACCTGGTGGTAGAGAAAGGTCATTACACCTTCCACTCAGTCCATACTTGCAGCTCAAACCTGTAACCACTCAGCTGTTAATTAGGAAGCCAGAAATAGGTGTCTGCGGACACAGTCAGAGAGCTAGTTTAGCCTGGACACAGGAAGGTGTCTCGGCACAAGAAACAGTCTCCAAGAGTGTTAGAGCTGTCTTTAGCCTGGACACAGAGAGGTGTCCTGGCACAAGGAAGCAGTCTCCAAGAGTGTTAGAGCTGTCTTTAGCCTGGACACAGAGAGGTGTCCTGGCACCAGGAAGCAGTCTCCAAGAGTGTTAGAGCTGTCTTTAGCCTGGACACAGGGAGGTGTCCCGGCGCATGAAGCAGTCTCTGTGAGAATCCATGCGGATAAGCTACTGAATAGGAGGAGAGCTGTCTCAGTCTGGGTTAGAGGTACCCCGGACACAAGAGTGTCTCTGTGAACCTCCAGGATGAGGAATACTGAATAGGAGTGGATCTCTCTCAAGTCTGGACGTCGGGTGGACCTTCAGACATAAGGAGGAGTATCTGGGAAACTCCATACTGGTAACATATATCATATGTGTTGTTTTGGGCCTAGGCTGATAGAGCCGGGTTCCTGATAGAAAGGGAAAAGCTATATAAGTGTAATTAGTGGCTAGACAAGCCTAGGTCTTTTGTTTATGCTTTGTTTTATCTGTTTGCTGTGGACTTTAATAAAACTGGTTGCGGCCAGTTTTTACCATAATTGCTGTCTGAATGAACTGTTTCCATGCCATTCTGTCTACCACAAGAAGAAAAGGTAGCACACTGTAGCGCTATAGCTTGCAAACACGAAATATGAAAAATATGAAAAATGAATTACATCATTACCTTAGAAATATGAAAAATTGAGAAGTCTTAGCGCATAAGATGGCCAAATTATGTGAGCCTGATAGCCACGTCAAGGCTCTTCTCGTATATCAGGTCCTAACTAATGCCTATCCTCGCTTTAGAAAAGTCTGTCTGCATGGGAACCTATGAATCCTCTTTTCAGACTAAAATCTACATCTCTGTGGAGGGGTGATGAACTGCTGTAATTAAAAGGCCTGTGACCACCAGGTGGAGTGCTCAGGCAGAAGGTAAATGAATACATATCAAAAAACTGACCGGCACATCCAAACTTAGATTCCAGTGTGAACAAGGTGCTAAACCTAGAGTCACCAACTCATATACATACAAGAAGAAAAGGTAGCACACTGTAGCGCTATAGCTTGCAAACACGAAATATGAAAAATATGAAAAATGAATTACATCATTACCTTAGAAATATGAAAAATTGAGAAGTCTTAGCGCATAAGATGGCCAAATTATGTGAGCCTGATAGCCACGTCAAGGCTCTTCTCGTATATCAGGTCCCTAACTAATGCCTATCCTCGCTTTAGAAAAGTCTGTCTGCATGGGAACCTATGAATGCTCTTTTCAGACTAAAATCTACATCTCTGTGGAGGGGTGATGAACCTGCTGTAATTAAAAGGCTGTGACCACCAGGTGGAGTTGCTCAGGAGAAGGTAAAGAATACATATCAGAAAACTGACCGGCACTTCCAACTTAGATTTCAGTGTGACGGGTGCTAAAACCTAGAGTCACCAACTCATATACAACAAGAAGAAAAGGTAGCACACTGTAGCGCTATAGCTTGCAAACACGAAATATGAAAAATATGAAAATGAATTACATCATTACCTTAGAAATATGAAAAATTGAGAAGTCTTAGCGCATAAGATGGCCAAATTATGTGAGCCTGATAGCCACGTCAAGGCTCTTCTCGTATATCAGGTCCCTAACTAATGCCTATCCTCGCTTTAGAAAAGTCTGTCTGCATGGGAACCTATGAATCCTCTTTTCAGACTAAAATCTACATCTCTGTGGAGGGGTGATGAACCTGCTGTAATTAAAAGGCCTGTGACCACCAGGTGGAGTGCTCAGGCAGAAGGTAAATGAATACATATCAAAAAACTGACCGGCACATCCAAACTTAGATTCAGTGTGAACAGGTGCTAAACCTAGAGTCACCAACTCATATACATACAAGAAGAAAAGGTAGCACACTGTAGCGCTATAGCTTGCAAACACGAAATATGAAAAATATGAAAAATGAATTACATCATTACCTTAGAAATATGAAAAATTGAGAAGTCTTAGCGCATAAGATGGCCAAATTATGTGAGCCTGATAGCCACGTCAAGGCTCTTCTCGTATATCAGGTCCCTAACTAATGCCTATCCTCGCTTTAGAAAAGTCTGTCTGCATGGGAACCTATGAATCCTCTTTTCAGACTAAAATCTACATCTCTGTGGAGGGGTGATGAACCTGCTGTAATTAAAAGGCCTGTGACCACCAGGTGGAGTGCTCAGGCAGAAGGTAAATGAATACATATAAAAAACTGACCGGCACATCCAAACTTAGATTCAGTGTGAACAGGTGCTAAACCTAGAGTCACCAACTCATATACATACAAGAAGAAAAGGTAGCACACGTAGCGCTATAGCTTGCAAACACGAAATATGAAAAATATGAAAAATGAATTACATCATTACCTTAGAAATATGAAAAATTGAGAAGTCTTAGCGCATAAGATGGCCAAATTATGTGAGCCTGATAGCCACGTCAAGGCTCTTCTCGTATATCAGGTCCCTAACTAATGCCTATCCTCGCTTTAGAAAAGTCTGTCTGCATGGGAACCTATGAATCCTCTTTCAGACTAAAATCTACATCTCTGTGGAGGGGTGATGAACCTGCTGTAATTAAAAGGCCTGTGACCACCAGGTGGAGTGCTCAGGCAGAAGGTAAATGAATACATATCAAAAAACTGACCGGCACATCCAAACTTAGATTCAGTGTGAACAGGTGCTAAACCTAGAGTCACCAACTCATATACATACAAGAAGAAAAGGTAGCACACTGTAGCGCTATAGCTTGCAAACACGAAATATGAAAAATATGAAAAATGAATTACATCATTACCTTAGAAATATGAAAAATTGAGAAGTCTTAGCGCATAAGATGGCCAAATTATGTGAGCCTGATAGCCACGTCAAGGCTCTTCTCGTATATCAGGTCCCTAACTAATGCCTATCCTCGCTTTAGAAAAGTCTGTCTGCATGGGAACCTATGAATCCTCTTTTCAGACTAAAATCTACATCTCTGTGGAGGGGTGATGAACCTGCTGTAATTAAAAGGCCTGTGACCACCAGTGGAGTGCTCAGGCAGAAGGTAAATGAATACATATCAAAAAACTGACCGGCACATCCAAACTTAGATTCAGTGTGAACAGGTGCTAAACCTAGAGTCACCAACTCATATACATACAAGAAGAAAAGGTAGCACACTGTAGCGCTATAGCTTGCAAACACGAAATATGAAAAATATGAAAAATGAATTACATCATTACCTTAGAAATATGAAAAATTGAGAAGTCTTAGCGCATAAGATGGCCAAATTATGTGAGCCTGATAGCCACGTCAAGGCTCTTCTCGTATATCAGGTCCCTAACTAATGCCTATCCTCGCTTTAGAAAAGTCTGTCTGCATGGGAACCTATGAATCCTCTTTTCAGACTAAAATCTACATCTCTGTGGAGGGGTGATGAACCTGCTGTAATTAAAAGGCCTGTGACCACCAGGTGGAGTGCTCAGGCAGAAGGTAAATGAATACATATCAAAAAACTGACCGGCACATCCAAACTTAGATTCAGTGTGAACAGGTGCTAAACCTAGAGTCACCAACTCATATACATACAAGAAGAAAAGGTAGCACACTGTAGCGCTATAGCTTGCAAACACGAAATATGAAAAATATGAAAAATGAATTACATCATTACCTTAGAAATATGAAAAATTGAGAAGTCTTAGCGCATAAGATGGCCAAATTATGTGAGCCTGATAGCCACGTCAAGGCTCTTCTCGTATATCAGGTCCCTAACTAATGCCTATCCTCGCTTTAGAAAAGTCTGTCTGCATGGGAACCTATGAATCCTCTTTTCAGACTAAAATCTACATCTCTGTGGAGGGGTGATGAACCTGCTGTAATTAAAAGGCCTGTGACCACCAGGTGGAGTGCTCAGGCAGAAGGTAAATGAATACATATCAAAAACTGACCGGCACATCCAAACTTAGATTCAGTGTGAACAGGTGCTAAACCTAGAGTCACCAACTCATATACATACAAGAAGAAAAGGTAGCACACTGTAGCGCTATAGCTTGCAAACACGAAATATGAAAAATATGAAAAATGAATTACATCATTACCTTAGAAATATGAAAAATTGAGAAGTCTTAGCGCATAAGATGGCCAAATTATGTGAGCCTGATAGCCACGTCAAGGCTCTTCTCGTATATCAGGTCCCTAACTAATGCCTATCCTCGCTTTAGAAAAGTCTACGAGATATACGAGAAGAGCCTTGACGTGGCTATCAGGCTCACATAATTTGGCCATCTAATGCGCTAAGACTTCTCAATTTTTCATATTTCTAAGGTAATGATGCAATTCATTTTTCATATTTTTCATATTTCGTGTTTGCAAGCTATAGCGCTACAGTGTGCTACCTTTTTTTCTTGTATGTATATGAGTTGGTGACTCTAGGTTTAGCACCTGTTCACACTGAATCTATGTTTGGATGTGCCGGTCAGTTTTTTGATATGTATTCATTTACCTTCTGCCTGAGCACTCCACCTGGTGGTCACAGGCCTTTTAATTACAGCAGGTTCATCACCCCTCCACAGAGATGTAGATTTTAGTCTGAAAAGAGGATTCATAGGTTCCCATGCAGACAGACTTTTCTAAAGCGAGGATAGGCATTAGTTAGGGACCTGATATACGAGAAGAGCCTTGACGTGGCTATCAGGCTCACATAATTTGGCCATCTTATGCGCTAAGACTTCTCAATTTTTCATATTTCTAAGGTAATGATGTAATTCATTTTTCATATTTTTCATATTTCGTGTTTGCAAGCTATAGCGCTACAGTGTGCTACCTTTTCTTCTTGTATGTATATGAGTTGGTGACTCTAGGTTTAGCACCTGTTCACACTGAATCTAAGTTTGGATGTGCCGGTCAGTTTTTTGATATGTATTCTGTCTACCCAGACAGCGATCTCAGAGCTAAACCCCCGGAAATGCTACAAACAATATACTCCTTGTTATACAGTTGGGATACACTAATAAAGATGAAAGTAAGAATAGAAATCAAAATAAGAATCAAAATAAAAATAAAAATAAAAATAAAAATATGAATTTGCCATGGACCTTAAGTGTTGGGTGACTTCAGGAATTGATTCAA